>JAPXFY010000018.1:51920254-51925254 GCA_030674185.1 Monoplex corrugatus | reverse complement strand
ACAGACAAGACAAGTGAGTTCCCTTACCGTGGCGGGTGGGTGGTGGAGACTATATAGAAGAACGTGCAAGAGAGAGAAGTCCACGCGCCGCTTCCCTGCTGGGAGTGAAGGAGACAGTGGCGACATGACAGTGACATGGCTGTGTCTGTCTGCCCCCCAACATTGCCCCGCTACATACCGTTACACATTCCTTAGGAAACACTGGGTCACTATACACTTGTGCCGTGTACCATTGTGGGAACTTTATAATAATTATTTTTGTTTAAAGTCCAGCTGACTGCGTAGAGCCATATCAGGGTTATAACCGTTTTAAAACAATTACTGTTTAAAGCCCAGCCGACTGCATAGATCCATATCAGGGCTATAACCGTTTCAAAATATACATTATACTTCAACAGGAAAAAAGAAGGAAAAGAAAATGAAGTACACATATCAATATATTCCCGCACTTATTCTAAGATGCACTTGGCGTTGACTACTCCGTCCAATTCATCACACAGCGGATTTTTTTAAAATACTAAATACAAATTTAAACATAACTAAGGACACTAAAGCGTATATATAAAGGAGCCTAAATTACCTAGAATAGCTTCTGTTTGTCTCATTTCCCTAGAGCCAAAAATGCACTTATTACATGTACACAATTATCAATCCTAAGAGACAGTACGTAGACTTTATCAAACACATACAGGTGAATGGACCATCAAGAAGATTATAAGAAATAACAGAAAGCAAAGGACCAAGGCAGAAACAAAGAGAGTGACAGAAAAAAGGAAATTGCTAGCACAGAATTTCCAGAAGGTGGGGATACTGTTTATGCTGAAAGAGCCCCTGGCATTCCCACGGGGGTATTATGGAACTTAACAATTCCCAAAGAAAGACTGTGGCACCATGGTTTCAGTTTCCAGACTTTCGTTCGTTCAAGACTTCATTGCATTTGGTTGAAGTCATATGATTATTATAATTATCATGATTTAATACACACCCCATTTATGTGCTTTGCAATGCTGTATAGAGATTTGAAATGACCAGACAGAAGCCTTAAATTTGGAGTTTGTCAAGAGCATTCAGCACACTCAGGACATTTCCGTATGCGCTTCGTCCAAATCTGCAAGCGATTATTTAGCAGATTCTCTGAGCCTTCGCAAGACCCTATGCACAGACAATGTCTTGAAATGGGAAGGGAGGAGAAAGACCCATGAAACGTTCAGCTGACATCACCAAATTGATGAAACATTAAGATGGACAGCTAACAATCCATTTTTCAATCTTTCGGGCAGGAACTGAATTCAAGATATCAGATCTTCAGTCCACGGTTAAACCATATATGGTGGAAGGTCTTGACATTTCTATTGCTTAAGCTGATTTTTACTTAATTTTAGCAAAAGAAAAGAAAAGAAGATGAATTCTATTCACAAAGCAAAATCAACTAAATGAAAGACGTCACAGTCAACATACTTGTTAGACATCCGAATTTTCATCAATCTACACATGTGCATGAAATATTATCAATACTAAAGCATAAAATATAGGAAGAAATATATCCGGGTAAAACATTATGACAAAACATTTATATTATATGTCAAAAATAAATGAGTGATTATATTACACTTCACCTGTAACAAGTGCTAGATATGGCAGCCATTTTTCTCTTATAATGTGCAAGTTCTGTCAATTTTGCATTGTATCTTTCTACGTGACATTCTGTGGTAAGCTATTTTGTAAAAGAACTGATATTCGGGAAAGTTTTATCGAGCTTGCATTCTAATCTACGCCTTCTGAGTAAGTGTCTAATCTTAACTCAAAAAATCTGACGCACAATCATATCATTTGGGATGCTTGAACGTCTAGGCCATTTTATGAGGACAGGGGAATTGGAGCACCTGGTCACAACAGGAAAGCTGGAGGGAAAGAGATCACCAGGTAGACCCAGGGAAAAAAATATTGGACGGACTTGCAGAGTGGCTGAGGACAGAGAGGGTTAAAGATGTGCTTGTGGCAACAAGGGACAGATACATATGGAGGGCCATGATCGCCAACGCCATGTGGCAAGGCACCTGATGATGATGGTGATGGTGATGATGATGATGATGATGATTGATGATGATGATGATGATGATGATGATGATGATGAAACGCATATCGTTCTGGCCCGCACTATGCAGACAACATATCTTACTGCACAGTCTGTATACTCCGTCTTCAGGTTAGGGGGGGGGGGGGGGAGATTACTATTCGTCTGGTTGCTACCCTTTGACGTATCTGGCTTGGGTAAACGTACTAAGAGCACAACGATCTTGAATAGTTCTCCAGGTCAGAGTGACACACATGTCTCCCAATCAGTGTCAAGGTTGTGATCCGTGGGGGAGAGGGGAGAAGGAAGGGGAGTTGTCTAATATGGGGCTCGACCTCATGACCCCGGGATTAAAGAGACCCTTGCTCTACCAACCGAGCTGACCAAGTAGCTGCGCGCCACAAAGAGGACGTAATGAACAGTACCTCTTTTATCCAGACCACAGTACTGACCATTTGAGGCAGAACCATGCTCACAAGAGAAGAAAGAAGAAGAAGAAGAAGAAGAAGAAGAAGAAGAAGAAGAAGAAGAAGAAGAAGAAAGAAGAAGAAGAAGAAGAAGGAGGAGGAGGAGGAGGAGGAGGAGGAGGAAAAGGAGGAGGAGGAGACGAAGAAGAAAAAGAAGAAGAAGGAAAAGAAGCAGAAGGTGGAGGAGGAAGAGGAGAAGGAGGAAGAAGAAGAAACAGTAGCAGCAGCAGCAGAAGAAGAAGGACGAGGAGGAGGAGGAGAAGGAGGATGAGGAGTAAAAGAAGAAGAAGAAGAAGAAGAAATCATGAAATTAAACAGACAAGGGGAAGACCTGAAGTATAGCCTCCCATAACGCAGCATTCCGTTAAAAGCAAACTTAGATACCTGTCACCATCATCATAATCATCAGGTGCCTTGCCACGTGGCGTTGGCGATGATGGCCTTCCATCTGTTTCTATCCCTTGTTGACGCAAGCACCTCTTCCACCCTCTCTGTCCTCACCCACTCTGCAAGTCCGTCCAATATTTTCCCTATGTCTACCTGGTGCTCTCTTTCCCTCCAGCTTTCCTGTTGTGACCAGGTGCTCCAATTCCCCTTTCCTCATAAAATGGCCATAAATGTTGCCTGTCTTTTCCTAATTTTCCTTATGAGTGATCTTGTGTCTGCCTTCATCAAGGCTATTTCGTTTGTTTTCTTTGCTGTCCAAAGGAACTCTCAACATTTTTCTTAGAAACCACATCCCGGCTGCCTCAATCTTGCTCTGGCTTTGCTTGTTGACAGTCCACACCTCACAACCGTATAACATTATCAATTATATATGACATTCAAGAACTCTCTTCCTGATGTTAATTGATAGGCATTTGTTGGTAAGAATGCTTTAGATACCTGTGGTAATCGAATTAATAATTCATTGGAAGATTCATACGCTAGGATAGCTCCATTAGCTTTGTCCCCTAAAACTCCGGTCCCAAGTACGCATACTACAGGCCCAGCCAAATTTTCTTCCTGACATACTCATTGAACATGCACCATATATGATCAGAACAACTGGCCTATCACATTGAGATGGACTAAGAACAAACCAGTTTGTATGTTGGCTCCCAGGATTGAACTTGAGATCAGAGACATGGCTTCATGTTATGAGGGAGATGTCATGTGTTGAGTTCACAGTTTTACCACTTGAATCAGACAGCCGGCTATCACGTTGTGTGTCAGTGATGATTGTGCTCATATCATATCTTGGTCTTGGGCATAAATACACAATATTTCTGAATTAAAAATTAGAAGACCTTTGATGGTGAAGTCCAAACTTTCATGAAATGGTGGACCCAAAAGGCAGCAACAAATGGTGACTTAAAATAAGTTGAAGAGCAATGGCACAGGAGGAGTTAACAGAAGATATGCCATCAGTGATGCTTACGATGATACTATTATTATTATTCTTAACAGAAAACGTACTACTAATACTATTAGTGATGATACTACTACTACTATTACTGTTAACAAAAGATATATCAATAATAAAACTAGTGGTGATACTACTACTATTATTATTACTACAACTACTACTGCTACTGATAATAATAATAATAATAATAATGCTAATAGTAAATGTGATGATAAATAACAATACTACTACTACTACTACTACTGCTGCTGCTGCTGCTACTACTAATAATACTACTACTACTATTACTACTATTAATGATGATGATGATGACGATAATAATAATAATGATAACAATAACAACAACCACAACAACAACAACAATACTCCTCCTCCTCTTCCTCCTCCTCTTCCTCCTCCTCTTCCTCCTCCTCCTCCTCCTCCTCCTACTACTACTACGACTACTACTTCTAATAATAATAATAGTTATAATAATAACAATAGTGATGATGATGAGGATGATGATGATGATGATGATTATGATGACGTCTACTGGCACAGCGCCTCGTCTCCGCAAGGGCCCTAAGCATTTCACAGAAGCATGAGAGAGGTGGATACGGATTCCATGTAATGACACACGTCAGTTCTAGCAACAGCACCGACACATAAATCATGCTTGACCCTTCTGTTACTGTTTGCATTTTGAGAGATTTGACTTTTACTGCTGTGAGATATTCTGAGGATTATTTCTGGGATAATAAAAAGAAATGAAATAAGACCATGGAGATGATATGTAGGATAACAAAAGAAATGAAATAAGACTATGGAGATGATATGTAGATACAAAAGAATGAAATAAGACCATGGAGATGATATGTAGGATAACAAAAGAAATGAAATAAGACCATGGAGATGATATGTAGGATAACAAAAGAAATGAAATAAGACCATGGAGATGATATGTAGGATAACAAAAGAAATGAAATAAGACCATGGAGATGATATGTAGGATAACAAAAGACATGAAATAAGACCATGGAGATGATATGTAGGATAACAAAAGACATGAAAT
>JAPXFY010000018.1:51905254-51915254 GCA_030674185.1 Monoplex corrugatus | reverse complement strand
TAATAAAGGCCAATATTAATGTACTTTTGTGTTACTTAATTATGTTTATGTATTTGTATTCAAAATTTTTATTCAAATTTTTTTAGTCCCTCTGGTGATGAATTTGGCGGAAAGGCCAACGCCAGGGGCGTGTACATAGATTATTTGCTTGAATGCAGCGATACGTGTACTTCATTTTCTTGTCCAGGTTTACTTTTATCCCGGTCATTGACATGTTTACGTGTGTGTGTGTCTAATATGGTTATAGCTCTGATATGACTCTGAGCAATCAGTTAGGCGCTACACACTTATAACAATAATAGTCTGTTGTTCTTCAGGACTTGCTGTAAGACGTATCCAATGGGACCTGATGCTACTATCACTGAGTATTGGACCTATTGATTCTATCTTTGAATAGAATAAACTGTTTTCACGTTTCCAGTTTCTTTCATATTCAGTGTTTTCTATTCAGGGTTGTTATTTTTAGAATACACGAAAACTTGCGCCTGTTTTGTTTCGTATATCAAATGCTTGTTTTTAATCTTTCTCCGTATGTTTATCAGTGTATAAACTAATACTTGAGTCTGTGTAAAAGATATGTTTGACCACAACAACATCAGTGGTTCGGGTGTTGTCTCTCAAAACAGTAAGCAATTCATAGCAACTACACTCTTCTGACGAAGACTCCCGAACGTGCCTAATGATAATAATAACGAGTAACAAAGCATCCTTGTATAAGGAGGATTTGTATTGACAGGAACATTTTTCTTTCAAACTTGTTGTTTTTTCAACGAAAGAATATATACATATATTATCTGCAAAAAATAGTTACAATCGCATTACGTAATGTAAATTTCAAAACACATAAAAGTCTTCAAAGGAAGTACACATATTTATCAAATGCAAATATTTCACAAACAACATAAACATTTTTTTAACTTGTTTTTATTCATTTTCAAATATATAGCTCTTACAAACATCTTGAAATGAACATAATGCATAATCAACAGATCTAACAAAATGTAGAAAGAACAAGCATTCATTGCAATATGTAGACATATATAAATATATATATATATACATACACACACATACATATACACATACATGTATACAAACATACATATATACACACGTATACACACGTCTACATATACATCCGTATAAAATAACATAAACATAGACGGCTAAGTTGAATAAAGAAGAAACATTTTGATGTTGCGAATATGTAAGAGATGACATCACACGTTTGTGTCTACCAATGTAAATATGACAGCCCTTATTCTCTAACAAATCCAGGTCAGTTTCGCATCATAATTTTCTATTCAGTATTTTGCGATAAGATATTTTATGAAGGTATTTACAGGAACTTAATAAAGACCACACTTTGATTCCATATCAATGTTGACTTACCCAGCATCAACGAGAGTAAGCAGCGAATAAAATATGAAATAACGTGGGTAAAATATTAAGATGGGTAGAAAACTCAACAAGAAATCTATTCGATAGAACTCTAAACTGATAGATTGAAATCAAATTGACATTAATATGAAATAACATTGGTAAAATATTAAGATGGGTCGATAGAACTCTAAACTGATAGACTGAAATCAAATTGACATTAACATGAAATAACATGGTAAAATATTAAGATGGGTGGAAAACTCAACAAGAAATCTATTCCGATAGAACTCTAAACTGATAGACTGAAATCAAATTGACATTAATGTGAAATAACATTGGTAAAATATTAAGATGGGTCGATAGAACTCTAAACTGATAGACTGAAATAAATTGACATTAATGTGAAATAACATGGGTAAAATGTTAAGATGGGTCGATAGAACTCTAAACTGATAGACTGAAATCAAATTGACATTAATGTGAAATAACATGGGAAAATATGGACGGGTAAAATAGTTAACAAGAAATCTATTCGATAGAACCCCAACTGATAGAATGAAGTCAAACTGACATTAACTGTAATCACGACTCCTTAAATCCCGTTAGATCAATCTCTCGGAGGGACTAGCAGCATCCCTAAGGTGACTGACATAGTCAACCCTGCGCCAGGTATCTAAGATCAGCGTGACAAGTTGAGCGAAGGCTTCACCTTATCAGGATAAATCACGTAAGCCGCTGACTTCTAAACGACCTTTGCCAAACTGATAATTGACTGACCAGTCCAGCAGGTTGGTTGGTACTCCGGGTACTGCTAGCGGTGTGGGATAAGAATCTGTAGTCTGGTATTCCGGGTACTGCTGGCGAGATGGGACAAGAATCTGTAGACAGGTATTCCGGGTACTGCTGGCGAGATGGGACAAGAATCTGTAGACTGGTATTCCGGGTACTGCTGGCAAGATGGGACAAGAATCTGTAGACAGGTATTCCGGGTACTGCTGGCGAGATGGGACAAGAATCTGTAGTCTGGTATTCCGGATACTGCTGGCGAGATGGATCGAAAATCTGTAGACAGGTACTCCGAGTACTGCTGGCTGGATGGGACAAGGATCTGTAGACTGGTATTCCGGATGCTGCTGGAGGGTTGGGACAAGAATCTGTAGACAGGTATTCCAGGTACTGTTGGAGGGTTGGGACAAGAATCTCATGATTGGTACTCCGGATACTGCTGGCGAGATGGGACAAAAATCTGAAGACGGGTATTTCCGGTAGTGCTAGCGAGATGGAACAAGAATCTGTAGACGGGTATTCCGGATACTGCTGGTAGGACGGGACAAGAATCTGTAGACGGGTATTCCGGGTACTGCTGGCGAGATGGGACAATAATCTGTAGACAGATGTTCCGGGTACTGCTAGTGGGATGGGACAAGAACCTGCAGTTTGGTATTCCGGGTGCTACTGGTGGGATGGGACAAGACTCTGTAGACAGGTACATGTATTCTGGGTACTGCTGGTGGGCTGGGACTAAAGTCTGTAGATTGGTACTCCAGGTACTGTTGGTAAGTGGTGGCTGGGACAAGAATCTGTAGAAAGGAATTCCGGGTACTGCTAGCGGGATGGGACAAGAATCTGAAGATTGGTATTCCGGGTACTGCTTGCTGGATGGGACAAGAATCTTCCGGGTACTGCTAGTGGGATGGGACAAGAATCTGAAGATTGGTATTCCGGGAACTGCTTGCTGGATGGGACAAGAATCTTCCGGGTACTGCTTGTGGGATGGGACAAGAATCTGCAGACAGGTATTCCGGGTATTGCTGGCAGGATGAGACAAGAATCTGTAGACGGGAATTCCGGTACTGCTAGCGGCATGGAACAAGAATCTGCAGTTTGGTATTCCGTGTACTGCTGGTAGGACGGGACAAGAATCTGTACACAGTATTCAGGGTACTGCCAGCAGGATGGGACAAGATTCTGCAGACAGGTATTCCAGTTACTGCAAGCAGGATGGGACAAGAATATGTAGACAGGTATTCCGGGTACTGCTAGTGGGATGGGACAAGAATCTGTAGACAGTTATTCCGGGTGTTGCTACTGGGATGGACTAAAGTCTGTAGATTGGTACTCCGGGTACTATTGGTGGGCTGGGACAAGAATCTGTAGAGAGGAATTCCGGGTATTGCTAGTGGCATGGGACAAGAATTTGTAGACAGGTATTCTGGGTACTGCTAGTGGGATGGGACAAGAATCTGAAGATTGATATTCCGGGTACTGCTATTGGAATGGGACGAAAATTTGTTTAGACAGATATTCCGGGTACTGCTGGCGAGATGGAACAAGACTCTGTAGACAGGTATTCCGGGTAGTGCTAGCGGGATGGGATAAGTGTCTGTATGTTCCTATTCCGGGTACACCTGACAGGATGGGATTGTAGATTGGTATTCCGGGTACAGCTGCTGGGATGAAATAAGAGTCGGTACTTACATTTTATGAGGAAAGAGAAATTAGAGCACCTAGTCACAACAGGAAAGCTGGAGGGAAAGAGAACACCAGGTAGACCCAGGGAGTAAATACTGGACCAACTTGTACGGTGGCTGAGGACGGAGAGGGTGGGAGATGTACTTGTAGCGACAAGGGACAGATTCGTGTGGAGGGCCATGATCGCCAACGCCATGCGGCAGGGCACATGATGATGATGATGATGATGATGATGATGATGATGATGAGATCAGTACTGGGGATACCGCTGGCCGGATGGGACAAGTGTCTGTATATTCGTACTCTGGGTATGGCTGCTAAGATGGGACAAAAGTCTGTAGATGGATATTCCGGGTACAGCCGCGGGATGAGACAAGGGTCTGCTCAACATGGCTACTCCCAGTGACATCGATATGTTCGTGGTTGTTTGGAATGATAGAAAATTTCCCCCCTACCTGTTAAAAAATTTTTGTTGCAACTAATCGGAACAAAATAGAACAGCGTCAAAACAGATTTGAATTTGTGGCTGTTGTTTACACGCGATATCGATATTGACAATCTATACGAAGGAACTGAGATTTTAGAGATGGAACACATCCCCAGACCCCTGTCCGGACTTGCGCACTGGAGTACAGACACAGGAACTGTACCTCAAACCCACCCCAGCATGCAATTCCATAATCTCTGAAGATCGATGGGTGGCATTTGACATAAAGAACACAATGCAATAATCTGCTGTAACAAATATCCATAAATGGACCTGAAACATTGGGCAAGATCCTTGTACAACTAAAACGTCTACAGGACCTAGAAGTGAAATCACTGGCCTGGTTATAGGGGGGAGGGGGGGAATGTCACGCCATCCTTACCTCTCCCTCCCCCACCCCTCCCCAGCTATCGTGTATTAGTCAGCAGAGGAAAAAATTCGACACATCCATGATGTAAGTGAAACAAGATCACTAGGGGTCCCAAAAGAGGATGCAATGAAGATAAGTGGAAGGAGTCTTGCTATCTGTGAGCTTTGCTGACTGAAAGGCAAGGTAAGGTGTTGGTGATGGTGATGGTGATGGTGATGGTGGTGGGGTGTAAAGAAGAAGAAGAAGGGTGAAGCAGGTTGCTATAGATGACTCAATGCATCCTATGTTTGTTCCTTAACCCTTTGACTCTCGCTTCCTGTCCACCAGCATCCTGTATACTGTCAGCCATGCTAGCGAAGCAAAAATGTTTAACCCTTTGACTACCTCACCCTGTCCACCGGCTTCCTGCAGGAAACTGGTGGATAGGGTGAGGGAGTCAAAATAAGTTTTTGCAGTCAAGGATAGGATGCTGGAGTCAAAAGGGTTAATAGTAAGCGCTATATCTTCTCCTTTTTCTTTTCCTCTGTCCCACAGAACCTACACGACACCTGCGATCGTATAACAGCAGCCGAGGAATGTCTGCAGCGCGGAGACTTTATAGAGGTAAAACGCCTACCATACCTGTCGACTCACCTGACACCACGGAACTGACTCAGCAGCACACGCCAGACCCAGGCAAAAGCCTTTCATCTGTTTTGTTTTTTTTTTGTTTTTTTTTTTTAGGTGGCTTCATTCACAAACTGATGGCGGCCCCGTGTCTCGCCTGTGAACACGACAAAACTGTCACAACAAAAGGACGATGTGGACTTGTGTTTTGGTCTCAAGGTGGGCTGTTTCCCAAACTGGTGGGTTCGCGAACGGCCTAAATGTGACGAGCTTGTCAATCGTTAAGACCAATAACAAAGTTGTTTGATTGATAATTTTTGCCTTGATCTTTTGTGTGTGTCTGTGTGTGTGTGTGTGTGTGTTTGTGTTCTGTGGTTTTTAAGTTCTTAATCTGATAGTTATGATTATCGTGTGGTTTCAAGTTCTTAATCTGGTAGTTATGATTGTCGTCTGCAAACACAATTTGTCAAGAATAAGCGACATGAATCTAAGGAATTCAGCGTTAGGTAGGTCAGAAACAGAAATGTAGAAAACAGAACATGAACGCTGATTTAATGAAGAAAGCCACGAGGCAAACGCAATGTTCGACCAAAATAGCCTTTGTGAAGAGAAGAATAAAAAGTGAAAAAAAAAATTAAATGAAAATAGAAAAAAGATTAAAAAGATTTTTAAAAAGTAGAGAAAAAAGTCAAACAACAACAAAAAAAAGTCCAAAAATGGCTTATGTAAAGGGGGGGGGGGGGAAGGAAAAACAAAAACAAGATAATTTAAAAATCGTGACGTAATTAATTGCAATGGTAAAAAAAAAAATCAGCCCTGACACCTTCCTGTACAGTGATAAATGCTTGTTTTGCCAGAATGTTACGCTATAGTTGACACTGTCTACAACACACTTGCTTGATGTCTACGTTCTGTCAGTGGTATGATTACAATGCAGCAGACATACTCTAGTTAAAACTGGCAGACTTTGTAACATTTCGTAACCTGGGATTTACAAAAATCAACTTTTTATGCATATTTCTTGTGTGTGAATTTTATGTTTTCTTTGTCATCTTTGTGATATGAATGTCAGTGCTGATGTATTTTACTTCTTCGTGTCAATGCTGATTTTTTTTGTTTTTTGTTGTTGTTGTTTGTTTTTTGTTTTTTTTTTTTTTTTTTTTTTTTTTTTGGGGGGGGGGGAGGTCGTAAAGTGTCTATGGTATATTGTTATTCTTACAAATACATGAAATTTTCAGAACATATTGAAAGCTAAAAAGTGTATTTTTTGTTTTCTTTTCTTTTATTTCATTTTGATGCGTGTGTGTTTGCATATATAAGTTACTTATGCGCGTGGGCGTGTGTGTGTGTTTTGTGTGTGTCCATGTCTGTGTCTGTGTGCGCGTGTGTGCATGACAGAAAGAAAGAGAGAGAAGGAGAGGGTGGTGGTGGTGGTGGTGGTGATGGCAGTGATGTTCGAGTGAACATGTTATGACAGCAATGGTTTCTAACGTGTTATCCAACAAGCAAGGGAAATGTAATTTATCACGGCAAGGAAGGTGCCGATTTTAGAGCTCTCTGTGTTCATGCTTTACTGGGATGCAATTTGTTGTTATTGCCTTTTCTGTGTAGACAGAGTTTTGGTGTCCCTATTCAATGTCATTGTTGTATAGTAAGGTACTCTTTTCTGCTCCAACTATGGACAAAGGATTAAAGATTCTTGATTTGTGTGTGTGTGTGTGTGTGTGTGTGTGTGTGTGTGTGTGTGTGTGTGTGTGTGTGTGTGTGTGTGTGTGTGTGTGTGTGTGTGTGTGTGTGTGTGTGTGTGTGTGTGTGTGTGTGTGTGTGTGTGTGTGTGTGTGTGTGTGTGTGGTGTGTGTGTGTGTGTGTTTATGTGTGAGTGTGCGTATGTGTGTGCGAAGTGTGTGTGTGTGTGTGTGTGTGTGTGTGGTGTGGTGAGTGTGTGTATGTGTGTGTGTGTGTGTGTGTGTGTGAGGTGTGTGTGGTGTGTGTGTTGTGTGTGTGTGTGTGTGTGTGAGAGAGAGAGAGAGAAAGGTGATGGAGGTGGGGGATGATAGTGTTGAGTGAAGATACATTGTGCTTGCGATAACTTTCTCAGTCGTTCATGAGCACGTTTGTTTGTTTGTTATTTTGGCTACTACATGTATTGTTGTTGTTTTGTTTCCTTTCTGCTTGTTTTTTTTGTTTTTTTTTGTTTTTTGTTTTTAACCTGATTTAGACCATAAGCTCGATCAGAGTAAAGATGTAAACCAAACATGTTAAATGAGTATGAAACTTTTTTTTTTAATATCATCGAAGTTTCGATAGTTGTTTTTTACACATAGACATTAGCCCTCACCCCTCCCCTCCCACTCCACACCCTGCTGCTTCCCACCCAAAGTATTCCACGATGCCAGAAGTAGTGTCTGTATGTGTACTTAAATTAAAATGAAAACTTAGCGTGTTTTCAAAATCAAAATTACGGAAAATACTTATGACGACTTTAGAAAAGGCAGATTATTATCATGGCTTGACTGTTGAAAATTTAGATTAATTTCATGGCTTGACTATTGAAAATAAAAGCGTGTTTTGCAATTTGTACAAGCATTATGCACGAACCAAAGTTGGTGCATATGTTCATCCTTTCATTACGATAGTATTTGTGTATTGAGACTGAAGACTAAGAGACTCTGAAATGCTGTTTCTGTCTTCCGATGTTTCTGGTGTAAATTTTTTTTCGTCAATAGAATTTGAACAAGAGAAACAGCTATGGTCAGATTGGGAAATGAAACGAAGTCGTTTGGTTCTGATATTTTTTTTAAAAATCAGAAACAACACAAATGAATTCGTTCGTATATGACATTAAAGAACACAGAAACACCACAAAGTGAATTCGTTTGGTATTGACAATTCAAAAAAACAAAACAAAGCAGAAACACCACAAAGTAAATTTGTTTGGTGATGACATTAAAAATGAAACAAACACCACAAAGTGAATTTGCTTTGTATATGACATTAAAATATAAAACAGAAACACCACAAAGTGAATTCGTTTGGTTGTGACATTGAAAAAAAAACAACCCACAAACACCACAAAGTGAATTCGTCTGGTTATGACATTTTTTTAAAACCAGAAAACCACAAAATAAAATTGTTTGGTCATGACATCAAAAAAACCTGAAATACCACAAAGTGATTTCGTTCAGTTTACGACTTTAAAAACCAGAAACACCAACAAGTGAATTCATTTGGTTATGACACTTAAAACACATACACACACACACACACACACACAAAACACACACACACACACACACACACACACAACACCCCAGCACAGCACGTACACACACGCAGACACAACACCACACACACACACACACACCCCACACACACACACACACACACAACACACACACCACACAACACACACACACACACACACACACACACACACCACACACACACACACACACACACACACACACACACCACGAAGTGAGTTCGCTCGGTTATGACATTTTTTTTAAAAAACCAGAAACACAAGAAAATAAAAGTGCAAACTAATTCTTTAGTAACAAAATCAGGACAGACAAAAAAGTTTGACCAACTGGTCATCGTCAAGCGTTCACAAACGACAACAAAGAAACACATGTACTAGATGTAGACCAAAAACGATAGATATTTATATATTTACTAACAGTACATACAACAGTTTTATACTAAATATCATGACATAAATGCATACATAAACACACACTATTTTCATATTCATATATATAATGAAATAGACTAAAAATCTTGTTACAATTAACGTCCACAAAACTGATGTTCAATATTTACAGTACATTCAACTAAAATTCTCGGTACAATGAATGTATACGATAAATGTTTCCTTGATTCGGAGAAGACAACTCGCCAGGTTGTCAAAGACTTCCTCCGCCTGGCTTATTTCCATAAATAAGCAAATGTTCTCATTCCATGTTCACGTATCTCTGGTTTCTATTTGCTACATCGCTTAACCGCTTGGATGATTCGGACTGCACTTTTTTTTTACGAACAATGTTTCATTTGTATGTGTCAGAAAATGTGCGTTGGTTGAATAAAATTTGCAACATGGCTGTTTTATGTCTCAGAAGCTGTGTTTTTTTGATTGAATTAGTTTGAACCTTGTGTTTTGTGGGGTGTCTTAGATTTAATCGCGTGTTTTCTGTCTTGTTCCATTTCCTTCACCAGTCTTAATTGTCTCCCTTATTTCTTTCTCGTTTGCTCTTGATGTGCGAGGGCTTTTCCTATCTCGTCCACTCTCTCTCTCTCTCTCTCTTCTCTCTCTCTCTCTCTCTTTTGCTCTCTCATGGAACCCCACACCACGTACCACACACACGCACACATACATCACACACACGCATGAACACACAAAACCCCCCAAAAACACACACACGCATACACACACACACATAAACACCACAACAACTAGCCAACACACATACTCACACACCACTCACACATAACAACACACACTAACACCTACACACACCACACACACTACACAACACACACACACACACACCACACACACACACACAAACCACAACACACACACAACACACAACACACACACAATATACTCACACAACCACAACACACACACACATAACACACAACAAACACACACACTCACTCACTCACACACACACACACAC
>JAPXFY010000018.1:51890254-51895254 GCA_030674185.1 Monoplex corrugatus | reverse complement strand
CATATATATTGGTGTCAACCAAGTGGCATGGTACATAGCCAACACCTGTAACATTCGTCAGGATTCTCATACACGTACATTATGCCGAAGACGGAGTAACTATGCTGTTGTGGAAGACTTTTGTGATGAATATAACCAACCAACCAACAAACCGACCGACCAACTAACCAACTAACCAACCAACCAACCAATCAACCAACCAACCACCAACCAACCAAGCAACCAACCGACCGACTGACCAACCAGCCAGAAAACCAACCAACCAACCAACCAACTAAAAACAAATAAATAAAAAACTCAACCAATCAACCAACAAACCAACCAACCAACAACCAGCCAACCAACAAAAACAAAACAAAACAAAACAAAACAAAACAAAACAAAACAAAAACAAAAACAAAACACAACCAACCAACCAACCAACCAACCATCCAACCAACCAACCAACCAACCAACCAACCAAACAACCAACCAACCAACCAACCAACCAAACAACAACACCAGTAACAAACCAAAAAAAACCTAACTATTGTTATAAATGGGAGGATAAACTCAATAACACAGTAAATTGGAGTTCATGTTTCTTAAAGGTACAAAAATTCTAGAATACACTTGAAATTGTTTCAGATAGAATAACAAGCAGACTTACAGCTACAAAGATAATTTTGAAAGAAATGAGAACTGTAAACAATGAAAAAACAGTGTACTTTTTGTGGTATAGATTAACAAAATACGGAACACTTTCTCATGGCGGTATAATGTAGTTCTGGTATAGATTAACAAAATACGGAACACTTTCTCATGGCGGTATAATGTAGTTCTGGTATAGATTAACAAAATACGGAACACTTTCTCATGGCGGTATAATGTAGTTCTGGTATAGATTAAGAAAATACGGAACACTTTCTCATGGCGGTATAATGTAGTTGTGGTATAGATTAACGAAAATACGGAACACTTCTCATGGCGGTATAATGTAGTTCTGGTATAGATTAACAAAATACGGAACACTTTCTCATGGCGGTATAATGTAGTTCTGGTATAGATTAACAAAATACGGAACACTTTCTCATGGCGGTATAATGTAGTTCTGGTATAGATTAACAAAATACGGAACACTTTCTCATGGCGGTATAATGTAGTTTGGTATAGATTAACAAAATACGGAACACTTTCTCATGGCGGTATAATGTAGTTTGGTATAGATTAACAAAATACGGAACACTTTCTCATGGCGGTATAATGTAGTTCTGGTATAGATTAACAAAATACGGAACACTTTCTCATGGCGGTATAATGTAGTTCTGGTATAGATTAAACAAAATACGGAACACTTTCTCATGGCGGTATAATGTAGTTCTGGTATAGATTAAAAAATACGGAACACTTTCTCATGGCGGTATAATGTAGTTTGGTATAGATTAAGAAAATACGGAACACTTTCTCATGGCGGTATAATGTAGTTTGGTATAGATTAAAAAATACGGAACACTTTCTCATGGCGGTATAATGTAGTTCTGGTATAGATTAAGAAAATACGGAACACTTTCTCATGGCGGTATAATGTAGTTCTGGTATAGATTAACAAAATACGGAACACTTTCTCATGGCGGTATAATGTAGTTTGGTATAGATTAACAAAATACGGAACACTTTCTCATGGCGGTATAATGTAGTTCTGGTATAGATTAAGAAAATACGGAACACTTTCTCATGGCGGTATAATGTAGTTTGGTATAGATTAACAAAATACGGAACACTTTCTCATGGCGGTATAATGTAGTTCTGGTATAGATTAAAAAATACGGAACACTTTCTCATGGCGGTATAATGTAGTTTGGTATAGATTAAAAAATACGGAACACTTTCTCATGGCGGTATAATGTAGTTTGGTATAGATTAACAAAATACGGAACACTTTCTCATGGCGGTATAATGTAGTTCTGGTATAGATTAACAAAATACGGAACACTTTCTCATGGCGGTATAATGTAGTTCTGGTATAGATTAACAAAATACGGAACACTTTCTCATGGCGGTATAATGTAGTTCTGGTATAGATTAACAAAATACGGAACACTTTCTCATGGCGGTATAATGTAGTTCTGGTATAGATTAAGAAATACGGACACTTTCTCATGCGGTATAATGTAGTTTGGTATAGATTAAAAATAGGAACACTTTTATGGCGGTATAATGTAGTTCTGGTAAGATTAACAAAATACGGACACTTTCTCTGGCGGTATATGTAGTTCTGGTATGATTAACAAAATACGGAACACTTCTCATGGGGTATAATGTAGTTTGGTATGATTAAAAAATACGGAACACTTTCTCTGGCGGTATAATGTAGTTTGGTATAGATTAAAAAATACGGAAACTTTCTCATGGCGGTTAATGTAGTTGGTATAGATTAAAAAATACGGAACACTTTTCATGGCGGTATAAGTAGTTTGGTATAGATTAAAAATACGGAACACTTTCTCATGGCGGTATATGTGTTTGGTATAGATTAACAAATACGGAACACTTTCTCATGGCGGTATAATGTAGTTTGGTATAGATTAACAAAATACGGAACACTTTCTCATGGCGGTATAATGTAGTTGTGGTATAGATTAAAAAATACTGGAACACTTTTTCATGGCGGTATATGTTCGTTGGGGTATAGATTTAACAAAATACGGAAACAAAATACGGAACACTTTCTCATGGCGGTATAATGTAGTTCTGGTATAGATTAACAAAATACGGAACACTTTCTCATGGCGGTATAATGTAGTTCTGGTATAGATTAACAAAATACGGAACACTTTCTCATGGCGGTATAATGTAGTTCTGGTATAGATTAACAAAATACGGAACACTTTCTCATGGCGGTATAATGTAGTTCTGGTATAGATTAACAAAATACGGAACACTTTCTCATGGCGGTATAATGTAGTTTGGTATAGATTAACAAAATACGGACACTTTCTCATGCGGTATAATGTAGTTCTGGTATAGATTAACAAAATACGGAACACTTTCTCATGGCGGTATAATGTAGTTCTGGTATAGATTAAACAAATACGGAACACTTTCTCATGGCGGTATAATGTAGTTCTGGTATAGATTAACAAAATACGGAACACTTTCTCATGGCGGTATAATGTAGTTCTGGTATAGATTAACAAAATACGGAACACTTTCTCATGGCGGTATAATGTAGTTCTGGTATAGATTAACAAAATACGGAACACTTTCTCATGGCGGTATAATGTAGTTTGGTATAGATTAACAAAATACGGAACACTTTCTCATGGCGGTATAATGTAGTTCTGGTATAGATTAACAAAATACGGAACACTTTCTCATGGCGGTATAATGTAGTTCTGGTATAGATTAACAAAATACGGAACACTTTCTCATGGCGGTATAATGTAGTTCTGGTATAGATTAACAAAATACGGAACACTTTCTCATGGCGGTATAATGTAGTTCTGGTATAGATTAACAAAATACGGAACACTTTCTCATGGCGGTATAATGTAGTTCTGGTATAGATTAACAAAATACGGAACACTTTCTCATGGCGGTATAATGTAGTTCTGGTATAGATTAACAAAATACGGAACACTTTCTCATGGCGGTATAATGTAGTTCTGGTATAGATTAACAAAATACGGAACACTTTCTCATGGCGGTATATAATGTAGTTCTGGTATAGATTAACAAAATACGGAACACTTTCTCATGGCGGTATAATGTAGTTTGGTATAGATTAAAAAATACGGAACACTTTCTCATGGCGGTATAAATGTAGTTTGGTATAGATTAACAAAATACGGAACACTTTCTCATGGCGGTATAATGTAGTTTGGTATAGATTAAAAAATACGGAACACTTTCTCATGGCGGTATAATGTAGTTCTGGTATAGATTAACAAAATACGGAACACTTTCTCATGGCGGTATAATGTAGTTCTGGTATAGATTAACAAAATACGGAACACTTTCTCATGGCGGTATAATGTAGTTGTGGTATAGATTAAAAAATACGGAACACTTTCTCATGGCGGTATAATGTAGTTCTGGTATAGATTAAAAAATACGGAACACTTTCTCATGGCGGTATAATGTAGTTTGGTATAGATTAACAAAATACGGAACACTTTCTCATGGCGGTATAATGTAGTTTGGTATAGATTAACAAAATACGGAACACTTTCTCATGGCGGTATAATGTAGTTTGGTATAGATTAACAAAATACGGAACACTTTCTCATGGCGGTATAATGTAGTTCTGGTATAGATTAAAAAATACGGAACACTTTCTCATGGCGGTATATTATTATAGTTAATGTCATGCGTATAAGTAGGATGATTAACAAAATACGGAACACTTTCTCATGGCGGTATAATGTAGTTTGGTATAGATTAACAAAATACGGAAACACTTTCTCATGGCGGTATAATGTAGTTTGGTATAGATTAACAAAATACGGAACACTTTCTCATGGCGGTATAATGTAGTTCTGGTATAGATTAACAAAATACGGAACACTTTCTCATGGCGGTATAATGTAGTTGTGGTATAGATTAAGAAAATACGGAACACTTTCTCATGGCGGTATAATGTAGTTCTGGTATAGATTAAAAAATACGGAACACTTTCTCATGGCGGTATAATGTAGTTCTGGTATAGATTAACAAAATACGGAACACTTTCTCATGGCGGTATAATGTAGTTCTGGTATAGATTAACAAAATACGGAACACTTTCTCATGGCGGTATAATGTAGTTCTGGTATAGATTAACAAAATACGGAACACTTTCTCATGGCGGTATAATGTAGTTCTGGTATAGATTAACAAAATACGGAACACTTTCTCATGGCGGTATAATGTAGTTCTGGTATAGATTAACAAAATACGGAACACTTTCTCATGGCGGTATAATGTAGTTTGGTATAGATTAACAAAATACGGAACACTTTCTCATGGCGGTATAATGTAGT
>JAPXFY010000018.1:51880254-51885254 GCA_030674185.1 Monoplex corrugatus | reverse complement strand
ACTGGGCATACAATCAGTCATTAGTGATCCTTTCGAATCACAGTCAACCTTCCCGCCATAACATTGTGCAATAGGGTTCATTTGACAACGATTTCATCAAAGGCTAATTCTTTATATGCACATAACTTATGACTTATAACTGATATTAAGATAGTAGTAACCTTTGATATTCTTGTCCAAGAAATGCTAAATGGAAATATCCACAGGAACGAACGAGCGAGCGAGCAAGCAAGTGAGAGACAGACAGACAAAGAGAGAGACAGACAGACAGACAGAGACAGAGAGACAGAGAGAAAGACAAACACGTACACACACACGCACACACATACAGAGAGAGAGAGAGAGAGAGAGAGAGAGAGAGAGAGAGAGAGAGAGAGAGAGAGAGGAGAGAGAGAGAGAGAGAGAGAGGAGAGAGAGGAGAAACGATCACGCCATTTGTATGTGTGCAGTAATATGTATTGCATATATGCGTGTACAGTCAATGGAATTATTTTTTACGTTAACTGCATATCGCTGATGAGCATGATTAAAAAATGTTTTGAAAAAAGAAAAAAAAAAAAAAAGGAAACAAGTTAAAAGTTCCTCATGAGATTCCCTGCCACACCGCAAGTATAAAACCTTGTCGCCTGTCACTCTTCATCGATATTATCACGGTACTTGACATGGCCGAGTTTTCGTCAGTTCATTTTATTCATTATTTTATTTAGAACTTATCTATCTATTCACAGCGTTTTTAACCCTTTGATTCCCGCACCCTGTCCACCAGCATCCTGCATTGTCAACCATTCTAGCAAAGCAAACATTTAACCCTTTGACTCCCTCATCCTATTCCCAGCTTCCTGCAGGAAGCTGGCTGATTTGTTGAAGGAATCAAAGGGTTAAATTTCTGCAGTGGGTGAACAGGATGCGGGAGTCAAAGGGTTAATTGCATCCTTGTGCGTATGTGATGGACGCCAGTCTTTCTTTTATCTTTTCATTTATTCCTTAATCTATGCATTCGTTCGTTTTATCGTACGTTCATTTATTTCCTCATTCATTTTTTCATTCACTCATTCTTTCGTTCTTTCCGCTATTCATACGTTCATTCATTTGTTCGTTCGTTTCTTCGTGGTTTCATTCATTCACTGATTTATTCATTGATGTCTTCGTTTCTTTGCTCGATTTTTTTTGTTTTTTTGTTTTTGTTTTTGTTCGTATGTTTTATCGGTTTCTCGTCTTCCGCCCTGCGTGACATTACTTTTTGCACTAATCGATAAGTCATATCAACACGTGTAATTTTATGAGCATGGGATCGCAAACGGATTTTTTTTATGTATCTTTTTACTTCATACTACCAAAACAAGGGGAGCATCGTGTCATCACTTGACTACCAGTGATCGTAGCGTTCAAAATGCTACAGATATCCATGCATTGGCATGATTCATTTCAATTTCGCTTTTGTATTGTATGTTTTGTCATGAAAAAAATGCCAAACAAATACTTCAAACAAATTCATTAAAAAAAAATTGACTACTATTTTCTTTACAATCCATGTGTTTGTTTTTTGTTTTTGTTTTGTTTTTTGTGTTTTGTTTGTTTGTTTTTTGTTTGTTTTGTTGTTGTGTTGTTGTTGTTGTAATCAAGAAAAATGAATTCTCAGAAACCTTTTATTGCCGAATTTTTTTCGTCGCGTGAAAATCCAATATCTTTTTTCTTTTTCTTTATTTTTGTTAATTAGCATGCAAATTATGACAAACATTTCACAGTAAGTTTTAGTTCTGAAAAAGCAAAGACAAATTTTGTAAATGAAGTTCATGGTCTTATAAGTCTCTGTCGGAAATATAACGCTTCTGTCAACCAGATCTTATGATTTGTGACCAACTTAGAGCGCTGTCTCCTTTGTTTTGGTTTTCCTTTGTTTTGTTTTGTTCTCTCTCTCTCTTATTCTATTTTTACCCTTTCTTCTTCTTCTTCTTCTTCTCTCTTCTCTCTCTCTCTCTCTCTCTCTCTCTCTCTCTCTCTCTCTCGTTTTCTTAACCGTATTCTTCTTTTCTCGAGTCCCCCCCCCCCCTTTCTCTCTCTCTCTCTCTTGTTTTTAAATTATGTAAAGCGCAACGAGAATTTTTTGAGATGGGCAGTTGTGCTGTACAAATAAAATCATGATTATTATAATTATTAGTGTTATCATCGTATTATTATTATTATTATTATTATTATTATTGTTGTTGTTGTTGTTATTATTATTATTACTATTGCCATTATAATTATTGTTGTTATTGTTTTTGTCGTCGTTGTTGTTGTTGTTAGTGTTCGTGTTGTTACGAGCACTGTTATTATCATCATTATTAATTATTTATAGAATCATTATTATCAATATCATCATTAATCATTTATATCATTAATATCTAATGTGAAGCGTTACAGTTGTTGTTTTCTTCCTTTTTGTTTTCTTTTTCCCTACCATCATCATCATCATTATTGTTGTTGTTGTTATTGGTGTTTTTGTTGCAGGTGTTTTCGCTGTTTGTTTCATAATTTGTTGGAATAACTATTCGATTGAACTTGCTTAACATACATCGATCTTTATTTCCTCTGTGGTTTTTTTTTTCTTGTTTTTTTCTGTCTGTCTGTATTTCTTGTGTATTCCTTATTTTCTTATTATTGTTATTATTTGTCAATAAAGACAGACACTCTATGTCGTTACATTATTACCATCATTATTGTTATTATTATCCTTTTTCCCGTTGCTACCATTAATTTTCATTTTGATTATTAGTGATGATTTTTATCATTATCATTATCATTACTATTATTATGTTATCATCATCGTTACTATCATCATTGCCGTTATTATTTGCAAATACAGACTAATACCCCGTTTTGCATTAATATTATCATTATTACTATTATTTCTATATTATTATTATTATTATCATTATTATTATTGTTATTATTATCATTATTATCATCCTTATTATTATCAATGTTATGATCCTTATTGTTATTATCATCATGCAGACTAGTTGTAGTAATAGATGGGGGAATTGTTTCCCCTTGCACAGAAAGCCTTTCTTTCAAATAAGTTACATTGCAAACATAACGCATCTTATCATTAACATAAATGATAAGATGTCCAGCATAATCATGAAGAATAGAAGGAGGATATTTGTTTTTACTAATTTTTTCATTCATTTATTATTGTATTTATGTATTTATTTCTTTTTGTTTTCAATCTATGATTTCAAATATTTTGATTGCGTGAGTGAGTGAGTGAGGGAGTTAGGTAATTAGATAGAATGCATGCATACAATATGCGTACAGAGTGATAGACTCCGAGTAGTGAGAACCTCAAAGAATGGAATCTTTATTCAATGTCTGTTCACAAAAGTGATTTCACACACACACACACACGCGCGCGCGCGCACACACACACACACACATACACACACACACACACACACACACACACACACACACACACACACACACACACACACACACACACACATAACACACACACACACACACACACAACACACACACACACAGGGAGAAAAAAAATCTTGCCAGCGAGTAAGGCTTATGCGTGGGCTTACGGTTTGTATGTTGCCATTTGTTATCGTTCTTGATCTTCTCCACCACACGGCACATTTGGTGTCAGAACATATGGAATTTATTCCCGGCACGGAAGACGTTGTTTTGAGTGACCGTCACTGAAACTGAAACCTCTACCAGTATCTCCGTTTCCGTGAGCTGATATGATGGCCTTGTTATTGTTGTTGTTGTTTAAAGCCCAGCCGACTGCATAGAGCCATATCAGGGCTATATCATAGTGCTTCAAAACATACAAAACTTCAAAAGGAAAAAAAAAAAGGAAAAGAAAATTAAGTACACACATCGATGCATTCGCGCACATAATCTGAGGAGATGCCCCGGGCGTTGACCAGTCTGTCCTGGTCAATAGACTTGGTTTTATTTTTTGTTTGAACATCATCAATTTTTTTTTTCATTCTAACAATCAATATTCGGCCAACATTATTGCTCGTGTTACTTTCGTTTTTAAGAATTCAGGCAAAGGCATGGGGGAAAGATGAGAGAGAGAGAGAGAGAGAGAGAGAGAGGAGGAGAGAGAGAGAGAGAGAGAGAGAGAGAGAGAGAGAGAGAAGAGAGAGAAGAGAGAGAGAGAGAGAGAGGGAGAGAGAGAGAGAGAGAGAGAGAGAGAGCGCGATATTACCAAGCTCCGAACGAAAGACTGGTATAATAGTAGCTTTATTTCAAATTACTCGCTTCTTTTGATGATTGATGAATGGATTGTTTGATTGATTGGTACCATTTTCATCGACACAATGTTAAATTTATTTGTTTGTTTATTTTTCTTATCTATTTATCATTACCATGTGTTTCTCAGTGTTTCGGTTTGCGTGTTAGTTCTCTGCTTATTTTTTCTTTTGTTTGTTTCTTTGTTTGGTTGTTTGGTTTAGTTTATTTGTCCATTTGTTTATTTATTTATTATTCATTTATCTGTTTATTTATGTATTCATTCATTCATTCATTCATTCATTTATCTGTTATTTACTTATTTATTTATTTGTTTATTTTGTTTATTGGTTTATTTATTTATTTGTTTGTTTGTTTGTTTGTTTGTGTATTTACATATTTGTTCATTAATTTATTTACTTACATACCTATCTATTTATTTATGTCTCTATTCATTAATTCATTAATTCATTAATTAATTCATTCATTAATTCATTCATTCGTTCGTTCGTTCATTCGTTCGTTCGTTCGTTCGTTCGTTCGTTCGTTCATTCGTTCATTCATTCATTCGTTCATTTATTTATTTATTCATTTTATTTATTTATTTATCTATTTGTTTGTTTGTTTGTTTGTTTTGTTTGTTTACATGTGTATCTATTTTTGTTTGCCTGTTTCCTTGTTTGTTTCTTTGTTTGTTTCTTTGTTTGTTTCTTTGTTTGTTTGTTTGATTGATTGCTTTCTTTTTCATCTTGTCTGTTTCTCAG
>JAPXFY010000018.1:51860254-51865254 GCA_030674185.1 Monoplex corrugatus | reverse complement strand
AGCCTGCTGACAAGGTATTAAAATCGGCGATGGGAGGGGTTTCCTGTAAAACACCAAGCTGACACCACCAGAATGATGGAAACATTATGATGGGCAGCGATCAGGCCAGTTTTTTGATGTTGTTGGTTGGGATTGAACTCGAAAGATCAGATCTTGAGTCCACAACTCTATCAAAAGAAACAACAAGCCCACGTATTCCTGGAACCAGACGAAACACAGGACACAAAAAGGCAACAACCAGACTCCTGACTTGTAGGCTTTTGTCTGACCACTACCATCTTGCACAGTCTCAGTGAACAATGAGTGCTGCAACAGTCCACGTCTGACCATTCAGGTATACCCAAGACAACAAAACAGTCATGATGCTGAACATGGATGCTCACTAGAATAACCAGTCAAGAGAGATGGGTGGAAGGTAGGGGGGCAGGGAGTGAGTGGGTGTATATATGTATGTATGTATGTAGATAAATAGTATGATAGATAGATAGTAGATAGTAGATAGAAGATAGATAGATAGATAGATAGTGGGTGTATATATGCATGTATGTAGATAGATAGATAGAAGACAAAGATAGACAGATAGATAGACAGAAGATAGATAGATAGATAGAAGATAGTATAGATAGATAGATAATAGATAGATAGTAAAATATAAAAAAAAACATAATATATACATATTTGATAGGGGGGGGGGGGGGAAGAAAGCGTGTAAAAACGCAAAGGGTACCACCTACATTTTAATTATCTCTCAAAATCTCTGCCATTTTCCAGATCACACATTAATATTCCAACAATGTATTAATGCTTACTCCTGTATGCCTCGGAATGATTCATCTGGCACCAGTGGGAACCACCCCATGCTTAAAACCTTTCCTTATCGAAATGCAGGGACGCCTTCTCACTTAATTTCTTATTTTCTAAACTTTAAACGTCAAAACACTTAACCACTCAAGGATAGTAGCATTAGGATCCAATGGAGCTGTTTTATAACTAGTCCTTGATATTCTACACATGTGGCATTAGTATATTACCAAAAACAGTGATGTACATCAATCAAAACTAAACAAATATAAAAAGTGAATTGTACAAAACATACGCACCTGAATTACAAACGTAGAAACAAAGGGAAAAATATAAAGGGAGCATTAAAAACAAACAAGGGAGCAGGGCCCAGGGGAAACATGTCAACTCTAAATCTGTGATGAAGACAGAGGAACTATGGCATATACAATGTCAAAGAAGTTATAGAAATTACTTAAGCTTATGAGAAAATATCGACTTCTATATGTCAGTTGGCCAAGTTATTTACACAAGCATGAGAGACCACGGCAGATAAATGTAAAGCAAACATGTGTCAATTTCCTGACAATAGCAACAACCACAACACTAACAACAGCAACAGCAACAGTTACGACAGCAATAACTTGAAAACAATAGTATTAATAACAATAATAT
Source organism: Monoplex corrugatus (assembly GCA_030674185.1). Classification (NCBI taxonomy): domain Eukaryota; kingdom Metazoa; phylum Mollusca; class Gastropoda; order Littorinimorpha; family Ranellidae; genus Monoplex; species Monoplex corrugatus. The sequence continues at coordinate 51,863,799 of JAPXFY010000018.1, read as the reverse complement.
CTCTGAACTGATCATAATAATAGTTCGTACTAATGAAAACAGCAATAGTATTAAAAAAAAAACACCTGAAAATCAAATCAAAACAAAACAAAAGCAAAAATGCAAATTGCAAACATAGTATTAATTAATGGAAAAGAAGAAAGTAAAGGAAACATTAAAAACAAACGACACACGGTGGGGAGGCGTTAGACATGGGGTGGGAGAGACATGTCAGCTCTAACGCTATTATGGAAAAAAGACATAAAGATTTCTAGGTCTCAGGAGAGGCCTCTGTCATAATTTAATCAAATGTTTGGTCTCCGGCATATTTGCCCAAATACCCTAAAAAGAAAACAACAACAACAAAAAATAATAATAATAACAATAATGATAATTGTTATAAAATAATAGTAACAGTAACGATGCTGCTGCTGCTGTCTGCTGCTGTGATGATGATGAATGTGATGATGATGACGACGACGACACGACGACGATGACGCTGATGACGACGACAACAACAGAAACAACGATGATGATGATGATAAAAATAATGATAATAAATATGATAATAGTAATCGTAATAGTAACCTAGAATCATTAGTCTCTGGATGTCGAAATGTTTAGATCATCAAAAAGCTAACAATGGACTTCATGTTCATCAGAAGTACACCTCTTGTTTTGAAAATGGATAGGCTGTTATGCGAGAATGCCTCCTCTATATTAATCTTTGTGAAACAGGGAAACAATAAACTTTGGTATTTACATTTTGCTTCTTAACATAATAGCCTACGACATGAAAATGTCCTCAATGCACATGTCATGTCATTCAGGATCACAACGTAACAGGACGTTCCCCGCCCTTCAAGCAGCCATCACAAGACAGACAGACGTTAAACGTGACCGTCTGCAGTAGGAAAAATGAAGACCCAACTAATCCAGCAAGCTACGGGATGAACGTGGAGTGCTTTTAACCCAAAGCAAGTGCGTGTATCGCAAACCTTGTGCAACTCCCCCGCCCCTTCAGTTTTCAGAAGGTAAACACAGCGACAGGGAGGTTTACACTCCCTTACCTTTCCCTACTCGTCTCTCCGCCGCCATATTTGGCCACGTTTACGTCACAGGTCCCCTTTTTTTCGTCTCAGCAATCGTCATAGACATAGAAAGGTAGACAAGCAATTAGCTCTTTAATGCATTCCGTGACGTTATGGTCGCTTAGCTATGTCACGCGGCTGGCGATTATTGTTATTTTTATTGTTCTTGTTTAAAGCCAAGCCGACTGCGTAGAGCCATAGCAGGGCTATAATTGTTTCAAAACATACAAAACTTCGACAGGAAAAAAAAAGAAAAAAAAAAGGAAGAAAATTAAGTACACATATCAATGCACTGGTGCACATAATCTAAGGACATGCCCCGGGCGTTGACCACTCCGTCCGATTTATCACACAGGGGATTTAAAAAATATACCTTAATACAAATTCAATCATATCTAAGGACCTCAAAACATGTTTAAAAACGGGCCTAAATTGCCTAAAATTGCTTTTGCCTAAAATTGCTTCCGCATATCTCACCTCCTTAGAGCCAAAAATGCATTTAATACATGTACCCAATCATCAGTCCTAAGAAGTATGTACTTAAGACTTTATCGAACACATACAGGTGAATGGACCAGCGAGGCAGAAAACGGTAAGAAGAAATGATAGAAAGCAAAGGACCAAAGCAGAAACAAAGAGAGTGACAGAAAAGAGGAAAATTCGAGAACAGAATTTCCAGAAGGTGGGGAACACTATTTATACTGAAAAAGCCCCCGGCATCCCACGGGGGAACGCGACTGGCGAGAATACAGAGCTAAATAACCTTTCTAAAAGCACATATGTGACTAGATGTTAAAAGAAATAACGAACGAACCTTGCTGTGCCACTGAGATGGTTTCACTGAGTACAATAAGAGGAAAAAATCCCTGTCACCAAAAGTTGTACGCAGCAGGAGGTAACAATTTGTGTCCTGAGAAAGTTGCTGTAACATGTGAAACATGGACACCGGGTCTGCTGGATGAACCGGACGACAGCAGATCTTGCACAACTGAAAAAAAAAGTCCAAAATTTTAAACTTTATGAAGTTCATTTTTGTTCCACCTTGACCAGGTCGAGCTGGAACTCTTTTCAGCCGCTTTTGCCATCGGCTTCAGGGCTCCAGTCCTCTCTCTCTCTCTCTCTGTCTCTGTCTCTCTCTGTCTCTGTCTCTCTCTGTCTCTGTCTCTCTCTCTCTCTCTCTGTCTCTCTCTGTCTCTCTCTCTGTCTCTCTTTCTGTCTCTCTGTCTCTCCCTGTCTCTTTCTCACTCTCTCTGTCTGTCTCTCTGTTTCTCTCTCTGTCTCTCTCTGTCTCTCTCTGTCTCTCTCTGTCTCTCTCTCTCTCTCTCTCTGTCTCTCTGTCTCTCTCTGTCTCTCTCTCTCTCTCTCTCTCTCTCTCTCTCTCTTCTCTCTCTGTCTCTCTCTGTCTCTTCTCTGTCTCTCTGTCTCTCCTGTCTGTTCTCTCTCTCTCTCTCTCTCTGTCTCTCTCTGTCTCTCTCTGTCTCTCTCTTCTCTCCTCTGTCTCTCTGTCTCTCTCTCTTCTCTCTTCTCTCTCTCTCTCTCTCTCTCTCTCTCTCTCTCTCTCTCTCTCTCAGAAATCGAGAACTGTTTCAAGAGGTCATAGGCTGACGTGTCTGTCAGTTTCCTTGCTCCAACTTCCATGGCGAGGACTTTGGCTTGGCTTGAAAGCCAGATTTGTTCAAGTTGCAGCAGACTAGACTGGCATACCTGTCAGTCTTGTAAATACAGGATCCCTCCATACTACTTTGACGGTGAATCGTCCCAACGAATGTACCGATATAAAAGAAAGACAACGAAAGCAACATACAGACAGAAGCAACTTATCGCTACTTAACCCTTTGACTCCCGCATCCTATCCACTGACTGCAAAAACTTAATCATTTGACTCCCTCACCCTATCCACCAGCTTCCTGCAGAAAGCTGGTGGATAGGGCGAGGAAGTCAAAGGGTTAAATTTTTGCTTTGTTAGCATGGTTGACAATGCAGGGTGCTGGTGGACAGGGTGCGGGATCAAAGGGTTAAGCACAATGTTATTTATCAAGCAACAGTATTTCACGTTGTTTTGAGGTATCAAGTCTTTACTCCGACAAAACAATAAGGAATCAATAATGGAGACTGATACATACATGTAGGCCAAAAGTTCCCAGTCCATGTTACTATTCATATCTACACCGCCGTTTAACTGCATCCCTCCCTAAGGCCTGATAACGCCGTATCAACAACCGTCTCCTTCCGCCGTTGCTGGATTCCTACACTATGTGGCTATAGAGAGTCCAGGGACACAGACGGCCGGATGAGACCAGGATGCCGATTGGATGGGCGCGATTTTGATAGCGCTGGCACGGCCAGATAAAACAGAGGCGCTGATTGGACTGCGCTGTGATGTAAACAATGTATACTGATTTATAGTCGGTTCTCAGTCTGTATGTACGTGTATATGGGTGTGGATGGATTATATGGGTGGGATGGATGGATTAT
>JAPXFY010000018.1:51835254-51850254 GCA_030674185.1 Monoplex corrugatus | reverse complement strand
CTCTCTCTCTCTCTCTTTCTGTCTCTCTCTCTCTCTGTCTCTCTCTCTCTCTCTTACTCTCTTGCTCTTCTCTCTCTCCTCACTCACTCTCTCTCTCTCTTTCTCTCTCTCTCTCTGTCTCGCTATTTTCGTCTCTCTCCTCTGTCCTCTGTCTCTTTCTGTCTCTTTCTCTCTCTGTCTCTCTCTCTCTCTACCTATCTTTCTGCCTGTCTGTCTATCTGTCTGACAGTCTCTTCCTCCCTCTCTTTCTCTGTCTGTCTTCCTCTGTCTCTCTGTCTCTCTCTCTTTCTGTCTCTCTTTCTTTCTCTCTCTCTCTCTCTTTCTCTCTTTCTCTCTCTTTCCCTGTCTCTCTCTTTCTCTCTCTATCTCTCCCCCCCCCTCTCTCTCTCCCTGTCTGTCTGTGTCTGTGTCTGTCTCTGTTTTCTCTCTCTCTCTATTTCTCTCTCTTTCTCTCCCTCTCCCTTCCTCCCTCCCTCCCTCTCTCTCTCTCTCTCTGTCTGCCTGTCTAACATCGGCGGAATGCATGAGACAGGACTGGCAGGAGAATTATGATGAGGATGAAGATCGGGGTTTTGTCTAAATAAACTCGGGTCCTGGATGGATCTACCCGATTGGGGCCTGGGGATTATTAGACTGCGGGTACGTAGGATGACCTGCCTCCTGTTGCCCCGGCTGCTGGGAACCGGGTGCAAGAATGCAAAGAGCGTTGAGGAGGAGGAGAAGGAAGAGGAAGACGAAGAGGAGGAGGAGGAGGTGGAGGAAGAAGGAGCAGGGAAGGGGAATGGTCAAGAGGAGGTAAAGTGACACACACTCTTGTGTGGCGATAACGGTATCGTATCATATACTGATCTGACTGTTACTGAGAGTAGCAGTAGTACGGACGTGCTTGAAGGCATGCTGGACAAACGCTGAGTGTTGTACTCAATCAAAACTAGAAAATGGAAAGGAAATGGGGGAGAAAACACACGCATACATAGTCGTGCATATGCACGCACGCACGCACGCACACGCACACACGCATGCACACGGTTGCGCACGCAAGCACACACGCGCGCGCACACACGCACACACACATACACAGGCGCGCTCACGCGCACACCAACGCACACACACACACACATGCACACACAATAACATACACTCAGACACACACACTCAGATACACACTCGCACACACACGCACACACACACACACACATTCACTCACACACACACACACTTATATACACACTCGCACTCACACACACACTCACACACACACACTGACACACACACTGACACACACACAAACTCACATACTCACACGCACACACACATACACACTCATACACACTCACACACACTCACACACACAGTCACACGCACACATACACACACTCACACACACACTCACATACACACATACATATACTCACACACACATACACACACACATACACACACACATACGCACACATACATACACACACACATAGATACGAGTACACACACACCAGTGACGGTCTTCGTTGCTGCCCTACTTGCCAAGCGTAAAGGGTCCTATTAATTAATGAAAACACCACAAGTATGATTGATACCTTACCGAATAATCATCATTATCATCATCAGGCACCCTGCCGCATGGCGTTGGCGAGCATGGACTTCCAATCTGTCTCTATCTCTTGTTGCCTCAAAGATCTCTTCCACCCTCCCTGTCTTCAGCCACTCTGCAAGTCTGTCCAGTATTTTCTCCCTGGGTCTACCCGGTGCTCTCTTTCCCTCCAGCTTTCCCGTTGTGACCAGGTGTTCCAATTCCCCTTTCCTCATAAAATGGCTTATAAATGTTGCCTGTTTTTTCCCTAATCTTCCTTATGAATGATCTACTTGTGTCTGCCTCCATCAAGACTGTCTCGTTTGTTTTCTTTGCTGTCCATGGAACTCTCAACATTCTTCTCAGAAACCACATCTCGGCTGCCTCAATCTTGTTCTGGCTTTGCTCGTTGACTGTCCACGCCTCGCAACCGTACAACACACACACACACACACACACACACACACACACACACACACACACATATATATATATATATATATATATATATATATATATATATATATATATATATATACGCATGTATGTTATTCTTTATTTTGCTTTCGCTTTTTGTGTGTTTTATGTTTGTACTGTTTGTGTGTGTGTTTGTGTGTATATACATACACACATATAAACAAAAAGAACAGGAAAAAGAAAGAAATACAACACACCACACACAACACACATCACATACACACACAACACACACACACACACACACACACACACACACACACACACACCACACACACACACACGCACACACCACACACACACACACACACAAGAAAACAAAGTCACCATCGAAAAGAAAAGAAAAAAAGACAATACTGAACATGTGTCGTTGTTCAGTGTTCAGCCACCCAGTCACCCTTCAGTGTACTCAAGAGGTCGCCAGAAGCACAGAATCAACATCAAAACCATGATATCAGGGGAGAAATGTCAAAATGGAATCCCCTCCACCAAATTCGTGTCGACTGTGGGTCGCCATACTTAGAGGAGGAAAGGAGAAGGGAAAGAGAGAGGGTGAGGGAGTAGGGTGAGAAGGTGAGAAAGACCGACAGACAAATGAGTCAGAAAGAGAAAGATTACCGGTGAATTTTTCGTTGCATGTTATATGTAATATGGTTGATCGGTTGGTTAGCTAGCTTGTTGCTTGTTTGTTTGCTTGTTTGTTTGTTTGTTTGTTTGTTTGTTTGCTTGTGTGTGTGTGTGTGTGTTTGTATATATATATATATATTATATATATATATATGTGTGTGTGTGTGTGTGTGTGTGTGTGTGTGTGTGTGTGTGTGTGTGTGTGTGTGTGCTGTTTTGTTTTTGTATCATGTTTGGTTGATTGATTGGTAGGTTGTGTCGCATTGTTTTTCTTAGTTTCTGTTTCCTCTTTTAATTAATTAATTAACACACACACACACGCGCGCGCGCGCGCACATACACACACACACACACACAAACACGCACACACACACACACGCACACACAGAGAGAGACACATACACACACACAACACAGATATATATATATATAATATATTTATATACACAAATATAATATAATATAATATAATATAATATAATATAATATAATATAATATAATATATAATATAATATAATATAATATAATATAATATAATATAATATAATATAATATAATATAATATAATATAATATAATATAATATAATATAATATAATATAATATAATATAATATAATTAATATATATAATATAATACATTGTTTGTTTTGTTGAACTTCTCATCCTTCATCCACAGTACAGACTGACAGACAGACGGACAGATATAAAGATCGACAGATGGCCAGACAAAGAGGGAAAAAAATGAGGGAGGGAAAAAACAAATCATTTTCAAAAGTAATAGAAGGAAAACACAATAAAAAAAAAACCACGCATGTGCTTTTATTTTCATTCATCCCACTCACATACCATCTTAAGAGAGAAAGAGACACAGTGACAAAGAGTGTAGGAGAGGGAGAGTAGGTAAGATTGACCGGGGGTGGGGAGAGGGGACAGTGGGATGAGATTTTATTCTCTATCTAATAAGGAATGTCAGCTGGAGACGTTGAGGAGAGAGACAACATGCTTCTCTCTCCTCTCTCTCTCTCTCTTCACTTCTCTCCTCTCTCTTCACTTTCTCCCTCTCGTGAGTCTCAAGGGCCTGTCCTTCTGTCTCTTTTGTATGGCAGCCTGTGTGTGTCATACGATGACAAATTTATGTTACGTTACTGCTGTTTTCTCTGGCTACTGTGACTGATGCTGCTGTTTATACTACAAGGAGACGGTTGCTCCGAGCAGCAAAGCTGCAAAGATCTGTTGTGACCGTTTTATGTGTTGCAGTCATTTCACTTTTGGAACTACAAGCGTCAGTATTCTCCCCGTGGGGATGCCGGGGGCTCTTTTAGTAGAAACAGTATCCCCACCTTCTGGAAATTCTGTGCTAGAAGTTTCCTCTTCGCTGTCACTCTCTTCGTTTCTGCCTTGCCCTTTGCTTTCTGTCATAACTTCCAATCATTTTTCTGCCTTGCTGGTCCATTTACCTGTATGTGTGTTCGATAAAGTCTTACGTACTGCCTCTTAGGATTGATGATTGGGTCCATGTGTTAAGTGTATTGTTGGCTCTATTGAAATGAGATACGCGGAAGGAGTTTTAGTTAATTTTAGCCCGTTTTAATATATGTTTTAGTGTTCTTAGTTATGTTTAGATTTGCATTCAGGTATGTTTTTGAATCCCCCAAGCGATAAATTGGATGGAGAAGTCAATGCCTGGGGCATCTCCTTATATTATGTGCGTAAATGTACTGATACGTACTTAATTTTCTTTTCCTTTTCCCCCCTGTTCAAGTATTGTGTATGTTTTTATACGGTTATAGCCCTGATATGGCTCCACGCAGTCGGCTGGACTTTAAACAAAAATAAAGTAACAGTAAAAATAACAGGTAACATCAGTAGTATGAGAGAGCGGCGAGAGGGTTCTGCGCCCCCAACACACTTAAAACCACTTGTCTCACCTGTCCGAGTCACGGGTTCGCTGCTGGCCGCTGCACACCTGGACATCACCATCTCCATCCAGTCGCTCTGTCTTGACTTTTGTAGACAATTTCTTGAGTATTCAGGCCACTGATGTTGGTTATGACCTCGATGTATGAGATCGGAGGTCTGCCTTTCTTCCTTTTTTGCCACTGTTTTTCCTTGAAAGATGGTTGCCCCGAGGTCTGTGTTCTTGTTGCTGACACATGGCCAATGTATTTTAGTCTTCTCTTGTTGATGTCTGCTAGTAGTTTTCTGGTGGTATCAAGTTCTTCCAGGACACCTTCATTAGTTCTTTTATCTGCCTGTTTGACACGTAGTAGTCTCCGATAAAACCACACTTAAAAGTAATAAAAAGAATTCCCTTGCTGGCTAGGCATACAAAAATGCCGAAGACAATGGGGCATCGAGCGTCTCCTTCGTTGGACAGACACATTGTATGCTTGGAATACAACCACATCCCGAAGATGCTCCTGTGCGGAGAGTTGAAGCAAGGACACCGTGACAAGGGAAGACCAGTATATCAGTATAAGGATGCTCTCTGAAGGCCAGCAGGCCCCAGTAGCTCAGTTGGTTTGAGCACGGATTCACATCGCAATGGTTGTGGGTTCGAATCCCGGGGTGCGCTACATTAAAACTGGCCTTCTCACTGTCCCATCTTAACATCATTGTTGTTCTGGTGGTGTCAGTGTAGAATTAGATAAGACCCCCCCCCCCCCCCCCTGTGCCCCACTTCCCTGAGATGGTTATCCCCCGTCGGCCATATCACCTGAGGTGGGTGTCGACGTAAAAACTGAACCCAATCAATCAATCAGTCTGAAGGCCAACCTCATCGTCTGCGACATCAGCACCACACCGGCTGGAAAACCACTGCCGGCAACAGAGCATACTATCGACAGCTGTGTATGCAAGACACGACCGCTGTTGCTGTCATTTCTACTGCTGCTGCTGCTGTGCCGGTTCTGCTGCTACTCATAATCATCATGTGCCCTGCCGCTTGGCGTTGGCGATCATGGTCCTCCACACGCATCTGTCCCCTGTCGCTGCAAGTACATCTCCCGCCCTCTCTGTCCTCAGCCACCCTGCAAGTCCGTCCAATAGTTTCTCCCTGGGTCTACCTGGTGTTCTTTCCCTCAAGCTTTCCTGTTGTGACTTGGTGCTCTAATTCCCCGTTCCTCATAAAATGTCCTATAAATAATGTTGCTTGTCTTTTCCTAATCTTGTTTACTAATGATATTTTTGTATCTGCCTCCTTCGAGACTGTCTCGTTGTTTTCTTCGCTGTCCATGGAACTCTCAACATTCTTTTTAGAAACCACATTTCAGTTGCCTCAATTTTGTTCTGACTTTGCGTGTTTACTGTCCACACCTCACAACTGTATAACAGTATTGGTTGTATAGAACATTCAAGAACTCTGTTTGATATTATTTGATAGTCATTTGTTGGTAAGAACGCTTTTCATCTTCTAGAATGCTGTTTTGGCTTGACCGGTTCCTGCTGCTACTGCGGATGCTATCATTACTATAATCATTACTTCTATTTGCAATTACGGTTACTACTACTGCTGCTACTGCTACTAATCTTCTGCAATACCTTCCCTGTTGATGCTTACTGATGCCAAAGCTGACGAGGTTAACTCTCAGAATATCTCTATATCGCATAATGATTTTCCTGGTCATAGTATCCTTGCTTCAGCTCTCTGTGCAGAAGCATGTTTAGAATGTGGGTTTGTTTCTGTTTTGTTTTTTCCTTTGTCTTCCAGACCGACTAATGGACATTGTCTTCTATAATCGTTTGATTAGACCACAAAATAAATTCCACAGATTTACACTAAACACACAATGAAGCACTGAACCATATTCTGCCCCATCGTCCACGTTGAGAACAGAACAAGACAATGTCAGGTAAAAAGCAGTCTTATCACCGTGAAAGATGGTACAGACCTCGCTTTTCTTGGGGTCAGCGTTTCACGAATCCATCTCTTCTCCTCGCTGTTTCAACTTCACCATTCGTGAATAGGTCAGTATGCGTACGCAGAGGCCACATGCACCCAACTTTTTCCTCCTTTCGTGAATAGCCAGATATGCATACACAGAGGCCACTTGCATAATTTTTTTTCCTTCATTCGTGAATAGTCAGGTATGCATACGCAGAGGCCACTTGCACCAAATTTTTTCCTCCATTCGTGAAGAGGATTTTTCCTCCGTCCGTGAATAGTCAGGTATGTATAGGCAGAGACCACATCCACCAAATTTTGTTTCCTAAAATCAGAATCGAACCCATACAGTAGATTTGAAGGCAGGAGGTCTACCTTTACGCCAGCCAGGTTTCAATGACGTCAATTTCTCATGTATTCCATTGTATGGTCCCATCATCCACAGTCGGTCACAAAACAAGAAAAACTGGAAATACTAGCCATCAAAAAATATATGATTTTCATTCATTCAATGCAGGCATAGCTCACCATACATAGGCCTAAGTTGATCAGCGGTGTACAGGGAGGCAAGCGAGAGAGTGTAGCAGCCAGACTCTGCTGGTCGCCCTTGGGTACCGACACCATGTCGGGAAATGTTCGCCTGTCCACCACACCCACTTTCACTCTCACTCGTTTCGATGGGAGGAGAAGGGTGGGTAATAGAAATGACGGGAGGAAGAAGAAAGGGTGAGGGTAGAAGCTAGTGGGAAGAGTAGAAAAAATGAAAAGAACCAGAATCAGAGGATCAGGCCCAGATATTTTTCCTCTGTGAAAGTTTTTGTTTTTTAATTCATTTATCTCTTTATCAGTTACGTCTTTTGTCAGAAATGTTTACCTAGTTATTCGTTTCTTGTAGATTCAAACGGTCGAACACTATAATTTACCAAAATGGCGTCACAGTGACACAGTTCTTCAAAGAATCTTTTTCTTCTTCTAATCCCATCGTCAGAGTGGTGATGGTGATGGTGGGGGTGGGGGACTTGTTGGGACGCTGCAGCAGACGGGATTCTACATCTCTATCTCTGAGGTGCAGCAACAAGGAGGCCAGGCAAACTAAGATTGTTATTGTTATTTTGTTTCAAGCCCAGCCGACTGCGTAGAACCACATCAGGGCTATAACCGTTTCAAAACATACACAATACTTCAACAGGGAATGAATCCTGCGTCTGTGAGTTCTGCTTCCGTCGGTCCTTCTCCTGTTAAATAGCAGCTGTATTGCGCTGCTATCGCCTCGCGGGCCCCAGGAGCTCAGTTGGTTGAGCGTCGGATTCACATGCTCATGGTTGTGGGTTCAATCCCAGGGTACGCTACATTAAAACTGGCCTTCTCACTGTCACATCTTAACATCATTGTTGTTCTGGTGGTGTCAGTGTAGGATTAGATGAGTCCCCCTTCCCCCACTTCCCTGGGATGGTTATCTCTGTCGGCCATATCACCTGAGGTGGGTGTCGACGTAAAAACTGAACCAAATCAATCAATCAATCAATCAGTTGTGCTGTTCTCGTCAGTAAGCTCAGCAGTGGGTAATGTCTTCCCTACTGGTTGCGTTGATGCCACAGTAGATGAGGCTGATTTTCAGAGAACCTTTGTTTGACTTTAGTGGTCTTCCCTGGTGACAGTATCCTTTATTCAGCACCCTGTACAGGGGCATCTTTGGTACGCAGTTGTCTTCCATAAGGAGAAAATGTTCTTTATGGCGAAGCTGGCACTTGATAAGTAGATACTTAAAGCCTGACAAGCCACACTTCTTTACAATATGAAGAGTAGACACCGATTCTTGCTACGTGATGTTGCAGATGTTGCGCAGACACCTGAAGTGGAACGGTTTGGCAAAATATGCTACTGTATAGTTTATTAGTTGTTGTTTGTTTATTTGTTTATCGCAGTGTATAGTGTACTCACTGAAACGGTTACACAGCACGGAAATTTCTGGACCTGATGTCAACTGTGTTGCGAATGTCAGTGTATGTTCCCGGTATTATATCAAGTTGTGTGTAAGACACTTTTCAGTCAGTCAGCTTAACTTTGGAATTTACTGACACAGTTTCACGAAAAATGTTGTCAGACAGAGACAAAAATCCAATAAAACAAAACCAGCGAAACAAACCAAGTGAACGACTAAACCGACAATACAGACCTCTTTCTCTGTCGATCTCTCTTTCTCTCTCTCCCTCCCCCCCCTCTCTCTGTCTCTCTCTCCCTCCCTCCATCCCCCCCTCTCTCTCTCTCTCTCAAGACAGGCGCGGCAGTCACTTGGGTAAAAGTCGATCTTTCGATCCAAAGTTATTGTTATTATTATTTTGTTTAAAGCTCAGCCGACTGCGTATAGCCATATCAGGCTATAACCATTTCAATACAAATACAACACTCCAACGGGAAACAGGAAACGAAAATTAAGTACATATATCAATGCACATAATCCAAAGAGATGTCTCTGGCGTTGACCACCCCATCCAATTTATCACACAAGGGATTTAAAAAACATACCTGAATACAAATTTAAACATAACTAAGGACTCTAAAGCATATGTAAAAACGGGCCTAAATTACCAAAAATTGCTTCCCCATACCTCATTTCCCTAGAGCAAAAATACACTAAATACATGTACCCAATTATCAGTCCTAAGAGAAACTACGTAATACTTTATCGAACACAGGTGAATGGACAAGCAAGGCAGAAAAATGATAGGAAGAAATAACAGAAAGCAAAGGAAGAAGAAAGAAACGAAAAAAGTGACAGAAAAGAGGACATTTCTAGCACAGAAATTCAGAAGGTGGGAATACTATTTATACTGAAAAAGCCTCCGGCATCCCCACGGGGGAAATCCTGTAAGCTATGTCAGTCTTCAACAGACATATGATAACGTTTACCCATCACGCGCATCCTCTGAAAACGGAGATGATCGCCAAAATGTCAGGGTTATGAAAACAACAACAACAACAGCAACACCAGTAAAAGTCTGGTCGTACATCCGTGATAACTGCAGTGCAATGAACAGAACCTCCCCACCCAATCCCCACCCACGAAAAAAAAAATAAATAAAAACAACACAACAAATCCAACCAGACAGCGCTACGCAGCACTTTAACCTATTCAACCCTGAACCATATCTTTGAAAGCAGAACCCAGCATTCCATTTTGTTTGAAGTTTTGCTGTTGACCAAGAAGATTACCATGGATTCAACAAAATGTATTGGGGGTTAGCGGGAGTAATCTGTTGTTATCTTAGAAAAGAAACCCTGATCAACACATCTCAGAACCAGATTAATCTTTCTGCTTTTGCTGTTATAAACAACTTGTGTATATTCTTTTCGCAGCGTGTCAACGGGACAATGTGAAGTGCATGTTGGCGTCTGCATGTATACTCACAGACGGGTGGAGCTCCTCGCGAGCGCCTGCACTCACGGACGTACAAACATGCAATTACTTACGTCACACACATTTGTATACATCAGATGTGCACATATATGCATCACACATGCGCGTGCACGCACACACAAACAGAGAGAGGAGAGAGAGAGAGAGAACAGAGACAGATAGAAAAAGAAGAAGAACGAGGGTATGAAATAAGCAATACATGTAGGTTGATGCGGTTCGATATCTTAACAATACAAACAGTAAAAAATCGGCCATGTCACAGTTCAAAGAATCAAATTTTAAGTCTGTACACTAAGTGGTTAAACCACGACAGAGAGAGATATAAGATACAGACAGACAGACAGACAGACAGATAGACAGACAGACAGAAGAGAGACAGACAAACAGCCAAACAGACAAACAGACAGTAAAGGGACAGATGGAAAGATACACACAGAGAGTAAGAGAGAAGATTTAACCGAGAAAAGGAGAGAGGGAGAGAGAGAGAGGGAGAGAGAGAGGGGGGGAGACAGAGATAGAAAGACAGACAGAGAGAAAGAGAGAGACAGAGACACAAGTACACAGACACCACACACAACAGAGAAATAGAGAGAGAGAGAGAGAGAGAGAGAGCGAGAGGGAGAGTTACATCTGAAGGGAGACACTTAAGGGACGTAATCCCTTAAAGCTGTTTTGGAAACAATTAAATTCTTTGAGGTGGAAAGACAGAGGCGTGAGGACTAAGCGCTAAGACTCTGAGTAATGCATGCAATAATAACAATAACGATATCTATAGGGCACCAAATCGTCCTGTGCAAATGACATGAAAGCGCACACTCACGTCATTCACACAAACGTTCATTCACCAGTGCTAAAAACATCTGAACGGTTCAAACCACATGCATACTGGGAAGGGGAGGACAAGAGAAGACAAGGATGTGGGGGAGGGGGTAAGGGAGAAGTCACTGCCGAACAAAAATGTTTGTTTGCTTTTTTTTTTTTTTTTTTTTTTGTTAAACATGAAAGGAACCACAAAAAAAACACGAAAACGAAATCAGAACGCGTATTTAATAAACCAGACAAGGCAGGCGCAAATTTTCGGCCATCTGGCCTTTGTCAAGCGTAAATGTAAGATCACAAACGAACAAACATCAAATACAAAAAATTAGGAGAAAAAGACTGAAACTTCCCTTCAGCTTCGTCCAGTGGGAGACAATAAAGAATAAAGAATTTGTAATTGTCAATGAGAAAGTAGTTCCAGTTTTATGGAGCAGACACAGAAAATGAAGGGTGACCGACAGCGGAATATTTATAACGAGGAATTGACAAATAAACAGTATTAGAAACAGGACAGAGAGGTCAGGTAGGGGTGTACATTCGAAGGTGGTCACTGAGATACGTAGGTACAAAACTTACAGCAGAACGCATTGATTTTGTGTGAAATTCTTTGAATAACAGTAACCAGAGAAGGGACTGAAGCCAGGGAGTGACATGATCATGTTTCTTCTCAAGAGGACAAGACGAGCCGCAGAATTCTGTATACGCTGGAGGCAAGTGACAGAAGTTGCAAACAAGCCAGGGAGTCGACAGTTACGATAATCTATACGAGATAAGACGCTGTAGACAAGTGACCGAGGTTTCGAACAAGACAGAGGGCTAACAATCACAATAATCGACACTAGGTAAAATAAATGAAATCGGTAGTATAGATGCTGCTTCAGCTATAATATTAAAGCATTAAGATGTGCAGGAAACAGGCCATTTTTATGTGGTGGGCAGGGACTGAACTCCAGACATTCGATTTTCAGCCCACGGTTCTATCAGCAAAATAAATTTCTTTAATAAACTTAAACTCCAAACTCTGTACAAGTGCCTTCTTCCAGAAGATTATGTTTATTGTGATGCTCTGTTCATCAGTGGAATTGGTTTAAGCAAATGTTTTTGTTTTTGTTTTTTTCGCAAATGTCCATCAAGTTCAAGTTCATATTGCTTATAGCCGAGCCGACTACTAGAGCCATATCAGGGCTAACACCACGTCAAAAACGACAACCCGGTTAAGATAAAAGACAACATTAAAACCATGCTTACCGTGAACCTTGCAAGTCTAAAACGCAAATAAGAAAAACAGCCGTAAACCATATCAGGTGAAATTTATTGATCTCTTGTTAAAACTGGAAAATTGCATCATGAGAGACTCCTCGGAAGAGGTTCTTTCAGGAGTCCGCCGTGTAGTGCTTTTGTCTCACACCGTAAAATGTCCATCAACAAGTACAACGACGAAATATCAATAATAACATGGAGTAAGAACAAGCTTAAAACTGCTACATACTACACACTACATACTACTACATATACATATCAGTGAAGTCACACACAATTCTACGCTATACGAGATTCAGTAAAACTATAAAAAAAAAATAAAACAGAAACGAATAACAACACTCAGTCAATCATACAAAGAATAATACAAATGTCAAAACTGTTCTATATTCCTCAGAGAATACAATCTGTTTAACAATGGTTGTGGTGGTTTTCTTCACAAACAGTTTCAGACGATAGACAAAACAGCCATACACTTAAGCTTTTGTCAGAGACATTTTGGATTCAATCCAGTTCATGTTGTTTATCACCCAGTCGACCATAAAGGCTATCTCAGTAAAAGGCCTGTCATAACTATAATAATTATCATCACCAGCTTTGAGTTTACATGTTTCTTTTCGCCTTGGCAACTGTTTGAAATCTGATGACACTTTTGACATATATATTCATGGAAGATGAGGGCGGGGATGAGGGGGGATTTTTGCATTACATGAAGAAAGAAGTGAATATAGATCTGAGGGGAATGAGAGAAATTACAGAAAAAGACAAACTAAAATGAAACAACG
The DNA here is from genome assembly GCA_030674185.1 of Monoplex corrugatus. Taxonomy (NCBI): domain Eukaryota; kingdom Metazoa; phylum Mollusca; class Gastropoda; order Littorinimorpha; family Ranellidae; genus Monoplex; species Monoplex corrugatus. Next base: position 51,837,413 of record JAPXFY010000018.1, on the reverse strand, counting down.
TGAGAAATTGTGTTATATTTTACACTATGAATTTGACAATTATGAATCGAAAACAATTAACACATTTTTCATTATCATCTCAGCTCTTGTCAATCATTGTTCATTTCTTCTAAATTGTTAATCTTCTTTGTTTTATAGCTTCATTCTTGTTTTGTAATTCTTACTGTTGTGAAAGTGAATATAAGCATTTCAAAGCACCTTACTGTATGCTTGTATGAACCTGATTTATGCAAATAGGAAATTGTGTTTCGCTTGTTGGATTCAGAAACAAGCAACAAGCATACTGCATTCTATTTTTGGCATGTACCGAATGGTATTGCATTATAAAAACAAATAAAAAAAACCATGGTAACCGTGATGTGTGCGTGTGCGTGTGCGGGCGTGTTTGTGTTTTAGGTTTTGAAACAGTCCCATCAGGCTACATAGATATTTGATGAAAATACGTCCACCTGAAGAATAAAGTAGCCTTTGTATTATATTAGGTCTTCTCGCTCTCCCTGTCACTAAACACATCCCATAAACCAGAAAAGTATATTTCGTAGAATTTTCTGAGGTGGCACAAATTTGGAAACTATTACAATTAAAATGTACCAAGAAACATATATCTTAAGTTTAACATGTTTTTTATACTTCGATCCTTACAACATTTGCAGTATATTTTGGTCCTAACCGTTGCAGTTTGTTTTTTGTTTCTTATATCTTATGGTTGTGTTGATTTCCTCGTCGAAACAGATTCAATACTTTTTGCCTCCAAATGTCTATCAAAAAGGGGACTGAATCCTTGAACTATTGCCAATATATTTTGATTGCATATGTCCTTAAATTAAACTATCTCTTTTCCTTGAAATATTTCCAACATATTTTGATTCCATACGTCCATAGGCTAAACTATCTCATAATTATCTTCTGGCTCGAACAATCTTGAATCAACACACATCCAGTATCATGTTCCAAATATGTCTATTATAGGGATTCAACCCATAAAACACAATGCAATTTGGGACTGACATATCTAATATCTTTTAGTTCTAAAAATCTTTTCAGCCAAAACGCTTGAAAATTCTTTTTGGTTCCAAAGAATAACCTATAACGACTTAACGCTAAAAAAAATTTGAATATATTTTGGCTCAAGAATCTCGATTCAAAACAAATCCAATATTTGTCCCGCTGAAATATCGACCACAAAGAATAAAACCCCACAACACAGCCATATAGAACCTGACCCCAGTGCCCAAAGTCACTGTGCTGTCATCTGTTCTTTACTGGACCAGTGGCTCACGGAAGTCCGGCAGCGAGCTGAAGTGTCAGAAAGGTCCAGCCATGTGTCTGACGCCATGCGCGGTGCGCGGGGAGACCCAAGTATGCAGCAAGCCGCCTGTTTGCTTCACTGTTTTCGCCGCTACAATCCCGCCCTCAGCGGCTACTTTGCATATCGGAACTAACCCCTCTGAGGCCAATTAAAAGTTTTCAATCCTTTGTTTCTCCCCTGGCCCTGAGCGCAACGTATTTCTTGTTTTGGTTACAATCACAACTGGCTAAAAGCAGGACTGCGATCGTACTGGGCCTGTCCGCCCCGTAACATGACACGGTAACGAGATGCTTTGGTGTGGCAGGCCAAACAGTGAGGCCCTGTTCAGCTTGGCCAATAAACGTGCTGGACGTTCGTTGCCAAATTTTGCCGCTTCAAAAACCAAGGAAACGGAACAATTTATAACTCGCTCTGCATCTAGCCTTTGAAGGGAAACGGGGTGGATAGCAACACAACTTGATATACTTTTCTCTTTTAAAGAAACATGATCTCACTAAGTTAAAAATGTTTCTTTATCCTCCTCCACCCCAAAACTGTAATCAATGCAAATCAAAGCATCAGTGATGAATTACTTACTTCTTTACCTGCTTATGAAAGTTTTACGTGTCTTTGTGACTTTTGCTATCTTTTCAGTATTGCCGTCACATGAAGTTTTTGTACTTCATCATTGCATCCACTATGCATTGTCATGTTGTCTTTGGTCATCCTGTTTTACATCTCCGTTCTGATAGTCAGGGGAGATAAGTCTTTATGAAAATGGAAGCTCTGAGTCGAGGCATGCCCCATGAACTTCTGTCTCAAGACATATCCGTCTGCATCTTCTCTGGGCAATGGCAGTAGCCATGTTCTC
>JAPXFY010000018.1:51825254-51830254 GCA_030674185.1 Monoplex corrugatus | reverse complement strand
ATTGACATCAGCCACTAACAGTCATCACCATCATGCACCCTGCCGCATGGAAGAGAAGACAAAAAAAGTTAAATTAAAAAAACCAACAACAACAAACGAGCAAACAGACAAACAAATAAATAAGCATATAAAAACAAAACAAAAAGAAATAAGAGCTCGTCGCCGTCACGCAGCGCCTGCCATTTCTTCTGTTGTTGTTTTTTTGTTGTTGTTGTTGTTTTGTTTTTGTTTTTGTTTGTTAGTTTTGTTTGTTTTGTTTTGCTTTATTTTGTTTTGTTTTGTTTTTTGCTTGTGTGTAGTTTTGTTTACTGTGAAAGTGGATTTTTGTATAAAAAAAATTGTCAGAGACAAATTTGTTGCCATAAAATCTTCTATGTGCGCTGAGTGCATACTGCACACGGGACTTCTGTTTATCGTCTCATCCAACAGACACACACAGACCACCATTAGCAAAAAATTGTGTCCGTCCCAAAATTTGAACCCAGATTCCTTGCGTCCTAGACAGGTGCTTCTAACCACTACGCCACCAGTGATTTCAGCCTTATGGGACAATTTTTTGTCCTTTCGTGACCACTTAAACGGAATTATCTTTTTCTTCTTTTCTTCTCCCTTTAACTGTGCGAACAGTCACTGGGGATCCGCCGAAACAACTGTTCACCAGATTCCTCCAGTTCTGTCGGTGATGTGCCAACCCTGGGTTTATGCAAATGGTTTCTCTGTCCATTCCACAATGTCACGTTGTCAGCTCATTTTTGTTTGTTGTTGTTGTGTTTTTGTGTTTATGATTTGTTTTGTTTTTGTTTGTTTGCTTGTTGATTGGTTGGTTGGTTGGTTGGTTGGTTGGTTGGTTGGTTGGTTGATTGGTTGGTTGATTGGTGATTGGTTGATCGGTTGGTTTTGGTTTTTGTCTTCCGTCCTTGTCCCTCTACCAACAGTTCCACGGAGGTTGATTTAGCAAAGTTATCGTATCTTTGTCCATGGCTATACCAAGTTTTTTTTTTTTTTTTCTTAACTGAAGTGTTGCTTGATGGTTTGGCGTGCTTGTTCATTGGTGATATAATCAATGTATATTGTGTGTAGTATCTTGCAATAAAACCTCATTCCCATAGCTTGGATTCGTATTTCCAAATCCCCTGTGAAGATCCGTGTCTCACATGCACGTAAGAGTTTGATTTTGTGTTTGTGATCTTCTTGTCCATCCGAACAGGTTTCAGCCGATGTTGAATTATAATGTACCCAAATCTAATTTGGATCAGTTTGAGAACTTCAACAGCCACCCATCATGTGATGGAAAAAAAGGCAATAAGTAGAACGATATGAAACTCACGTTTTTTTTTTAACTTGTCTAAACACCGTAACCGACCGGACTCCAATTCATCAATGTAAATTTTTTATAAAGCAAATTAGAGGCCTGCCTTTTTGTTTGTTAGTTAGTTAGTTAGTTAGTTAATCAGTTAGTTATTAGTTAGTTTCTAATTGATTGTTTGTTTGTTTGTTTGTTTGGTGTTGTGTTTGTTTGTTTGTTTGTTTGCAACAAACAATTAAACAAGAACTCTTCGTATTGTGTGATCCATTCCATTCACTTCGCTGAAATTAGGTACACGACCATGTCCAGGATTAAAACAATTCAGAGCAACGAGTGAAAGAAACAGTAATCACCCCAAGAAATTTGATGTTCATCAAAGAAAGAAAACGCGTTCACCGTCTCATTCTCAACAACGGTAGAGCGACGCCCGGAGTCTACCAAGGGAAGTAATCGTAACATAGCATTGCGTTTAGAATTTGAGTTCTGTCCCTTTACTCTCTCTCTCTCTCTCTCTCTCTCTCTCTCTCTCTCTCTCCTCTCAACATGAGAGTGAAAACAAATACTCGAGCCCATCTGTGAAACTACTGACAGCAGAATGCGTTCGTATGCATAAAATAATCTGAATAAAAAATAGTAATCTAAATGATAATGAACTCTAAATTATAAGTACTGATTTATCTAACTAAACCATCCGCAAAGAGCTGTCCGCTATGATAATAAATTATTAACACGGTTTACCGCGAACTTAGTACCTGAAAACAGCAACGGCAACTTTTAGCTGGGTCTGTAAAAGCGAAGCCGCAGCAGATTTTGTGTGCACACGATAGAGAACACCGACTGCGTTCAAGGTCACGGCTGCTCAAAACGCAGCCCTAATGCAAGGTGAAAGGTCACGAGGTCAATTCTAGATTCCGTGCAGGAGCAGACGACAACATTTCTTCAGTTGTGAGTGATTGTAGCAAGACATAGTTAGCAGATAAGACAATTCTGAATTATCAGTATTATTTAGCAAACAACTGCAGTTGCGTTTGTTGAAATCATTCCGCTAGCTTGGGGGAAAAAATGAACACATCGACCGTGTTTGCACAGTTCCTGCATTAGGCTACTATTCAATCGTGTGAGCTGGGGTATTCAAACCAGCTCAAGCCACAGTCACGTCAATATTGACTGCCGTTATGGGGTTTGCTGTGTAGACAGTTCTCAAAGGACACAGGGTGAACAGATTTTCAAGAAATGTGGTGGTTTGACCGTTGATGTAAAGGAAGAACTCCTACAACCGTCTAGAATTAGGTCTGTAGGACCCGTGATTGAGATTGATTCATGTCGATAGACATTGTATATTTATATCTGTGCCACTGGCGGGAGAGAGAGAGAGCATGTGTGTGTGTGTGCGCGCGCACGCGCGCGTGCGTGTGTGTGCCAAAGAGAGAGGGGTGAGGAGAGAGGCTAATTTACCTGCCCTCTGTGTGTGTGTGAGTGAGAGAGAGAGAGAGAATGAGTGCATGTGTGTGGGTGTGGGTGCCAAAGAGACAGGGGGCAGAGAGAAGCTAATTTACCAGCGGTCTGTGAGAGAGGGTGTGTGTGTGAGAGAGAGAGAGAGAATGTGTGTATGTGCGAAAGAGAGGGGCAGGAGAGAGGATAATTTACCCGCCCTCTGTGAGAGGGAGAAAGAATGAGAGAGAGAGAGAGGTGTGTGTGTGTGTGTGTGTGTGTGTGTGTGTGTGTGTGTGTGTGTGTGTGTGTGAGTGTCTGTGAAATCATACGTGTACACGAACTGAAAAATATGTCGCACTCGAATAATGTCCAAATACAACGTATGTGTGTCTACCACTTGACCGGAGACATTTTCAGATGTGCGGAGAGCGTTCATCGGCTTGGGGATCTGTTGGTGTGGGGATCTGTCGGTGTGGGGATCTATCAGTGTTGGGATCTATCGGTGTGGGGATCTGTCGCTGTGGGGATCTATCAATGCGTAAGTGCACCCTTCTGATTTTTTTTTTTTTTTTAACCTGTCTGCGCCACCGGGTTTGGTGTTGGCCGCTGCAACCTGGACACTACCTTCTCCCTCTAGGCCGTTCTGTCTTGACTTTTGTGGACAATTTCTTGAATATTTAGGCCACTGATCTTGGTTATGTTCTCGATGAATCAGATCGGAGGTCTGCCTTTCTATCTTTTTGCCACTGTTTTTCCTTGAAAGATGTTTGCCATGAGGTCTGTGTTATCGTTGTGGTAGATTACTTAAAAAAAAGAAAATGCCGTGGCACGGAGACAAAATCACTCTCTTGGCCCTGAAATTAGACTTCCAGTGGTACAGAACTTTGACATAATCTGGATGCTGTCTCGGCTGCAGTCATCATATCAGTTTGAACCCAACTGTTGGACCTTATAGTGCAGATCTCGTTCTTGAATTACCTGAACGGCTGAACTCCATCTCTTTAAATAACACCAAAATTAATTTAACACTAGCTCAAACCCTAGGCCTACCTACTCCTAATTATAACCCTTGGGATTGGCAATAGGGTTATGTTATGCTATGTTATACTATGATATGAGAAAATATGCGAAAGCCGTGTGGCATATTGTGAATACAGAATGCTTGAATAGGCTATTAGGCCGGCAGATCACTTCATATTACAAGTGTTTTTTAGCGTGTCATACACACTGGTAGACCGCTTTGGCCGGTTCTTTAGAATTGAGGAAAAGAGACAAATGTTTGACATATCTTACCTGTCATTGTTTTAACTAGTTTTGTGTATAGCGTTGTAAGATTTTCGGAGGGGATCTTACAGAATAAAAGAATAATACCATACCATAACTTTTAGAGTGTTAAAGAATAGTGTGTAACTGATTTTTACAGGGGTGTTTAAGATTAATAGAAGAATGATGTATATTTTTTAAATCTATGTTTTGAAGTGAATCCATTGGCTGACTGTTCAGTGGCAGAGGACTCAGCACATGAATATGTAACGCTATTATGCTGATAAGTGAATTTGTTATTGTTATGATTGTTCAACAAAGATCGAGCTTTCGTTAGTACTTCTGTGAGTTGAAGTAGAACCATACAGAATGTAAAGAACGGATTTTGTTCAAATATTAACACCATTGGTGAAAAGGATAAGGAGAAGAATTTTGCATTAAAATACTGTTTTTGTCCCTGTTGTGCAGAAATCATCAATGGCATTTCGGGTAGTATTGGCATTAGTGGTGGCTGTGGTGGCGATGTGGGCTTTTCAAATATTTCGACAACAATCCGTCATCCCTCTGACCACCCAGTATAACCAAACCTACGATTACATCATTGGTAAGTACGAAATGAGAGAGAGAGAGAGAGAGAGAGAGAGAGAGAGAGAGAGAGCATCAAGTATAACCAAACCTACGATTATATCATTGGTAAGTACGAAATGAAAGAGAGACCGTGAATGACAGAGAGAGAGAGAGAGAGAGAGGAAGGGGGGGGTGTTCTTTCAAAAATTTCGACAACAGTCCATCCATCTGACAACCCAATGTAACCAAACCGACGATTATACGAGTCTCATTGTTATGTGCCGACTGATTAGAGAGTGAATGGGTTTGATCTTGACAATGATTACAGTTGGATCAAAACTTTAGACCATTTGGAATGAACAACAACACCCTTGGATTAAGGAACAAACAAGCAAAAAAAGGATACTTACTTATAAACTGCCACTTATGC
>JAPXFY010000018.1:51792754-51822754 GCA_030674185.1 Monoplex corrugatus | reverse complement strand
GTGTGTATGTGCGTGCGTGCGTGTGTGTGTGTGTGTGTGTGTGTGTATGTGTGTGTGTGTGTGTTGTGTGTGCGTGCGTATGTGCATATATATGTGTGTGTGCGTGTACGCACGTGTGTGCACATACATACTCTACTTTCAACTTCCATCCTTCTTCCTCAAACATCTGCCCACGACTATCCTCAGAAACTGTACTGGCCACGGGGAAAGGTGTTGGGGGGTACCTCCAACCTTAACGCCATGATCTACATCAGGGCAGCCGCCATGACTATGACGGTTGGGCCAATAGCGGTCTGGAAGGCTGGGACTACGACAGCGTCCTGCCTTACATTCTCAAGTCTGAAGACATGCAGAACATTCTCTTCAAAACTCTAGTGAGTAGTCAACTCATTGTGTAGGCTGGATGTTCGTATAAGTCGGTTGGTAGTTATTTGGTTCGTTTGTTCGGTTTGTTTGTATTTAACTTTTGATACTAAGCGCATATTCGGTTGGTCAAATTGTGTTTCGTGGAAAGATGACTGACACCACCCCCCCCCCCCCCAAAAAAAAGCTCTCTTCCAGAATGTTTATTTTCTTTCATCTGCCTGCACGTAACCCTTTGACTCCCGTGCCTTGTACACCAACATCCTGCATTGTCAAGCATGCTAGCAAAGCAAAAACTGAACTCTTTGACTCCCTCACCCTATCCACCAGCTCCCTGTGAGGGAGTCAACTGGTGGATAAGGTGAGGGAGTTAAAGGGTTCAGTTTTTGCTATTGGTGGATAGGGTGCAGGGGTCAAAGGGTTAACATAACATCTTGGGTGTGGCGGGCTTCAAGTGAGCTGGAAAACCTGACGTGGAAAAAATACTTTTTGACGTCATGGTTTTTTACAGATCATTAATCCAGGTCTTCTACGAGTCTGCCTCTGGAATTGAATCTCGATATAGTATTCCTGCTGAGCAAGCTGATGGGTTGCATTCTGGCTCCAGAAATCAGCTGACTTAGATCAACCCTGCCTTTCATATCTTTTAAGTGCTGGTTGAACACTGGCCAGAGTAGTCTGTTGCTATGGAGTAGATGATTGATCTCAAGTCTGAGGCCATACAAGGACCTTTCTCTCGATATTGCCACTCTTGTAGTGTTCCAAGTTCGTTCACTGGTCGATAGTTTGCTGGCAAAAATACTGGTCAAGGTTCAATGCTTGTTGATTTGTTAGAACGGTGGTTTTAAGTTTGGATTTTTGTTTGGGAAGGTTAAATGACCGACCTAGCCACACGGGCGAAATGTGAATAATACAAATAAAAACAGAAACAGTCTTTGTGAACTGTCTGACCTTGTAGTTAAAGTACCTCCTAAGGACGTGAGAAACCCGAGTTTGAATCACGGATCGACGGATCGAACTGGGGTTCCTCTCTTCCGCTCACTTCATTATATCTTGTGTACTGGTCTGGGTGCTAGTCTTTCGGATGACACGATATTTATCCAAAATGGACTAACTATAATCCAACTGCCAGCACAAACGAAGGATCTAAATGATAGACAGGACTTTGAATAAGATGTTCTTATATCCTGTCTAAAATTGTTCATGTAATGTATGTATGTATGTATGTATGTATGTATGTATGTATATGTGTATGTATGTATGTATATATGTATGTGTGTGTATGTGTATGTATTATGTATGTATGTATGTATTCCTGCAGGAAGCTGGTGGACAGGGTAAGAGTCAAAGGGTTACGTTTTTGCAGTTGGCGGATAGGGTGCGAGAGTCAAAAGGTTTACATGTGACGTTTACTGTCTGAATGGCTGATTGTGGACGTTTTCGATGAATTTATTTTCACGTTGATTCATATTGTGCCAGAGTACCACAGCACTGGGGGACCACTCAAAGTGTCGGTACCAGAGAAAACAAAGTTAGGGTGACACTGTCCTGAAAGCCTTCAGAGACCTGGGCTTTCCCGTGACGGACCCCAATGCACACACTATGATAGGTAAGGCGCACTGTGTGTGTGTATGTGCGTGCGTGCGTGCGTGCGTGCGTGCGTGCGTGCGTGCGTGTGTGTGTGTGTGTGTGTGTGTGTGTGTGTGTGTGTGTGTGTATCATCGTATATGTGAACGTGCTGTGTGCAAGTAGGGGGACAATTCGACGTGTACGTAGTAAAAGGGGACGTGTGTGTAATTTGGGGATGTCCCCAAAATACACAAAATTAAAATTGGCTCAAAATTACAAAATAAGCTTAAAATAGTATACTGCTGCGTATAAAATATAAATTACGTAATTCTAAGAAATGTCCCCTAATTACTACATATTTTGCTTGTAGTAATTAGGGGACGTCCCTTAGTTACTACATCCGACTGACTCTGTACTCATACAGACTGAGTTCCCTCCATCTGTTTCCCCCACCGGAGTTCCCTCTCTCTGTTTCTTCCTCATCCGAGTTCCCTTTTTCTGTTCCCCCCCCCCCCCCAGAATTCCCTATCTCTGTCCCCCCCCCCCCCGAGTACCCTCCCTCTGTTCCACCCATCCAGAGTTCCCTCCCTCTTCTCACCTCCCACCCCCACCAAGAGTTTATTTGCACTGTTTTCCTCCCTCTGTTCTTCCCCACTCCGGAGTTCCCTCCCGCCGGAGTGCCTTCTCTCTATTCTCCACACCCATATCGGGAGTACCCTCCCTCTCTTTCCCCCATCCACGGTTCCCTCCCTTATTTCTACCCCCCTCCGGATTCCATCCCTCTGTTACCCCCCTCCGGAGTTCCTCCCTCTATTCTACCCACTGAGTTCCCCCCTCTGTTACCGAGTTCCCTCCCTCTGTTCTACCCCCTGGAGTTCCCTCCCTCTGTTCTACCCCCTGGAGTTCCCTCCCTCTGTTACCCACCCATTTGGTGTTCCCTCCCTACGTTCTCCCCACCCGCAGTTCCTTCCCTTCTTTCTCCCCTCACCCGGAGTTCCTGTCTCTGTTCTTCCCGATTGGATTGGATGCAATTCCCTCCATTCCTTTGTTCCCCCCCCCCCTCCAGAGTTCCCTCCCTCTGTTTTCTCTCTCCACTTCACTCAGAGTTCACTCCCTCTGTTTTCCCCCTCTCTGGAGTTCCCTCCCTCTATTCTACACCCCATGGAGTTCCCTCCCTCTGTTCCCACCCATCTGAGTTCCCTCCCTCTCTTCCTCACCGATCTGAGTTTATCCTTTGGCCTCCCCAATCCAGAGTTCCTCCTTCTGTTCTCCCCCCATACGCAGTTCCTCCCTCTATTCCTCCCTCCCTCTATTCTCCACCCCCCCCCCCCATCCGGATTGCCTTCTCTCTGTTCTCCACCCCCACGACAAGAATTCCCTCCTCTTTCCCCCCATCCAGGGTTCCTTCCCTCATTTCTAACCACAATCCGGAGTTCCCTCCCTCTGTTTCCTCACCTCGGAGTTCCCTCCTTCTGTTCCCCACCCTACCAGAGTCCCTCCCTCTGTTCTCCCCCACCCCCTTTATTCAGTGTTTCCTCCTCCTCTTCTCCTACCCCCATCCGGAGTTCCCTCCCTCTGTTCTCCACCCCCCCCCCCCCCCAATCCGGAGTGCCCTTTCTCCTCACGATTCTTCCCTCCAGCTCTGTTACCCCCCTCCCGCATCTTGAGTTCCTTTCCTCATTTCTCCCCCACCAGAGTTCCCTCCCGTTTCTTCTTCCATCTCCAGAGTTCCCTCCCTCTGTTCTCCCTCCCTGTCTGGTGTGCTCCCCCCCCCTTCCCCGTCCGGAGTTCCCTCCTTCTGTTCTGCTCCCCCGTTTCTGGTGTTCCCTCCCTCTGTTATCCCCCCATCCAGAGTTCCCTCCCCCTGTTCACCCACCCCCATCCGGAGTTTCCTCCCCCGTTCTCCCCCCCCCCCATTCGGACTTCCCTCCCCCTGTTCTCCCCTCCATCTAGATTCCCTCCCCCTCTTTTCCCGCCCACATCCGGAGTTCCTCGCCTGTGCTCCTGCCCGATCTGAGTTCCTCCCCTGTTCTCCGCCCCCATTCGGTGTTTCCTCCCCTTGATCTCTCGCACCCTCCCAGAGTTGCATTCCCCTGTTCTTCCGCCCGCAACCGGAGTTCCCTCTCCCTGTTTTCCTGGCCCCATCCAGAGTTCTCTCCTCCTGTTCAGCCGCCCCCATCCGGAATTCCCTCCCCCTGTTTTCCTGCCCGCATCGAGAGTTCCCTCCCCCTGTTCTGCGCCCCTATCCAGAGTTCCCTCCCCGTGTTCTCCCGCCCCATCCAGAGTTCCCTCCCCCTGTTCTGCTGCCCGCATCCGGAGTTCCCTTTCCCTCTTTTCCCGCCTGCATCCGGAGTTCCCTTTCCCCGTTTTCCCGCCCTCATCCGGAGTTCCCTCCCCTGTTTTCCGCCCCCATCCGGAGTTCCCTCCCGCCTGTTCTCCTGTCCACATCCGAATTTCCTTGTTCCTGTTATGCCGCCCCCATCCGTTGTTCCCTCCCCTGTTCTCCCACCTCCATCGGGAGTTCCCTCCCCCTGTTATGCCGCCCCGTCCGGAGTTCCCGTCCCCTGTTCTGCGGCCCCCATCCAGAGTTTCCTCCCCAGGTTCTCCCGCCCGTTCTCCGGAGTTTCCTCCTTTGTTCTGCCGCCCCCTCCTGAGTTCCCTCCCCCTGTTCTCCCGCCCCCATCCAGAGTTCCCTCCCCAGTTCTCCTGCCCCCATCCGGAGTTCCCTCCCTCTGTTCTCCTGCCACCATCCGGAGTTCCCTTCCCCTATTCTCCCTCTCCCATCCAGAGTTCCTTCCCCCTCTTCTGCCACCCCCATCCGGAGTTCCTTCCCCTTCTTTTCCCGCCAGCATCCGGAGTTCCCTCCTCGTGTTCTCCTGCCCCGATCCAAAGTCCCGCCCCCTGTTCTCCCATCCCCATCGGGAGTTCACTCCCCCTGTTCTGCCACCCCCATCCGGAGTTCCCTCCCCCTGTTCTCCCGCACCCATCTGGAGTTCCTTTCCTCTGTTCTGCCGCTCCTATCCGGAGTTCCTCCCCCTGTTCTGCTGCCTCCATCCGGAATTCCCTCCCACTGTTCTCCCGCCCTCATCGTGACCCTCCTCCGGAGTTCGTTCCCCCTGTTCTGCCGCCCCCCCCCCCCTCCGGAGTTCCCACCCCTGTTCTCCCGACCCCCCTCGCGGCCTCCCGATTTCCCTCCCCCTGTTCTCCCGCTAATATCCGGAGTTCCCTCTCCCTGTTCTCCCGCTAATATCCGGAGTTCTCTCCCCTGTTTCCCGCTAATATCCGGAGTTCCCTCCCCCTGTTCTCCCGCTAATATCCGTAGTTTCCTCGCCCTGTTCTCCCGCCCACATCCGGAGTTCCTGCCCTGTTCTCAGCCCCATCAAGAGTCCCTCCCCCCCCCCTTGTTCTGCCGCCCCATCCGAGTTCCCAAAAGATGTTCTCACGCCACCCCTCCGGAATTCCTGTTCTCCGACCTCTCCCTCCGGAGTTCCGTCCATCGCCTCCCCGTTCATCAGATCACCCCTACGGAGTTCCCTCCCCCTGTTCTCCTGACCCCCTCTGGAGTTCCCTCCGCCTGTTCTTCCACTTCCCTGTCTGGAGTTCCCTCCCCCTGTTCTCCTGACCCCTCTGGAGTTCCCTCCGCCTGTTCTTCCACTTCCCTGTCTGGAGTTCCCTCCCCCTGTTCTCCTGACCCCCTCTGGAGTTCCCTCCGCCTGTTCTTCCACTTCCCTGTCTGGAGTTCCCTTCCCCTGTTCTCCCGCCCCCATCCGGAGTTCCCTTCCCCTATTCTCCCTCTCCATCCAGAGTTCCTTCCCCCTCTTCTGCCACCCCCATCCGGAGTTCCTTCCCCTTCTTTTCCCGCCAGCATCCGGAGTTCCCTCCTCGTGTTCTCCTGTCCCGATCCAAAGCCTCCCCCCATGTTCTCCCATCCCCATCGGGAGTTCCCTCCCCCTGTTCTGCCACCCCCATCCGGAGTTCTCTCCCCCTGTTCTGCCTCCCCTATCCGGAGTTCCCCTCCCCTGTTCTCCCGCACCCATCCGGAGTTCCTTCCCCAGGTTCTCCCAACACCCCTCTGGAGTTCCCTCCCCTTGTTCTCCCCACACTCTTTGGAGTTCCCTCCCCTGTTCTCCCGCCCCGCTCTGGAGTTCCCTCCCCTGTTCTTCCGTGGGAACAATTCCCACACCCTTGAGTTCCCTCACTCTGTTCCCCGCACTCCACCCCAATCCCGCAACATATCCCGAGTTCCCTCCGTCTGTTCTTCCCCTCACCTGGAGTTGCCTCTCTGTTCCTCCCCCCTCCCGAATTTGCCTCCCTCAAAAGATCTGAACAATACCTTGACAGGAAAACGGCGTTAGCTGAAGGCAATTGATAGTAACACAGAAAGGTATCTAGAACTGTGTTCACACACTGAGGCTCAGTGAAGTGTTCAAGACCCCCAAGGTAAGACACAGGCTCAGAAGCAAAGCAGGACCACCAGCATGACATTAGCTGGAGTCCCAACGAGTATTGATTCCGCTGCCTCCCTGCTTGATAGATAGACGAAACAACTCTCAAGATGCCAGGCATCTTCTAGGTTTTCAGAGACGCACATGCGAGACCCAATCTTTCGGCCTTTGCCGTTAGAATGGCAAAACACTTTGCCCGACGAAGAATACCAAAGAATAAATAAATACTAATAAAAAAAAAATAATAAAGAATGGTTATAGAACTGAACTGTCATATGGGCAAAGCGACTGTTAATGTCAACAGGCTAATATCTGGAATAGCAAGAAAATTTCACTCAAACTAAAATCGCCATTCTACAACTCCCAACTTTCTGTCAACTGCACAATTGTGAAACGTGATACTTGAAAACAAGGCAGAATAAAAAGCTCGAATCCTTTGACCTCGAGTACCTTAGCAATATTTTGGGCATCAAATGGAAAGTTTGTGACAACGATTAAGTAAGGTCAAGACGTAAAGAGATCCCAGTTACCAACATCCGCAAATGTCGACTGAATTGCCTGGGCCATGCTCCTATACTGCCATATTCCAGACATGCCAACGAAGTCCTGAACTAGATCCCAGAGTACAGCGAAGGGGAGAAGACCAAAAAAATGAACTGGTGCCAGACGATCGACAAAGACCTGCAACTGGTGGATAGACGCTGGAGTGATGACCTGAGACCCTCAGCCGCCCAAGCCCTTCGGAGCACTATTGCTGTCATACGCGTCACACGATGCGGGAGCGGAAAAAAACGAAACAAAACAAAAAATACCCACCTGATACCACAACAATGCGCCTTCTGTTGTCCGATGTCCTTGCTAGTCTTCATGTTTGTGCCGGTGGTAGTTCTTTATCATTTCTATTGTTTTCTTTCCTGTTTTTGTTGTTGTTAATGTTCTGATCTCTCTTCTTGTTCTTCTGCTTTACTTTGTTATATTCAAATTTAATATATTTTGGGAGGAGAAAAGGCTGTTACCTGTCGATCTAGTTTTCACTGATATTCTTGTGGTTTTTCGTCTCATTGGTTTCTTGTTGTTTTTGCAATCATTTTTCTTGTCCTTGTGGTTTGTGGTAGTCTTCTTGCTCCAGTTCTGATTTCATGATTACTGATCATTTTTCTTGTCCCTTTGTTTTCTTGCTGGTGTGCTGGTGTGCTGGTGTGTGTGTGTGTGTGTGTGTGTGTGTGTGTGTGTGTGTGTGTGACTGGTGTGTGTGTGTGTGTACTGGTGTGTGTGTGTGTGTATTGTTTATTGTTGTTATTATTGTCTGTTACTTTGCTTTAGCTGGTTCATCTTCGTTGTTGTTATTGTCTTTTTATTTTCCGCATTGTTTTCTTGATGCTCTAATCCTTGGTTTTTCCATTTTGTTGTTAATTTTCATCCTGCTTTTCTTGGCCTTGTGTTTTCTGTATATTTTGTTCTCCATATTCATATTCTTGTTATTCCTGGTGTTGTATTTTGTTTGTTTTTTGTGTTCTTTTTTTGTTTGTTTTTTTTACTTTTTGATTGCTTTCTTTTTGTGTCTTTGATCGTTCGGGTTGTTTCTTTGTATTTTGTTTGCTTCCTTCTTTATGTTTTGTTGTTGTTGGTGGTGGTTTATCTTTAATTACTTTTTGCTTGTTGATTTGTTTCATTATACGTTTCGTTTCTTGTTTGTTTTTCTACGCTGAATTTTTCTGTTTGTTATTTCAATTTGTTGTTTCTTCGTTTTTTTGTGTATTTCTTTTCTTGATTTTGTGTGTGTGTGTGTGTGTGTGTGTGTGTGTTGTGTGTGTGTGTTGCCTTCGTGTGGTTTTGTGTGTGTGGTGTGTGTGTTGTTTGGGTGGTGTTGGTGTGTTGTGTTGTGTGTTGTTGTGTGTGTGTGTTTTTCCCTTTTTCTTTCTTGATTTTTTCTTTGTTGTGTTTTTTTTAATTCGTTTTGTTGTTTGTACTTTCTTCCAATCTTATAATTATTCTTTTTGTTTCTTGTTTTCTGCGATTGTCCTTCTTTGTTTCTGTTTGTAATTGTGTTTTTTTTAATTGTTTTTCTCTTATGTATTTTGTTTTTTCTTTTATTTCTTTCAGTGTCTATTTCTTTCTGTGAATTTTCTCTTTCTGTGATTGCTTCCTTTTCTCGTTGATTGTTTCTTTCTTTCTGTGATTGTTTCTTTGTTAGTTTCTTGGATCGTTTCTGGATTGTTTCTTTTCTTGCTTGTTTCCTTCTGTCATTGACCTTTCCTTTGACCGTTCCTTTTTTGTTTCTTTGTTCATTTCTGTCCGTAATTGAATGTTTGTTTTATTTTCCTCTGTTTGCTAGTTTCTGTGATTTTTCAGTCTTTGTTTTGTTTCTGTATCCTTCCTTTCTTTGTTTCTTTGATCGTTTCTTTATGTGACTGTAGTTCTTTTTCGTGACATTTTCTGTCTTTGATTATTTTTGTAGCGTTCCTTTCTGTGTTTCTTTCTGTGGTTGTTTGTTCCTTTGTTTCTGTTTATGATTCTTCTTTTTTCTGTGATTGTTTCTTTGTGCGATTGTTTCTATGATTGTTTCTCTTTTTTCAGTGTTTCTTTCTGCAATTGTTTCTGATATTTGTTTCTTTCCGTGATTGATTATTTTCTTTGTTTCTGTTTGTGATTCCTTCTTTCGCTGATTGTATTTTTCTTTTATATTTTCTTTGATTTTTTTCTCTGTTTTGTTCTTTCTGGATTGTTCGTTTCTTTATTTAGTTCAATGTTTCTTTGAGTTTTTTGTTTGTGTTTCTTTGTTTTCATGGGGCTTTTTGTCCACTGAGTGCACAGTGAAAGAGGATCACAGCTCTGTCACCTTTCTGTGGACATAGGAACTTTTATTAGAATGTATAAAAAACATGATAATCATAGTTTACGATTGTTCTGATCATGTGTTCGTTGTGCTTAGGATTAAAAAGGCGCACTGTTTCAGATACTGATATACCTGATGGACTGAACTCCGAACTGGACTGGTGTTTTGTTGTTCACAAAGAATTTCAAGGAAATCACCGAAGTGCTTCGTCACATTTTTATAGCGTATTTATGTTTGTTCATTAACACGTATTTCTCTACAGAATTTTTACAGACGCAGTTCTTTTATTACCGTGTGATCTTCAACGTGCGCTAGATGTATACTGCATACGGGACTTAAGTTTATTATCTCATGTTAAAGACAAGCAAAAACCAGATTCCATACACGTATTTTCTTCATCTTTCTTTTAAAGGTCTAAAAGAAAGAGGAGGACAGACAAATACGATCAGTAATGGAATCTGGGTTTCTCGTATCCTAGGTTATTTGTTATTTAAATTTAATTTAAAGCCCAGCGGGCTGCATACAGCCATATCAGGGCTACAACCGTTTCAAACCATATACAATTCTTCAACAGGAAAAAAAAAAGAAAGTTAAGTACACATATCAGTGCATTCGCGCACATAATCTAAGGAGATGCCCCTAGCATTGACCACTCCGTCCAATTTATCGCACAATGGTGGGTTTAAAAATCATACAAGACTACAAGTTTAAACATGACTAAGGACACTAAAACATATACAAACGGGCCTAAATTACCTAAAATTGCTTCCGCTTATCTCATTTCCCTAGAGCCAAAAATGCACATAAGACATGCCCCCAGTTATTAATCCTGAGAGAGAGTACGTTAGACTTTATCGAACACATACAGGTGAATAGACCAGTAAAGCAGGAAATAAGAGAATGGAAAGAAATGACGACAGAAAGCAAAGGAACAAGACAGAAGCAGAGTGATAGAAAAGAGGACAATTCTGGCACAGAATTTCCAGAAGGTGGAGATATTTATACTGAAAGAATCTCCGGTATCCCCACGGGGGGGGGGGGGGTGATGAGCGTCATAAAGTTTGGAATTTCAAGATGAATTCATCGCATTCAGACAATTCCATATACGCTCCACCAGAATCTGGCAGTAATTACCCGACTCTATTCCTTCAACCTGCGCAAACCCCATACGCGATGGTTAGTTCTTTAAATGGGGAGGAGGGAGGTAGGCCTACTTGAGAAACACCAAGTTAGCACCGTAAGTGTTACTGAAACATTAAGATGAGCAACGAACAGGCCATTTTTAAGTTGTCCACCGGGATTGAACTTGACACTAAATATTGAGTCCACGGATCTATCAACAGAGCCAACAGTCTGTGTAAAAATCAGACACCAGGGTTATATAACTATACTACGAAAGAAGATAAATCACTTTCTGGCTCAGGTTCATATAGCTTATAGCCCAGTCGACTACTAGAGCCACATCAGGGCTAACACCACGTTAAAAACGACGCCCAGGTAAAATAAAGAGACAATGGTTAAAAAGCATGCTTACCACTAGGCCTATCCTTGCAAGTCTAAAACACGTTTATACCCTGTCCAAAGTTCACAGAGCTGATGTATTAGCTGATTTGATTTCCACTTCGGGCCTTTTCAACCGCCCATAGACACTGCTAAATGGTCCGGTGAATAAATACAATGAATGAATAAATAAGTAAATAACAGCGCTGGTTTGTTTTCACTGCTGGCACTAGTCACAGCAGAACTCAAATGTGTTTGAAAGTCCAACAGCTCAGAAATTCAAACTCATGGGTGGTATGAATTCACGTGACGGACCAGTAGTTCCGCGTGCAGATTGTGCAGCTGTAGCGCTTTGTTCGTGAGTGCGCGTGCGTGTGAGTGTGTGTGTGTGTGTGTGTGTGTGTGTATGTGTGTGTGTGTGTGTGAGCGTGTGTGTGGGAGGGGGGGGGCGCGTGTGTGTGTGGGCGTGTGTATGTGTGTGTCTGTGCCCGTGAGGGAGTGGTGGGGTGAATAAGTGAATGTGTGTGTATATGTGTGTGCGTGCGTGCGTGTGTGTATGCATGTAAGAGAGTGAGTGGTGAGTGAGTGAATGTGTGTGTGTGTGAATGTGTGGTTTTTGTGTATTGTGTGTATGTGTGTGTGTGTGTGTGTTGTGTGTGTGTGTGTGTGTGTGTGTGTGTGTGTGTGTGTGTGTGTGTGTGTGTGTGTGTGTGTGTGTGATCTTCGTCAAGTTATATGCCTGAACGCAATATCACTCTTTTTCTCCTTAATTCTTTTTATTTTTTTTCCAATTTCCGTTTTGGTTTTATTCCTTAATTTTAGGGTGATTGTTTCATATTGACCGGAAGGAGGCGTGTATTTTGTGTGTGTATGTGTGTGTGTGTGGTGTATCTGTTGTCTGTCTGTCTGTCTGTCTGCATATGTGTTACCAAGATGAGTTTGCAAATTTTCTTGGTTCTTTCTGGGTGGATCTTGGTCATATTTTGGTCAAAAGTATGGGTTGTGGATGAGTGGCGAATATGTAAGTTTTAAATTTAAAACGTCAAGGTCAAGGTCACATGGAACAAAAAAAAAGGTGCTTTTTTTTTCTAAAATTAGCAGTGGTTAGTGGAACAGACCAATGATTGGGATGCCTGGGTTCGAACCGACATCAGTCCAGAAACTTTGCAGGGGTATTTATTTTTCTTTCCAGAATAGCTCTCTGCCAGTGTTGATGTGCTATGGGCTGGTTTGGGGAGACTGGGACCACACAGTCAAGTCTCATAACACTTTATAAATGCGTCGTTTAGGATGCTGCTTAAATTTCTTTACCAACATCCACGTGTCTGTATCTCTCAGGTCTGATTGATACCCAGGATACAGTATGAACGTAAGCATGGAGTATAATAGATGTGATACACCGTCTCAGTCCGAAAAGGGAACTCTATAGCATCGTCACTATCCTACTGTTCTTATCATCATAGCACTGTGGATAGCATCGTCACTATCCTAACCATTCTCATCATTATAGCACTGTGAAAAAATATACTATTCCAGGTTTTGTGGTCCTTTATGTCCTGTTTTCATGGTGAGCTCAGCATCGATGGGATCGGAGCTATGTTGGGAGCCGAAATGAGCGGTGTAGAGGTAGTGACACAGAAACGGTGCCAAAGATGAGACAGCAACAAAAACCAAAGAAAGAAGTTGTAGCCCCTAGTGAGTGCTCAGATTATGGGGAAACCTTCACTTTATCTACTTTACTTACCTACAAAAGTTTACCGGCCAGAATGAAGACTTGATCAATCAGAACGGCCCTCTGTGGGGGATGCCGGGGGCTCTTTCAGTATAAATAGTATCCCCCACCTGGAAATTCTGTGCTAGGAATTTCCTACGTCCTGTCACTTTCTTTGTTTGTGTCTTGTTTCTTTTCTTTCTGTCATTTCTTCCCATCATTTTTTGGTCGATTTACCTGTATGTGTTGGATAAATTCTTTGGTACTCTCTTGTAGAATTGATAATTGGGTGCTTGTGTTGAGTACATTTTTGGCTCTGGGAAGATGAGATATGGGGAGGCAATTTTGAGCAGTTTGGGCCCGGTTTTTTTTTTTTGTTTTGTTTTGTTTGTTTGTTATTCTTTTATAAATATGCTCTGGTGTCCTTAGTTGTGTTTAAATTTGTAATTCAGGTATGTTTTTTTTAAATCCCTTATGTGATAGATTGGACAGAGTGGTCAACGACAGGGGCAGCTCTTTGGATTGTGTGCACGAATGCATTGAGACATGTACTTATTTTTCTTTCTTTTTTTTTCTTTTTTTTTTCCTGTTGTAAGTATTTTGTGTGTTTTGAAACGGTCATGGCCCTGATTTGGCTGTACGCAGTCGGCTGGACGTTGAACAAAAATAACAATAACAATAACAATCAGAACGATGGTCGGGGTTTCCAACATCATTCAAGTCATAGAATACTTGCACGATCCTGATTGTTTTCAGGGGTGTCCCAAATGCAGGCCACTATTGACAGCAGTGGAGTAAGGTCAAGTACGTCCAGGGCATTCCTTCACCCCGTCCTTCATCGTCCTAATTTGCATGTCGGGGTCAATGCTCTTGTGACAAAGGTAATGCTTCTAAAAGCTAAAAGCTGGGGATGTCATTGTGTGGTTTGTCTGTCTGTCTGCCTCTATCTATCTGTCTGTTTCGTTGCCTTTCTCTGTCTCTCTCTTTGTCTTTCTCTCCCCCCTCTCTCTCTCTCTCTCTCTTTCTCTCCCTCTCATTCTCTTCTCTTTCTCCCTCTCTCTCTCTCTCTCCCCTTCTCTTTCTCTTCACTCTCTCTCTCCGTCTCTTTCTCTTCTCTCTCTGTCTCTATCTGTGTGTGTGTGTGTCTCTGTCTCTCTCTCTCTCTCTGTCTTCTCTCTCTCTCTCTCTCTCTCTCTGTCTTCCTCTCTTTCCCTTCTCTCTCTCTTTCTCTGTCTCTCTCTGTGTCTCTCGTTCCTCTCTCTGTCTCTCTCTCTCTCTCTCTCTTCGCTATCTCTCTTTCTCTCTATCTGTCTCTCTCTTCTCTCTCTCTCTCTCTCTCTCTCTCTCTCTCTCTCTCTCGCTCGCTCGCTCTCTCTCCACGTTAGTTTTAACTCAAACTTGTTGGCGGATTGTATTTATCGCCATGTAAGTCTCAAGCCACAGTATCGTACGCATAAGCCATGAACATTAAACGCACCTGATACATCAAAGAGCCTCATACCTTGCCTAAATGGAGATGATACTCCACATTGTACTTTACGTATCATTAATGCGAGACATCAGGAAGAGAGTTCTTGAATGTTATATAGAACCGATAATGTTATACGTTTGTTAGGTGTGGACAGTTAACACAAAGCCAGAACAAGATTGAGGCAGCCCAGATGTGGTTTCTCAGAAGACTGTTGAGAGTTCCATGGACAGCAAAGAAAACAAAACGAGACAGTCTTGATGGAGGCAGACACAAGAAGATCATTGATAAGGAAGATTAGGGGCAACACTTATAGAGACCATTTTATGAAGAAAGGGAAATTAGAGCACCTGACCACAACAGGAAAGCTCGAGGGAAAGAGAACACCAGGTAGACCCAGGGAGAAAATATTGGAGGACTTGCAGGGTGACTGAGGACAGAGAGGGTGGAAGATGTGCTTGCAGCGACAAAGGATAAATGCACATGGAAGACCATGATCTCCAACGCCATGCGGCAGGGCACATGATGATGATGAATGCGAGACACAAGCACTACACGGTGGATTCCTCAAAGAACCTCTTCAGAGACGTCCCACCTGATACAATTTTCCATGTTTTTACAAGAGGGCAATAGATTTCACCTGATATGATCTTACGTCTGAGTATGTTTTCTTTAAGTGGATTATAAAATTTCAGTGTTAACGGTGAGCGATGGTTTTAACTTTTGTCTTCTATCTTAAGTTTTTAACCTGGTTGTCGTCTTTGACGTGATGTTAGCCCTGATATGGTTGTAGTATCGGCTGGGCTATAAGCAATATGAACCTGAACCGTATCGTTAATACACAATTGTGCTTATGCATCTATGGATCCATTCGTCTACCTTAGCTGTCCATGACATTTGCATATTTTACGTTCGATAGACACCTGTCTTTACATTTAACATTTCACTCAGTCCACGTTTTGCCTCTTGTTTGTTCTCTCACTCTCAGTCAAAACCAAGACTGTCACATATAACATTAAATGTTCATTTCTTATCACGGTGGATTAGCCGTGTGAAATTCATTCTGCTGTCCACGTGAGCGTAATTTCTGAACTTCATCACCATCATCAACTGCCCTGCCGCATGGCGTTGGCGATCATGGCCCTCCATATGTATCTATCCCTTGTTGCCGCAAGCACATCTTCCACCCTCTCTGTCTTCAGCTACCCTGCAAGTCCGTCCAATATTTTCTCCCCGGTTCTACCTGGTGCTCTCTTTCCCTCCTGTTTTCCTGTTGTGACCATGTGCTCTAATTCCCCTTTCCTCATAAAATGGCCTATAAATGTTGCCTGTCTTTTCCTAATCTTTCTTATCAATGATCTTCTTGTGTCTGCCTCCATCAAAACTGTCTCGTTTTTTTTCTTTGCTGTCCATGGAACTCTCAACATTCTTCTTAGAAACCACATATCGGCTGCCTCAATCTTGTTCTGCCTTTCATGTTGACTTTCCACGCCTCACAACAGTATAACATTATCGGTTCTATGTAACATTCAAAAACTCTATTCCTGATGTTAACATATGAAAGCGGATTTGTTTTTCAGAGTTTTCCTGAGGACAACCTCATGTCATCGTGGGATATTTTAAGCACGTTAAGTACATGCCGCACATGATATCTAGGTTTATCATCTTATCCTTAAGACTAGGGGAGGGGGGCGATAGTGTATCCCCTGTTGATTTGGGAATTGAACTTGGGACTTATTACATTCTTGGCGGCGATTTTACCACTGCTTCACCTAGACATTTAATTAAATAAATGTTTCTGGCCTTATCATAATCATCATGTTCATTTAAAAATCATGGTCACTTTTTTGTGATTCACACAGGTGCTGATTGACAAGAGCAGAGCGATTGGTGTGGAATTTGAAGATGGCGACCGGAAGCACGTGATCAAGGCCACAAGGGAGGTCATTCTAAGTGCCGGGGCAATCGGCTCACCTCAGTTATTGATGCTGTCAGGAATTGGACCAAAAACACATCTAGAAAAGTCTAGGGTAGGGGTTAACTTTTTTTTCAGTCCTTTATTGTGTACACATCTAGAAAGTCTAAGAGTAGGGGTTAACTTTTTTTTTTCAGTTCTTTAATTGTGTCCATCTGGTCCTGCTCTCTCTCCCCCGTCACCCGCCTTCTGGCACCTTCCCCACCAATTTCTCTCCCTTCTGTTTTTTTTTCTTTCCTTTTCTCTTTTCTTATCTTTCAGTCTCGTGTCACGCACTCACTCTCCGTTCTCCTCCTATCTCATGACTTCAAAAATGAACACACAGTGAAAACTCTCGCAACGTACATTCACAACGCTTGCAACAGGAAAGAGATGGTCTTGTGTCAAGTTGAAATTTTATCTGCAAATCTGTTGCGATAACTAACATAAAAAATGTGTATGTTTGTATTGTATTGGGGAAGAATAATCATGTGCTCTTATCATGTTCTCATAACAATGAAATACGTGTTATCAAGAATGTCTGTATACTTCATTCGTATTCCCACGACATAAGTAGTATGTTTTCACCCCTTCCAGTGGGGATTTGGCTTCCTCATAGAAATTTCTGATTCTGATTCTGTATGTGTCCCTGCATGTGAAAAGGTTTGCATCTGAGGCCTTTAACCCTTTGAGTCCTGCAGCCTGTCCACCAGCATCCTTCATTGTCAGCCATGCTTACTGAGCAAAAACTTAACCCTTTGAATCCCTTTTCCTATCCACAAGCTTCCTGCAGGAAGCTGGTGGATAGGGTGAGGAAGTCAAAGGGTCAAGTTTTTGTAGTCGGTGTATAAGGCGCGGGAGTCAAAAGGTTAATCCACTCAGCTGTAAATGGGCACTTGTCCCTCGTGAGAGTTGGGAAATGCAAAGCAGTGACAATTAGGAGATGCGTACCGCCATAATGATGTTTTAGCCATTAGAAAATTGGAGGTCTTTAACACTCATCCTGTACAACTTCAGAGTTTTAGGAAACCTTGATCTTGTCTTTTATCACAGGGTCTCCACTGCCACACAACCCAAGGATCTCATGAAACAGCCCCAGTCTGATTCCATACATATTGTTTACATCAACCATTGAGTGACCAGTATGCCATCTCCCCACCCTTTAATTTTATTAAACCAACGGATGGTTTCCACCAGATTCCAGTACATGCTGATCTACCGGTTGGAGAGAACCTGTGGGACCACCCTGCCATAGACATTGGCATTAAGGTGAATACCACTGACGGTATCACTGATGAGAAACTTCTGAGCAGGTGGGAAAACCTCAAGTATTCCCTTCTGGGAACAGGTAGGCCCTATGTGGATAAAAATATGATATCTGAGTTGCGTTTTCGAGTAATATGGAGATGTTTATAAATATATATATATATATGTATATATGTATATGTATATATTATATATATATATATATATATATATATATATATATATATATATATATATATATATATATGTATATATACATATATATAATATGTATATATACATACATACATATATATATATTGTGTGGTGTGTGTGTTGTGTGTGTGTGTGTGTGTGTGTGTGTGTGTGTGTGTGGTGTGATTGTGTATGTCCGTGTCTGTTTGTGTTTGTGTGTGTCTGTTCGTGTATGTGTGTGTGATCGTGTGTGTGTGCGTGCGTTTGTGTGTGTCTGTGTGTTTTGTGTATGTGTGGGATGTGTGTGTATATTATGTGTATCTTGTGTGTATTGTGTGGTGTGTGTGTGTGTGTGTGTGTGTGTGTGTGTGTAGTGTGTGTGTGATGTATTGTGTATGTGTATGTGTGTGTATGTCATGTGTGAATGTCACATGTGTGTGTGTGCGCGCGCGCCGTACGTGTGTGTGTGTTTGTGTGTGTGTGTATGTGTGTGTCTGTGTCTGTATGTGTGTGATTGCTGCATGTTATCTGATTTAGAAAAAGGAGACATGATTTGAGGACTATTTGTACTTTTCTTACTATGTTGTGTCAGTGTTTTTGTGTGGGTTTTTTGTTGTTGTTTTGTTTTGTTTTGTTTTTTTTGTTGTTGTTTTTTATTGGGGGGAGGATGTGTAAACTTATACGACAGTGTATGACTGAAGTAATGTCCTGTTTCCTCATACAACTATCAGTTAATTTGCACTTGTAACATTTTCTTGGAATACAAAAGAGTCTTTGTGGCAAAAGGTAAAAAAATCAATCTACTTTCTGTTTGCCTCACAGGAGTACTGTCGGCTGGCTATGGAGACGAGACCATCGCCTTTGTGGGCAGCACAGCAGACAGGAGGCAGAAGGACATGCCTGACGTGGAGCTACACATGTCGTCTGCCATTGCTGACTGGAACTTGATGGGAGACATGCTCACTCAACAGGTTGTGTTTTCTGAAAGTTGGTAGTGGTGATGTTGATGGGCTGGTAGTGGTGGTGTGGTGGTGGTGTGTTGTTGTTGTTGTTGTTGTTGTTGTTGTTGTTGTTGTTTGTTGTGTTGTTGTTGTTGTTGTTGTTTTGTTGTTGTTGTTGTTGTTTTGTTTTGTTGTTGTTGTGTTGTGATGATGATGATGATGATGATGATGATGATGATGATGATGATGTTTGTTGAAATGATGATGATGTTGTTGTGATGATGTGATGAATGATGATGATGATGATGATGATGATTATTGTTGATGATGATTGTTGTTGTTGTTCCTGTTGTTGATTCTCTGTTTGTTCGGATTCACTTTAATTTTTGGTTCCTCTGAAGTCCACGCCAGTGCTTGTGTATATTAAGGTGTGGCGGAGTATAATGCTAATAGTTTAGGTAAAATCAGGTAACGCTCTGAAAACATATGTCGATATTGAATCTTAAATCCAATATTGAATCTTGCCTCTTGAGTCTCGTAATTCACACTGTTATTTCAAATCAAGTGTTTAACCGGTGATCAGAATCGGGACCGGATGTCAGGGAGACAGGGCACGCCGGGAATCACGTGTTTTCCGGTGCTGCTGCATTCGGCCAGTAGGGGCACGATACGTCTGCAATCTGTCAACCCACATGACCCGCCACTCATTGACCCCCATTATCTGGAACAGTCTCAGGATTGCGTGGAGACTCTTCTTTATGGTCAGTAGGAGGGGTTTTTTTTCACGTTGTTGTTGTTGTTGTTGTTGTTGTGTGGAGACTCTTCTTTATGGTCAGTAAGAGTTTTTTTATTTCACGTTGTTGTTGTTGTGTGGTTGTTGTTGTTTGTTGTTGTTGTTGCTGTTGTTATTGTTGTTGACGTTGTGGTTGTTGCTGCTGCAGCTGCTGTTGTTGTCGTTTTTGTTTCTGCTGGTGCTGCTGCTTCTGCTGTTGTTGTTGTTGATGTCGTCGTCGACGACGTTGTTGTTGTTGTTGTGTCGTTGTTGTTGCTGTTGTTGTTGTGCTTGTTGCTGCTGCTGCTGTTGTCGTTGTTGTTGCTGCTGCTTGTGCTGTTGTTGTTCTTGTCGTCGTCATCGACGATGTTGTTGTTGTTGTTGTCGTTGTTGTTGTTGTTGTTGTGTTGTTGTTGTTGATTAATGATGATGATGATATGATGATGATGATGCTGTGGCTGTTGTTGTTGTTGCTACTGCTGCTGTTATTGCTGTTGTTGTCGTAGTTGTTGTTGATGATGATGATGCTGTTGCTGTTGTTATTGTTGCTGCTGCTGCTATTGCTGTTGTTGTCGTTGTTGTTGTTGCTTGCTGCTGTTGTTGCTGTTGTCATTGTTATTGTTGCTGTTGTTGTTGTCACTGTTGTTGCTGTTGCTGTTGTTGTCGTCGTTGTCGTCGTCGTCGTTGTTGTTGTTGATGATGATGTTGTCGTCGTCGTCGTTGTTGTCGGTGTTGTTTCAGGTTATTCTTAATGGTCAGGTTGGGTTGGGTTTTGTTGTTGATGTTGTTGTCGTCGTACTTCAATCACTTATTAAATTCACTTCAACATATTGTCGGTTTCGCCTGTGCGCTGTCCATCTTAATCATTCCTCCATTCTGGTCGTGTCTGCTTAGCATGTCCTTGACCCATCTCCCTCCCCCCTCCCCCCCCCCCCCCCCCGCCCCCCGTCCTCATTTCAAATCCTTGTCATTGCTTAGGTTTTTGCGCAGGCTTAGAGAGTCTGCCAGATAATCGCTGACAGATTTGGTGGGGTACATAATTATGAAATCATACATACATACATACTCATGCATACACAGACACACAGACTTACTTTCTTACTTACTTACTTACTTACTTATTACTTACTTACTTACTTACTTACTTACTTATTACTTACTTACTTACTAACTTACTTACTTATCTACTTATTCACTTACTCACTTTCTCATTTACTCACTTACTCACTCATTCCGACTGACTGACTGACTGATGACTACTGACTGACTGACTGACTGACTGACTGACCAGCTTACTGGCTGGCTGGCTGACTGGCTGGCTGGCTGACTGACACTCACTCACTCACTGACTTTTTACTTTGCTTTGCTTTATTTTGCTTTGCTTTGCTTTGCTTTCTTTTGCTTTACTTTGCTTTGCTGTGCTTTGCTTTACTTTGCTTTACTTCACTTTGCTTTGCTGTGCTCTGCTTTGCTGTGCTTTGCTTTTGCTTTGCTTTACTGTGCTTTACTTTACTTTACTTTACTTTACTTAACTTACTTACTTACTTACTTACTTACTCACTCACTCACTCATCACTCATCACTCACTTACTTACTTACTTACTTACTTACTTACTTACTTACTTACTTACTTACTTATTACTTATTTATTTATTTACTGACTGACTGACTTACTTACTTACTTACTTACTTACTTACTGACTTACTTACTTACTTACTTACTGACTGACTGACTTACTTACTTATTTACTTACTCACTCACTCTCACTCACTTACTTACTTACTTACTTACTTACTTACTTACTTACTTACTTTACTTACTTACTTACTTACTGACTTACTGACTGACTGACTGACAACTGACTGACTTACTTATTACTTACTACTTATTATTACTGACTGACTTACTTGACTGACTGACTGACTTGACTGACTTATTACTTACTTACTTACTTACTGACTATCTTACTGACTACTGACTTACTTACTTACTTACTTACTGACTACTTACTACTTACTACTGACTGACTTACTACTTACTGACTGCTTACTGACTTACTACTGACTGACTCTACTTACTACTGACTGACTTACTTACTATGACTGACTGACTTACTTACTTACTTACTTACTTACTTACTTACTTACTACTACTTACTTATACTTACTTACTTACATGATTGTTCTAGGAGTGAAAACGTGTCTAAAACTAATGGAGACGCCTTCGCTGAAAGCAGTAGGAGCCCAGTTGGTGGACAAGCCGATTCAGTCGTGTGTGGATCGCTACGGTCTGATGACTGACGACTACTGGCGCTGTCTCATTCGCTTCTCCCTCTTTACCTGCTACCACCCGGCTGGCACCTGCAGGATGGGTCGCGTTGACGATTCCGCGACAGTTGTGGATAGTCAACTTAGGTGAGTTTAAGTGTCGATGTGCCCTGCCGCATGGCTTTGGCGATCATGGCCCTCCATACGAATCTTGTCCCTGCAAGTGCATCTCACACCCTCTCTGTCCTCAGCCATAATAAAAATTCGTCTCATGTGTTCTCCCTGGGTTTACCTGGTGCTCTCTTTCCCACCAGCTTTCCTGTTGTGACCAGGCGTTCTAATTTCTCTTGCCTCATAAAATGTCCTATAAATGTTGCTTATCTTTTCCTAATATGTACATATATATATACATATACTTATATATATTTATTTATTTATACATATGTATATATATATTTAGTAAGGAAAATATAATTAAACTGTACGCCAGTAAATGTATACAGTCTGGTTGGTGCTGAATGCAGTTTATTTCATTGTACACTTCTTTTCTGTTATTATGCTGATTTGTACACCTACGTAAAAGTCCAGTTGATGTAAACGTCAGTCTGGGAGATACATTTGTAGCCATGAATGATCTGTAATTTTTTCCTTTGAAATACTGAATCCAGTTCTGCTGAGAGCTCGCCAAAATGAGAGCGTGAATGTTGGTCTTGAATAATGCGATTTGTATGTGTCTGTGAAAAAGCACGAAAGAAATGTTGAACATTGTGGGTTTAGTTGTGTCACATCCAGTCTTGATAATGAAGTGCATTGATAAAATCCCGCTCTGTAATGTTATTAACTGCTCTGTTGAATGTAATGAACAGACGGGCAAAGGAGGTAGAAGAGGAGGGGGAACCATACACATACACACACACGCACACACACACGCACACACACACACACACGTTTATAGTTTTGTTTTCTGACGACTGTGTGTGCTTGTGTGTGTGTGTGCGTGTGCGTGTGTGTGTGTGTGTGTGTGTGTGTGTGTGTGTGTGCGTGCGAGTGTGTCTGTGTTGCGTGTGCATGTCTGTGTGTGTGTCTGTGTATGTGTGTCTGTGTGTCTGTGTATCCTACAGGGTTAAAGGAATAGCAGGCCTGAGAGTAGTGGACGCCTCAGTAATACCCACCACACTGTCAGGCAACCCCAACGCTGCCATCATCATGATTGCCGAAAAAGCGGCAGACATGATTCGTCAAGAACTCGCTGTCAGTGAAACGAACTGACCATCCACGCCCAGCACAACCTGACAACATTCTGCCGTTCTGCCAACTGCTCAGAAATGTGATAAACAGACGGGAAGAGAAGGTAGAGAAGGAGGGGAGAAAACCATACACATACACACACATGCACGCACACATACACACGTACGCGCACACACACACACACACACACACACACATACAACCGCACGCACACACACACACACACCACGCACACACACACACACACAACACACACACGCACATACACACACGCATACACACATACACACGCACGCACACACACACACACACGCACGCACACACACACACACACAACAACACACACACGCACATACACACACGCATACACATACACACGCACACACACACACACACACACGCAACACACACACGACACACACACACACGCACATACACACATGCGCGCACACACACACACACATACGCACATACACACATGAGCGCGCGCGCGCACACGCACACACACACACACACACACACAAGATTTCAGAAGACTTTATCATGTAAGGATAGCAGCGTCAGGTCCCATTGGATCTGTCTCACAGCTGAAAGATAACGAACAGTGGCCAAACAGAATAACTCTGTAAGAAAGATTAGGGGCAACAATGAAGACCTTTTGAAAACCACATCCTTTATCCAGACCAGCGGACTGACCATTTGCGGAAATGCCATACTCGAATACCTAAAAAATACAGAGTTGTTACAATTTCCAATTTTATACAAAGATCATGGCAGAAAATCCAGAGTTAGCACTTCTCAGTGTCCGATCATCAGATAAAAAGAAATGTGACGGGAAACGAGGACAACGGTAGACAGTTACAACAACGGAAACAGAATGTAAATATCGTAAAAGTTCCTAAGAAAGAACTGTTAACACACCTACCTCAAAAAGTGCTGGTTTTATGCCCTATTTTTGGTCCACGTAATCTTCACCTTTGCGCCGTGACTTTTAAACTGAACAAGAGACACCTGAGTGTGGTGGGTGGGACCCAGAGCTACAATGCATCACCACTGTCCGGATCTTAACGCCATGACTTTTAAACTTAACAAGGAAAATCTGAAGGTGCAGGATGGGACCCAGAGCAACAATGCATCACCACTGTCCTGGTCTTAGCGCCATGACTTCTAAACTGAACAAGAGACACCTGAGTGTGCTGGGTGAGACCCAGGGTGCAAGATGGGACCCAGAGCAACAATGGATCACCACCGTCCGGATCTTAACGCCATGACTTTTAAACTTAACAAGGAAAATCTGAAGGTGTAGGATGGGACCCAGAGCAACAATGCATCACCACTGTCCGGGTCTTAGCGCCATGACTTCTAAACTGAACAAGAAACACCTGAGTGTGCTGGATGGGACCCAGAGCAACAATGCATCACCACTGTCCGGGTCTTAGCGCCATGACTTCTAAACTGAACAAGAAACACCTGAGTGTGCTGGATGGGACCCAGAGCAACAATGCATCACCACTGTCCGGATCTTAGCGCCATGACTTCTAAACTGAACAAGAAACACCTGAGTGTGCTGGATGGGACCC
Source organism: Monoplex corrugatus (assembly GCA_030674185.1). Lineage (NCBI taxonomy): Eukaryota > Metazoa > Mollusca > Gastropoda > Littorinimorpha > Ranellidae > Monoplex > Monoplex corrugatus. The sequence continues at coordinate 51,798,659 of JAPXFY010000018.1, read as the reverse complement.
AGAGCAACAATGCATTACCACTGTCCGGATCTTAGCGCCATGACTTCTAAACTGAACAAGAAACACCTGAGTGTGCTGGATGGGACCCAGAGCAACAATGCATCACCACTGTCCGGGTCTTAGCGCCGTGACTTTTTTAAACTTAACAAGAAACACCTGAGTGTGCTGGATGGGACCCAGAGCAACAATGCATCACCACTGTCCGGATCTTAGCGCCATGACTTCTAAACTGAACAAGAAACACCTGAGTGTGCTGGATGGGACCCAGAGCAACAATGCATCACCACTGTCCGGATCTTAGCGCCATGACTTCTAAACTGAACAAGAAACACCTGAGTGTGCTGGATGGGACCCAGAGCAACAATGCATCACCACTGTCCGGGTCTTAGCGCCGTGACTTCTAAACTGAACAAGAAATACCTGAGTGTGCTGGATGGGACCCAGAGCAACAATGCATCACCACTGTCCGGGTCTTAGCGCCATGACTTCTAAACTTAACAAGAAACACCTGAGTGTGCTGGATGGGACCCAGAGCAACAATGCATCACCACTGTCCGGGTCTTAGCGCCATGACTTCTAAACTGAACAAGAAACATCTGAGTGTGCTGGATGGGACCCAGAGCAACAATGCATCACCACTGTCCGGGTCTTAGCGCCATGACTTCTAAACTGAACAAGAAACACCTGAGTGTGCTGGATGGGACGCAGAGTAACAATGCCTCACCACTTTCCTGATCCTGGCTCTATGACCTCTAAACTTAATGACATGCATCTGTGACTCATCAACGGTCTACACTTTTGACCCAAATGTTGTAAAGAGCCACTACCAGAAATGGTTGAGAAAATCTTTCAAACATATTTTTGTCACGGACACTCACACACACACAGACACACGCTCACACACACACACACACACACACACACACACACACACACACACCCCACACACACACACGCACGCACGCACGCACACTCACACATACACACGCACGCACACACGCACGAACGCACGCACGCACGCACGCACACACACACACACACACACACACACACACACACACACACACACACACACACACACACACACATTCTTTCTGGTCGATACAAAACACGTTTTCATCTAAGGAGACTGAACAAGAATAGCAGACACCGGATCTCGAGTTGGCAGTCCGCACAAAAATATTTACAGCGATTTATACAATATGCAATTGTATTTTCAGTAGTGTAATGTTTGTAGTAGATATATTTCCAGATAATTTCACTGGGAGCAGTTTAGATCGAATTTTGATTTTGAAAAGACCGTTTTGGTTAGTCGGTTGGTTCAATGGTTTGCTGATTTAGATCGATATTTGTCTTTCTCTAGATCTCTTTTTTTAGACTTTAATCTTTTTGTGCAGGTGTACGTAAAAAAAATCTTTGAAATATTGATAAACTGATGTGGTCCTTATTTATACATAGCGTAGACGTACGTGTTGGCTTTATTGAATCAGTTCAGACCGACTTCTTAAGACTTCGCGCTTTTGTTATTGTTATTGTTGTCAAGGTTTCTCATGATGGTTTCGCTGTAAATCTGGAGACAGAACACAACCCTACCTGACCCCTCTGTTGATCTTTTGGAAAGAGCTTATATCGTTTTCCATTCTCATTGCAGATGTTTGTTCCCAATACATATTTCTGATTATTGGTAGATTTTTTTCCATCGATATTGAGTCTTTCTTGTTGGTTGATCAATTCTTCGTGTCTTACCCGATCGAAAGCCTTCGTATAATCAACAAAGCATAAATATAACTCTTTATTCAACTCGATTGACCTCTCTATCATAGTTCTTAGAATGTACATAGCATTAATGGTTCCTTTCCATTGACAAATCCACACTGTTCTGCTATTTCCGTTTTGATTCTGTTCTTCGTCTCATCATGATTATTCTTAGGATTTTTGTTACACGACTCATCAAGCTGATTGTACGATGGAGTTCGCCTTCTATAACCCCTGTTTTCATTGCACTTCTAAAGACAAGAGAAAGAAGCCCCTTGAACGTTTGCAAGGCAGGATCAGTTCCGATATAATTATGTACTGGCTTGGTATTCAAATTTAGGCAGTGAAAGCAAACTGTCATTTCTATACTCGATTCCTGCTTTGATTGTAAGCTAAAGTAGTTTTCGCAGGAGTGTTTTTGTGCTGCATTGCTTGTTGTCCTGTACGACAAGTCGAACTGCATTGTTTTGGATTCGTTGGAATTTGGAAAGCTCATCGAAAACAGCCAAGCTGAGACAGAGTTACATTAGTCTAGTCTAGATAAAATGAAAGACACACAGCCTGTTTGTGGCATCAGCAGAAATAAATTGGCGGGTTTTGTCAATTTCACTTTGTTGGAGATAGATGATTTTGCTCAATATGAGATTCCATGAGCAGGTATTCATCATTAAACACACCAAGATTTCTTGTGTACTTGCTGAAGGTTTATAGCGCAGTCTGAGATAACCATGATTTACGAAGTTACTTTTCTAGATTTGGTTTTATCCTTATGTACACGAGTTCTAGTGTTTTTTGTTGTTGTGGTTGTTATCGTTATTGTTGTCGTCTTCTTCACTCATATTCAGTTTCTTCGCTTTCACCCAGGCAGCTATGTTCTATGTTCTCAATGCTGTTTTTTTAATTTCTCTAGCAATGCTTGAGATGTCTCTTTGGAAAGTAAAATGTTGCAGTTGTGAGTCATCAGCAGAGAAATGGTATAGTGCTCCTGATGATTTATAACAAAGCTGAGTGGCAGTAAATACACGGTGAAGAGAACCGGGCCCAGAACAGAGCCCTGTGGGACACCATATTTCAGCAAAGATGGAGCTGACCTAATGTTATTGGTGACAGCAGATTGAGTTCGACAAGAAAGGTATGATCTGGACCGGTCAAGAACACTTTCAATGCAACCAAGTGTAGATAACAATCTCGAGATCATGTTTCATAGTTGATGGTGTCAAATGTTGTGCTGAAATATCTAGTAGCAATAAACAGATATTTTTCCATCATCAGAAGCCCATATCAAATTATTAACAACTGTTAACAAAACAGTTCTTTATTTTATAAATGCTTTATTTTTTGTGTAATAAGATCAAAGATATGACACAGACACATGTGTATATGATAATAATAGTTTCATGTAAGTAAATCATGGGTTCATATACATTACATGTCATCGCAGAAATTACTGATAATGCTGACAAGACCCGTGGAAAACACAATGTCCAGAAATAACACATTTACAACAATACTTCACATGATCAAGTATCTGTACCAACGATAAATCAGGAATGATTAGTTCACGGGTCTACATAACTATTTTTGTATGAAAACCTGCCATTTTTGATTTTGTTATATATCACATTTGTTAACGGTATGTGTTTTTCTATACCAATATTGTTTTTAAGTACCTTTTGCAGTAATATTTCTGTGGTGTACTTTCTTTGTAATCATGTTTGTTTATGTAGAATCAGAGTGAATAAAATCAAGTCTAAAGTATTATCTGATGTAGAATTATTTATAGATGTAACATTGGGGCAGACAAAAGCCATACTCCTTTGGAGCTTCTGACAAAATTTGTGGACCATTGGACATCTCCAAAGCATGCTGCAAGTCACCATTTCAATTTTTCAAACAGACAGTCACAATTTTTACACACCAACATGTCAACATGTGTTGTTAGTATATGTTGCGTTAATCTCATTTGAAACAACATTTTTCTTTCATTTTTTGCATTTTGCTAAACACTTTGTTTCATTTATTGTCTTTGCTAAGTGTCGTCTCCCATTTGTCACAGTACTAAGGTCTGGTTTCACCATCAGTTAGTATTTTACACAACGTTTCGGACCTTTATTTAAAGCGCAGATGCAGTTAACTGCTGTAAATCAAAAGGATGCTGTGTGTTTTGATTATTCAAATAACACGTTCACTTTTACATTTTCTTCAGTCAACACATTAACAAGAAAGTTCTGTTCATTTTAGCATTATTTTAAATCAAGCATACTCATGATTCAGATGTGTTCGATTCTATTTTAGACCTGATCATAATTTAACATGTCACAATTTTTTGTATCAAGAGTAGGCATATGCTATACTTTCTTTCATTCAAATGGATTGTCTTACATTATTTTGTCTCAGATTTCTTCAGCTTTCCGTCAAACATACATAATACATATGGTTTCGCTCTTCTAACTTAAATGAACTCAACAGCCACATAGTAAACATTGTTTTAAATCAACGGTATTCATAACTCAACCATAATGTGTTCATTTTTCATAACCATAATATGATCATTTTTCAGACGTCATGATAATTATGTACATCCGCTTTCCACGACAAGTGAATGTAACAGTCACACAGCATGGTATTTTGTAATTTCAGACGTTCACTTCCACAAATGTCCATGATAAAATACTCGTATACATCCGCCATACATCCGCCTTGCAAACGTCCAGTCAGACGCTACTTCAAACACTTGGTTTTTCTAATGGTTGACTTCTTTTTTTTTTAAGCAATCCACGTTTTCTCCGATGCACTACACACGTCGTTTTGCCCAACACTGTGCAGTTGGTGTACAGCCTGCACAATCGTTTTTCACACTTTCATAACCCACTAGATACTGACATGAGTTACAGGATCTTCACCGTGCAAATTGGAAGTTTTGTGTGCATATACACACGGACGGGGTTCAGGAATTAACAATTCTGCACACATGTTGACCTGGGAGACCAAAAATGCCTCCACCCTTCTTCGTCCACAAGGCGGAATGTACTCAGGCAGGATCGAACCTCAGTTCTTCTGAGTCTAACATTTACCCACCTGGCTGTTTGGCCAGTCATATACTTTTGTCCAATGTAAGTTTTTCTTCATCTTGCAGCGATATCAAACTGTCAGATTTTGTGCTTCTCTTTTGAACAGAGTTATCTTCCTTAAAGGCGATGCGTTCAATAGGGGCAGGGTTATCGACCTCAGTCTCGATTTCCTTCTCACACGCCCAGTCTTGCACGTGACCACGTGCCAACAGCAGGAAAACCACGCCCCCTATCGTACTGACGGCAGCAACAACGTACAGCACGCGCTGCCAGTCCTCTCGGGATTTCTGAAAACATGACATCAAGGAAAAGATCAGCATATTTAGCTGACTGGTAGATGCTTAGATGAGAAAAAACTAATAACATCTAACCCTTTGACTCCCACACCTTATCTACCAACTGCAAAAACTTAACCCTTTGACCCCCTCACCCTATCCACCAGCTTCCTACATGAAGCTGGTGGATAGGGTGAGGGAGATGTAGGAAACTGGTGGATAGGGCGAGGTAGTCAAAGCGTTACGTTTTTGCTTAGCATGGTTGACTATGAAAGATGCTGGTGGACAGGGTGCAGGAGTCAAAAGATTTAGAAAAGTTAGGGGGTAAGAAAAAAAGGGGGAGGGGGGGTAAATGGGTGTGGGGAGGAATGACTCAACAAACTAAAAATAAACAAAATTTAAAACGATTAAACAGCCAACCCAACAAGTGAAGCAAAACCAACAGAACTGAACAAACAAAATAGGCGAAGAACCAGCAAACCCAGCAAACGAGCACAATCGTTGTAGGCTATGATACTGTTTCATGATGTCTTCCCCTGAGAAGAAGTTCACCAACCGTTTGTCAAAATTTTCTTTATTTACATTGAATTATGTTCTCAGTATAGTTTAGTTTAGTTTAGTTTAGTTTCTTTCATTTTATTTTATTTTCTTGAAGCCATGCTGGATAAAAGACGGAGATAAACGTTAAACTGGAAATACTAGTGTACTCTCTCTCTCTCTCTCTCTCTCTCTCTCTCTCTCTCCCTCTCTCCTCTCTCCCTCTCTCCTCTCTCTCTCTCTCTCTCTCTCTCGTTATACTAAATG
>JAPXFY010000018.1:51780254-51782754 GCA_030674185.1 Monoplex corrugatus | reverse complement strand
GTCGTTACCTTTCTGCAGGTATCGTATCAAACACACTGCTAGCGTTCGAGCAAATGGAATGAGAGCACGTAACAATTAACGAAACAAGTCTCTCGACAGTACCAGTTGACTGAAATTTAGCGCCTGTCTTGCTTTGTTGGCTAAATACACGAACCAGACCACGAAAAAAGAATCAGAACGGGTATTTAATATAACCAGACAAGACAAGCGCAAATTTTCAGCCAACTGGCCTTTGTCAAGCGTAGATATAAGATCACAAACGAACAAACACCAAATACAAAAATTAGGAGAAAAAGACTGAAACTTTCCTGCTGTATTTTTGTATTTGGTGTTTGTTCGTTTGTGATCTTACGTCTACGCTTGACAAAGGCCAGTTGGCGGAAAAATTGCGCTTGTCATGTCTGGTTGTATCGAATGCGCGTTCTGATTCTTTTTGTGTGTGTGTGTGTGTTTCTGGTTCCTGTTTGCTTGTACACGGCAGTTACACTTGGTTTGGATTTCATATAACTATATACACGTTCACGTTCCATTTTCTTCTTTTGTTTGTTTGTTTTCTGGCGCCTGTTGCTTTAAACTGTGATGTCTCGTGTTGGCCTCTGGTCGAGAAGGATCAAACAGTTTCAGTTTCAAAAGACGACGTCTCCGCGCTCGGAACAATTTCCATATGGACTAATGTCACAGATGCCACGTGTATAGATGATCATGGCACAAATCTTAAGCCTGCACATAAACCCATGAGCTGGCCAGGACCAAAGCAAGTCATCAGGGGTCAAAGAGCTTAGTCTGTATGGATTATGTGTACGTTTGAGGCTCAGTTACTTTTTTGATCGCACATTTGAGGAAGCCAGAGTAAAATCAGCTACCCCAACATAGAAACAAAAATAATTGGTACAAATACAGAAAGGAAGAAAATTGTCTTTGTTTGTTTGTTTTCTGGCGCCTGTTGCTTTGAACTGTGATGTCTCGTGTTGGCCTCTGGTCGAGAAGGATCAAACAGTTTCAGTTGACACAAAATCAACTGTCTTTAACAAACAAACAAAAACAACAACAACAACAAAAAACAAACAAACAAACAAATGCCGTGGTGGACTCATATAGAAACAAAAACAATTGCTACAGATACGGAAAGGAAAAACGTTTTCTTTGTGTATTGCCTTCACGCAGTATCAACTTTGTGTCTTTAAAAAAAAAAGTGGCGTGGCAGACCCATAAAGAAAACAAACAAACAAACAACTGCTACAAATACGGTGAGGAAGAAAAATGTTTTGTCTGCCGCCTTGAAAAAAATTTTTTTTTTTTTTTTTAAAAGAACGTGGCGTGGCGGACACACATAGAAATAAAAAACAATTGCACCGAATACGGGAAGGAAGAAAAAATGTTTTGTCTATCGCCTTGATACAAAATCTATTATGTGTCTTTAAAAAAAAAACGTGGCGTGGAGGATCCACATCGAAACCAAAACAATTGCTACAAATACGGAAAGGAAGAAAAAAGTCTTGCCTATCGCCTTGACAAAATATCTTAAGTGTCTGTTAAAAAAAAAAACCCGTGGCGTGGTGGTGGACTGTTGAATTGACTGAAGGAAATATGAGCTGATCTATCGCAGAGTGACCCAGTTACTCACCAGCGTACTCTACAGCAGTTAGTTGTCCTCTTTCTGACACAGGGGACCAGTTGGACCATAGACTGTGCATAGCGGGGTCTATCAAGCCCTGGAAAACAACATCAACATAGTCACCAGTGGCACACGACAAGCCAAGGTAACACTAACCCAAGCGGTAACTCTCTGGTTTCCAAGTTTTTGTCACCTTCAGTAGTACTCTGCTATAACATTCCGCCTCATTCCACACAGAGAGAGAGAGAGAGAGAGAGAGAGAGAGAGAGAGAGAGAGAGAGAGAGAGACAGACAGTCAGAGAAAGAGAGAGAGAGTCAGAGACACAGACACAGACACGGACACAGAGAGAATGATAATGATAATAATGATGATGTTTTATTTTCCGATTGTAAAAAAAAGTAATAGCTAAAAACTTTTTTTTCACACTTGCTATTACCATATTTTTTGTCAAACCCTTGGAGGTGACAGTTAGGTTATGCTAGGTTTTCAAAACGATTTGCAGGTTGTTTTTTATGTGTAAGAATACAATATATAATATGTCTGAAACACCAGCAAATAAAACAGTGGTAGAATGGCTTGACCAGTCTCTCTCCACCGCAAAACAGACTTTTCTTGTCACTGTCAGCCGAACATGACGGTGGCAGGCCAAACGCACAATGAGTGTTCTTCGCGACCGACAGGGGCAGGCCACTCTACACGCCTGTGCCGAGCTGCGGCAGACTACATTCTTGGGACCTTCTGTTTGTGTTTCAGTCTTAAATTCATCGTTCATTTAACAGAACAACTATGGTGTTGGTGAAGTGAAGTGTGTGGATCAAATTTTCGAAAATGATAGACAGTCCAGTAACTTTTCGAAGCTGAGAAGAGAAGGAACAATTAATTCA
>JAPXFY010000018.1:51735254-51775254 GCA_030674185.1 Monoplex corrugatus | reverse complement strand
AAAGGTCAGGGTGAACCTGGACTCATCCGAAAACAAGACCCGGGCCCACTGTTGCCTTGTCCAGGTCACGTGCTCCCTGGCCCAGGTCATGCGGCGCACTCTGTTGACCGGTGACAGCACGGGTCGGACGGCCGGTCTCCGTGACCTCAAGTTTGCCTCATGTAGCCGTCTTCTCACCGTGCTGCAGCTGATGTTAGCACCTGTTGCGTCCCTCAGCTGACCCCTCAAGGTCACCGCAGTGGATGCCCTTTCCCTCAGGACGGAGAGGGCAAGGTAGCGGTCTTGCTGTCTTGTCGTTACTCTGGGTCGACCCGTGTGACGCCTTTCCTGGACTGCTCCAGTCTCATTGAAGCGCTCCAGCAGTCTCTGGATTGTGGAATGCGACACTTCAAGTCGTCTAGCAACTTCCCGCTGCGCTAGGCCTTCATCAAGCAGAGCGAGGGCTCTCCCCCGCTGCTCATCCGTCATCCGTCGTCTTGCAAGCATGGTTAAAACGAACCAAGAACGGGTCCTTTTTATCCTCGTCTGCGGGCAACTTTGGCTGGAGTAGTGTTCAAAAAGGGCTTGCCTTGCACGTGCAAAGCGAATTTTGTCGCTACCTTGCCTGCGTCGTCAGAGAGACCCTGCTGAAGATTCGACAATTTCGTGTGGAAATTGTCTTCCTTGGGCCGCCCATTGCAAATCGGCAAATCCCCAAACACGTGCCAAAAGGAAACTGCAATGTTGTCTGAGCTCTTATCCATTCAGTTACGGCAACGAATTGGAGAAAAGAGTAAGAGAAAATAGGTTATTTCTCCTTTCAAAAATTGACTCAAAAACGTTCCTGGCCCTTCAATAATGACGTGTAGTATATGTATGTGTACATATATATGTATATGTGTATGTATATATATATCTAATAAATAATTTATATAAACACAGACAGAGAGAGAAAAGGGGAGAGAGAACGAGAGAGAAAGAGAAAGAGAGAGAGAGAGAGAGGCACGAAAAGAAAGACCAAATTTACAACTTGATTCACTTCGTTAGTAATACTGGTCAGCACAGTCATATTCTGAAGCGTAGCCTTGAACACCGGCGTCTTTTCAACGGTCTGTGCCACCTCAGCAGGCTTCTGGTCCGTCATACAGACGATCGCCATTCCGATACATTGGCGTAGAGCCGTTTGGCAAATACGCACTACGCACAGTAGGTACGCCAGCACCCATCGTCGAGTGAAGTATTTCAGTTCTTTGATACTCGTTTTCTTGCCGTCTGCCGCTTCTGGGTTCGTTTTCGTGTTGGAATGCATCGTTCCTGCACATTTACACAATTACGACGTGATACATTATTATTGCTACAAGATACATTATTACTGCTACAAGTGACAGAGACAGAGACACAGAAAGATAAAGAGGATGTTGTAGTACAACATCCTCTTTATCTTTCTGTGTCTCTGTCTCTGTCTCTGTCTGTCTGTCTGTCTGTCTGTCTGTCTCTCTGTCATTCTCTGACTGTCTGCCCAGGCCCATCTCTGTCTCTGTCTCTCTCTTTGTCTATGTCTGTCTGTCTATCTGTCTCTCCTCTCTGTCTGTCTGGTTCTCTCTCTCTCTCTCTCTCTCTCTCAGACACACACACACACACACACACACACACACACACACACACACCACACACACACACACACACACACACACACACTAGTACACACACGCTCCACAGAAACGTTCTGTAAACACTCTCAAGATTAACTTGAGACAACATGCACACATACATATATACTAACACTCACACGCACATGCCTACATACACAAACACATACACTCACATACACATACAAGCACAAACACAGACATACCTCGCGTGCGCGCACACACACACACACACACACACATATATATATATATATATATACATGTATACATACATACACATACACACATATACACACACATACATACACACAAACACTCCACAGAGGCGCCTTGTAAAGATACAAAGGAAAAACTATGGATAAATACACATACACACACAAACACATAAATTCGCACACACTAGCAATACATACATGTACATACACACATACACATACACACAAACTCGTACGCACGCACACATAAACACACACATACATAATATATAAATATACACGCGCGTGCACACTCCCACAGAGGCATCCTGTTTGTATGTTTCTAATAGCCCACGTCATTTCTGTGATTGGTGTACACACAGAGGAGTAATCAGGGATAGTATAAGAGAAAGAGAACAGATACTGGCAAATGTTCAAGAAGTCATGGGAAGAATAGGCCAAAACCAGCCACAGCATACAGATATTTAAATTTAACGCATAGATGAATTCGGTATCTGATTCATGGAAACAGACTACAAGAAATAACAATACGCAATGATACGTCACGAACCTTTTTAACTTCAGTAGATACTGCACAAAGTGTATTACGAAAATGTTAAAGTACGAAGACGTGAACAGTGATGATCTAAAGATACACGCTCGTTCGCCGGGAAAGTCAGACTGAAATTGGCAAATCTGCTTCGTAAATTGGATTTTGACAAAGAAAATCAAACTTTAACAAATCTACAGGTGGTGGATCTAAGACGTAACGTCACATAACAGGAATCAGAGGGAGGAGAAAGAAATGGGGAAGGGTGCGAGGGAGTGTGACGAAAGAGAGGAGGGAGAGAAGGAGGGGGAAGTGAGAGAAGTGAGGAGACCGCTGTTCGAGGAAGGGAAAGACAGGGATTAAAAAACAAACGTGAAATTGTCCAAGATAGAAAGAAAGAAGAGAGAGAGAGGAAGAGGAAGAGGAAGAGAGCATCAAAATGGTCCATTCCATGGACTGTAAGCTATATTGTACGTCCAATCATGTTTTGAAATAATTTGTGTAATAGCTGAAGTATGCAGAAAATGCATTAAATAAAAGTGTGTGAGAAAAAGTCAGGGAAAAAAATCATCAGCGAAGAAGGAAATATGTAACATTTGAAAAACCGAGAGAAAAAAGAGAGAGAAAACATACTCCATGTACCTGCATGCAACTTAGGTATATTACATAAATATTAAAAGACATCTGATTTCTCATTGTAGGCCTACCAAATTAAGCAGTCGGCGTTTCTCAGAGAAAACTGTGTTTTTGCCCATAAAAGGCCATGTGGTTGATTGGTCGGTTTTTGTTTTTTGTTTTTGTTCTGAATTCTTAATTGTAATTGTTCCCCTTCTTACATTCAAACTCCCACTACCCCTTCCCATCCCCGTCCCCACCCTTTTTTTCCCTCTCCTGTGTGTGTGTGTGTGTGTGTGTGTGTGTGTGTTGTGTGTATGTGTGTGTGTGTGTGTGTGTGTGTGTGTGTGTGTGTGGTGTGTGTCTAAAATCATTATTGTGAACAGACGTTAAATAAAGATTCCATTCCATTCCTGCTATTGAACAGCAGCTGCTCTGCGCCGATCGGACGTGCTTGTGCCCTGTGTGCACTGTTGTCGCTAACATGCATTGTTGCGGGCAATGTCATTCTAGTTGTTGATTCCACAGCTGACAAGGTCGACCTTCAAAGTGTCCTTACACCGCATTAGTAGTGTTCCCTGGTCACGGTGCCCTTGCTTTAACTCTTCGTACAGAAGCATCTTTGGGATGCAGAGTTGTCTTTCATACAGACAACATGTCTTGTCCGGTGTAGCTGGCATTTGGTGAGTAGACACATAATACAATACCTGGTAAGCCGACTTTACAATTTTTGAAGGTTGTACACTCGATCTTGTCACGTGATGTTGCAGATCTGCGTAGACATCTTTCATGGAAGTGTTCCACCTGTTGAATGTGTCATTTAGGAAGTTCGGGTCTTGCAAGGTGCTTACATGTAGAATTACTCCTCTGTACATAGAAATTTTTGTGGCGAGCTTGATATGATTCTGCTACAACTTCGTGGTCTGAAAGATACATTTTTGTTTTCTTAATGTTTGTCTGATTTACTTGGAAAATTGATAATCTAAACACTAACACATTCAATAGCTTTATTGCGTTTCTGTTTAGGCTTAAACAAAACTGGTCATTTGTCCTGGATGTCCAGCGTTGTATTATCCGAACATAACGGAAGAAAACTGAATACAACCAGAAGTCGGTGAAGAGACTTGTAGACTAGCATCCCCACTACAACTTGTGTGTCAAACATTCTCCATCAGACAGTGTAGATCGCTATAAGTTTCGACTTGCGTCACGAAGTCTGTCTTGGGTGTTCTTGGAATGCCGTCACAGTAACGCATATTAATCCTTTAAAAGTCATACGCGATGAAAATGTCATAATGCACGCAAGATTGAACAGATTACATAGATGCGGAAGAAAAGGGTAGCAATAATGTACAATTTTTAAGAGATTCATAACGAACCCGTCTGCCGTATCGCTTATGTGGGTGCGGACGTTAAACTCCAAACAACAAACAAACAAACAAGGTAGTAATAATCTCTCTGTGGCCTTTTTCGTCGATGGTGACGGTCGGCAGCGGAAAATTAGTTATCTTAAAACACAGCGACTTAAGTCTTTTCAGATTGAAAAGAGATCCGTCGAACCTGGTTTTGAGGTAAACTCCATCCTCGCTCCCATCAAAAGCATGGTGCAGGAGAGCAGCAAAATAAATGACAAAGAGAGTGGGTGACGGGACACAACCCTGTTTAACACCACTCCTCACCTTGAACGGCTCTGATGCATTTCCATCGAATTGAATGCACGCATTCATGCCCTCGTGAAAAGAAATGACTAACTGCAAAAGAACAGGTGGCCAGCCGATTTTTTTCCAGTACGTTATAGAGCGATTTCCGGCTCACAGTGTCAAATGCCTTTGTCAGATCAACAAAGGCGATGAACAGTGGTTTTCTTTGTTCCCTGCATTTTTCCTGCAGCTGGCGCAGTGTAAAGACCATATGAGTCGTTGATCGACCAGCCCTAAAACCAGACTGTGTCCCTGGCAGGATAGGAATAGTAATAATGATAAAACATAAAATATAGCATATTTTATGTGCAATTTTTAAGTGGTTCATAACGAACCCGTCTTCTGCCGTATCGCTTCTGTTGGTGCGGACGTTAAACAAAAAAAAAAAAAAAAAGAAAAAGAAAAGTAGGTTTCTAATTGAACACTCGTTGTGTTCACTGCCGTATCGCTATGTGGTGCGACGTTAAACTCAAAAAACAAGGTAGGTTTACATCGAACTCGACATTGTTGTTTTCAGGACTAAGGCAATTGTAAGACAGTGCCTAATCGCATTGCGCTGGGACGTAAATACCTACTAACAATAACCAGGTAGGATTACATAATTATTTACTGCGCTTATCAAAAGCAGAGTGTTGCTAAAGAAAAAAAAACTACAGGTGAGTCTCTGGTGGCATTTTCGCGCTGGGACGTAAATGTAAACTAACAAAATTTCCGCTCTTATATAGTAATAAATAAGAAATTCTGTCTGTCGTATCAGCTATGGTGGCAGCTAACGTTAAACCCCAATAAAGCAACCAAATACTGTGCTTGGTATATTAGCAAGTCAGAATACTGATTTATAAGCTGAAGCAGTCAAATGATGGTTCTAGTCTATTAGGCCTATTGATACTAAGAAAAATGAATTCTGTATTGGTCGGAACGACTATTAGGAATTTTTCTGTTTTGTTTTATTATTTCTTTTTAGGATCATCGCAGTCAGGGAAGTTACCTTTGTGCTGACCTTTTTTTTTTTCCGTCCCATTTTCTACGCCATCTTCGATGGCCACAGAGGCTGGTACAGTTTTTTTACAATGCAATGATGATGTCGATGAGGATGACAATGATGAGGCTATGAAGTTCCATCTAAGGTTGAGACTGCATGACAGAGCTGTATTCTACGCTTATTATCATATATATCCTTGCGTCAACCAGGCCCGAGAGATATAGACACCTGCGGTGCTGGTCAGAAGATTTAAGCAACACCCTCATTGACGCATCCGTGAAGTGGATGCGACTCAACTGTGTGGTGCCCGTCATCCCAACGAGCCCATAGCACGTCCAACTCTGGGTAGGAGCCTGTTAGAGCCGAAAAATCCCACAATGATATAGTTTTGAAGGGACTGATGGGGATTCGAACCCACAACCTTCCAGTCAGTGGTCCGTTGCGTTTACTATTACACCACGGCGACTGGTTACTATTAGAGAACTTAAATGCTTTGCTTTTATTAACTGAGAGTTTGGTGAATAAGTTCTGAGTCGTATGGGATGCAGTCGCCAGTTATGAATCGGGCTGCCATGTTTTTAATTAAAACCGATGGAAAGCAACGGGACACCACCTTCGTATATTCCCAAGTTTATCATGGTCAAGCAAAACACGAAAAAGGGGGAAAACGACGTAAATGGGGGCTCCCGTGGAGCACCTTCGCCAGGTAGGGACCGTCACAGGTAATCTCAAGGAGAAAATATTGGACGCACTTGCAGAGTGGCTGAGGAAAGAGAGGGTTGTAGATGAACTTGCAGCGACAACGGATAGATTCATATGGAGGGCCATGATCGCCAACGCCATGCAGGGCACATGATGATGATGATATTTTTAACTCTTTCAGGGCGATGAATACCTTGTTCACGGTATTGGTTGTCCATAATTGTTTTAACGAAAATGAATTTTCGGTACTGTTCAGTAGGATTGTAGAGAATTTAAATGCTATGTTGTAATGAATTGACAGTTTGGTACATTTTCTATTCGTTCTATGGTAATGATGATAATGTTAGTAACAATAATAATAACGCCGTTTATAAGGCGCCAAATCTTGACTCAAGTATAAACCACGGCGCGTATTCTCATCATTCACGTAAGCAACAATCTAACAAAGACTCAAACTCCCTGACCCAAGCCGTCATCCTCCTTATCTTCACACACACACACACACACACACACACACACACACACACACACACACACACACACACAACACACACACACACACACAACACACACACAACGTCAAACACGCACGCGCGGCGTGCGCACACACTATACACACATACACTACATAATACACACAAGATGTTGATCTGTGATGCTACCTGATAGAGATGATCACTACCACACTTTCGGATCTTATCCGTGCCTGTTTTTAGAATGAAACAATATTTGGATATCCGTTTGAATGCATCGAGTTTCAGTGTGTGTGTGTGTGTGTGTGTGGTGTGTGTGTGTGTGTGTGTGTGTGTGTGTGTGTGTGTGTGTGTGTGTGTGTGTGTGTGTGTGTACCTGGTTACAGTCAGTTAAACACCAAGAGAGCTGTGACCAAAAAAACAACAAAAAACAAAATAAAAAAGGAAAAAAGAAAAATAAATAAATACATAGATAAACAAATTGTTTTTTAAAAACTTACTTTTGAACATTTTTTGGTTGTGACATTGAAACTAAATCTTGGACTCTTAAAGACAGATGAAGTGATACGTAAAAAATTTAATGTACATGTTCAAAACAAATCCAGTGCTCTGGAAGACGTGAATAAGCAAAAAATGACACTGCATGTCGACAGTCATATTTACTTGACGGGCAGACATTCCGCTTCAACAAAGCCAGGACAAGGCACAAACTGAATAGTCACAGCATGTCTTCAAACATTTTTTAAACCCTTTCACAGCCTTACCCTTTCCACCAGCTTTCTGCTATTCCTAACCATTTCACACCCCTTCTCAATCCACAAACTTTCTGCTGTTCCTAACCATTTCACTGCCCTTACCCTATGCACCAGCTTTCGGCTGCTTCATATTTAACTCTTACACTATCCACAAGCGCTTTCTGCTGTTTCAAACCACTCTACTCACCCTATCCACCAACTTTCTGCTGCTTTCTGTTTCACTCTCCCTATCCACCAGCTTCCTGCTGCTATCTATTTCACTCTCCTACCATATCCACCAGCTTTCTGCTGATTCCCAACCATTTTTACTCTTACACTATCCAGCTTTCTGCTGCTTCCCAACCATTTTACTCTTACCCTATATACCAGCTTTCTGCTGCTTCCTTACCCTTTTACACCCCTTCTCTGTCCACCAGCTTCCTGCTCCTTCCAAACTATTTCACTCTTACCCTATCCACCAGCATTCTGCTGCTTAAACATTTCACACTCCTTACCCTATCCACCAGATTTCTACTGCTTCCTATTTCACTCTTACCCTAACACCAGCTTCCTGCTGCTTCTTAATCCATTCACTCCTTGTGAATAAGGCGAGGAACTTAACGGTTTAGGCTGGGAAGCTGTTAAACAGGTTAAGGGAGTGAAAGTCCTGGGACGCTGTTAGGAGAGGGAGTGAAAGGGTTAAACTGATAATTGTATGTCCCGGCTGATACATGATGTGCACATTTTCATAGCACACGCTGGATGCAACAAAGACTGGTCTATCCTGTTAATTGATATCGCCCTTGTTAATTAAGCATCACAGTGACATGAAAATGACGCTCCGAAAGTCACACACATACAAAACCACACACACACACACACACACACACACACACACACACACAACACACTACACGCACACACACACACACATGCACGCATGTACGCACGCGCGCACACACACACACGCGCACACACACACACGCACGCACGCACGCACGCACGCACGACACACACACACACACACACACACACACACACACATACAACACATACACACACACACATGTTTTAACCTGATGTATCAGATAACGATTGCCCTAGCTTTGTGGTGAACACCGGCTGTGGAGATCAGCCTCGAAAGAACGGGAAAGTAAGCATGTGTTCTGTATTGAAAATGGATAGTTTGGTTATTTCAAACTTGTAGACATAGGATGGTCAAGATCTATTAATATTCTTCCTGTTATGTGATGTAGACGACAACAGAAATACCAGTGATCTTGAAAATAACCAGACGTCAATGAAACATTAACGCTTACTACAAATTATTATTTGACTCTAAAAACCAAATAAAATTAAATTTGGCTCGCTCACAAATTTGATAAACCTTATGATAAATAGAGGTTCAACTGTATGGCTTGACGGCTTCTGTTGGAGGAAAAGACATTAATCTTTAACAAGTCCACGTTAAATCATAAGATATCACTTCATAGCCAAAACCTTAGGGGCAGAAAAAATCGACCACTCTTAGCATTTTGTTATACTTCATATAGGAATTACTGAGGAATACATCGAGTGTTTTCATAAGCAGGTATTCTTTCACTCTCGATACAGGAGCAGTTGTAAGCTACTAGAATTTGACAACGGAGATCGTTTAATGTTGTCATGGATGTTTTCGTGTGTGTGTGTGTGTGTGTGTGTGTGTGTGTGTGTGTGTGTGTGTTGTGTGGTGTGTGCGTGTGGTGTGTGTGTGCGTGTGTATGTGCGTGTGTGTGCGTGTGTGTGCGTGCGTGTCTGTGTGTGTCCTGGGGGTTGGGGTAAGTGATCTGTACCGTGTACACAGTCAAAAGAAACTCGCATGCTACAAATACATCAACATTGGAGAGGCACAAATTGACACAGAGAGACAGAGCGATAGGGGGGGAGACAAAGAGAAAGACAGACAGAAAGACAGAGACAGAGCGAACATACAAAAAAACATACATACGCACACACATGCACATCATACATACATACATACATACATACATACATACATACATACTGTTACAGATGTCATTTTATGTGTGACTGACAGTACTACCCTCTGAGAGACAATGATACAGCGTGAGTGCAGTACCGTCCAACAAAGCTGATAAGTATGTTACCCAATGCTCCTTTGGCCAGTTTAGATTAGTCGCATGAGTCTCAAATCGAAAGAGATACGAATCAATGTCATCCGTCTTTTCCCTGAATGCAGGAAGTTTGGGAAATGACGGTCGAGATGTGAGAGGTCTATCCTGATCAAATTAAATGAGTTACCTTCTTTTACAGAAATCTGGCTAAGTACTTCCATCTACAAAATTGTCAATAAAATGTATCAGCTCAATGGCCACACCATATTTTTATATTATATGATTGACAAACGTTTATCCCAAAGTACTATTGTTTGCCTTTTAAAAGTTCGCAGGCAAATTACATTCACAGTGCCATACAACCAATATTCTACACTAACTTCAATTTCCAAAAAATGACCACTAACTTAGCTTCATATTCATTTAACAAAATAACATCTTACAATAAAGGATTTAATACAAAATTTGCCATTCATGTTTCAAAAGTCCAAACTCTCAATACATATAATTATTCATAGAGTTCACACTGACTGCACATCATTTAAAGATCGAAACCACAAAACAGTAATTCATAAAACATTAAATCAAGAACTACAACTCAATACAACTCTTGAATGCCAAAATAATTCACTTCACTTTTGCACAACTATGTTTCTTCACAATGTTTACATGTCTCAATTTTTGGTAAATATATCAACAAATCAAAAGATTCACCAACCTGCTAACATAGCAGCTTAAGACAAACAGATTTAGTTCTCTTCAGGTGGCAAAGATATGCGACCGCTCCACCTGGAAATCTCTGTAGAACTGACTTTTTAGTTCAGTTTTTCGACACGCACACAACGCTACACGAATTCCACGCTCCACGCATTCCACGCTCCGTGCACTCCACGCTTTTACTTCACAGCCCATCAAAATAAAGACACCAAAACCAACACTGGGTGCTCCAGTCCACAAAAGCAAAAATGAGCCAAAACTCTATACCAAAAGTGTAGATGTAAAAACAGCACTATGAAAGTATATACAACACATCCGTCACACTACCCCCCCCCCCCCCCCCCTCTACAGAAAAGAATGACCGAATTGTCTTTGAGAGGGCTCATGGAACCATTGGATCACCCGAGGATCACGAGAGCACGTCTGGCAACATACTTGACGGGGCGGAAATGGGGAGAACCTCAACAAAGAACTCCTGCAGCGACAATGCCTTTGTTTTGAAACCTGGGAGATCGGTACAACAGGATCATGCAAAACAGCCTCTGGATGAGATCTCACGGAATCATTTAAACCAGGAACATTTCCAATGATGACATCAGCAACCGGAGCCTCCAGTACACAACACACTACAATTCCAGATACATATGGAGACTTGACTGGAACCTTAGCCAATTGAAATGTCTCAACACGACCACCAAACGAAATACACTTAATTGACTTACCAAGATACTGATCATCTTTTACTAAACTTTTGCGAACTCCACACACAGTAGCTCCTGTGTCTCGCAAAATCGAACAAGACTTGCCATTTACAGATCCAGACTCTAAGTGCAACTGATCTTTTAAATCTTGATTGACTGAACAGACTACTGCGGCACATCCTGAAAACTGTTGCTCTGGGCCCTCAGTATGTTCAGGTACTACCGTAGAATGTCCATAGTTTGGACGATACAAGCACGAACCTCTTGGGTGACTGAGGGTGCATACACCACAAGGGTCCCTTCCGGATTTCCATGGACAAGTATTTGACCAAGTGATTGAACTCTGATCACTTCCTTCGTGAACTGATTGAAGCGGCCACCTCTATGAGAAATATCAGCACCCTGACCACGTCCTTGAAAACCTCGATTGCCCCTGTAATTGCCTCGGGGAAAAGGTCGTTGTTGTCCTCGAAACCTCTCAGAAAAGGAGTGATTTCCCTGGCCAGAGTAATCCTTAGAACATCCCTGGAGCTCGACCTTGCTCACTGACCCAAACACTGTTGTTTCACTCTTGCGAGCAAGTGATTTATGAGGATGAGCATGGCGATACGATTCTGCAGCAGTGATCATTTCAGTGAACTCTTTCTTATCTTTTTCACATAAGAATGTGGCTAAATCCTTACTGATACTCTCTATCAACTGTTCAGCTAGAAGAAGGTCGAGTAACCCTTCATACGTTTTTTCAATTTTTGACAGAGAAACCCACCTGTCAGACGACGCAGCTCCACAGCATATACTACACGTCATTATTGAAGGGCCAGGAACGTTTTTGAGTCAATTTTTGAAAGGAGAAATAACCTCTTTTCTCTTACTCTTTTCTCCAATTCGTTGCCGTAACTGAATGGATAAGAGCTCAGACAACATTGCAGTTTCCTTTTGGCACGTGTTTGGGGATTTGCCGATTTGCAATGGGCGGCCCAAGGAAGACAATTTCCACACGAAATTGTCGAATCTTCAGCAGGGTCTCTCTGACGACGCAGGCAAGGTAGCGACAAAATTCGCTTTGCACGTGCAAGGCAAGCCCTTTTTGAACACTACTCCAGCCAAAGTTGCCCCGCAGACGAGGATAAAAAGGACCGTTCTTGGTTCTTTTAACCATGCTTGCAAGACGACGGATGACGGATGAGCAGCGGGGGAGAGCCCTCGCTCTGCTTGATGAAGGCCTAGCGCAGCGGGAAGTTGCTAGACGACTTGAAGTGTCGCATTCCACAATCCAGAGACTGCTGGAGCGCTTCAATGAGACTGGAGCAGTCCAGGAAAGGCGTCACACGGGTCGACCCAGAGTAACGACAAGACAGCAAGACCGCTACCTTGCCCTCTCCGTCCTGAGGGAAAGGGCATCCACTGCGGTGACCTTGAGGGGTCAGCTGAGGGATGCAACAGGTGCTAACATCAGCTGCAGCACGGTGAGAAGACGGCTACATGAGGCAAACTTGAGGTCACGGAGACCGGCCGTCCGACCCGTGCTGTCACCGGTCAACAGAGTGCGCCGCATGACCTGGGCCAGGGAGCACGTGACCTGGACAAGGCAACAGTGGGCCCGGGTCTTGTTTTCGGATGAGTCCAGGTTCACCCTGACCTTTAACGATGGCCGGGCTCGGGTGTGGCGACGTCAAGGGGAGAGGTTCGCTGACGCCACTGTCCAAGAGCATAACCGGTACGGCGGCGGGTCGGTGATGGTGTGGGGTGGCATGAGCCGTGGTACCCGGACCCCCCTGCTCCCCATTGACGGCATCCTGAACGGGGTCCGGTACCGGGACGAGGTTCTGGCGGCCGTGGCACTGCCTGCGCTTGTGGACCTTGGTCAAGGCGCCATCTTCCAGGACGACAATGCACCTGCGCATCGAGCACGCCTTGTGACCGACTTCCTGGAGCAGCATGAAGTCGTCCGTATGGCCTGGCCAGCGTGCTCACCTGACCTGAACCCAATTGAACACCTCTGGGATGTGCTCGGGAGGCGCATCAGGGACAACCACCCCCCACCGGGCACCCTGGCCAGGCTGGTCGACATCCTGCAGATCGAGTGGGCGGCCATCCCTCAGGACACACTCCGTACCCTTGTGGGATCGATGCATCGGCGCTGTGAAGCATGCATCAAAGCTCGGGGCGGACACACGCGATATTGAAAACAGATTGGCCAAATCTGACACTTTCTGTTTTTTGAAAAGGGGGGATGTTCCTTTAAATGCATGTGCTGTTCACTAATGGGTCATTGTGCTAATTTCTTTTTCCAAAACAGGTGTGGAAATGATGAAATAAAACATAGAATCAATTCTAAACATTGTCAATTATTTCAACTTAAAATTAGAGAGGAAGGAAGAAGTGGCCCTTAAATTATGATTAGGAGTATGTGTCAAAAGGCTCGTCTGTGCCTGGTCTAGCCTGTCTGAATCTTTTCCTAAATCCTTCAGGGGTAATCGAGGTCTGGTCTGATTAGCTCACGAAGGGCTACACACGTACGTGACTTTGGTTTGAAGGATGGATGCCTGATCAGTCCCTGGTCCTAAGCTGTTAGGACTCTGCTGAATACCTGCTGTGGGCGTGTCCAGTTGCTGACGCCTCTGTTTCGTCTTGCTCCCCAGGATTGTGTGGTAACTATATTTATATAGAGTGATGAACTGAATTGTGAACAGTGATTTCGATGCTGTGAAACAGACTGACTGAAGTACTGATGCAGTGAAAGAATTTCTGTGAAAAGACTGTTTGGGACGGAAACCTGAACCCGTTACTTTTTATTGAACAGTGGTCAATGAACATTTATTTCTGACTTATGTGTTGTTGATCCAGTTGGATGAAAATTGAACTGATGATATTTGATTAATTATAAATATTTAAATATAAAAAAAAAATATAAAAAAAAATGACCACTAACTTAGCTTCATATTCATTTAACAAAATAACATCTTACAATAAAGGATTTAATACAAAATTTGCCATTCATGTTTCAAAAGTCCAAACTCTCAATACATATAATTATTCATAGAGTTCACACTGACTGCACATCATTTAAAGATCGAAACCACAAAACAGTAATTCATAAAACATTAAATCAAGAACTACAACTCAATACAACTCTTGAATGCCAAAATAATTCACTTCACTTTTGCACAACTATGTTTCTTCACAATGTTTACATGTCTCAATTTTTGGTAAATATATCAACAAATCAAAAGATTCACCAACCTGCTAACATAGCAGCTTAAGACAAACAGATTTAGTTCTCTTCAGGTGGCAAAGATATGCGACCGCTCCACCTGGAAATCTCTGTAGAACTGACTTTTTAGTTCACAGTTTTTCGACACGCACACAACGCTACACGAATTCCACGCTCCACGCATTCCACGCTCCGTGCACTCCACGCTTTTACTTCACAGCCCATCAAAATAAAGACACCAAAACCAACACTGGGTGCTCCAGTCCACAAAAGCAAAAATGAGCCAAAACTCTATACCAAAAGTGTAGATGTAAAAACAGCACTATGAAAGTATATACAACACATCCGTCACACATACATACATACATACATACATACATACATACATACATACATACATACATACATACATACACACGCACACACATATGCACACAAACATACATACATATCCGTCTAATATCACTTATAGTGAAAAGACGTTAAATTAAAGAACAAAACATACATACATGCATACATAAATGCATACATAATGCACACATGCATACATACATACATACATACATACATACATACATACATACATACATAAAGGCGTATATACTACATACATGCATATATACTTACATGCATACATACAGACATACATGCATGGTGTTCGTCCGTCGTCGTCGACAATGACCACGGCTTCATGAAGTTGATTTGAGTCAGTGTGTCCGGAGGTGACTGATCAATCCGATCCGGGCACGGAAGTAACGTCCACAGGTTGGACATCTGTGGTCGGTTACTGTGGTTGAAGGGTTTGCAGCCCTAGCTTTCCGTGCAGCTCGTTTTTCTTGTGCAGATTGGATACGAGACACTTCTGAAGTGGTACATCCGGTTTCGATTCTTCTACGCCAGACTGTACGGTCGAGGGCAAGGTTTTCCCAATTCTCCCAGTCTATGTTGAGGGACTTTAGCGATGCCTTCAAGCTGTCTTTAAACCGTTTTCTCTGGCCTCCAACTGTTCTCTTGCCAGACGCTAGTTCCCCGTAGAGGAGTTGCTTCGCAATTCTGGTATCAGACATCCGGTACACATGGCCAGCCCAGCGAACTTGACTTCTTTGAAGTAAAGTGCGGATGGAGGGGAGATTGGCTCTCTCTAGTACTTATGTATCAGGGATCTTCTCTTGCCATCTGATATTGAGAATCTTTCTGAGGCTTTTGGTGTGAAAATGATTCAATTTCCTTGCGTGTCTACTGTAAACAGTCCAGGTCTCACTGCCGTAGAGGAGAGTGGTGAGGACCACCGCTTTGTACACTTTGAGTTTAGTTGTGGCCGAGATACCTCTTCTGTCCCATACAGTACATATACATACATATACATGCACATACGATACATACATACAACCATATATACATACATACATGCATACATGCATACATACATACACACACATACATACACACAAACATACATGCACGCATATATACAAACATACATACGCACACACACACATACCTACATACATACCTACCTACCTACCTACCTACATACATACATACATACATACATACATATATACATACATACATACATACATACATACAAACATACATACATACATACTAGCAGAACACAAACAGAACATTTGGCAATTCAGAATTAACCATTGATGGCATATAACTGTTCCGTTTATATTTCACATTGCAGAAATCGCTGGTGGTATTGGGGAGAAAGTGGTGGGTTTTTACATTTTCAGTGTCATTTGCCTGAGTGGACTGTGTTCCACTGGCAAGCTAGAGTAATGAATTTTTCATGAAGGTTAATGCTTTCGTGCAACTCTTTTCTCTCATGTGTATTTGCTGCATACAACGCGTTCATGTCCAGTTGTGTTGGTAGTGATGTTGGTTTGATGGTAGTTTTGTATGTGTGTGTGTGGTGTGTGTGTGTGGTGTGTGTGTGTGTGTGGTTCGTCGCTTACGTTTTTTTGTTTTTGATTTTGAGTGAGTGAGTGGTGGTGTGTGTGTGTGTGTGTGTGTGTGTGTGTGTGTGTGTGTGTGTGTGTGTGTGTGTGTGCACACGTGCGTGCGTGCGTGCGGTTTCTCTGTGTGTGTGTGTGTATGTGTGTGTGTATGTGTGTGTGTTGTGTGTGTGTGTGTGTGTGTGTGTGTGTGTGTGTCGTTCCAAGCAATGTTGCTTCGATGCTTATATATATATACACAGACATTGTTCTAGTTGTGTGGCCCACACTTTGCAACCATTGGATTGCTGCATGGACTAGATAATGCGTCTTCCGTGGATAAGCGTTCCTACCGTTGTAGGAAGTCATACTCATTTCTTTCGGGGGAGGAATGCATGTTGGTGCCATAGCCATGTTGGTAAGACGTTGGACGTCCAGTCGAAACGTATGAGTTTGAACCCTGACTGGGTAGCACCTGGTGGTTGTGTGGAGATTTTCCCGATCTTCCAGGTCAGCATATATATCTGTAGTTCCGCCTGTGCCTAAAGCCACCTCGTGTGCATGCGCACGCAAAACATGAGATAAAACGTTAAAGATCCTGTAAGCCAATCTGCACACTCCGTTTTTGGTGAGTTACCTCGTGTACAGGCAGCTGTACTCTTTTCTCGAGGGAGGATTACCAGCTGAGCATTTTTGTGTTTTCATAAGCCACCAAAAAAAACTACATAGCACACAGGGTCTTTATCGTGTGTATTTGATGGTCAGCACGCATATATACATATAAAGCGGGCTTTGGCACAAACAACTCTACACATAATTATGTTGATCAGGAAGATAAGTAAAATCTCCACCCTTTTACCCATGAGGGCATACAGAGGCAGGGTTGAACCTAAGACCTTCCGACTAGAAGCCTGACCATGGCACCCATGGGATAATGTGATTAATTAGTCTTGCCTGTTGTGCTCATTCGATGCAGAGAGTACGAATCATTCCCCCTTTGTGAGTGTGACCATTTCACCGTTTCGAAAGTTAAGCCTGTATAAGAAAGGAAGGTAGAGGAATGAATACACAGCACCTGTGTACGTTTCAGAAGTTAAGCCTGTGTAACAAAGACAGGTGGATGAATCAATACACATCCACTGTGCACGTTTCACATGTTAAGCCTGTATAAAAAATAAAGGTGGATGAATGAATACACTACTACCGTGCATGTTTCACAATTAAGCCTGTTTAAGAAAGAAAGGTAGATGAATCAATACACAGTTCGTTGTAAACGTTTCGAAAGTTAAGCTTGTATGACAAAGAAAGATGGATGAATGAATACACAACTACTGTGCATGTTTCACAGTTAAGCCTGTTTAAGAAAGAAAGGTGGATGAATCAATACACAGCTCTTGTGCACGTTTAAAAAGTTAAGCCTGTATAAAACAAAGAAAGGTGGATGAATGAATACGTAGCTACTGTGCACATTTCCAAGTTAGGCCTGTATAAGAAAGATAGATGCATGAATACACAGTTCCTGTGCATGTTTCACAATTAAGCCTGTTTAAGACAGAAAGGTGGATGAATCCTTACACAGCTACTGGCCATGTTTCACGAGTTAAGCCTGTATGAGAAAGAAAGGTGGATGAATGAATACACAGTTTTTGTGCACGTTTCGAAAGTTAAGCCTGTATAAATGAAAAAAAAAGAAAGGTGGATGAATGAATACACAGTTTTTGTGCACGTTTCACAAGTTAAGCCTGTATAAAAAAAAAAAAAAGAAAAAAAAGAAAGAAAGGTAGATGAATGAATCCAAGCCACTGTGCACGTTTCACAAGTTAAACCTCTATATAAAAAAAAAGAAAGGTGGATGAACGAATACACTGTAGTGTTCTTGTGCACGTTTAGAAAATTAAGCCTTATAAGAAAGGAAGCCAGATATAGATGAATAAATACACAGCTCCTGTGCTTGCGTGACTTCGTTACGCGACGTTCGCCTTGACCTTTCTTCTCCTTTGCATTGTTCTCCCCTCTCCCTCCCCCTCCCCTTCCTCCCCACTCCCCTCCCCTGTCCCTTTCCACCACCCCTGGGCCCCTGTCCCCGCTGTACTATGATCTTTATGCAAAGGAGGGGCTTGAGAGGAGAGGGTCAGACCTCCCTTCTGTTGGGGATCCGCATGTCAGAAGAGGTGGCCTTAATATTTAAAAGACTTCTTTTGAATTGTATTTTTTACAAGCTAGTCGTCGTATACAGTGTGTGTGGTAGTACATGTACTTTATACTCTCCACCGACGGCAGAACGAATTGCAAGCCACTGGAAAAGACACGTTATCATGAAGAAGAAATCAAGTCACCGCGACAAGGTGAGCTAAAAACAAACAAACAAACAAACAAACAAACAAACAACTAAATATATTAAAAATAGACTTAAGTATAAATGAAATTAGATAAAACAGCAATAACAACAAAAAGACAAATGGATGAAAATTTGAAGCAGGTTCTGCAAACATCTGCACACAAAATACATGTTGTGCGTGAGTGTGTGTGTGTGTGGCGTGAGTGTGTGTGTGTGTGTGTGTGTGTGTGTGTGTGTGTGTGTGTTGTGCGTGGCGTGCGTGGTGTGTGTGTGTTTGTGTGTGTGTGTATATGTGTAGGGATATTTGTGTTTGTGTGTGTGTGTGTGTTATATATATATATAATATGTGTGTGTGTGTGTGTGTGGTGTGTGTGTGTGTGTGTGTGTCGCTTACGTTTTTTTGTTTTTGATTTTGAGTGAGTGGTGTGTGTTGTGTGTGTGTGTGGTGTAGTGTGTTGAGTGTGTGGTGTGTGTGTGTGTGTGTGTGTGTGTGTGTGTGGTGTGTGTGTGTGTGGTGGTGGTGTGTGTGTGCGTGGTGTTGTGTGTGTGTGTGTGTGTGTGTGTGTGTGTGCGTGCGTGTGTGTGGTGTTTGTGTGTGTGTGTATATGTGTAGGGATATTTGTGTTTGCTGAGGCCGTTGACATTCATTTCCATGTTTGTTCAGTTTCATTCTATAACAAAAAAGAGGACGTATGTAATCGACACAAAGCACACATACTGTCTTTGTCTCTGCTCTGTCTCTAGCTTTCTCTACCCCCCCCCCCCCCCACCGTCTCTCTGCCTCACTGCTTTGAGTGTGTCTCCTCCCCTCTCTCCCCTTAGAGTCACTCACCTCCCCCCCTCCCTCTCTCTCTCTGTCTCTCTCGTCAGAGTGACTGTCTGTTTCTTTCTCTCCTTAGAGCGACTCTGTCTCTCCCCTCTCTCTTTTTCTCTTAGAACGACTCGTCTCTTACTGTCATTCTCTATCTGTCTGTCTGTCGATCTGTCTATCTGTCTCTCTGCTGGTCTGTCTGCCTATCTGTCCGTCTGTATCTCTGTCTGTCTGTCTGTCTGTCTGTCTCTCTCTCTCTCTCTCTCTCTCTCTCTCTTCTTTCTTACACACATTTGTGATGGGAAGGCTTTTATATCATTTCTCAGACTCTCTCTCTTTCCCTCTCCTTCTTTCCTCCCCTCCCCCTCCTCTCTCGTTCTCACTCTCTTATACACATGTATTATCTATTTCTCTGTCTGTCTGTTTCGTCTGTCTGTCTCTCTCTCTCTCACACACACACACGCACGCACGCACGCACACACACACACAAATACACACACGCTCACACACACACGCACACACACACACACTCACACACACATACACACGCACACACACACACTCACACTCACACACACAGACACGCACACACAGACACACACACACACCTCACGCACACACACACACATACACACACAAATGTTTTGGACTGTCAGCACGTAGGCACTTGTTACGATGTAGGTACACAGAGCATCTTTTCCTTTCTTCGATCACCCCTACCTTTACCCCCACCCATTTGTTTTTTATGGGAATCATTTCACATCGATCGGATAAAGGTGTGTGTCTGTGTAGAGATATGTTTATCAGTAACAGAAATGAGTGAGCTAAAATTTTCTCATCTGTTTCGGGTTAGGTCCTTATCAAATTCGTGTCATTGATGTGGACTCGAGAAACTATGTCTAAAAATCATGACACCAAGTTGAAGGTCGCATGGATGAAAATTGCACGTTTTCTCTCTTCTTCATCTTTTTTTTTCCAACCCATTTTCTATGCCACCTTAATGGCCACAGAAGCTGGCACAGTTTTTACAATGTGATGATGATGATGTCGATGAGGATGATAATCATGATGCTATGGAGTTCCATCTAGGATTGAGACTGCGTGACAGGACTGTACTCTACGCTTACTGTCATAATATATCTTGGCTTCAACCAGGCCCGAGAGATAGAGACATCTGCGGTGCTGGTCAGAAAATTTGAGCAACATCCTCAATGACGCATCCGTGAAGTGGATGAGACTCTACTTTGTGGTCCCAGTCTTCCCAATGAGCCCATAGCACGCCCAACTCTGGGTAAGAGCCTGTTACAGTGTTAGAGCCGAAAAATCTCACAATGATTTTTGAACGGACTGATGGGCATTCGAACCCACAACCTTCCAGTTGGTATCCCGTTGCGCTAACCACTGCATCACGACGACTGGTTAGGCACGTTTGCTTGAAGGTTCCTTCCTCAAATACTTTGTGACAACATTTGCATTTTATTTTCACCGTTGTGACAATTCTCCATTGTCCTCGCTTCTCGTCAAGTTTGATGATTACACGGCTTTGAGGGGTACGACATTACATTTTCTGTTTCATTTTTGTATAAACAATTTACTCCCGCACCCTGTCCACCATCATCCTGCATTGTCAACCATGCTAGCAAAGCAAGAACTTAGGCCCTTGGCTCCCTGAAGGATGAAGGACTCAAAAGCCTAAGTTTTTGCAATTGATGGATGGGGTGAGAGAGGGAGGAAGAGAAGAGAGAGAGAGAGAGAGTTGTTTGTGTGTGTGTGTGTGTGTGTGTGTGTGTGTGTGTGTGTGTGTGTGTGTGGCGCCGCGCGCGTGCGTGTGTGCTTCAGTGTGAGTGTGTGTTTTGTTATCTTCGCTATCATACGTTGATCTATCATCCATGCTGTGTACGTTTTCTGCTGAAAGGAAAATTTCGGTGCACTCTTTTAAAATGTTTTCACTTGAGCTTTTGTGAAATTTTTTGCAGCCAGATAAGTATAACCATAAGCATGGATAGAGAGGGAGACAGACGACTTAGATTTACCGCACACTATGTCAGCTGTGATCATTTTGCTATGTCATGGGGCTCGTTTGCACATACATGTAGTGTTATGTTACATTGCTGAGTCATTCAAACAGCTTTGAATCATATTTGTGGCAAATTTCTGGTTTAGGAAAACGCACACTCACACACACACACACACACACACACACACACACACACACACACACACACACACACACACACACACCACACACGCACCGCACATGCAACGACACACACACACACACACACACACACACACACCAACAACACACCACACACATCAACATGCAATGCAATTATTCTGAACGAAGAAGCTTACGATCAAAATTGCCTAAAGCAGCAACTTGCTAGTCTAAGCAGAACACAAATATTTCTTAAAAAAACGAAAAAAACTCCCATGTTTGTCAGTAATGCACAAACAGGAGCTGATACTCGTCACATAAACACAGTATTACTTACCGAACAACATTCTATGCTCTTTAACTCTGGTCTTGACATTATTATGAGGCATGCAGGTGTTAATCCGACGAAGACTGTTTCTGTCTATGTCTCTCTGACTGTGTCTCTGTCTCTCTTTTCCCCTTGGGGATGCCGGGGGCTCTTTCAGTATAAATAGCATCCCCATCTTCTGGAAATTCTGTGCTACAAATTTCCTCTTTTCTGTCACTCTCTTTGTTTCTTTCTTTCTCTTTTGCTTTCTGTCATTTTTTCCTATCATTTTCTGCCTTGCTGATCCATTCACCTATTTGTGTTCGATAAAGTCTTACGTACATTTTCTTAAAACTGATAATTGGATTCATGTATTTAAGTGCATTTTTGGCTTCAGGGAAATGAGATATGCCGAAGCAATTTTAGGTAATTTATGCCCGTTTTTATATACATATTTTAGTGTCCTTAGTTCTGTTTAAATTTGTATAGATATGCGGAAGCAATTTTAGGTAATTTATGCCCGTTTTTGTATACATATTTTAGAGTCCTTAGTTTTGTTTAAATTTGTGTTCAGGTTTGTTTATAAATCGCTTGAGTGATAAATTGGACGCAGTGGTCAGTCCCAGAGGAAAATGCTTAGATTATGTCCACGAAGGCAAATGATATGTTTACTTAATTTCCTTTTATTTTTTCCTTGTTGAAACAGTATGTTTTTTGAAACGGTTATAGCCCTGATATGGCTCTACGCAGTCGGCTGGGCTTTAAACAAAACTAACTGTAACTGGCAAAACAAGTAGAAATTGCTGATTAGGCCAAAGTAGGTCACGAGTACACGGAGCGTCCAAGCTATGACAAACTCTGCTATTGTTATATCTGTGGCGTCACTGAACCACGATGTTTTTCGACGTCACGTGACTGAAAACAGGACGTTGATAAGGGAGAAGAGGGAAATGGCCGTGTTATTGAGAATGGTTTAGCCATTTTGTTTTGTTTTGTTTTGTTTTGTTTCAATTTTTTTCAGATGGCGTATTCGCTCTTGGATGAATTATGTATGCATTGACATTAGATGCCCCAAAATCATCATGGCATGAGCCGTAGGCTACATGTTATTGTGTCCACGAACCGTTGTGTCCACGAACCCATATGCCCAAATACCAGGGACAGCGCTTATAATACCCCAAACAGGGCATGATGGCCAAAATTAGGTTATGGTTGCCCAAAATGGGCCATAATATCCCAAGTAGATTATGATGACCCAATGTGCGTTGTGGTCATTAAAATTGAGTTGTGATATACAACGAAAGCAAAGCTCATGTTTACCCCCAAATTGAGCATGGTGGCTAAAATCAAATCAAAGTGACCCAAAGTGGATCGTGTTCACCTAGAATGGGGCCCAAAATACTAACACATATACGTACATACATACAAATATGTACATACATACATACATGCATACATACATACATACATACATACATTATATACATACGCTCATATACACATAAACACATACAAACATACATACATACATTCATACATGCATGCATACATTCATACATACGTACATACATATATGCATACACATAAGCATACATATATACACATACATACACACATACACGTACATACATACACACACATACATACATACATACACGCAAACATGCATACATACACACATACGTACATACAGACATACAAAAACACATACGCACATACGTATACACACATACATGCTTACATACATGTTGCATACATACATACATAATATACATATGCATACATACAACATACATACATACATACATACATAATCATACATACACATACTACAACAACATTGCTACATATATTACATACATCATCATCTCCAGACTGAATCAATATTAGTTCATGACCTGATATCTCCAGCTGAATACAACTATAAGACCACACCTACTGGTCTGCTCTTCGCCCATCGTGATATATTAATACTAATTATAATGATTAATTGTATAGCTATTCATCTCAAAGAGCCCTAAGTGCTTTACATAAGCACGAGAGGATAAGGCAGACACACATAAAGCAAATATATGAACCCTACCGCTGTGATGAAGACAGATAAGCTAGCTATAATAATGTAATGTTAACATTGTTAAAGTAGCGATGAAAATTAACTGTAATAAAGATGTCGATTTCTTATGTCAATCGGTCATGAAACAAATGATTTTTATACATAAACATTCACACACAAACACACATACACACACGCGCGGGCACGTGCACACACACACACACACACACACACACACACACACACCACACACCGTGCGCGCGCGCGCAAGCACACATACACACGCATATGTATATGTATATATATACAATCACAGAAACATAGATACGCCAACACACATACACATACGCCCACGGGCACATACAGATATACACACGTACACACAATACACAGGCTGCTGTTGAAAAAGATGGACTCAGATAAAAAGAATGATAAATAAAAAGAAAAAAAAAACGTTTTGCGTTTGGTATAAACAGACCATCTCTAACTCTGAATATGTCTCGATACATCCCATGTTCGATACGTCCCAGGTTCGATACGTCTCAGGTACAAAACGTCTCTTTTTTTGCATGCGTGTGTCGCGTGTTTTTCCGGCGCGCGTGTGTGTGCATGTGTAAAAGAGAGAGAGAGAGAGAGAGAGAGAGAGAGATATGAACACAAAAAGAATGCTCATGTTCTTCATCTTTCAGCACCGACCATCTGCCGTGTAATACCTACCACCCGTGTTCCCACACAGTGTTTCCCGAGTCTGTGTTCCCCTGGCTTCGTACATAATGATATACCAACACACGGAACTCACTCCACATTTCGCAATCCGAAACGCGGCCCTGCCGTTTACATCGTTGAACCTCCTTTGATATGTGTGCGTGTGTTTGATGTGCGCGCGCATGCACGGCCAGGTGTGTGTGTGTGTGTGTGTGTGTGTGTGTGTGTGTGTGTGTGTGTGTGTGTGTGTGTGTGTGTGTGTGTGTGTGTGTGACGCATCGAACCACCGACGTATCGAACCTGGGACGTATCGAAACCTGGGACGCAACGAACCTGGAATGTATGGAACCTGGGACTATCGAACCTTGGACGCAACGAACCCGGGATGTATCGATCCTGGGACGTATCGAACCTGGGGCATATCGAACCTAGGATGTATCGAGCCTGGGGTGTATCGAAACCTGGGACGTATCGAACCTGGAACGTATCGAACCTGGAATGTATCGAACCTGGGACGTATCGAACGTGGGATGTATCGAACCTGGAACGTATCGAACCTGGGATGTATCGAACCTGGGACGTATCGAACCTGGAACGTATCGAACCTGGGATGTATCGAACCTGGGACGTATCGAACCTGGGATGTATCGAACCTGGGACGTATCGAACCTGGGACATATCGAACCTGGGATGTATCGAACCTGGGACATATCGAACCTGGGATGTATCGAACCTGGGACGTATCAAACCTGGGACATCGGTTTGTTTACCAGACAAGGGAGACGCTTGTGGTACAAAACAGACCACATCGGTATGTTTACTATAATAATAATAATAATTACAATATTTATATAGCGCAAAATCTTGATAAAATCAAATCTAAGCGCTGAAGCAGACACACACAGCACGCACGCACGCACGCACGCACACACACGCACGCACGCACGCACACACACACACACACACACACACACACACACGCATGGCTATAAATGGGGAGAAAGAATAAAAGCAATAAAAGCATGAATAAAAGCAATGGAAAATTATAGAGAGCATAGCATATACAATTATATATTATAACCATGTGGTTCCCCTCCGAGCGGAGACAGGCTGCAGAGGGGGGGGGGGGTTTGAGTGAGGTTAGGATTTTATGCGGAGGAGAAAAGGTGAGTTTTGAGAGCGGACTTGAAGGAGACAAAAGTAGGTTGCTGACGGACTGAGAGAGGAAGTTTGTTCCAGGAGTGTGGACCAGAAACAGAGAAGGCTCGTGGACCATAGGTATTGAGCTTAGTGCGTGGAAAGCGAAAAGTCAGAGCGGAGGGTACGTGAGGGAAGATAGATCTCAAGTAGGCTTGACAGGTAATCGGGGGCTGCGTTATTGAGGCTTTTGTAGCACATGGTGTCTAGTTTGTACTGTATGCGCTTTGATACAGGGAGCCAGTGAAGTTGTGCCAGGAGAGGAGATATGTGGTCAGCTTTTTTCTTTTTGAGTACAAGGCTTACAGCATTGTTTTGAATGCGCTGTAGGATGTGAATAGTGGAGGCAAGAAGACCAGACAGGAGTGAATTGCAATAGTCAATGCGAGACATTATGAAGGAGAGAACGAGTTTTGCAGTTGTTTCGACAGAGAGATACTTCCTGATCAGCCTTATACGATGGAGATGATAGTAGCAAGATCTGTACAAGGGAGACTATTGTACAAAACAGACTACATCGGTTTGTGTACCAGACAAGGGAGACTATTACTAGACAAGGGAGACTATTGTACAAAACAGACTACATCGGTTTGTGTACCAGACAAGGGAGACTATTGTACAAAACAGACTACATCGGTTTGTGTACCAGACAAGGGGGACTATTGTACAAAACAGACTACATCGGTTTGTGTACCAGACAAGGGGGACTATTGTACAAAACAGACTACATCGGTTTGTGTACCAGAAAAGGAAGACTATTGTACAAAACAGACTACATCGGTTTGTGTTCCAGACAAGGAAGACTATTGTTCAAAACAGACTACATCGGTTTGTGTACTAGACAAGGCTGTTACTAAGGTATGTCAGGAAACTAAAGAGAGACTTACCAGAAATCAGCCAGTCTCGGTCTCGGTTGTGGATGGCACATGCATTTCTTCTCTCGGTAGAAACTGTACAAGCAAGCGCTTGCAGCAAGAAACAACAGAATATAGCTGGCCCACTTCACGAGGCTGTTTTCGTCGAGTACTTCGCTACCGGTAGCAGCTGGTACTGACACTTATAGCAAGGCCAAGTTGTATTTCCCCCTTGCACAATGACTGACTTTTTAGCATGCACATGACGTCGTGAAATACAATTTCTCAGCCAGGTCATTGGCTGCACATGTCTGGTGCACCCAGTTACAGGTCGATTATACGATGCAAGTTTGCTGCCCGCGACTACCGCGTACGACTGTTGCTGCGCGTGCCTGGAATCATCTTTCCTTTACTATTTACTGCACAGTTGTGCAGGTATGTCTCATTCATTCACAAGGAGCTTGGCTTGGGCTGATTTTGCGTTAAGAGGTTAGAATAGATCCAGTTGTGTCCATTCCCCCACTACCCTTCCACACCCTTTCCCCACCCCTTTCATGAATAAAGGAGTCAAAAATCAGTTGCGTATTTATATCTCCATAACTTATTGTTATTGTTGTTTAAAGCCCAGCCGACTGAGCAGAGCCACATGAAGGCTATAAACACTTCAAAACTTACAACACTTCAATAGGAAAAAAAAAGAAAAGAAAATTAAGCACACACACCAATGCACTCGCGCACACAATCCAAGGACACACCCGTGGCGTTGACCACTCCATCCAACTTATCGCACAGGAGATCTAAAAAACACACCTGCACACGAACATAACATACCCAAGGACACCAAAACATACATAAAAACAGGCACAAATCACCACCGAATCGCTTCCACACATCGCACCTCATGAGAGCCAAAAATGCACCAAATACATGTATCAAGTTATCAATTCTAGGAAAAAGTACGTAAGACTTTATCGAACACATACAGTGAATGGACCATTAAGGCAAAAAATGATAGGTAGAAATGACAGAAAGCAAATGAACAAGGCAAAAACAAAGAGAGTGACAGAAATGAGGCAATTTCTAGCACAGAATTCCCAGAAGGTGGGGATACTATTTATACTGAAAGAGCCCTCGGCATCCCACAGGGGGGGGGGGGGGGGGGGGATCTTCATAACTATAGTATATATGTTCTGTATGGTCTTCATAACTATAGTATATAATTATGTTCTGTATGGTCTTCATAACTATAGTATATAATTATGTTCTGTATGGTCTTCATAACTATAGTATATATGTTCTTATGATCTTCATAACTGTAATATATATGTTCTTATGATCTTCATAACTATAATATATATGTTCTTATGATCTTCATAACTATAATATGTATGTTCTTATGTTCAACTATAAATGTAGGATTTTAGATCATAACTTGATGAGTATACTATTTATACTGAAGATCTTCCATGATTTATATATAGATATATTTCAGATGCCTATGACTTAGATATAATTTTTCTTATTCTTGTATTATAATTTGCTTCTGTCTGTCTCTGAACAAGTTATACGTAGTGCCACCCTACTCTATCCTTCTTATGACTCTCTTTGTTTTTATGTTTTATGATTTATAACTATAATAAGTATGACAATCAAGCATATATTTATTCTTATGATTTCATAATGGTATAATGTTCTTATGATCTTCATGATTATAGTATAAATTTTCGGGTGCCTATGCCTTTGATGATACTTTTTTCCCTTACTTGTTATTCATATTGCTTCCATGATCTGTTTTTCCTGAAGAAGTAGTGTACCCCCTCTCCTCCTTCTTACCTGCTCTTTCTTTGTTTTTATTTATTATTTAACCTACAATAAAACCCTCAAGCAAATATACTTCATTATGAATACTGCTATTGTCTTCATGATAAAAGAAACATTCGGTACAGGCCTTTGTATACTATATCCTTACTTGTATTCATATTATACGGTGAACCGTGAGGTAATTCAGACTTGACTGCAGTATTTAAGCAATAACCTGAAGTATTGGTAACTAGGTTATGAAGATGCAGATGACGTAAGAAAAGAAAACCCCGTCGTTAGAGTAAAGTCCTATGAAAAGACGGAACGTTGGAAAGCGTGACGGGTAAGCAGATGACGGAGATTGGAACTGTTGAGGTAAGCAGATGACGGAAGATTGGAACTGTTGAGGTAAGCAGATGACGGAAGATTGGAAATGCTGAGGTAAGCAGATGACGGAAGATTGGAACCCTTTAGGTAAGCAGATGACGGAAGATTGGAACTGTTGAGGTAAGCAGATGACGGAAGATTGGAACTGTTGAGGTAAGCAGATGACGGAAGATTGGAAATGTTGAGGTAAGGCAGATGACGGAAGATTGGAACTGTTGAGGTAAGCAGATACGGAGATGAACGTGAGTAAGCAGATGACGGAAATGGAATGTTGAGGTAGGGAGATGACGGAAGATTAGAACTGTTGAGGTAAGCAGATGACGGTAGATTGGAACTGTTGAGGTAGGAGATGACGGAAGATTAGAACTGTTGAGGTAAGCAGATGACGGAAGATTGGAATGTTGAGGTAAGCAGATGACGGAAGATTTTGGAACTGTTGAGGTAAGTAGATGACGGAAGATTGGAACTGTTGAGGTAAGGAGACGCGGAAGTGGACTGAATGAGATATTAGGAATGGACAGAGAACCGTTAGCAGAGAACCCGGACGATGCAACTGACAAAAACTTAGGAATCTGTGACAGAGATCATTTTGCAGGAGCCCACGAATCATTGACATAACGAGGAGAGAGAAGTTCTTTGGCCTGGGTTACCTTTCATCGGAATGTACTGCTGTTACCATATGGTTTTATGTCTTGCTTTTTTCGTTTGGTTGGTCTCCTTTTTGGTATTTTGTTAAAGATATTAAACTTCACGGTGTGTTCAAGTACAGGCTGTATGGCCTACAAGTTCTTTAACACCATCATTATCATTATATCATCAAAGTTTATCATCATTATCATTTACATTATCATCATCATCGTCCTATTATCATCATCAATAAAATCATTACCATCATCATCATCACCACGCCACAACCATCATCATCTTCATCACCATTATCATCACCACCACCATTATCATCACCCCACCACCGTCATCCTTATCATCATCATCATCATCACCACCACCACCATCATCATCATCATCACCACACCACCATCATCACCATATTATCATCACCACCACACCCCCATCATTATCATCGTCATGACCACCATCATCACCATCATCATCAACAACACCATCATAATCACCACCATCACCATCATCATCGTCGTCATCATAATCACCACCACCACCACATCACATCACAATCATCATCACAACACCAACATCATCATCACCACCACCACCATCACTACCATCATCACCATCATCACCACCACCATCATCATCATCATAATAACAACATCATCATCATCACCACCACCACACCACCACCACCACCACCACCACACCATCATCATCATCATTTCAACAAGTGGCTCTTATTACGAGAGAGAAGTCGGCAGTGCTGACAGGCACGCAGCCGCCGTTCCCATTAATTTTGCCATTGTTGATAAGACCGAAATGTAGTGTGCAGCACTCTGTGTAGAACAGATAGATAAGAGAGAGAGAGAGAGAGAGAGAGAGAAAAGAGAGAGAGAGAGAGCACACTATATGTATGTGTGTTGTGTGTCTGTGTTCGTACACGTATTCTGTCTCTCTCATATAATTTATGTGTAATGTGATGTAGACCCTCTTTGGGCGAGGACTGGGTGTAAAAAAGCATACATTTTGTTTATTTCATACCCTCGTAAATAAAATTTGTTCTTTGTGCGATCGGCACATGACATGGACACTTAAGGAAGAATAATACATCACAGATCCATTACTTTTTTAAACCATGTTACAAACAAGTTAATATTATTTGTAAATCCATTAACTTCTACAATGTGAAACAAACAAGTTTAATGGTCAGTGCGACGTTATCCCACACACACTCGATTGCTAGACCTGTCTAGTAATATACAAGACTTTTAACCTTTTTGTTGTTTTTTTTTTGGTAAACTGTATTCAGAGAAAGATAGAGAAAAAGAGAGAGAGAGAGAGAGACAGGCAGACACACAGAGCTATATTTTCAAACGGTAAAGATATTGAGAGAGAGAGAGAGAGAGAGAGAGAGAGAGGAGAGAGAGAGAGAGAGAGAGAGAGAAGAAAAAAGAAGAAGACGAAGAAAAAGAAGAAGAAGGAAGGAGGAGGAGATGGAGGAGGAGCAGAAGAAGAAGAGGAAGTAGAAGGAAAAGAAGAAGAGAAGAACAAGAAAAAGACCTAGCCTAGTAGATGACTATTTTCGTAATCAACTTGTTTTGCTGTTTTCTTTTAACCTTTACCAAAGAGAGACTGAACAAAACTTACCGGGTCTTTGGTAGAAATTCATTGCTGTTCTATGAAAGAAAAAATGCTACCTTTAAAAAAGAAAAAAAAAAGTACAAGCCGTCATATGAATTTGATTTAGTCGTAGAATGAGATAGTAGAGACCTCAACTTTTGTGTATAGCGATGTCCATCGACTCTCACTGTCTGTTCATCTTCCCCAATCCTGAATAGACTGAGAATATAACAAAAAGATGATTACTACTTACCTGGACAGACAGCCCTAGAACTACTAAACACAGCACTCAAGGCAGGACATTTTGACACTAAAATCATTTATATGCAAACGGAACAGGCAAGATAACGGTCGAAAAGTAGTTACCTCAACAAAACCGACAGAAACATAAAAGCACAGTCAAGCCATATTTTCAGTTTCCCATTAGGAATCTCCACACATCAAACATTGAGACGTAAAGGACGAGACAGCTGGACGGGTCAGTTGGCTATTTCCTTTGCCCTTTACATGCCCTT
This sequence comes from Monoplex corrugatus, assembly GCA_030674185.1. Classification (NCBI taxonomy): domain Eukaryota; kingdom Metazoa; phylum Mollusca; class Gastropoda; order Littorinimorpha; family Ranellidae; genus Monoplex; species Monoplex corrugatus. Next base: position 51,743,609 of record JAPXFY010000018.1, on the reverse strand, counting down.
TGAAATTTATCGGCACGTTCATTTCACGTTACACCATGCTAATGGTTGTGAGTTCGAATCTGAACTCGAGACATTATATCCTGAGTCCACAGCTCTGTTAAAAAACAAACAGTCTAGCGGTAGTAACAACCTATCAGTTTGATAGTGTAGACTTATAGAGGGAAAAAGAGCACCAGGTAGACTCAGGATATTTATGAGGAAAGGGGAATTAGAGCACCTGGTCACAACAGGAAAGCTGGAGGGAAAGAGAACACCAGGTAGATCCAGGGAGAAAATATAGGAGGTCTTGCAGAGGCTGAGGACAGAGAGGGTGGGAGACGTATTTGTAGCAACAAGGGATAGTGCATATGGAGGGCCATAATCGCCAAAGCCATGCGGCAGGGCACATGATGATGATGATGATGATGATGAGACATATCCAACTCAGCCATATTCTGTATGTGCATGACGAAGATCCCAAGACAGGGACCAAATCGTCAGATCCCAGGAATACTTGCAACCCCAGTAAGTGATTGTCTCCTTTATAGACATAAAAGAGACATAAAAACTATTTGTTGTCTAACTGACAGTGTTAAAGCTTTCTTGGTATGCTGAACATTTCAGCTACATACTGTAAAAATTGGTTGATAAACATCTAAGATATCTCCCGCAAAAAAAAAAAAAAAGGGCTTCTACACTTTTTGTCACATCAATGGATCACACACAATCGCGCACACACACACAAGCACGTAAGCACGCACACACACACACACACACACACACACACACACACACACGCGCGCGCGCGCGCAAGCACGCACGCACACATACACACACACATACACGTGCACAGAGAAAGAGAGAGAGAGAGAGAGAAAGAAGATATATCTATATCTATATCTATATAAAGAGAGAGAGACAGACGCACGCGATGATAAGGCTATCTTAATCTAAATGTTTAGTCAAAACCTGTCACAGAAAATATCTTAATGTAAATGTTTATTCAAAACCTGTCACAGAAAATACAGACTTTGTACTTCTTGTGGTTACTGTTATTTTGAAGAAGTATCAGTTAAAAGAAATTTTGACGTGAAGCGAAGGCAATGGTAGACTATCACCAGAGTGTAAACAATGAAAATATTTCAGAAGTGCCCGAGAAATCGCAGTTCACAACACCTTCCTAAAACAATTCTGAATTCAGGTACACTTTTCAGTTTTGGTCCATGTAACCTTGATCTTGATGCCGTGACTTCCAAACTTACGTAATCGTGACTTCTTAACAGTCCATATCTTTATCTCGATTTGGTTAAGATCCATCCAAAACTAGTGGGGGGTTTTTTCCCCAAAACACACAGACAGACAAGCATTTCTTCGCTTCAATCGATAAGAAACGATCTCCCTTTTTTTTTAAAGGAAGACTGAAGAGGGAAGAGGGGAGGCTGGGAATGGAGGTCTTATCTACATATATGCAGGTGCGGTTTTCCGTTTGAGGTGGTATATGATCCAAATTTGAAGTTTATAACACCCATCCGTTAAGCATCTGAGAAATATTGACGGACACATTTCTTCGCTAAGCTAGCGGTTTCAAATATAAACCATCCGCCATGTTCTTCCCTCAGGCGACCGACATCTCACACAAAAGACAGTCTGCATTCACACCAGTTGAGCATCCTACGTCCTACCCGCAGTAATATAGTGCGCTATACCCTTTTGACTCCCTCACCCTATCCACCAGCTTCCTGCATTGACTCCCTCACCCTATCGACCAGTCAAAGGGTTAAGTTTTTACAGTTAGTGGATAGAGTGCAGGAGTCAAAGGGTTAAGAAAGCCTCATTTGACCCCAATAAGCTTAAAAAATACCGCCAGTTTTCAACTTCTCTTTTATCTTAAAGGTGATTGAAAGGATTGTCTTCCCTCAGCTTTTTAACCATGTCAGTTCCAGTAATCTTCTTCATCCACTCCAAGCTGCTTCCAGAACTGGTCACAGCACAGAAAGTTTTAGATAGGGTCCTCAGTGGTTTCCTTTCTGCTCTTGACGATCACAACGTTATCATTTTACGTCTCTTTGACCTTCAGACGATTTTGATACAATAAACCACGACGTTCTTCCTCGGTTACAGTCAAGTGGAATCTGTAATTTTGTGCTTTCGTTGTTTTAAATCTTATCTCAGTGGGCGCACTCAAAACGTCTCAGTCGATAGCCTGTGCTTCTTGAAGCATTTCTAAACTATTGTATTCCACAAAGCTCAGTTCTCGGATCTGTATCGTTTGTTCTTTATATTAAACTAGTATCTAGTGTCGTTGCCTCTCATTCTCTGTAACGTGAAAGCTTTGCAGATGATACTCAGCTCTTTCATTGTACCCAATGGACAACTATTGATCGGATGATTTCTACCACTCAGAACTGTATAGCTACATTTAGCTACAGCTGTTAAACCACCTTCATTCCAATAACCTTGTCTATTCCCTTCAGTCTGCTTACCGTTCTGGACATAGTACCGAAACTGCTCTTCTCAAAATCTGCAACGACTTACTGACTACTCTCGACTCTAACAACGTATCACTTTTGACTCTCTTGGACCTATCTGCTGCCTTTGACACTATTGACCACTCTATCCTTCTCTCCCGTCTACATCACTCTTTTGGGCTCCATGATACTGTCTTGAACTGGTTTCATTCTTACATCACCAATCGTCTGCAAGTAGTTTCTGTCAATGGTCTTTCTTCTAATCCTTCCTGTCTGACTTACGGAGTGCCACAAGGATCTGTTCTGGGCCCCCTACTTTTCATTCTCTACACCTACCCTGTCTCCTCTATTGTCCAAGAACACCTGCTTCAGCATCATTCTTTCTCGGATGACAATCAGCTGTATGTCTCTGGGCCTCTCCCTGACCTTCCCATCATGATCCAGAAAACCCAATCTTGTGTAGCTGACCTGAAGGATTGGATGACTGTAAACAAACTGAAATTAAATGAAGAGAAATCCGAATTGATCTTGATCACCCCACCCAAACTCCAAAATCACCCCTCTCTTCCAACCTCTGTCACACTTGTTGACTCATCTATCCCTCTCTCCCATTTTGCCCGTAACCTTGGTGTAACTCTTGATCAAACCCTGTACTTCCACCAGCATGTGAGCAACGTCTGTCGGACTTGTTTTCTTGAACTCCGCCGAATTGCTTCTATCCGTCACCTCCTCTCAGAAGACACGACAAAGGCTCTTGTCTGTGCATTTGTTCTATCCCGTCTCGATTACTGTAATGCTCTTTTTTCTGGTTCCCCCTCTCATCTCATTAACAAACTTCAGAAAGTTCAAAATCATGCTGCCCGTCTCATCTTCCGCTCTTCAAAATTTAACCATGTTACGCCATTGCTCTGTTCTCTCCACTGGCTCCCTGTTCAGCAAAGAATATCCTACAAGATTGCCTGCCTCTGCTTCAAATCTATTGAGTCTTCCTGTCCTGAGTATCTCACCCATCTGTTACATCTCTACACGCCATCTCGAGCTTTGCGGTCCTCATCTGATACCCGTCTCTATAGTATCCCCATAGTCCGCACTAAAAGGTTTGGGCAGCGTTCTTTTTCCTATCAAGCTCCAACCATCTGGAATCAGTTACCTCGCTCTCTTAGATACTCACCCTCTCTGTCCACATTCAAACGCTCCCTGAAAACTCACCTGTTTCCCAAAACTGGTAATCTCTGCCCCCTTCCCCCCATGTAATGTAATGGTGACATTATAGTGTCTTAGTGTCAATGTGTCATTGTATTTGCATGTCATGCTGTGTGTGTGTTTGTGTGTGTGTGTGTGTGTTTGTGTGTGTGTGGGTGCTTCTGTGGGCGTGTGTGTGTGTGCTTGTGATTCTGGTTATATGTTTTGCCATTGTAAACGCTTAGGGCATTAATTTGATTAGGCGTACTAAATGTTCATAATAATAATAATAATAATAATAATTTACATTTTGGATTGCAAACTTTTAACTTCAGCTAAGTGATAATAAGATAGAAGCTATGCTCATCGATCCAACGAAGCTTCAAAAGTGTCCTCTTCCATTTGTCATGCTTCTCAGTGATACTGATATTCCATTTTCACTACATACTTGTAACCTCCTCCCCCCCCCCCTCCCCAATAAATTCACATTTCACTCCACATCAAACTGACATCAAACAGACAATATGACATCGAAAAACGAAAACAGAAAATATATATGTATACATACATATGAAAAGACATCGCCGACATACAAAGTCCATACAGCATACAGACACACGTAATGACATTATATACATTGGAGGTTAAAAAATGAATGTCAAGATGCATGTAACCTTGGTCACTTTCGATCAGATACTTTCTTTTTAACAACACATTTCCAACATTTGCAGAGTGACCTGTCTAGAAATCAGGAAAATCAGTGTTATTTACCTTTCCTTTTCCTTAATGCCACATATGCACTTTGTTCTTTAGCTCTATGTCGACGTGATCATTGCAGTGCACTCTTCGCTGGTTTTCCAAATTATCCACAGGCTTCAGAAAGTTGAAAATAATACTGCTTGGCTCGTTTTCAAATCTTCCAAATATGAGCATACCTATTTTATCTCCCCTCTTCTCAAAACATTGCACTGGCTTCCTGTTCAATCTGGAATCAGTTACAAACTAACCTCATTGTTTTGCGTCTGTTTTACAGACTTTTTACTACCCACTTTCATAGATTAACAGAGAAAAGTCTCCGTCTAGTAGGAAACTGAACCTAAGTGTGTTTCTAGGCGGTGTGTTCTATCCACAGAGCCACGCACTCCACTTCTGGTATGGCTGTATAAATAGAAATGGGAGTATCTTGTTTCCAGTGGCCCATGCTTCTTGAGCACGACTGCTTCCGTTCATTTTCGCGAGTGTTTTGCACGTAACAAGTTGTTTGCCATAAGAATGTAGTCGCCTTTCATTGACAGTAATGGCTTGAAACTGTATAATTATTCTTTTTGAAATGAAGTGATATTTGAAAGAAAACACACACACACACACACACACACACACACACACACACACACACACACACAAAACACACACGCACACACACAGAGTTACACACACACGCACGCACGCACGCACGCACGCACACACACAGAGTTACACACACACGCACGCATGCACGCACACACATACACACACGCGCGTGCGCGCAGAGCAACATTATGCTGACAGATAAAAAGAGAGAGAGAGAGCAAAGAGTATAGTCCGTAGGTACTATACTCTTTGGGGAGGGGAGTAGGTCAATGTGAATATTGTGTCTCCTTTTGTCCACATATTACAACAACAACAACAAAAGTGAGGAGGGGACTAAACGATGGTGAGGACAAAAACAAACAAACAAACAAGTCACGCACACAGGCAATGTCAAGCCATAGGACGATACTTATGTATGATTTATGTAACAATTATACTAGGAAAGTTCCCTCTGAACACTGTTTCTCTCTGCGCGCATACTCACAAACACACACACATGCACACACACACAAACACACACACATGCACACACACACAAACACGCGCACATATACACACACATATACACACACATACACACACAAACACACACATATACACACAGACAGACACACACACACACACACACACACACACACACACACACACACACACACACACACACACACACACACACACACACACACACACACCCACACACACACACACACACACACACACTGGTTTGCTTTGCATCGAAGCTTTTTGGTCGACTTTACACGCATACAAATACAGCAAAAAGAGTAACTTCAGAAAATCTCTCTCTCTCTGTCTCTGTCTGTCTGTTTGTCTGTCTGTCTGTCTCTCTCTCTGTGTGTCTCTCTGTCTCTCTCTTTGTCTCTCTGTCTGTCTTTCTGTCTGTCTCTCTGTCTCTCTCTCTCTCTCTAACTGTTTCTGTTTTTCTCTCTCTCTCTCTTTCTGTCTCTCTCCTCTCTGTCATTGTGAAACGTCTTACCTTACTCCTTCTTAATGTAAATGTATTTTTTGTTTCTCTGTTTTGTTTATGTTTAAATTCTTCTGCTGTATCTTACTTTCTCTTTCTCTTGTTTTAATACAAGTGATTTTAGATTAACAACCGCAGATATAGAACTTGGCCTATGTGCTTGTCTCTATAGCGTTGGAAAATAACGGTTTCATTCCCTTTCTTGTCCCTGTGGTGACAACAAACGCTGGTATACTTTCATATTTTGTGTATTACATATTATATCATTTATTTATTTCTGTATTCCATATTATGTTATTCGTTTATTTATGTGTTATATAGAATATCATTTCATGTATTGATCTGTCTCGTTTCCGGGTTTTGTTAGTTTTGAGCAGATCTGCAGATTAGCAACAGCTAGTTTGAAAATTAACTTCCAGCTGGTAACCTCTATCGCTGAAAGAGAAAATATCATTATGGTTGTCTCTGTCATTCTTTCTTTCTTTCTTTCTTTTTCGTTGACGATTTTGTCCCGGTAACACAATACTGTCAAATATCTCCTTTGGTTTTTTTTTCAGAGACGAGGGTAGAGAAAAGGCAGGAATTTAATGCTTTTCTGTACGGAAACTGACTCGTGTGAGGGTCGGGGTGACACGTCTCTCCTGCTGTCTGTGCCAGGTAACCTTTTCAGGCCTATAACTCTTCTCTGTCAGCCTGTTTTAAGAGAGAGAGAGAGTGTGTGTGTGTGTGTGTGTATGTGTGTGGTGGTGTGTGTGTGTGGTGTGTGTGTGTGTGTGTGTGTGTGTGGTGCATGTATGTGGGTGAGTGTGTATGTGAATACGCGTGTATGAGTACGTGTGTGAGTGTGTGTGTGTGTGTGTGTGTGTGTGTGTGTGTGTGTGTGTGTGTGTGTGTGTGTGTGTGTTGTGTACTGTGTGTCTGTATGTTGTTTCCACTGTCGTTATCTCGATTCTTACTGTCTTGTCTCAGCTCTCTGCTTTCACTCTCGGTCTTGCTCTCTCTGTGTCTCTATCTCTCTGTCTTCTCTCTCTGTCTCTCTCTCATCTCTTCTCTCTTTCTTTCTCTTCATCTTGTCTCTCTCTCATCTCTCTTCTCTGTCTCTTGTCTTTCTCTGTGTCTTCTCTTCTTGTCTCTTCCTCTGTCTGCTCTGTCTCTCTCTCTTTCTCTCCTCTCTCTCTCTCCCTCTCTCTCTCTCTCTCTCTCTCTCTCTCTCTCTCTCCCTCTCTCTGTGTAGTCATGCACACCGCTGACCAGCTTTAAGGGAAAGCTTTATAAACATTTCCTTCAAATAACATGAATAATAACTCAAGTTAAAAACCCTCTTCTTCATACTATGTTATGCAGGTGGCAATTTCATCATGTAAAATTACCCCCGTGGTGATGCCAGGGACTCTTTCAGTATAAATAGTATCCTCACCTTCTGGAAATTCTGCGCTAGAAATGTCCTCTTTTCTGTCACTCTCTTTGTTTCTGCCTTGTTCCTTTGCTTTCTGTTATTTCTACCTATCATTTTCTGCCTTCATGGTCCATTCACCTCTTTGTGTTCGATAAAGTCTTATGTACTTTTTCGTAGGATTGATATTGGGTACATGCATTAGGGAGGTGAGATGTGCGAAAGCGATTTTGAGTGATTTGTACCTGTTTTAATGTATGTTTTGGTGTCTTTAGTGATGTTTAAATTTGTACTGAGATATGTTTTTAAATCTCCTGCGTGATAAATTGGACGGAGTGGTCAACGCCAGGGGCATTCCCTTAGATTATGTGCACGAATGCATTGATATGTGTACTTAATTTTCTTTTCTTATTTTCCCGTTGAAGTATTGTGTATGTGTTGAAACGGCTGTAGCCCTGGTATGGCTGTGTGCAGCCGGCTGGGCTTTAATCAGAACTAACAATAACAATAATCATATGAAATTATTTCCCCTTTTGTTTGCTTGTTTGTTTGTTTGTCGTAATGCCCCTTTGTTCGATTGCCGTAATGCCGCCTTTCTTCTTTGTATAATGCTTGCTTTGTTGTCATCTGACTTGTATGTATATTTTTTACATTCATTTTTATTTCATGTCTTTGATTTTTATAAATATTTTTCGATGGTGTTTTTGTTTGTTGTTTGTTGGTTTGTTTGTCTGTCTGTCTGTCTGCCTGTCTGTTTGTTTGTTTGTATACTTGATACTATAGCCGTCAGATAGATCCACCAATGCTACTATCCTTGAGTAATAAAGCGTTCTCTCTCTCTCCCTCACTCTCTCTCTCTCTTTCTCTCTCTCTCTCATTCTCACTCTCACTATCTCTCTCTGTCTCTCTCTCCCTCACTCTCCCTATCTCTTTCTCTCTCACTCTCTCCTCCCTCTTTCTTTTTTTCTTCCTTATCACTGTGTGTGTGTGTGTGCGCGCAC
>JAPXFY010000018.1:51727754-51730254 GCA_030674185.1 Monoplex corrugatus | reverse complement strand
GCTCCATATACGTCCCACCCAAATCCGCCAGCAATTATCTGACAGATTTCCTGAGCCTGCGCAAAACCCCATGCGCTGGCAAGGTCTTCAAACGGGGAAAGGGGAGAAGGGATCTGTCAAACACTAACCTGACACCACCAGAATGATGGAAACATTAAGTGGGCAGCAAACAGGCCAGTTTTTCAATGTTTCGGGCTGGGATTGAACTCAAGATATTACATGGATTTTTTCCTCACTTCTCCATTGGACCTTAACCCTTTGACTCAGGCATCCTGTCCATCAGTAACCTGCATTGTCAATCATGCTAGCAAAGCAAAAACTTAACCCTTTGACACCATCATTCTATGCAGGAAGCTGGTGGATAGTGTGAGGGACCCAAAGGGTTAAGTCTCTGCAGTAGGTGGATAGGGTGCAGGAATCAAAGGGTTAAGTGGTGATTAATATGTTAAGTCTTTCGGATGAGACGATAAACTGAGCTCCTGTGTGCAGCACGAACTTGGTGCACGTGAAAGATCCCACGGCAACAAAGGAAATGTCCCGAGCAAAAAATGCTATAGAAAAATCTACTTTCACAGGATAACAGAAAACACTCATACAGGGTGAAAGAGAGACAGACAGACAGACAGATAGATAGACAGACAGCAGAGAGGGACAGAGAGAGACAGACAGAGAAACAAAGACAGGGAGAGAGAGAGAGAAAGAGAGAGAGAGAGAAGGATGGTGCTGCACTGCCATAACACGGTCTCTGCAAGAGAACAGCCCGAATTTCACATGGTAAATCTCGTATCGTGACCACACACACACACACACACACACACACACACACACACACACACACACACGCACGCACGCACGCACGCACACACACACACACACGCACGCACGCACCACACACACACACACACACACACACAAACAAAAACAAAAAACCCAACTAAATCAATCAATCAATCAATCAATCAATAAAAAGAAAAACATAAAAGAAAATAAATTGTCCATAGTCCGGATTTTTTGACAACCAAACCTGCAATAAGTTCTGTAGAATGTCCTCTTTGCTGCGCGATGGTGTTCGTACAGGTATCTCGATAGTGCACTGCTTGACTGTGTCCTGTTTGGACAGTGGGTAATCTGCACATTGTGTTTTGAAGCAGTGATTTCTCGAGTGGACTTCAAACTCAGGTATTATTTCATTCATGCCGTATTCAGCTGCGCTTTTCAGAGGTCTGTTTTAAGTTGTTGGAACTTTTGAACAGTCCCTCGCAGACTTTGTTTCCACTTTTTCTGATGCCCAAATTGTCAGAGCCGCCAGTAGTGTTCAAAAATCTCCTGGGGCGGATTTGACTCTGGGTCTTCTTCGCATTAAACTCGCGCAAGCACGTACTGTAAATCAGCCTGTGTGTAGATGTAAGCTACATGGTTGCCGACAGGTGATAACAATGCAGCATGGTGCGTGTTTGTTGTTGCCGACAGGTGATAACAATGCAGCATGGTGCGTGTTTGTCCCCCCCCCCCCCCCCCCCAAAAAAAAAGACCGTTTATATGTCAGTGTAGCACACAGAGCGAGGCCTTAATTCCAACCAGCGCAGGAATCAGGAAGAAAGAATAATTATGTTCGGCACGTGCGCACGCGTGCGCGCTTGCGTCTGTGATGTGGCACCGGCTCAGGTCTGGGTTTGTGTGTGGGGGGGGGGGGGGATGAGGGGGAAACCACAGTCAATAGGGTGAACTCTACCCTCTGTACAAAAACACACACAGACACTTTCGCAAGCTAGCAACGCCCTGTGATAGAGGACACGGAAAGCGCACGAAAATACTTCTCTATACTAGTAGCGGCAACGGTTTGGAAATGGGATGATGTGTTGCTCGCAGAACGACTGAATAATGAATGATTACTGTGGATTATCTCATTGGCTGTGCGAAAACGGACTTCCTGGTCTGTGGGATGTGTCAGTGACAGTGCACTGTGTATGTGTTGCTTCCTTCACGAGCACGTGCTGCAAACAATGTTACTCCTGATGGCGTCATCAACAACAGCAGGCACATGCCAGCATTCGTTTCGTTTTACTAAAAAGTCGGAACTATGGATTCAAAGATTAGGCCTGTGCATTTGACTTTCTGGATCAACGGACAAACAGAAATTGACGAGGTGATAGGCGAACAGGGAATCTCCTGCAGCATCACGGGATTGATAAACGTCATTTGTCCGGCAACTAATCAGTGTTGAAGAAACTACCATGGCAATGGCCTGGGTTGAGAAATAAAAATGGTGTCCGCATTACTTTGTGCCTGTGCGTTTTTTAACAGGCCTATCCGCAGATTTCGACTGAGCCTCGTGTTATTGTTGTTGTTGGTGGAGGTGGTGGTTTTATACTTTTGATACAGCAATTCGCGAATCTTTGCCCCGCTGCCAAATTTTGACACATCATATTAGTTCATGTAATATACCCGTAATGAAATATATGTCGGTTGATATTTACATTCTGTTGACGGTACATTCACA
>JAPXFY010000018.1:51715254-51717754 GCA_030674185.1 Monoplex corrugatus | reverse complement strand
CTGTCTGTCTGTCTGTCTGTCTCTCTCTCTCTCTCTCTCTCACTGATACCACTGATACACATACACACACACTCTATTTCACTCACTCACTCACTCACACACACACACACACACACACACACACACACACACACACACACACACACACACACACATACACACACACATTCTCTGTCTCTGTCTGTGTGTATGTATTTATGTATGTAAGTCTCTGTCTGTCTGTCTGTCTGTCTGTCTCTCTCTCTCTCTCTCTCTCTCTCTCTCTCTCTCTCTCTCTCTCTCTCTCTCTTATCGCTTATGGATTTACAGACATGTTGATCAACTATCTATCGACGAAAATCGTATTTATAGGAAACTATTATGATGTTGATGCAGTCAGACAGGTGTTGGAAATGTATTATTATGTATCACAGATGAATTACATTTGGGATTACTCCAGACTGTGGATTACATCGAATTGTAAAATACGCTGGAAATTAACAAAATGCCAGTCCCATCCCCACCCATCCCATTGTTGTATTGTGGCCCAAGGCCGATGTACATTAAACTGTCTGAGTCTGAGTCTCTTTCTCGCTTGCTCTGATTTAAAAGTTACAAAATTTAGATAGGCATTATATGCATATATATATATATATATATATATATATATTGTGTGTGTGTGTGTGTGTGTGTGTGTGTGTGTGTGTGTGTGTGTGTGTGTATGCATATATATATATATATGTATATATATCTATGTATATATATATATATATATATATATGTTCTATACTCATCATCATCATCAGGTGCCCTGCTGCATGGCGTTAGCGATCATGGACTTCCATCTGTCTCTATCTCTCGTTGCCCCTAGCATCTCATCTCTCCCACCCCGCTCATCCCCAGCCACTCTGCAAGTCCGTCCAGCATTTTCTCCCTGGGTCTACCCGGTGCTCTCTTTCCGTCCAGCTTTCCTATTGTGACCAGGTGCTCCAAATCCCCCTTCCTCATAAAATGGCTTATAAATGTTGCCTGTCTTTTCCTAATCCTCCTTATGAGTGATCTACTTGTGTCTGCCTCCATCAAGACTCTCTCATTTGTTTTCTTTGCTGTCCATGGAATTCTCAACATTCTTCTTAGAAACCACATCTTGGCTGCCTCAGTCCTGCTCTGGCTCCGTCTGTTGACTGTCCACGCCTCACATCCGTACAACAGTATTGGTTCTATATAACATTCAAGAACTCTCTTCCTGATGTTAATTGATAGGCACTGGTTGGTAAGAATGCCTGTCATCTTCCTGAATGCTGTTTTGGCTTGGCTGACTCTGCCGGCCATTTCTGATGTGCATCTGCCGTCTGATGAAATGATCGTTCCCAGTTATTTGAATTTATCAACCTGTGTCAAGGTTGTGCCACCTGCTGCTATCCTGCACGAGGGGATTTCATGTTTTTCATTGATCACCATGACCTCAGTCCTCCTGCTGTTTAGTTCCAGCCCCTTACCTTTGCTTTCTATTTCTAGTATATTCACAAGGTTTTGTAGGTCCCTTTCACTTTCTGCAATTAGCACGGTGTCATCTGCGTATCGAATGTTGTCTATCATTTTCCCTCCAACCTTTAATCCAGGGTCTTCTTCTAGGTTGCTCATGATGTTTTCGCTGTAAAGTGAAAACAGATCTGGTGACAAAACACAACCCTGTCTGACTCCTCTTTTGATGTTTTGGAAAGAGCTTACATTGTTTTCTATTCTCATTGCAGCTGTTTGTTCCCAGTACATATTTCTGATTATTCGTAGATCTTTTCCATCAACATTGAGTATCTTCAGTTGGTTGATCAATTCATCATGTCTTATCCGATCGAAAGCCCTGGTGTAGTCGAGAAAGCATAAATACAAATCCTTGTCATGTATTTTTCCTGTGGACAATTTCTTCAATTCGTCTGTACATACCCTGAGGATCCGTTTTGTGTTGGTCTTCCATTTCTTCGCACTTTGTTTTAAGCCAAGCTTCCTCAGCTTCATTGCACCTATTCCTGATTTTCCTTGTTTATCTTCCTGTAGATCTCTTCGTTTCTCTTTGCTTTCCTCCTTTCCTCCATCAAGCCCAAAATTGTATTAGTCATCCAGCTCTTTTTTGCTTTTCTATCTGCCCTAGGGATTTCCTCACAAGCTTCATTTATCGAATTCCTCAACTTTGTCCATTGTTCCTCACTGTTACGAGCGTCTTCCAGAGCGCTGAATTTGTTTTGAACATGTACATTAAATTTTTGACGTATCACTTCATCTGTCTTTAAGAGTCCAAGGTTTAATTTGATGTTGTTTTTGGTGTTTCCTTTTCCTCAATTTCAGTCTAAATCTTCCCACTACAGGATTGTGGTCACTGTTGCAGTCTGCGCCTAGTAGTGTTTTTGCTGACAGTGAAGAATTTCTAAATCTTTTGTTGATCAGGATGTAGTCAACCTGATTTTTGGTATTATCTCCTGGACTCCTCCAAGTCCATTTTCTTCTGTTTGGTTGCTCAAACCAG
>JAPXFY010000018.1:51705254-51710254 GCA_030674185.1 Monoplex corrugatus | reverse complement strand
TGTTAGTATTACTCCCTAAATATTGTTTAGATTGAAAGGTATGGATATGCTACCTTGGCGTTATTGCTAATAACAAAGTAAGAATGGCACACAGACACATGCACAATCACACACACCACACACACACACACACACACACACACACACACACACACACACACACACACACACACACACACACTCACTCACTCACTCACTCACTCACTCACTCACACACACAGACACACACACAGACACACACACACACAACACACACAAACACAAACACTACACACACATACACACACGCATGTGCGCGCACGCACACACACACTCACTCACTCACTCACTCACTCACTCACTCACTCACTCTCACACACACACACACACACACACACACACACACACACACACACACACACACACACACACACACACGGCACACAAACACACACACATAAACACACACACACACACACACATACGAACACACACACACACACACACACTTTATACATTGAAGCATAGAAGCTGCATACAGTGTACAAGGAAGAGACAGACAGACAGACAGACAGACAGATAGACAGACAGACAGACGGATAGCGAGAGAGAGTATTGGACAAGGACGTGTACACGGTGTTGTTTTTTTCCATTGCATGAGCGTGGTGTGCAAGGACAAAATAATGCGCCTTCCCCCATTATAAGGAAGTATATTTCATATTGTAATAAATGAGTGAGTGGCTTAAATGTTTGGGTGGTTTCCTCAGATTAGGAGAGACACTGTGTGTGCGCGTGTGTGTGAATTAAATAAACCAGAGCTACACATGCAGGCAGACATAAATTCTCTATAAACACACACACTTGCAGTCACACTCACACACGCGCGCGCGGGCACACGCACACACACACTACCACACACACACACACACACACACACACACACACACACACACACACACACACACACACACACACACACACAAATACTCTCTCTCTCCGTCCGTCTGTCTGTGTGTCTGTCTTTGAGTCTGTCTGTGTGTCTGTCTGTATCTCTCTCTCTCTCTCTTATTCACACACACACACACACACACACACACACACACACACACACACACACACACACACACTGTCACAGTCACATTCACACACACACACACACACACACACACACACACACACACACACACACACACACACACACACACACATACATGCATACATAACATACAAGCACAGACACGTACACACACTCGCTCTCTCTGTGTCTCACACATATGTACACACTCACACACAGAGTAACACACACACGTGCGCGCGCATACACCACATATGCGAACACGCGCTACATGCACGTCCGTGAACATTTACCCACACACGCATTATGTACTAATACATCCACACACATACACACACTCGCTCACTGAATTTGAACGTACTGATGCTCGTACATACACACACACACCTCTCTCTCACACACACACACACACACACACACACACACACACACACGCGGGCGCGCGCGCGCGCACACACACACACACACTCACACGCACATACACACACACACACGTACACACACACACACACATACACATCCACACATTTTCACCACCCACACACACCCACACACCCCCACACACACACACACACACAACCAAAGGGGAACAACTCAACCATTAAGACACCAAAGCTGGCATCAGCAGGTCGTGGAGCCCAAGTTAAAATGAGCATGAGAATGACTAGCATATAGAATTTTACCACTCTCTGACAGAGTCATGGCCACTGCGTTTATATCACTTTAAAGTTCATGCCACAGTAACTTACCAAGGTTTATTCATTACGCGGTAAAAGCACACAAGTCATGAAGTCACTGGACAAAGTATCGGTGACTGCTTGCTTTCTCGTGTGAAAGATCAGTACAGGGGAATAATTCGAAAATGTAGTAAACCTATCACTGCAGTTTTAAAACGACGTTATCACTCACAGTTCCATTTCTTTTTCAAAAACAAACAAAAAATTTTAAAAAAGGCCACATAGTACCTCAGAACTTACATGGAGAATTCAGAACACACTTATCTGCCGTAAGATTCTTAGATAAGCTGGTTATGATAAATTGACATAACACTTAATAATTCCAACAATTATTGATTTCACGTTATCATCAACATCATCAATGGGAATATAAATGTACGAGTGACTGAGAATCTTTTTACTTTTTCTAAATGCAGGCACTCAAAGACATATTTTACAAGTAATAGCAAAAATGTATACTTATCTATCTATCTCTCTATCTGTCTGTCTGCCTGCCTGTCCTCTGATGAGAAACCCCCGTCAAGCCAGCGTTTCGGCCCTTAACTCTTGATATACTAACGGGACTAGACTCCTGGATGCCCTCTGCTGTCGCCATTTTTTAATAGAAATTTGTCTTCCTTCTGGATCGAACCCGCGCATACTAGGTAGTCAGTTTTCTTAAGACAAAGTAACCTTCGTGACGGATGTCTTAACCATTTGGCTATCAGTCACCAGCAACATATGGGGGAATTTTAAGTCTTATGAAATTCACTTTTGTTGCTCCTGATCCAGATCCAGCTGGAGCTTTTTTCCGCTGCTTCTGCCATTGCCTTTAGGGTTCTGGTCCTCTCTGTCCCCGAAATCGAGAGCTGATTAAAAAAAATCATAAGCTGGTGTGCCTATCAGTCCCCTTGCTCCAACCTCTATGGCGAGGACTTTGGCTTCAAAGCCAGATGTCTTTAAGTTGCTGGCTAGATTGGCATACTTTTCAGTCTTGTAGATATGGGCTTCCTCCATTCTATTTTCGTGTAGAACAGTTATGTATGTGTATATATACATATGTGTGTGTGTATGTATGTATGTATGTATGTATGTATGTATGTTCCTCAAGTAAGTCACTTAGGTAACTAAGCCAGCTTTTTGTATTAGTGCCCTTAGATTTGTTTACCTTTAAACCAATCCCCCCCCCCCCCCCCGGCCGGTGATAAATTAAACAGAATGGTCAGCGCGTGGGGCATATTCTAAGATTGTGCGCGCGAATGCATTTACGCATGCTTTTAATTTTCTTTTCCAGGTGCTTGTTTTTTTAACGTGGTGTTATGTACGCTTAGAAATGGTTAGAGCTCTGATATGCGCAGTCTGCTGGGCTTTAAACAATAAGAACAATAAGAGTAAGTTCGGATTTAGCATAAAGAATCCAGAACAATCGATTGCTTTAGGCATATTTTTTTCTTGAATCTTTTTCATCAATTTTAATCTTGTTGTTTTGTTTGTAAAACAGTCATCCAGGAAATGAAATTCGTCTTCAGTCACACCACAAGCTTTACAGTTTCTGTCTTCTTTGGGACTGTTCGTTTATCTACGTCTTTCTGTTTTGTAGATCATGTGCACTGACCAGACAGTAGAATATAATTCCTAACCTGTTTGTGATATTACTGTTTCGGTTTTCTGATGTGTTTCTTTAACCCTTTGACTCTGCACCCTGTCCACCAGCATCCTGCATTGTCAACCATTGCTAGCAGAGCAAAAACTTAACCCTTTGACATCCTCACCCTTTCCACGAGCTTTCTGCAGGATGCTGGTGGAAGGGATGATGGAGTTAAAGGGTTAAGTTTTTGCGATTGGTAGACAGGGTGCTGGAGTCAAAGGATCAAAATATAATTTTTAGTACATATCAAATGGCTGCATGATTTGATACAGAAACGTGATCAGGCTTTCTACTTGTATTATGTAATTCTTTGAGTGATGGGTATGATTAGTCCAGTTTCATAATGACTACCAATATATATTTAAACTTGTATTTATTTTTACAATTTTATTTTTCGTTATACACTACTCTGTATTCTTGTGGTTGTAGTTTAATCTGTTGGTGCTGCATTAGGGCCCAGTATCCCCACTCACACTCTCGTGTGTACATTAGATGTGTGTGTGTGTGTGTGTGTGTGTGTGTGTGGTGTGTGTGTGTGTGTGGTGTGTGTGTGTGTGTGTCGTGTGTGTGTCTGTTTGTTTTTAGTGTGTGCATCTAAAAGACTGTATTTTTCAGGTGACTTAGCATTTTTCATCCTTTCGTGTTTTTATTGACTAGTGTCACTACTACTGTTTGAGGCATTTCTGATTTCATGTAACACTCTGTTGTTAATCTTGCTGAACAACATTTACGCTGTAGTGGTGTGTGTGGTGTGTGTGTGTGTGTGTGTGTGTGTGTGTGTGTGTGTGTGTGTGTGTGTGTGTGTGTGTGTGTGTGTGTGGTGTGTGTAGTTTGTGTGTGTGTGTGTCCGACTGTGTTTATACTGCTTGAAAAACATTGAAAACAACAAACAAATCTTTTGTTTGTTTTTGTTTGTTTGTTTGTTTGTTTGTCAATCTTTATGGGAAGTGCAGCAAGTAATCTTTGACACATGGACTGTTTGGGTTATACAAGTTGAATTTGTTGTTATTATTATTATCATTGTTATTATTATCATTATTATTATTATCATTATTGTTGTTGTTGTTATCATCATCAGTATTATTATTATAATTATTTTCATTATTATTATCATTATTATTATCATTATTATTGTTATCATTATATTATTATTATTATTATATGTTATTGTTTGTTTTCACTTCAGTTACGTTAACGTTCTTGCTGTAAGCCCAGTTTTACAGACCAACAGATGCTTCGTGAACGTACGAAAATTCAGTTGACTTGTTATGAATAAATGTCACTGAGATAATTCTGTTTTTTTCATTATTATTATTCTGTTGTTTGTTTTGCTGACAGATGGTTTGGTATCTGCGACAATGGTAGTGCTCATGAGATAAATGTAACTTCCTCGAGAATTTATCTGTATGGTTTCTTTGAATAAGAATGATACGAATTTTTAGTATCTGTATGTGTATTATGCATGGGGGTACATTGATGGTTACGTAATGATGGTGGCGATGGTGGCATTGTTTATGTGCGTGCATGAGTGTGTGTGTGTCTGTTTCTGTATGTGTGCGTGCACATGTGTGCGCGCGCGTGT
>JAPXFY010000018.1:51645254-51700254 GCA_030674185.1 Monoplex corrugatus | reverse complement strand
CAACAAAAAGAATAAGGCTGTACTTGATGTGTAATTACATCATCATCATCATCATCATCAGTTGCCCCGCCGCATGGCGTTGGCGACCATGGACTTGTAACCATCTCTATCTCTCGTTGCCTCCAGCATCTCCCCCACCCTCTTCATCCCCAGCCACTCTGCAAGTCCGTCCAGCATTCTCTCCCTGGGTCTACCTGGTGCTCTCCTTCCCTCCAGCTTTCCCGTTGTGACCAGGTGCTCCAAATCCCCCTTCCTCATACAATGGCCTATAAATGTTGCTTGTCTTTTCCTAATCTTCCTTATGAGTGATCTATTTGTGTCTGCCTCCATCAAGACTGTCTCGTTTGTTTTCTTTGCTGTCCATGGAACTCTCAACATTCTTCTCAGAAACCACATCTCGGCTCCCCCAATCCTGCTTTGGCTTTGCTTGCTGACTGTCCACGCCTCGCATCCGTACAACAGTATTGGTTCTATATAACATTCAAGGACTGTCTTTCTGATGTTAATTGATAGGCATTTGTTGGTAAGAATGCTTGTCATCTTCTTGAATGCTGTTTTGGCTTGGCCGATTCTGCCAGCTATTTCCGATGTGCTTCTGCCGTCTGATGAAATGACCGTTCCCAGGTATTTGAACTTATTAACCTGTGTCAAGGTTGTGCCATTTGTTTTTATTTTGCATGAGGGGATTTCATGTTTTTTACTGATCACCATGACTTCAGTCTTCCTGCTGTTTAGTTCCAACCCCTTACCTTTGCTTTCTGTTTCTAGTATATTCACAAGGTTTTGTAGGTCCCTTTCATTTTCTGCAATTAGCACCGTGTCATCTGCGCACCGAATGTTGTTTATCATTTTCCCTCCAACCTTTAATCCAGGGTCTTCTTCTAGGTTTCTCATGATGTTTTCGCTATATAGTGAAAACAGATCTGGTGACAAAACACAACCCTGTCTGACTCCTCTTTTGATGTTTTGAAAAGAGCTTATATTGTTTTCTATTCTCATTGCAGCTGTTTGTTCCCAGTACATATTCCTGATTATTCGTAGATCTTTTCCATCGACATTGAGTCTCTCCAGTTGGTTGATCAATTCTTCATGTCGTACCCGATCGAAAGCCTTGGTATAGTCGACAAAGCATAAATACAAATCCTTATTCATCTCAATTGACCTCTCTATGATAGTTCTTAGGATGTATATGGCATTAATAGTTCCTTTCCCCTCCACAAATCCACACTGTTCTTCTGCTATTTCCCTTTTGATTCTATTCCTTGTCCTCATCATGATTATTCTTAACAGGATTTTTGTTACATGACTCATCAAACTGATTGTGCGATGGAGTTCGCATTCTATAGCCCCTGTCTTCTTTGGAAGTGCAATGAAAATTGATTTTAACATATCTTTGGGGATTTTTCCAGTGTCATAAATTTCATTTAGGAGGACTGTTATTTTTTCTATGCCAAATTCCTCCAGGGCTTCAATCATCTCTGTAGTAATGTGTCTGGTCCTGGGGCTTTTCCTGGTTTCATCTTTTTCAGTGCTGCTCTAACTTCATCTTTCATTATGGGTGGTCCTTCTCAAAGTTCTTTTTTATAATGTGTTCTTCGTTTCTGTCATCCTCAAAAAGGTCTTTAATGTACTCTCCCCATCTGTCTAATATTTTGTCTTTTTCCATGATAAGTGTGCCATCTTTCGATTTTAAGCAACCAGTTGATGTGCATGTATTTTTCCTGTGGACAATTTCTTCAATTCGTCTGTACATACCCTGAGGATCCATTTTGTGTCGTTCTTCTATCTCTTTGCATTTTGTGTTCAGCCAAGCTTCCTTAGCTTCATTGCACCTATACCTGATTTCTTTGTTTATCTTCCTGTATATCTCCTCGTTTCTCTTTGCCTTCCTCCTTTTCTCCATCAGGCCCAAAATTTCATTAGTAATCCAACTCTGTTTTGCTTTTCTGTTTGCCTTAGGGATTTCTTCACAAGCTTCATTAATAGAACTTCTCAACTTTGTCCATTGTTTCTCACTGTCACCAACGTCTTCCAGAGCACTGAATTTGTTTTGAACATGTACATTAAATTTTTGACGTATCATTTCATCTGTCTTCAAGAGTCCAAGGTTTAGTTTGATGTTGCTTTTGGTCTGTTTCCTTTTCCTCAATTTCAGCCTAAACCTTCCCACTACCGGATTGTGGTCACTATTGCAGTCAGCGCCTGGTAGTGTTTTTGCTGACAGTAAAGAATTTCTAAATCTTTTGTTGATCAGGATGTAGTCAATTTGATTTTTGGTATTATCTCCTGGACTCATCCAAGTCCATTTTCTTCTGTTAGGCTGCTCAAACCAGGTGTTTCCTACTATGAACTCATTCATCTGTGCCCATTCTACAAGCTTCCCCCCTCTTTCATTTTGTGTACCAAGGCCATGAGGTCCAACTATATCCTCCACCCTATCCTGTCCCACTTTAGCATTAAAATCTCCCATTATGACTGTAACTTCTTGTGATTTACATTGGACCTTGGCTATCTCTAAAACTTCGTAGAAGTTGTCGATGTCTTCCTGAGTACTTGCGGATGTTGGTGCATACACCTGTATGATGTTGATATCAAAAGGTTTGCCTCCGAATTTGACCAGTAAAACTCTGTCGGACACTGCCCAGTATCCCTTAACTGCTTTTGATTTGTCTTTGTCCATTATGATGCCTACTCCTCTTTCATGTGAATTACCACCAGAGTATATCACTGTATATTCCCCTGATGTTATCATGCCTGCCCCCTTCCATCTCACTTCCCCCAGTCCTAAAATACTAATGTTAAGCCTTTCCATCTCCATTTTGATGTTGTCTCATTTACCTTTCTGTAGCATTGTTCTTATATTCCATGTTGCTATTTTGAATTTTGATTTTGGTCGCAGAAACTGGCTGACGGTCTGGTGTCACCTGCGCCACATGACAGTCCCTACCGGACGAAGGTGCTCCACAGGAGCACCTATTGACGTCATTAACTTTCTTCTTTTTCTTTCTCCTGTCCATGGTTTTCCTGGGGAAAAACTACGATGGTGGTTTCCCCTTGCCTTCCATCGGTTTTTTTTTTTAGGGTTAACTCCCTTAGCCTTACTCTCTCCCGAGATGTCCACAAGGCAGTGGAGCTATTTACCCATGTGTAATTACATACTATTGTCAATCGTTGTATCAGCCTGTCATGTAGGCTTTACTCCAGTGCAGGTTATCTCTCCCGCTGTAATGCCCTACTGAACCCCACCAGAACCTCTATGAATGCTTCTAGTTCAAGTTGCAAGTTCTTATCGCTTATAGCCCAGCCGACTACTAGAACCATATCGGGCTAACACCACGTCAAAAACGACAACCCGGTTAATGAATGCTTCTAAAATTGGCTTTGAACTACTAGGACAGACCACCTGTGCAGTGGTGAGTTCCCACGTCTATATGTACGTCCACCAATGAACTACCATCTGCCATTACCTTCCCCGTCGTCAAGCCAGCCATAAATCTATTCGGAATAAATCCGTTGTGAATCACCACCACTCCACATTCCCACGGCATCGTTTGCGTAATTGTCACCGTGACATTCACTATGAATGTATCGAAGGGAGCAAAAGTGTTACTATGACGAATTTACATTTGATGATCAGACACCAAACGGTTGCTTAAAATGCTCAGAAAAATTAGACGAGAGTTTCGTAGGAAAGGACATGTTAAAAAGATCCGATAAAAGAGATTTCAACATGAAGTTGTAGATGAAAATTGTTCATCGGAATATTGCTACCAATATCGTGTAAGCGCAACGAGTATAGAAACAAACTGCACATTGTTTAATAGAGCAAGGGATGCTGTTTACCATTTCCTGTGGACACTGCATGCCACAGATGATCTGGGAGATTCCTTGATCATATGCAAAACCCTATGGGATGGCAAAGTTTTGAAATGGAGTGGGGGAGGGAACCCACGAAACACTGAGCTGACACCACCAAAATGATCAGAGCATAGAGGTGTAAACAAACAGGGCAGTGATTAGTTGCGGGCTGAGGTCGAACTGGCACTGAATAGGACTACAAGAGAAAAAAAAAAAAAAAAAAAACGGACAGAGAGACAGGCCGAGACATTGACACGACAGTGACATAAGTTGTATGGTGAGACCGTCGGCACATGCACCACTGGGAGTGGTGCAGTGAGAGGAGATGTACAGCCAGGCACAGAGAGACAGATGGAGAGATAGTGTGAAGAGAAAAGAGGGGCAAGGAGAGAGAGAGGGAGACAGACAGACAGACAGTGGGAAGAGAAAAGAGGGACGAGGAGAGAGAGCGAGAGAGAGAAAGAGAGACAGACAGAGAGAGATAGTGAGAACAGAAAAAAGGGGCAAGGAGAGAGACAGACAGACAAATGACAGAGAGATAGTGGGAAGAGAAAAGAGGGATAAAGAGAGAGACAGACAGACAGACAAACAGACAGACAGACAGAGACAGAGAGATAATGGGAAGAGAAAAGAGAGACAGACAGACAGACAGAGGCAGAGAGGTAATAGGAAGAGAAAAGAGAGACAGACAGACAGACAGAGACAGGTAATGGGAAGAGAAAAGAGAGACAGACAGACAGACAGGGACAGAGAGATAATGGGAAGAGAAAAGAGACAGACAGACAGACAGAGAGTGGGAAGAGAAAAGAGGGGCGAGGAGAGAGAGACAGAGACAGAGAGAGAGAGAGTGCAATACGATATAAATCATTTGTGTGTGGTGTGTGTGTGTGTGTGTGTGTGTGTGTGTGTGTGTGTGTGTGTGTGTGTTTGTGTGTTTGTGTATGTGTGTGTTTATGAGTGTGGTGTGTGTGTGTTTATGAGTGTGGTGTGTGTGTGTGTGCGCATGCGTGCGTGCGTGTGTGCGTGCGTGCGTTCCTTGCACTGCTCCAGTGTCCCAATCCCCATCCAACACACCTCCAATCCACCGAAACTTTCGTCATCTTGAAAGCAGGACACGAAGAGCGCCAGAATCTGTGTCAATTCACAGTGCAATGATACTGATGATAAAAATGGGGATGACAGCATTGATGCTACAGATTTCCATCGAGGCTTGAGATTGTGTGACAGGGCTATACTCCCCACTTACTTTTCACGATATATCCTGGCATCAGCCGGGCTGGAGAGATGCAGACACATACGGTGTTGGTTAGGAAATTTGAGCAACACCCTCAACGACGCATCCGTAAAGTGAGTGAGACTCGACTCTGTGGTTCCAGTCTTCCCAAGGAGCCTACAGCACGATCAACCTTAGGTTAAGAGCCGGTGAGGGCCGTAAAAATCCTAGTTTAGTCGAGTTTTGTTGATTTTTTTTGTTTAAGTTCGTGTTTGAGTTTGAGTTCGTGTTTGAATTCGAGTTTTTATTTGAGTTCGAGTTTTTGTTTGAGTTCGAGGTTTAGTTTGAGTTTGAGTATGAGGTTATTGTCTTGTCTTGTATTGTATTGATTGTATTGTATCGTATGTATCGTATTGTATCGTATTGTACCGTATCTGTTTTTTTTTTGTTTTGTTTTGTTTTGTGTTTTACCGACGGAGTTTCGAACACACGACCTCTAAGTCTGTATTCCGTTACGCTAACCGCTTCGCCACGTTGAGTGGTCAGTACGAAAAATCTTAATTTGAAGAGTAAAAGATATCCATATTAAACACTCCCTAACAACCCCAACCTCCATAGCGTATATGGTATTGGTCCTTTTGAGAGGCAAGGGGAAGAGGACGAGAAAGGGAGGGGAGAGACAGGGGGGAGGAGAGAGGGAGGGGAGAGACAGGGGGGAGGAGAGAGAGGGGGGAGAAAGAGGAGAGAGAGAGACAGGCAGAGAGAGAGAGAGAGAGAATTATGCAAAACTGAGGTGGAACTTGCACGCGTTTAAAACGAAAAGGCTGCCATACTTACCATTGATAGCAACCAAAACGTGATGATGTCAGTTCAATTTCTGATGCACATGCCGACGACGTTGCACTGATTGGGGGTATGATTGTGAATCTGACTATTACCTTTTCCGTGTATATTGACGACTGTATTATCATTCTTAATTTCACATTGATGTATATACATATATGTATGTATTTAAAGCACATGAATATTTCATATCAGTTGGAATTTCCTTTATGTACATTTGTAGTTACGCTTTGCTATTTTTGTTTTTATTTGTACTAGTTTGTTTAAAATGAATTTTTGGAAAGTTTGAAAGATAAAAAAGAGGGGAGAGAGAGAGAGGGGGGGGGAAGAAGAGAGAGAGAGTTCAGATTTATTCAAGAAAATAATGCATTTAACTGAGGGAAGAAAGTTGTGTAGCTGGTAAATAGTCAAAGTGGGCAACTGGAGTTTCACTGTGATTATGTTAATTGGAAAAAAAAAGGAAGTCACCCGAAAACAATGGGCTTGTATGTACACGCACACACACACACACACACACACACGCACACACACACACACACACCACACCACACACACACACACACACACACACACACACACACACACACACACACACACACACACACACACACACACACTAAAAGCACATATGTGAATACACGTCAAAAGAAATAATTGCTCGCGCGCCTTTGCACGAACGAACTCTTGTCATTGATTTACTAATAATGATTTACGTCTTTTTTTCCACTGAATTACCTCTTTACTCTACAGTGTATGGTGCATAATTAGTCATTTCTGATTTCTAAACATATTCATTTAACTGGTTTTATTCGATTTTTTTTTCATATGGTATCATCCACAACATTTCCGTTATAGACGTTTACGAAGTTCACATATAGATTAGGTATCACGTTTGTTGTGTGTGTACATTCATGTTCAGTATCTGCTGGTTATTTCCTTCCGTCTGGTTATTTCCTTCCGTCTTTCTGTTTTCATATGAACAACTAGTCATTCATAATTTGTTTTTAAATTGACGCACATACAAAGCGAATTTGCTCGTTTTGTATGTTACTGACGTTACTTTTTTGTCGTTAAGTTTTAGCTTATGGGTCAGTGATTGAGTTACGAAGCTTTTTTTCATTTTCATCCGTTGAGTGTCCACAATCATGGCGTTGATTATTCTGACACATTTACAAGGGGGGTACGCAAAATAAAAAAAATTTTAAAAAAGAATACTGGTGGAGTATACGAGCTCCCGACTTGAACACGCCAGGAGACGCGGCTCCATCCGCTGCTTCAGTCAATGAATCGTTCCACTCAGGGATTTTTTGATAATTTTTTTTGATAAATAGGCCTACCACTATAAGCTTGATTTATAAAATCGTGCAGTCTTAGCTACTCTGGCTTATCGGCATTTTGATGGTACCTTGCCTATCTACCTCTCTTCTGTGCTTAAAACATACAGGTCTGAACGCAGTCTCAGGCCAAGCAACCAGAAGCTTCTGGCAAAATCAAAATCAAAATACAAAACCGTAGGACACCGAGCCTTCCGTTGCTAGGCCCCACTTGTCTGGAACGATCTGCCTTTTTCTCTCCGCTGTTCATCATCTCTCTCTTCTTTCAAGGCGGGCCTTAAAACTCATCTTTTTGATAGATACCACTATAAATGAAACATGATTTTTATCTTTCTGATTCAGTAATGTATATATTAGTACTTGCTTGCAACAGATGTGCTGGTGTGTGTGTTGGGAAGGGGGGCTAGGAGTGGAAGTTAGTATAACTGACCACTAGGCATAGGGCTGAATGGGAAAAATGAACTAATTAATGTAAAGCGCAGTGAGTCTTTACCTATGTGTAAGAGAATAGCGCTATATAAAAGTGATTTATTATTGTTTTTAATATTAGTCTAGATTATGTAAATCTGAGCCATGTCCTTCCCGCCAACCCCCGTCCTGACAAGAGACGGCGAGAGCCTCTCCCTATCCCCCACCCCCTTCCTTTTCTTTCCCTCGCTGTCCTCTCAACCGTCAGCTTCGCACCCCACAAGGACGGGTTTGAAGACCCAGAGGACTGGGCGAGGGAGGGGGGCCTGGGATAATAACAGAAAAGGGGACCAAGAAGAGAACGACAGATAGAGCCCCCGATAAGCAAACAGGCCATCGCTCCCTTGTTGGTTTTGTAGCAGCAAGGTGTTCAGGCCCGTGTAAATCGACAAAGATCCTCCACGGGAAAAAAAAAAAAAAAAAAAATATATATATATATATATATATATATATATATATATATACTCCTAATCATAATTTAAGGGCCACTTATTCCTTCCTCTCTAATTTTAAGTTGAAATAATTGACAATGTTTAGAATTGATTCTATGTTTTATTTCATCATTTCCACACCTGTTTTGGAAAAAGAAATTAGCACAATGACCCATTAGTGAACAGCACATGCATTTAAAGGAACATCCCCCCCTTTTCAAAAAACAGAAAGTGTCAGATTTGGCCAATCTGTTTTCAATATCGCGTGTGTCCGCCCCGAGCCTGGATGCATGCTTCACAGCGCCGATGCATCGACCCCACAAGGGTACGGAGTGTGTCCTGAGGGATGGCCGCCCACTCGATCTGCAGGATGTCGACCAGCCTGGCCAGGGTGCCCGGTGGGGGGTGGTTGTCCCTGATGCGCCTCCCGAGCACATCCCAGAGGTGTTCAATTGGGTTCAGGTCAGGTGAGCACGCTGGCCAGGCCATACGGACGACTTCATGCTGCTCCAGGAAGTCGGTCACAAGGCGTGCTCGATGCGCAGGTGCATTGTCGTCCTGGAAGATGGCGCCTTGACCAAGGTCCACAAGCGCAGGCAGTGCCACGGCCGCCAGAACCTCGTCCCGGTACCGGACCCCGTTCAGGATGCCGTCAATGGGGAGCAGGGGGGTCCGGGTACCACGGCTCATGCCACCCCACACCATCACCGACCCGCCGCCGTACCGGTTATGCTCTTGGACAGTGGCGTCAGCGAACCTCTCCCCTTGACGTCGCCACACCCGAGCCCGGCCATCGTTAAAGGTCAGGGTGAACCTGGACTCATCCGAAAACAAGACCCGGGCCCACTGTTGCCTTGTCCAGGTCACGTGCTCCCTGGCCCAGGTCATGCGGCGCACTCTGTTGACCGGTGACAGCACGGGTCGGACGGCCGGTCTCCGTGACCTCAAGTTTGCCTCATGTAGCCGTCTTCTCACCGTGCTGCAGCTGATGTTAGCACCTGTTGCGTCCCTCAGCTGACCCCTCAAGGTCACCGCAGTGGATGCCCTTTCCCTCAGGACGGAGAGGGCAAGGTAGCGGTCTTGCTGTCTTGTCGTTACTCTGGGTCGACCCGTGTGACGCCTTTCCTGGACTGCTCCAGTCTCATTGAAGCGCTCCAGCAGTCTCTGGATTGTGGAATGCGACACTTCAAGTCGTCTAGCAACTTCCCGCTGCGCTAGGCCTTCATCAAGCAGAGCGAGGGCTCTCCCCCGCTGCTCATCCGTCATCCGTCGTCTTGCAAGCATGGTTAAAACGAACCAAGAACGGGTCCTTTTTATCCTCGTCTGCGGGCAACTTTGGCTGGAGTAGTGTTCAAAAAGGGCTTGCCTTGCACGTGCAAAGCGAATTTTGTCGCTACCTTGCCTGCGTCGTCAGAGAGACCCTGCTGAAGATTCGACAATTTCGTGTGGAAATTGTCTTCCTTGGGCCGCCCATTGCAAATCGGCAAATCCACAAACACGTGCCAAAAGGAAACTGCAATGTTGTCTGAGCTCTTATCCATTCAGTTACGGCAACGAATTGGAGAAAAGAGTAAGAGAAAATAGGTTATTTCTCCTTTCAAAAATTGACTCAAAAACGTTCCTGGCCCTTCAATAATGACGTGTAGTATATATATATATATATATATATATATATATATATATACATACATACATACATGTACTATTTATTGTGATATTTTGAAATTGTTTGCGAAAAATAAAAAGCAATTATAAAATTGTATATTTTAATTTTTTGTCATACTTGACAATGATTGGGCTCAAATGTTTTTTGTTTTTTGTTTGTTTTGTTTGTTTGTTGTTGTTTATTTATTTATTTAGGTTTTTTTTTGTTTTGTTTTTTTGTTGTTTTTTTTGTCAATAAACGTGATGAAATTGTGTATTTTAAGCTTTTGTCTTACTTGAGAATGATTGAACTCAAATGTTTTTTGCCATTAAACGTGGTGAAATTGTATATTGTAAACGAGCTGGATAATCACAAGGGATCCAATCATCTTAATTTTTCATTACGTTCAAACAGCTGTGTTCCCTTACAGTGCGTGTGTCATAAAATTTGATGAATTTGCAACGGGCTTAACGGTTTTATTAACTGTTTCAATCTAGCTTTTAAAGAGAGGAAGGAGAGGAGGGGTGGACAGGTTATCTAGAGGGATGTGTGTGTGTGTGTGTATGTGTGTGCGTGCGTGTGTGTGTGTGCGTGTGTGTGTGTGTGTGTGTATGTATTTGGTGTGTGTGTGTGTGTGTGTGTGTGTGTGTGTGTGTGTGTGTGTGTGTGTGTGTGTGTGTCGCGTGTGTGTTTGTGTGTGTGTAGACAGCCTATCCGTCTGACTGTTATCAAAATGTATTAACAAGATTTTCTTAGCTGTTTTCATACCGATTTTTTTCCCGAAATGTTGGTCAAAGCTGTGGATTTTTGAGGTCACACGAAAACACCGGTTTGGAGGACAAGGTGTCAAAGGCAAAGTCAGATGGCCGGACCAACAACAGTGCTTATAGTCAGCAGGTTTTTGTTGTTGTTGTTGTTTTTTAAGAAAGCTGTGTAAACAGCACTTTCTCAGGTACTTCTGACAATATTAATCGTTTGACTCCCGCACCCTATCTAACAACTGCAAAAACTTAACTCTTTGACTTCCTCACCCTATCCACCAGATTCATGCAGGAAACTGGTGGATAGGGTGAGGGAATCAAAGGGTTAAGATTTTGCTTTGCTAGCATGGTTGACAATGTGCAGGAGTCATAGGGTTAAAAATCTGTTTCATTATTTAACCGTTTACCATGTCAAAGTCAAAGTTACATTGAAAAGCGTGAAATACATCTTAGGTTTTTGGTTTTTTTTCTTCCTTTGTTTGATTGGTTGTCGTTGTTGTTGTTGTTGTTGTTGTTCTTCTTCTTCTTCTTCTTCTTCTTCTTCTTCTTCTTCTTCTTCTTCTTCTTCTTCTTCTTCTTCTTCTTCTTCTTCTTCTTCTTCTTCTTCTTCTTCTCCTCCTCCTCCTCCTCCTCCTCCTCCTCCTCCTTCTTCTTCTTCTCCTCCTCCTCCTCCTCCTCCTCCTCCTTCTTCTTCCTCTTTAGGCCTTTGACACAGTTGCTTAGATTATTTCTGGTCACAACTAGCTGGTAATCTTTTACATGTATACGAATTGTGTCATTATGTAGATGTTGACGTTAGTTGTATGTACTGTCCTGCAAGGATTTAGGAGTAAGCGATTGTATTTGTGCCATTTAAGCAGCGGTTGTAGTTGTAGTCGTGGTAGAGTTAGTAGTAACAGTTGTTCTAAAGCGAATTTATTTGCATCCTTTATTGGTAGTAATAACAGTACTAGTGGCAGTCGGGTAGATGTCAGGTCGGATAGATGTATCCGCTACTGGTAACCTGGAACCCAGTACTACCTGTCGCAGGTTCGAATTGCTGGCGACTAAACCAGCAACCCCACCAGTCCTCTCAGGAGGATGGTGAGGAGGGTGGCTAGAAACCCTGGTGGAAATAAATTAGATCCATCAAAGGGCGCCAGCTCTGGAGAGCTACCCGCGGCCATCTAGCTAAGGGAGTAAACCCTGACAGTAAATCCGATGTGGGGCCCCTAAGGCGGTTGGATGGCAAACTTTGTCACTTTCCGGCAGCTCCTGCGGCCGCGTTGGCACCAAAACGTAACAGCCCTGCTGTTCCTTTGGATCTGTCAGCGAGGTGGAGAGGGGGGACAAGTTGCATGGGCAACAGCCTGTCTTCCATATTACACTGCCCAGGCTTACATCCGTCCATTCATCCACAAACACTCTGCACCTACGACCTGGAGAGGACACTCCAGCCTCGCTACTAACACTAGTGTCGGCACAACACGGGAAGCAACAGATACCGGTGATAAGTCATTGCTCAACTGGCATAGAGCTGACGCCAGGGGTTGCTTTTGACGGTGGGAGAGACCTTCGTGTCTTACTGGACAGCTACCGAGCTGGGCAGCCCCCAGCCAGTTAGGTGCTGTCCCGCCACAACCTGCCTTCTTCATTGGGTGCATGAAGATTAGGAGAAAATCTGACAAGCAGGTCGTTAATTACCGCACCAAACAAAAAGAAAACTTCAAATTCAAGAAACAGATCAGGAAAAGGATCAGCAGTGAAACTGGGCTGTTGGAATGTCCGAACAATGATGCCTGGGCTCTCCCAAGATCTGCAAGACATCAGCGACGCCAGAAAAACCGCCGTCATAAACAGCGAACTAAAGAGACTCAATGTGGACATTGCCACTCTGCAGGAAACACGGCTGGCTGACTCAGGAACACGTAAAGGAAAGGGACTACACCTTCTTCTGGAAGGAAAGAGTTCTGATGCCCCAAGAGAGCACGGAGTAGGCTTTGCAGTAAGGAACAGCATGCTGAGCATGATTGAACCAGGCAGCGGCGGTTCAGAACGACTCTTGACTCTCCGCCTCAACACCACCGAAGGCTATGTCACTCTCATCAGCGTTTATGCCCCAACTCTGTCCGCCTCTCCAGACACCAAGGATGAGTTCTACGAAAATCTTGCATCAACCATAAGGAACATCACCAGGACAGAACAACTTGTTCTTCTAGGCGACTTCAACGCCAGAGTGGGTGCAGACAATGACTCATGGCCCTTCTGCCTCGGTTCCTTTGGAGTGGGGAAAATGAATGAGAATGGACAGCGACTGCTTGAGTTTTGCGCCTACCATGAACTGTGCATCGCCAACTCCTTCTTCAAGACGAAGCCTCAGCACAAAGTCTCCTGGAGGCATCCCCGCTCAAAACATTGGCACCAACTGGATTTGATCCTAGTAAGACGTGCCGCTATCAAAAACGTTCTCCACACTCGCTCTTATCACAGCGCAGATTGCGACACAGACCACTCTCTGGTATGTTGCAAGATCGGGCTACAACCAAAGAAGTTCCACTGCTCAAAGAAACAAGGGAACCCTCGCATTGACGTCAGCAAGATGTCTCAGCCAGATCTTGTAGAACAGTTCGCAGAGGCCTTTCAGAGAGAATACGATGCATTGCAGCCCAGAGACTCTGCCACTGAGAGATGGGAAACGCTACGAGACACCATGCACCGCATTGCTATGGCCACTTTTGGGAAGAAAACTGTGAAGTCCCACGACTGGTTTGAGGCCAAATCATCAGAGATGACTCCCACTGTTGAGGCCAAGCGTGCCGCACTCACCAAGTATAAGCGGTCACCCAGTGAGAAGAACCTGCAAATCCTCAGGGCTGCCAGAAGTAAGGTTCAGCTTAACGCCAGGCGCTGCGCAAACGAGTACTGGACAGAGCTCAGCGAAGAGATACAGAGTGCTGCTGAAAGAGGCAACATCCGAGGAATGTATGACGGCATCAAGAAGGCACTGGGACCAACACAGAGCAAGATCGCCCCCCTCAAATCCTCCACTGGGGAAGTAATCAGCAATCCTAGTCAGTAGATGGAAAGATGGCCAGAACACTACTCCGACCTCTACTCCACACAGAACATGATGTCCCCCTTAGCCCTCGATGCCATCAAGTGCATGCCGGTAATGGAAGAACTTGACGCAGAGCCAACTGCGGACGAACTCAGAAAGGCCATTGATAGCCTGGCATCAGGGAAGGCACCTGGCAACGACGGAATTCCCCCAGACCTCATCAAGCACTGCAAGACTTCTCTTCTGCACCCTTTGCACGCAGTTCTCTGTCAGTGTTGGAATGAGGGATGTGTACCACAGGACATGAGGGACGTCAAGATCGTCACCCTGTACAAAAACAAGGGCGAAAGGAGCGACTGCAACAACTACAGAGGTATCTCGCTCCTCAGCATTGTTGGCAAAGTCTATGCTCGGGTCCTCCTAATCCGCCTGCAGAAACTGGCTGAACGCGTCTACCCGGAATCACAGTGTGGTTTTCGAGCAGAGAGATCCACGGTAGACATGGTCTTCTCCCTTCGCCAAATCCAGGAGAAGTGCAGAGAGCAGCGGATGCCCCTGTATGTGGCATTCATTGACCTCACCAAGGCCTTTGACCTAGTCAGCAGAGATGGCCTTTTCAGGGCTCTCCGAAAAATCGGCTGCCCCCCCAAACTGCACAGCTTAATTGAGTCCTTCCACTCAAACATGAAAGGGATGGTGCAGTTCAACGGAAACCTCTCCAAGCCCTTCGACGTACGCAGCGGTGTGAAACAAGGCTGCGTCCTGGCCCCAACCCTCTTTGGAATCTTCTTCGCTCTCCTCTTGAGGCATGCATTCAGCACAGCGCAAGAAGGGATCCACCTGCGGACCAGATCAGATGGCAGGCTCTTCAACCTCGCCCGCCTCAGAGCAAGGACAAAGGTCCGTGAAGCCCTCATCAGAGACATGCTATTTGCCGACGATGCCGCAGTTTTGACCCATACTCAGCGGGACTTGCAGTCACTAATGCACCGCTTCTCCCAGGCCTGCAAAGATTTTGGTCTGACCATCAGTCTTAAGAAGACAAACGTCCTGGGCCAAGACACGCCATCTCCACCAGCCATCACCATTGATGACTACGAGCTTGAAGCCATCCATCAATTCACATATCTTGAGTCCACCATCACCGATAACCTCTCCCTTGACACAGAGGTCGACAAGAGGATCGGGAAGGCAGCCACAACACTAGCCCGCCTCATACAAAGGGTGTGGACAAATCCCAAGCTGACCACAAAGACAAAGATGGCTGTATACAACGCCTGTGTCCTCAGCACCTTGCTGTATGGCAGCGAGGCATGGACCACGCATGCTCATCAGGAGAAAAGGCTCAATACCTTCCACCTGAGAAGCCTACGGCGCATACTTGGCATTTCCTGGCAAGACAAGGTGACCAACACCGAAGTCCTAACCTGCGCTGGCCTCCCAACCATGCATACCATGCTGAGACAGCGTCGGCTGCGCTGGTTGGGCCACGTTCGCCGCATGGAAGATGGTCGCATCCCAAAAGACATCCTTTATGGTGAGCTTGCCACAGGGCAGAGAAACATTGGCCGCCCACAGCTGAGATACAAAGACGTTTGCAAGCGTGACATGAAGGCGCTTGAGATCAACACTGAGTCCTGGGAGGACCTCGCAGACGACCGCAACAGCTGGAGAACTACTCTCAAGAAACAGCTGCGGATTGGTGAGGACAAACTGTCAGCTGCTGCAGCAGAAAAGCGAGTTCGCAGAAAAGGGATGACAGCCAACAGACCAGCATCAGCATACACATGCGACCGCTGCAACAGAGACTGCCTCTCTCGCATTGGTCTGTACAGTCACAGGCGACGCTGCTTGGACCAAGCAGACAACCCATCTAGACATTAGAACGAATATACTTTGTCCATGGTCAGTCATGACCGAAGGAGGCCTACTACTACTACTACTAGCTGCGATAGTACAGCGAATGCGTTTGCGCCATTTAATTTATTATTGTAGTAGTAACCAGAAGAGAGAGAAAAACCACGGGGGGAAAAAAAACAGAATCAGAACGCGTGTTTAATTCAACCAGACAAGACAGGCGCAAAGTTGCAGCCAACTGGCCTTTGTCAAGCGTAGACGTAAGATCACAAATGAACAAACACCAAATACAAATGAACAAACAGCAAATACAAAAATAGTAGTAGTCGTCAGCTATTGAGGCTGTGCGGCTGTCGCTGCATCTGATTAACTGGGAGCGTCAGTAGGTGAGAGAGAGGGGAGAGGACTGCATGCCCCCCCCCCCCAACCTCTCATCACTTAAAATACGCCCATTGCCGATCAAGGCATGCAAGTAAAGCTGGAGTAGTGGTAGCAGAAGAAGTAGTACTAATAAAGAAATTGTGTAAACTTGAACCTTTTTAAGAAGCAAATGTTGTAACAATAGAAGCAGCAGTAGTAATTTAGTCTGTGTGTATCCAGCATCACTGGGTCAGACATGGGGGGACATGCCTGCCATTTGTGTTGGCAGCCCATGTCGCTGTGTAGACCACTTCACACCACTCTTCTCTTCTGTCGATGGTGTCATGTATCTTGGAGTTGTTCTTTCCTGTCCATTCTCTCATGTTGCTATATAACTTGCCCCAAGTCATCCTGTCTTTGTTTTTGCTTCTGTTTTCTTTGTGTCACTTCTTTCATAAGAGAGCATTTTTTGTCTCTGCGTAGATGCCCCAGAAATGTCACCTCCCTTTTTTTATGATGCTTGACAGTTCTTTTTGGACATTTAGTTCTTGGAGGGTGCTTCCATTTCTCATCAACCATTTCATTCTAAGAAACCACGTATCAGCACTGTTTACTCTGTCAGTATCTGTTCTTCTGAGTATCCATCCTTCTGCCCCATATGTCATCACTTTCCGTATTAGACATTTCCTTATTCTCGCTTTTTGATAGAGGTTTAGCGAGCAGCCGTTTCATATGTTATTTAGTTCAACTATGTGTTTCCCCGAACCAGTTTTTACACCAAGATCAGTTGAGCAGTAAGCAAGTTCACTCTTGGTAGATTGAAGGTATTTAAATTACTTTTCTTTCTGTACTTCTTCTTGCCTAATGTGTATACGCTTATAGTTATTATTGTCAAAGAAGTTTTGTTGCTTCCTCGAGGTTATTTGTGCATAGGGCTGTCATCAGCATGTCGTGAATTCGATGTCGTTCTCCCTCCAACTTTAGTGCTTTGTTTTTCCATATCGGCGTCTCTCATGGCTGCTTGGTTGTAAGCGTTAAACAGATGTAGTGATAGAATGCATCCTTGCCTGACTCCTTTATCTATTTTAAGGCTTCTGTGTGACAACCATTTCAGCTTAATTTTTGCCGTTTGGACTGCGTACAGAGACTGGATGAGTGCGATGAGATGACCTGGGAATCTCATTTGCGGCAGTGTCTTCATAAGTTCATCGGGCCTATTTTGTCACAAGCTTTTCTGTAATCATAAATATTATGCAAGCATTTTGGAGTTACGCATCCATAGTATTTAGTTTTGCTAATAGGACTTGAATGGCACATAGCATCTCTTCTGAAACCAGCCTGTTCTAATTCTACCAGTGCACTCTCAATCTTTGCTTTTAGCCTATTCAGAATAATGTATTGTATAATTTTGCTTGAATGACTTATCAGGCAATCCTTCTGTAATTACTACATTATTTGGCAATGCCTTCTTCGTGGAGCATAATGAGTTCTTGCTGCCTAATCGTTTGGCCATTGACGGGTATCCCAGATCATGCAGCAGAAATTGTGTAATGCCTTGGTAAAGCTTGGGCCACTTGCTTTGAACAATTCTGCTGGGATGTTATCAAGACCTGTTGACTTTCCACACCTGAGGTTCTTTAAAGCATCTTTCATTTCATGAAGTAGAGGTAAGGGTTCTTTTTCAATTATCTCTTTTGGGGGCAAACTTTGCCTTGAGGCAGTTGAGCTGAAGAATTTTTCACCAAAGCTTTTCCCCCTCTTCATAATTTTATCTGGATCAGTTAAGGTCTCTCCATTCGAACTATTTATACTACACTGCTTGGGCTGAAATTCTTTGCTTTTGATTGATTTTATCTTATTAAATAATTCTTTACCTTTGTTTTGCGCATCAAGTTCTTGGATTTTGGTGCATTTATTTTCTAGCCATGATTGTCTGCTTCAGTTTTTTAAATCTCTTTTTTAGTGTTTTGTATTCTTCCTTGATTCCATGTTCTCTGGATTTTCTTTT
Organism: Monoplex corrugatus; assembly: GCA_030674185.1. Taxonomy (NCBI): domain Eukaryota; kingdom Metazoa; phylum Mollusca; class Gastropoda; order Littorinimorpha; family Ranellidae; genus Monoplex; species Monoplex corrugatus. The sequence continues at coordinate 51,682,439 of JAPXFY010000018.1, read as the reverse complement.
CGCATCTGCCATCTTGATAGTTTCTGAAATTATCTGAGGTTCTGCTTTCTTTGCTCTTTAATTTCCTGCAATTCATTCTGCAGATTCTTTCTACTGTTTTTGCTTTTCTTCTCATATTTCTTGTGGCATCTTTTCTTTTCAGATTCCAAAAGTGTTTTAAGCCCGTTTTCTGTGTCGATCATGAGTTCTTGCTTGATATCTAGACCTCAAACAGTTATTGGAGACTGTTTGAAGTCTTCTTTTTATATCTCTTTGTTGTCATCCGCTGTTAAGAGGACGTGGTTCGTGTCACAATCTGTGCCAGGTCTTGTTTTGCAATCGGTGAAATTAGAGAACCAGTCTTTGCTCACAAGGATGTAGTCAGTGTGATTTTTCACTTGCCCATTTACCCAAGAATATTTCGTATGCGGGTGGTGCTGGAATCACGTGTCGATAATTTGGAGTCGGTTCACCCTGACAAAAAATGAGGACTTTCTCTCCATTTTCGTTCCTGACCCCGAGCCCAAGTCCTTGGTACTTTGAAGCTCCTTCGTCATCTTTGGCATTAAAGTCGTCCATGATGATTGTTTGATTCCTGGTCTTAATTGAATTTTTGACACTTTGTAATTGGCTGTAAAACTCTTCGATCTCTTCTTCTTTATTTTGCAATGTGGGTGCATAGATTTGAATTTTGGTAGTTTTTACTATCCACCAACAGGAAAAACTTAACTCTTTGATTCCATCACCCTGTCCACCAGCTTCCGGCAGGAAGCTGGTGGATAGGGTGATAGAATCAAAGAGTTAAGATTTTGCTTTGCTGGCATGGTTGGCAATGTCCGATGCCAGTTGACAGGGTGCGGGAGTCAAAGGGTTAGGGCCTATGCCTTCATCGGTTTGGGATCTTCCCATCATAAGGTATCAGTGTGACGTCAATGCACGTGGAGTTTAATCCGAACCAGGAGACGTTACCGTGCAAAACTCAAACTTCGCTCTGTGACTTGTATAGGCTCATACCAATTCTCAGGTTTTGTCTTCTTCATAGAGCCTGCCTATTTCTACATTGTACGTCTTTATCGGAAATATAATCTTTGTAGGAGACGCGGAAGATCTGTCGGAAGTTGTGGAATCTGTGGCCTGTATCCCGCTCTCAAGATCAACTGTTGAAATCTGTGTCTGCTTTTGAAGTCTTGTCTTTTGCAGGCATAGGGAAATGCAAACATGACCGAAAATGTGTCGCTGTTAGACTGATCTTTGAGCCGTGTGCGATATTAACCCTTTGACTCCCTCACTTGTGTGCGATATTAACCCTTTGATTCCCTCACTTGTGTGGGATATTAACCCTTTGACTCCCTCACATGAAATCTGTGTTTTGCAGGCATAGAGAAATACGAACATGACCGAAAATGTATCACTGTGAGACTGAGCTTTGAGGCATGTGCGATATTAACCCTTTGACCCCTGCACCCTGACCACCAGCATCCTGCATTGTCAATCATGCTAGCAAAGCAGAAACTTAACTCTTTGACAGGAAGCTGGTGGATAGGATGAAGGAGTCAAAGGGTTAAGGATAGGATGAAGGAGCCAAAGGGTTAAGTTTTTGCACTTGGTGGATTGGGTGTGGGAGTCAAAGGGTAATGTCATCCTAGATGACTTTTAATAGGACAACGGCTGTCAATGAACAGAGCGTAAAGAAAGTGAAAGTGAATGAAATGCAGACATAAAAACAACGTAAAAAATGAAATGATAAGTAATGATCTAATAGCAAGAGCATCTGAAGATAGGAGATCACTCGTTTGATTTCATGGTCGAAATTTTTGTTTTCTTTCTCCCTCTACTAGAATTGATGTGGTGGTCATTCCGATGAGATGATTTAATGGATGTCTGGTTTAAAAATGGTAGAACAAATATCGAAACTCATTCAGTAGAAAGACAGAGGAGGGGGGGTTGTAGATGTGAGATTTTCCACACAAAAAGCGTCACTGATTAATAAATATTACAGTTAAGAAAACATTTAAAGAAAAATAAGTGATCTTACCCGTGTTTGATGATAGGATCACTCACTTTTGTTAAATGGTAGAAATGTTGGTTCTTCAGCTGTTAAAACTCACTTTTTCATTTTGTTCAGACGGCAGAACACATTTTAGCACTATTGTTTATATGATGTAATACACCTGTTTTCTTTTGTTGACATGGTCGAACACATGAAAGAACATACTCGTCAACAGTTGTTCAGAGGGTAAAGCACACTTGTTCACAATTGTTCAGATTGTAGAACACACTTATTCACAATTGTTCAGATGGTAGAACACGCTTGTTCAGTTGGTCAGATTGTAGACCATGCTTTTCACAATTGTTCAGATGATAAAACACATTTGTTCAGATGGTGGAACATATTTGTTCACAGTTGGTCAGATTGTAGCACACACTTGTTCACAGTTGCTCAAACGGTAGGACACACGTGTTCACAGTTTTGTTTTTTTCTTTCACCTCCTCGCATACAGGCAAATGTTCATAATTGTTTACACGATAGAACACATTTTCTCGTTATTGTTCAATTAACAGAAACACGCCTATCTCACTATCAGTCTCTACGTTTGGATGGCTGTAAATAGCTCTTGCTGTTGTTCAGACTGCAAAAAAAATATATAGTTGTTCAGATGGCAGAAGCACACTTGATCTCTTCTACTCTAGTAAAGAGTTGCCAATATCAGCGCTTTATGAGAGTGTACGGGGTATCCAGACATACGACACACGTCAAGGTCTGGGCAACGCCCGATGGCAAGCCAAAAGTCGTCTTCTTTGGTTGACAGTCTGCCGACCATAAAACATATGCTGCCGTCTTATCTCCCCCATCCGACTTCGAAAATGGTTACGGCCTGGATTTCTGTAAAGTAAGAGTGTCCCGTATCAGCACATACTGCTGGTGTGCTGGAGAAATAGGTATGGAAGACACCTTGAGGTCGACAGTAGACATTGTGACGATGGTGGCTGACCTTCGATAACGAGGAAGATCTCTGTCAAGAGTCTGGACTTTGGCTGTAGGAACCCTGTGCGAGAAAAAAAAAAGATTATAGTGAAATTGTCATTGCACAGCGATAAAATCACTCGCTTGACCCAGCGGCGGACCCGCCCCCACCCCCCAGTGGTACGGAACTCCGTCACAGAGTGTGATGCCACAAGGACTGTTGTCATATCCACTGTGATAGTCTCACCTGTCTCACCTGTTGGCGTCAGGGGGTTCAGTATTGGCCGCTGCACACTTTGTCACCACCACCACCCTCCAAACTGCTCTGTCTTGACTTTCATGGACAATTTCATGAATATGTAGGCCACTGATGTTGGTTTTGCTTTAGATGTATGAGACTGGAGGTCTGCCTTTCTTCCTTTTTGCCTCTGTTTAATTCCTTGAAAAATGGCTGCCATGAGGTCCGTGTTCTTGCTATGTGACACATGGCCAGTGTATTTTAGTTTTCTCTTGTTGATGTCTGCCTGTAGTTTTCTGGTGGTATCAAGTCCTTCGAGGACACTTTCATTAGTTCTTTTATCTATCCATTTGATACGTAGTAGTCTCCGATAAAACCATATCTCTGATGCCTCAATTCTTCAGCAATCAGCTTTTCTGAGAGTCCAGGCTTTGCAGCCGTAAATCATGATTGGCCAAATCAAATATTTTAGATATCTCATTTTCAGGCCGTTTGGTATGCATCTGTCTTTCCCGATATTGTTGAGTTGGTCCATTTTTTTGCTTTGCTGTTCCAATACTGCACAGAATGACACCGTGATAGTACGTCAACTTTACCGCACGACACAGCAGAAGGATGGTTTTAGTTTTGGTTATTCTGTAATAAGGGCGTCCGCTATCGGAGTTAACATGTTCTGCCTTGGACTTGAAGCAGTATGAAAGTCACAGTCAGATAACAGCATACACACTGATAATGTGCAGCTTTACCTCCTTCACACTGATGGTGGGTGGGCAGATACCCGCTATGTCGCTGACCCACTATTTCATGGGCACACTGTGTCGCTGACCCATTATGTCGCCAGCACACTATGCCCCTGACTCACTATGTTGCCGGCACACTATGTCGTCGACCCATTATGTCGCCGGCACACTGTGTCGTTGACCCATTATCTTACTGGCACACTATGCCGCTGTCCCACAAATTCACGGACACACTATGTCACTGACCTACTATGTCGCCAGCACACTTTGTTGCTGATCCAGTATGTCAGAGGCACAATATGTCGCTGACCCACTTTGTCACGGGTACACTATGTCCCTGACCCACTATGTCACGGGTACACTATGTCGCTGACCCACTATGTTGTCGGCACACTATGTCGCTGACCTACTGTGTCGTCGGCACACTATGTCACTGATCCACTATGTCAGGGGCACACTATGTTGGTGACTCACAATGTCACGGGCGTAGTACATCGCTGACCCACTGTGTCTCCAGCAAACTATGTCGCTGACCCACTATGTCGTCCACACACTATGTTATGTCCCTGACCCAGTATGTCTCCAGCAAACTACGTTGCTGACCCATCATGTCATGAACACAACATGTCGCTGACCCACTATGTCACGAGCACATGTCGCTGACCCACTATGTCACGGCACAACATGTCGCTGACCTACTATGTCACGAGCACAACATGTCGCTGACCCACTATGTCACGGGCACAACATGTCGCTGACCCACTATGTCACGAGCACAACATGTCGCTGACACACTTTGTCACGGACACAACATGTCACTGACCCACTATGTCACGGGCACAACATGTCGCTGACCCACTGTCACGAGCACAACATGTCACAGACCCACTATGTCAGGAGCACAACATGTCGCTGGCCCACTATGTCACGGGCGCAACCTGTCGCTGACCCACTATGTCACGGACACAACATGTCGTTGACCTACTATGTCACAGGTACTCTGTGTCACTGACCCACTATGTCATGGGTACACTGTGTCACTGACCCACTATGTCATGAGTACAATATGTTGCTGACCCACTATGTCATGGGCACACTGTGTGGCTGACCCACTATGTCACGGGTACATGTCGATGACCCACTATGTCAGGAGCACAACATGTCACTGACCCACTATGTCACGGGCACAACATGTCACAGACCCACTATGTCAGGAGCACAACATGTCACTGACCCACTATGTCATGGGCGCAACCTGTCGCTGACCCACTATGTCACAGACACAACATGTCGTTGACCTACTATGTCACAGGTACTCTGTGTCACTGACCCACTATGTCACGGGTACACTGTGTCACTGACCCACTATGTCATTAGTACAATATGTTGCTGACCCTCTATGTCCTGGACACACTATGTCACGGGCACAACATGTCACTGACCCACTATGTCATGGGTACATTGTGTCGCTGACCCACTATGTCACAGGCACAACATGTCGCTAACCCACTATGTCACAGGCACAACATGTCGCTGACCCACTATATCATGGGTACACTGTGTCGCTGACCCACTATGTCACGGGCACAACATGCCGCTGATCCATTATGTCATGGGTACAATATGTCTCTGACCCACTATGTCACAGACACACTGTGTTGCGACCCACTATGTCATGGGCACAACATGTTGCTGACCCACCATGTCTCAGGCACATGTCGCTGACCCACTATGTCATGGGCACAACATGTCGCTGACCCACTATGTCTCGGGCACAACATGTCGCTGACCCACTTTGTCACGGGCATAGGATGTCACCAACCAACTATGTCACGGGCACACTGTGTCGCTGACCCACTGTGTCGCAAGCTCACTGTGTGGCTGACCAACTATGTTATGTGCACACTATGTCACTGACCCATTATGTCACAGGCACACTATGTCGCTGGTCCAGTATGTCACGAGTACACTATGTCACTCACCCACTATGTCGCAACACACTATGTCACTGACCCACTGTCATGGGCAGAGTGTGTCGGTTGACCCACTATGTCACGAGCACACTATGTTTCTGACCCACTATGTCATGGGCACACTATGTTGCTGACCCACTATGTCACAGGCACACTGAGTTGCTGACCCACTATGTCACGGGCACACCATGTCGCTGACCCGTCCGTCAGTCACCCAACTTTGTCTCTGTCTTCCTCACCTTGATTCTTGCTTTTTTCCCTCATAGTTTTATGGTATTTTGTGTATATGAAGAACTGTGTTTGGAAGATGCCGTGGTGATCAAATTGGGTCATTGAAATACGATCTTCTTTGTGTCAGATTTTGTTGTCTTTTGCCGATCACTGGGCTTCCTTAGTTTATTTAGTCCATGAGTTATGTTAACTGTCGTCCTCCAACTACTTTTGTTGTTTTATTGATCAACTGTTATTCTCTAACTACTTGTGTTGTTTTGTTCATCAGCTGTCATTCTCTAACACTTTTGTTGTTTTATTCATCAGCTATCATTCTCTACTTTCGTTGTTTTCTTCATGAACTGTCATTCTCTAACTACTTCTGTTGTTCTATTCATCAACTGTCATTCTCTAACTACTTTTGTTGTTCTATTCATCAGCTGTCATTCTCTAACTACTTTGTTGTTTTATTCATCAGCTGTCATTCTCTAACTACTTTTGTTGTTTTATTCATCAGCTGTCATTCTCTAACTACTTTCGTTGTTTTATTCATCAGCTGTCATTCTCTAACTACTTTTGTTGTTTTATTCATCAGCTGTCATTCTCTAACTACTTTTGTTGTTTTATTCATCAGCTGTCATTCTCTAACTACTTTTGTTGTTTTATTCATGAACTGTCATTCTCTAACTACTTTTGTTGTTTTATTCATGAACTGTCATTCTCTAACTACTTTTGTTGTTTTATTCATGAACTGTCATTCTCTAACTACTTTTGTTGTTTTATTCATCAGCTGTCATTCTCTAACTACTTTTGTTGTTTTATTCATGAACTGTCATTCTCTAACTACTTTTGTTGTTTTATTCATCAGCTGTCATTCTCTAACTACTTTTGTTGTTTTATTCATCAGCTGTCATTCTCTAACTACTTTGTTGTTTTATTCATCAGCTGTCATTCTCTAACTACTTTTGTTGTTTTATTCATCAGCTGTCATTCTCTAACTACTTTTGTTGTTTTATTCATCAGCTGTCATTCTCTAACTACTTTTGTTGTTTTATTCATCAGCTGTCATTCTCTAACTACTTTTGTTGTTTTATTCATCAGCTGTCATTCTCTAACTACTTTTGTTGTTTTATTCATCAGCTGTCATTCTCTAACTACTTTCGTTGTTTTATTCATCAGCTGTCATTCTCTAATTACTTTTGTTGTTTTATAATAATAATTACAATATTTATATAGCGCAAAATCTTGATAAAATCAAATCTAAGCGCTGAAGCAGACACACACGCAAGCACGCACGCACGCACGCACACACGCGCACGCACACACACACACACACACACACACACACACACACACACACACGCATGGCTATAAATGGGGAGAAAGAATAAAAGCAATAAAAGCAAGAATAAAACCAATGGAAAATTATAGAGAGCATAGCATATACAATTATATATTATAACCATGTGATTCCCTCCGAGCGGAGACAGGCTGCAGATGGGGGGGGGGGGGGGTTGAGTGAGGTTAGGATTTTATGCGGAGGAGAAAAGGTGAGTTTTGAGAGCAGACTTGAAGGAGACGAAAGTAGGTTGCTGACGGACTGAGAGAGGAAGTTTGTTCCAGGAGAGTGGACCAGAAACAGAGAAGGCTCGTGGACCATAGGTATTGAGCTTAGTGCGTGGAAAGCGAAAAGTCAGAGGATCGGAGGCAGAGCGGAGGGTACGTGAGGGAAGATAGATCTCAAGTAGGCTTGACAGGTAATCGGTGGCTGCGTTATTGAGGCTTTTGTAGCACATGGTGTCTAGTTTGTACTGTATGCGCTTTGATACAGGGAGCCAGTGAAGTTGTGCCAGGAGAGGAGATATGTGGTCAGCTTTTTTCTTTTTGAGTACAAGGCGTACAGCATTGTTTTGAATGCGCTGTAGGATGTGAATGGTGGAGGCAGGAAGACCAGACAGGAGTGAATTGCAATAGTCAATGCGAGACATTATGAAGGAGAGAACGAGTTTTGCAGTTGTTTCGACAGAGAGATACTTCCTGATCAGCCTTATACGATGGAGATGATAGTAGCAGGATCTGGCAGTTTGAGTAACAAAGTTGTTCATGGAGAGGGTAGAGTCAATGCAGACACCAAGGTTTTTAGCTGAATCAGAAATTGGGACTGACGTGTTACATAATGGGAGAGAAAGAGGAGGCAGCTGAGAAAGTTTCTGACGGGTGCCAATGAGGATAGCTTCTGTTTTGTCGTCATTAAGCTGAAGTCTATTGTGTGTCATCCAGTTCTTAATGTCTGAGTAACACTCAGTGGTGCGAGTCAACAGGCGCTGTATATTATCAGGTGAGTCACTGTCTTGAAGTTGGGTGTCATCAGCATAGAAGTGGTGTTTTATAGAATGGGAGTTGATGATGGTGGACAGGGGGGAGGTGTAAAGAGTGAAAAGAACAGGGCCAAGGACAGATCCTTGTGGAACACCACAGGTCAGGTATGCGGGTTGAGAGTAAGTGCTATTGATGAGAACGGTTTGTTTTCTGTTGGATAGGTATGAAGTGAACCAAGACAGAGCAATGTCAGAGATGCCAAAAGTATGATGAAGTCTAGAAAGGAGAATACCATGATCAATGGTATCAAAGGCTGCAGACAGATCAAGGAGTGTGAGGAGAGAGACTTTGCCAGTATCAGTTGCAAGGAGGAGATTGTTGAGAATGTGTAGTAGGGCAGTTTCAGTGCTATGGCACTGGCGGTAGGCTGACTGGAAAGGATTGAGGAGATTGTTGACAGACAGGTGAGAGTTCAGCTGGTTGAGGACGACTTTTTCAAGGAGTTTTGACAAGAAAGAGAGATTAGAGATAGGCCGGTAATTTTTCAGTTCATTTGGATCTAAATTGTGTTTCTTGAGGAGAGGGTGAACAATAGCAGACTTGAAAGAATCAGGGACAGTTCCAGTTTGAAGAGAAGTGTTGATGATGTCAGTGATGAATGGGAGGAGAGTAGGGAGACAGTCGGCGTAGAGAGAACCTGGAAGAGGATCCAGTTCGCAGGTTTTGAACGACATGGATCTGATTGTGTTGAGAATTTCTTCTTGTGAGACTGGGGTAAAAGTAGTAAGAGGTGTGCCAGAGAAGGAAGGGTCAGGTGGGCATGGTTGACAGGGTGTCCTGTCAAGCCTGTCACGAAGAGTTTGTATTTTGGTGGTGAAATAGTTGGAGAATACAGATGGGAGTTCTTCATTTGTATGTTTTGTTGGGAGAGGTAAATCTTTTCGTGTGCCAAGGAGATGATTCATGGTTGTAAAGAGTTCTTTTGAAGAAGAGGCATTCAGGATTTTGGTTTGGAAATAGCTTGTTTTTGCTGATGCAATGAGGGTGGATACTTTTGTTTTAGAGGCTTGGAAAAGTTGCCTGTGTACAGTGAGTTTGGATTTGCGCCAGCGGCGCTCTGCTCTGCGGCGGGCACGTTTTGCACAGGCGATCTCATGAGTGAGCCAGGGGTAGGGGGGCGGTCAGGTAAAAGACGGGTTGTGGCTGGAGCATGAGTGTCCAGAAGATGGTGGAGAGTAGTATAGAATTCATCGGCAAGGTTATGTGACTTTTCAGAAAGGAGACGGGAGGCATCAGATGAAAATGTGGAGAGGTCGATAGATTTGAGATTGCGTCGAGTCACTGTGCGCATGGTACGGGAAGGAGGAGAAATGTCGAGAGACCAGAGAATTGCAGAGTGGTCAGATGGAAGGGCTGAAGTTAGACGGGTAGAAAGAACTAAGCAGTTGTCAGTAGCGGAATTGTGGTGATCACGAGAAATGATCCAGTCAAGAATGTGACCTTTTTGATGGGTTGGTTCAGAAATGTGTTGAGTCATATTGTGATTGGACAGAGAGTTGATGATATGTCTTGTGTCATAACGGTGAGTGTTGTCATAGTGGACATTGATGTCACCTAGAATGATGAGATTTCCAGGTAAGAGACAGTAGTAATCAAGAAGTTGATCAAAGTCAGAGAGAAACATGGATGTGGTGAGCTTGTTGGCAGAGCTAGGTGGAGGTCGATAGACACAGGAGAAGATGATGGGGTGAGGGGTGGATTGGAAGGATACTTCAACGTGCTCATCAGCTGTCATTCTCTAACTACTTTTGTTGTTTTATTCATCAGCTGTCATTCTCTAACTACTTTTGTTGTTTTATTCATCAGCTGTCATTCTCTAACTACTTTTGTTGTTTTATTCATCAGCTGTCATTCTCTAACTACTTTTGTTGTTTTATTCATCAGCTGTCATTCTCTAACTACTTTTGTTGTTTTATTCATCAGCTGTCATTCTCTAACTACTTTTGTTGTTTTATTCATCAGCTGTCATTCTCTAACTACTTTTGTTGTTTTATTCATCAGCTGTCATTCTCTAACTACTTTTGTTGTTTTATTCATCAGCTGTCATTCTCTAACTACTTTTGTTGTTTTCTTCATGAACTGTCATTCTCTAACTACTTTGTTGTTTTATTCATGAACTGTCATTCTCTAACTACTTTCGTAGTTTTATTCATCAGCTGTCATTCTCTAACTACTTTTGTTGTTTTATTCATCAGCTGTCATTCTCTAACTACTTTTGTTGTTTTATTCATCAGCTGTCATTCTCTAACTACTTTTGTTGTTTTATTCATGAACTGTCATTCTCTAACTACTTTTGTTGTTCTATTCATCAGCTGTCATTCTCTAACTACTTTTGTTGTTTTATTCATCAGCTGTCATTCTCTAACTACTTTTGTTGTTCTATTCATCAGCTGTCATTCTCTAACTACTTTTGTTGTTTTATTCATCAGCTGTCATTCTCTAACTACTTTCGTTGTTTTATTCATCAGCTGTCATTCTCTAACTACTTTTGTTGGTTTATTCATCAGCTGTCATTCTCTAACTACTTTTGTTGTTTTATTCATCAGCTGTCATTCTCTAACTACTTTTGTTGTTTTATTCATGAACTGTCATTCTCTAACTACTTTTGTTGTTCTATTCATCAGCTGTCATTCTCTAACTACTTTTGTTGTTTTATTCATGAACTGTCATTCTCTAACTACTTTTGTTGTTCTATTCATCAGCTATCATTCTCTAACTACTTTTGTTGTTTCATTTATTATCTACTGACCAGACCACTCTACGTTTCGAAATTAAAAAAAAACACCTGAATATTAGACAGGCGATATTACGGTAAGCTCCGGCCAGCTAATCTGTACAGACTGGCCTCGACCTTCTTTTTCTGGTCATGAACTTTGTGTATCAGTGTCAGTATATGCTGATAGTGTCTGTACAATGGACTCGTATACGTAGTAAAACCACAAGGTCAGCAGCGCACACTGTGAGTTTTCCGCCAGATATTCATCCCACGCATGGTGAATGTGGTCTTGACATTTCTGTGAGAGAGCCCGATATCGATACATTCTGCTCGTGTCTGGGAACAATAGACTGTATGATTTCTTTCTTTCTTTTTTCCTGCCAACAGCTCCAAAGATATGATTGGAGAGTGATCCAGCGCGTACGTCTCACTCGATCAAGGTCAGCAGCCAGCTCGAGCCTCGTCCGAAATCTGTCAGGTATGGAAAGTATAGTTTAGATAGATAGACAGACAGACAGGTAGGTAGGTAGGTAAGTAGGTAGGTAGGTAGGTAGGTAAGTAAGTAGGCTGGGCAGGTAGGTAGATAGACAGGCAGGTAGGTCGGTAGATAGACTGAGGTAGGTAGACAGGTAGGTAGGTCGGTAGATAGACTGACAGACAGACAAACATACAGGTAGGTAGGTAGGTAGGTAGACTGATTGGTTAATAGAGGGATAGACAGATAGATTGATAGGTTAATAGACTGATTGACAGATAGATAGATGGAAAGATAGATAGGTAGATAGATAGATAGATACATACATAGATACATAGATAGATAGATAGGTAGGTAGGTAGGTAGGTAGGTAGGTAGGCAGGTAGGTAGGTAGGAAAGTCGATAGATAGATAGATAGATATATGGTAGATAGGTAGGAAAGTCGATAGATAGATAGATAGATAGATTGGTGGATAGATTGGTGGATAGATTGGTGGATAGATTGATAGATGGAAAGATACACCGACAGACACAGATAGATAGATAGATAGATAGATAGATAGATAGATAGATAGACAGGTAGGTAGGTAGGTAGATTGGTAGGTAGGTAGATAGATAGACAGATAGATAGATAGATAGATAGATAGATAGATAGACAGATAGATAGATAGTATACAGATAGATGGATAAATGGAAAGGTACACAAACAGACAGACAGATAGACAGACAGACAGATAGATAGATAGATAGATAGATAGATAGATAGGTAGGTAGGTAGGTAGGTAGGTAGGTAGGTAGGTAGGTGGGTAGATTGACAGGTTGATAGATTGATAGACGTATAGATAGATGGAATGACAGAAAGATAGATAGATAGATAAACAGATAGATAGACAGAGACAGACAGATAGACCACAGCATAGTCAGCTGTACATGCAGTGTGAGTCTGCCAACGTGCCTATCTCTGACACAAACCACATGGTGAATGTGGTGTGGATGTTTTTGTAGTAGAGTGTTCAGTATCAATGCACACTGCCAGTGATATTGCTGTCGCCTGTATTCATGTAATATGTAAGCAGCAGTAAGGTCACCCAACACAGTGTCAACTTCGTATTTTGTTATAGTATTACAGGCAGCAAAGTGTCAACTTCATGTTGTTATAGTATTACAGGCTGCACAGTGTCAACTTCATATGTTATTATAGTATTACAGGCAGCACAGTGTCAACTTCATATGTTATAGTATTACAGCCAGCACAGTGTCAACTTCATATGTTATTATAGCATTACAGGCAGCACAGTGTCAACTTCATGTTGTTACAGTATTACAGCCAGCACAGTGTCAACTTCATATGTTATTATAGCATTACAGGCAGCACAGTGTCAACTTCATGTTGTTATAGTATTACAGCCAGCACAGTGTCAACTTCATATGTTATTATAGCATTACAGGCAGCACAGTGTCAACTTCATGTTGTTATAGTATTACAGACTGCACAGTGTCAACTTCATATGTTATTATAGCATTACAGGCAGCACAGTGTCAACTTCATGTTTGTTATAGTAATTACAGACTGCACAGTGTCAACTTCGTATGTTGTTATAGTATAACAGGCAGCACAGTGTCAACTTCATGTTGTTATAGTATTACAGACGCACAGTGTCAACTTCATATGTTATTATAGCATTACAAGCAGCACAGTGTCAACTTCATGTTGTTATAGTATTACAGCCAGCACAGTGTCAACTTCATATGTTATTATAGCATTACAGGCAGCACATTGTCAACTTCATATGTTATTATAGCATTACAGGCCACACAGTGTCAACTTCGTATGTTATTATAGCATTACAGGCAGCACAGTGTCAACTTCATGTTGTTATAGTATTACAGCCAGCACAGTGTCAACTTCATATGTTATTATAGCATTACAGGCAGCACAGTGTCAACTTCATGTTGTTATAGTATTACAGCCAGCACAGTGTCAACTTCATATGTTATTATAGCATTACAGGCAGCACAGTGTCAACTTCATGTTGTTATAGTATTACATCCAGCACAGTGTCAACTTCGTATGTTGTTATAGTATAACAGGCAGTACAGTGTCAACTTCAATGTTGTTATAGTATTACAGCCAGCACAATGTCAACTTCGTATGTTGTTATAGTATTACAGGCAACACAGTGTCAACTTCATATGTTATTATAGCATTACAGGCAGCACAGTGTCAACTTCATGTTGTTATAGTATTACAGGCCACACAGTGTCAACTTCATATGTTATTATAGCATTACAGGCAGCACAGTGTCAACTTCAATGTTGTTATAGTATTACAGGCAACACAGTGCCAACTTCATATGTTGTTATAGTATTACAGGCAGTACAGTGTCAACTTCAATGTTGTTATAGTATTACAGGCAGTACAGTGTCAACTTCAATGTTGTTATAGTATTACAGGCAGTACAGTGTCAACTTCATAATGTTATAGTATTACAGGCAGTACAGTGTCAACTTCATGTTGTTATAGTATTACAGGCAGTACAGTGTCAACTTCAATGTTGTTATAGTATTACAGGCAACACAGTGTCAACTTCAATGTTGTTATAGTATTACAGGCAACACAATGTCAACTTCAACGTTGTTATAGTATTACAGGCAACACAGTGTCAACTTCAATGTTGTTATAATATTACAGGCAACACAGTGTCAGCTTCATGTTGTTATAGTATTACAGGCAGTACAGTGTCAACTTCAATGTTGTTATAGTATTACAGGCAACACAGTGTCAACTTCAATGTTGTTATAATATTACAGGCAACACAGTGTCAACTTCAATGTTGTTATAGTATTACAGGCAACACAATGTCAACTTTAATGTTGTTATAGTATTACAGGCAACACAGTGTCAACTTCATGTTGTTGTAGTATTACAGGCAACACAGTGTCAACTTCAATGTTGTTATAGTATTACAGGCAACACAGTGTCAACTTCATGTTGTTATAGTATTACAGGCAACACAGTGTCAACTTCAATGTTGTTATAGTATTACAGGCAACACAATGTCAACTTTATGTTATTATATTATCACAGGCAACACAGTGTCAATTTCACATGTGATTATTACAAACAACACGGTGTGAGCTTCATGTACTCTTGCAGTGTGACAAGAAACACAGTGCGTCAGTTCAGTCCACACGATAGAGGAGCAGACGTTTTGGATTGGAAAGTGAAAGATGGCAGAACGCATTGACGCTAGACACTTACTTAAAAGATCGACCCAGAATCCACCATCTGTGTTACTGTGAACTTGAACGACAAACGAAATTCGAATGATGACCCACCATCTGTGTGTGTATTGAGGCTGAGATGAGTAACAGTGTACGAGCTCGTATGGTATCAGCGAATAAGGTCAATAACATGCAGTGACCTATCCGTGGCTTGTTAGAAAAAGTGCTAATCTGTTCTGTGGCTCAGTTTTTGTTTTGTTTCGTTTTGTTTTACATCTCCACAGCCCACTGGCCATACCTGTGTACAGAAAAGGTTTCAGGAATAAACCCTGAGGCAAACATTTAGATCGAGTCCCTAAGGCGGTGTGGTGTTGTCGTCTACAATTAATACTCACTCGTACGGTAATACTACTAGGTGTCAAGCTATATTGGCGCTAGCCTTTGCCTTTATTCACACTGGAGTGAACAGTACACATAAAGACAGAATATTATCTTATTTGGACAGACGTTTCCTGTGTTGACGTGGGTCTCTTTGTGCTAGTGTGAGTACATAGACAGTATCAGTATGGTACATAGACAGTATCAGTATGGTACATAGTATCAGTATGGTACATAGTATCAGTATGGTGCATAGACAGTATCAGTAATGGTACATAGACAGTATGAATTTGGTAGGCTGTGGCTGTACATGTATACTGGAAATCTTTCGTTGGCCTAAGGTACAGTTTTAATGTTTTCATATACTGATCATCATCATCATCATCACCACCATCATCATCATCATGTGCCCTGTCGCATGGCGTTGGCGATCATGGCCCTTCCATATGAATCTATCCCTTGTAGCTGGAAGTACCAAATGAATGGGGCCTCTCAGCTGTTACCATCTCCTTCATAATGTCTCGCATTGACTATTGCAATTCACTCCTGTCTAGTCTTCCTGCCTCCACCATTCACATCCTACAGCGCATTCAAAACAATGCTGTACGCCTTGTACTCAAAAAGAAAAAAGCTGACCACATATCTCCTCTCCTGGCACAACTTCACTGGCTCCCTGTATCAAAGCGCATACAATACAAACTAGACACCATGTGCTACAAAAGCCTCAATAACGCAGCCCCCGATTACCTGTCAAGCCTACTTGAGATCTATTTCCCTCACGTACCCTCCGCTCTGCCTCCGGTCCTCTGACTTTTCGCTTTCCATGCACTAAGCTCAATACCTATGGTCCACGAGCCTTCTCTGTTTCTGATCCACTCTCCTGGAACAAACTTCCTCTCTCAGTCCGTCAGCAACCTACTTTTGTCTCCTTCAAGTCCGCTCTCAAAACCCACCTTTTCTCCTCTGCATAAAATCCTAACCTCACTCAACCCCCCCTCCCCCCTCTGCAGCCTGTCTCCGCTCGGAGGGGAATCACATGGTTATAATATATAATTGTATATGCTATGCTCTCTATAATTTTCCATTGCTGTTATTCTTGCTTTTATTGCTTTTATTGCTTTATTCTTTCTCCCCATTTATAGCCATGCGTGTGTGTGTGCGTGTGTGTGCGTGCGTGGCGTGCGTGCGTGTGTGTCTGCTTCAGCGCTTAGATTTGATTTTATCAAGATTTTGCGCTATATAAATATTGTAATTATTAATTATTATAAACGCATGCAAATTGAATGACATAAACAAACAAACAAAAAACCAACAACAGCAACACAAATACACACCAATGTTTCTTTTGTCTTTATTGCAGCAAAACACAGCTGTCAGGGACAGCGGCGTTTTGTTTGTATGCAAAATAAGCTGCGTCCATCAAAACCATCATTGTTATTGTTATTGTTATTTCTGTTTAACGTCCAGCCGACTGCGTACAACCACGTCAGGGCTATAACCGTTTCAAAACGTACACCGTACTTCAGCAGGAAAAGAACAGGAATAGAAAATTAAGTACATATCATTGGACGGATTTGCAGGGTGGCTGAAGTCAGAGAGGGTGGGAGATGAGATGTGCTTGCAGCGCGCGACGGGAGATTGATTCGTGTGGAGGGCCATGATCGCCAACGCAAGGCGGCAGGGCACATGATGATGATGATGATGATGATGATGATGATGAGATGATGATGATGATGATATCCCAATGCACTCGCGCACACAACCCAAGGAGATGTCCCGGGAGTCGACCACTCCGTCCAACATACCGCACAGGGGATTTGAAAAACATACTGAAGACAAATTTAAACATAACTAAGGACACTAAAACAATGTAAAAACGGGCCTAAATTACCTAAAATTGCTTCCGTATATCTCATTTCCTTAGAGCCAAAATGCATTAATACATGTACCCAAGTTATCAGTCCTAAAGAGAGAGTATGTAAGACTTTATCGAACACGTACAGGTGAACGGGCCAGCGAAGCAGAAAATGATAGGAAGAAATAACAGAAAGCAAAGGAACAAGACAGAAACAAAGAGAGTGACAGAAATGAGGACATTTCTAGCACAGAAGTTCCAGATGGTGGGGATACTATTTATACTGAAAAAAGCCCCCGGCATCCCCACGGGGTGCAAAAGTAGCATGAACAGAATCTTGATGATGTTTCCCCTACAGAATGATAACGCAGCTACTGAATGAATATTTAAAGGATCGTCGCACTTAGGGAGATTTTCCTGTTTTGTTGTAATTTTTTGTCGCATTTTCTATACCACTTTAATCGCCACAGAGGCTGGCACTGTTTTTATAATACAATGATGACGATGCCGATTAGGATAACAGTCATGATGCTGTGGAGTTCTATCTTGGTTTGAGACTAATTGACAGGGCCGTACTCTGCGCCTACTATTATAACATCTCCTGGCGTCACCCATGCCTGGGAGATACAGACACCTGCGGTATTTGTCTGATAATCTGAGCATCACACTAAATGACACATCTGACGTGGATAAGACTCGACTGTGTGGTCCCAGTCTTCCCATTTAGCCCATAGAGCCATAAGTGCACTCAGCTCTGGGTAGAAGCCGATTGGAGCCACACACAAAAAAATCCCATAATGATTTTTGAAAGAACTGATGGGGATTCGAACCCACAATCTTCCAGTCGGTTGTCCGTTGTGCTAACCACTACACGACAGTGACTGCTTATGAATATTGATATTTTACCCACAAAAAAAAAAAAAATTAGTGAGACGTATGATTGGTTGCCTTTCGTAACAAAACTCTTATTGTTTTTACTCTTCAGATTACAATTGTTTTTACTCTTCATAAAATAACAGACCAGCTTTCACCTATTATTCAATAATCAGTTAGTTTGGATTAGCTGGCTTGTCTGTAAAACAAAATGAGCCGAAACCTATCAGCAGTCACATCAAAGTGGGTGCTTACGTTCATGTGTTCTTGATCAGTAGATGAACTTTCAAGTTCTAAATATTTGTTCGTTACTAAAATAAAACAGCCCACTTGCTGGCAGGTCAAGTTGAGATAACAAAAAATATCAGCGACTTCACTTAATAAATTCTATTTCTCTTAATAAAGGCTTTTTCTCCTAATTTTTGTATCTGGTGTTTGTTTGTTTGTTTGTGATCTTACGCTTGACAAAGGCCAGCTGGCCGAATATTTGCGCCTGTCTTGTCTGGTTGTATTAAATACGCGTTCTTATTCTTTTTTCGTGTTTTTGTCTTGTTTTGTTTTGTTTTGTTTTGTTTTTGTGTTTTTGTTTTGTTTTGTTTGTTTGTTTGTTTTTTTGCTCCTGTTTGCTTGATCGCGGGCAGTCACATTTGTTTTGAATTTCATAAACTCTCTGTTTTCAATTTATCAGTAACATCAGTTTAATGTTCAGGTGTGCAGAATTCTCTTTTGTGTCTATTGTTTCATTTAGTTTTGTTTTGTTGGCAAATAATACTTGCGCATCTTTAATGACCCAGAACGCGTTTGATGTCTCGGCCCCACTTCAAACCACCACCTCTCTCTCTCTCTCTCTCTCTCTCTCTCTCTCTATCTCTACTCTATCTCTCTCTCTCTCTCCCCGCCCCCTCTCTCTTCCCCCTTTCTCTCCGCCCTCTCTGTCTCTGCGTCTCTCTATCTCCGCCCTCTCTCTCCCTCCTTCTCTCTCCCTCCTTCTCTCTCTCTCCTTCTCTCTCTCTCTCTCTCTCTCTCTCTCTCTCTCTCTCTCTCTCTCTCTCTCTGTGTCCCCCTTCATTTTTTGCTCGTGCATATTTATGTGTGCTGTCATATTATGGTGATTGCCCTCCTGTTCACGAATCTGTGCCCATGTTTCCTTCACGTTTTCACTCGGTTTACATACGGTGATGCTCTTCCTCAACGTTTTGCCGACTAAACCTGTTGAAGTTCTTTCACACACACAATACATATTTGTTGGCTTTTTACTTGCTCGCTGAACGTGTCGTCGTCCCTTTTTAGACGTTACGCATTGTCCTTCTCAGCTCATTTTGAGGTGGGTTTTTCTTGTTTGTTACATGTATATTTGTTTTAGTTGTGTGTGTGTGTGTGTGTGCGCGCGTATGTGTGTGTGTGCGCGCGCATGTGTGTATGTGTGTGCCGTGTGTGTGTGTGCGTGTGTGTGTGTGTGTGTGTTGGGGGGGCTGTCGTTAATCGACATTTTCAGGTTTTGATAGTGTTGTTCATCGTTAAGATGTTCGTGGGTTTTACTTTATTTATGTATTCATCAGCCATCATTGAAACGTTTATTTGCCGCATCTTTTCGTTCTTCTTCAGCCTGTTCAAGTACTTCGCTGCCTTATCTCTTTGGAATTTTACTGAGTTAACAGTCACTATGATTCTCACCTTGACTAACATATGAACCCACTGATAGCCGAATGAGAACCCGTCCCAGTTTCACTTATGCCAATGTAATTTAAATGTTATGCTCGTTACAGAAGCTGACCTACTATCAGGCATTGTCGTGGGACAGTTGTACGACACTCCTTGTGAACCGACGAAAGGGATATTATTTTATTAGCCTTCGGTATGTGATATTTGATGAGGTACATTGTGAAGTCAGTTTTGTTGGACAAGGATGTGCAGTAGTCGGCCGATAGCCTTGGAGAGGAACGACAAAAATACACAAAGAAAGGAAAAAGTAGCAAAAATAACAAACAGCACCGAGCAGGTTCAGCTTCAACATGTCAAAAATTTAGAAGAGTACATTGAGCAGAATTCTGTTTTTAGCGATATGACGTCATCAGCAATACGTTTTTTTTTCTCAAAACACGTCATACCATACCAAAGGAAATAAGAGGGAAGCAGGGAGAATTTTGAATATTAACTACGCAACAAAACTCTTGAGAGTCACGGAGTTATCTCCCATGTAGAATTTCTCAAATCCAACACAGTTTGTATTCTCTTTTTCTACTGTATTTTCTCACCTGGTAGCTTGCAATTCTGTGCCTTGTGGCTGCGTCTATGCTAGCTGAATGAGTTAACTGTGTTGGATTTGAGAAATTCTACATGGGAGATAACTCCGTGACTCTCAAGAATTATGTTGCTTGTTAACGTCATACCATAGTCATGCTGCATCTCGTTTGAAAGCTGGAAAGCTTCTGTGAATAACTCATCATTATCATCAGGTGCCTTGCCGCATGGCGTTGGCGATTATGGACTTCGGTCTGTCTCTATCACTTGTTGCGTCAAGCATCTCTTCCGCCCTCTTTGTCCCCAGCCACTCTGCAAGTCCGTCTAGTATCTTCTCCCTGGATCTACCCGGTGAGAACAAATACAGTAGAAAAAGAGGATACAAACTGTGCCTCGAATGACACGTGTTCCTTTACATGTTCTGTGACCGTTCTCGTTCAGCTTTAACAAAACAGTAGTGGACCTAAACAGTGTGCACCGCCGTAGGGATGCCGGGGGCTCTTTCAGTATAAATAGTATCCCCACCTTCTGGAAATTCTGTGCAAGAAATTTCCTCTTTTCTGCCACTCTCTTTGTTTCTGCCTTTTTCCTTTGCTTTCTGTCATTTCTTGCTATTCATTTTCTGCCTTGTTGGTCAATTCATCTGTATGTATTCGATAAAGTACTTTCTCTTAGGATTGATAACTGGGTAGGTGCATGTATTAAGTGTATTTTTGGCTCTAGGGAAATGAGATATGCGAATGCTGTTTTAGGTAATTTAGGCTCGTTTTTGTATTTGTTTTAGAGTTCTTAGTTATGTTTAAATTCGTATGCAGGTACGTTTTTTTCCATCCCCTGTGTGATAAATTGGACGGAGTGGTCAACGCCAGGGGCATCTCCTTGGATTATATGCGCGAATGCATTGATATGTGCACTTAATTGTCTTTTCTTTTTTTCCTGTTGAAGTATTGTGTATGTTTTGAAATGGCTCTACACGTTGGCTGGGCTTTAAACCATACAGTAACAATCCAACATGCGACAGTCATTTCTTTTTCTATTTTGTTCGTTTGCTGTTGTTTTTTTTCTTCATATTTTGAAGAGTACTATCTATCTATGAAGCAGGAAGAGGAAACAGCCAAGGAGTCTTTGCGCTTGTGAGCCTCGATATGCTTATTAAACGTAATTTTGTGCTGGGGGTGGGGGGGGGAGATTTCTTTTTGTTAACATAGAATGAAATACCTGAATCGAAAAAATCAAGCCATTTGTCATCCCAAAATACGTACTACAGCAATAACCCATGAAGGAGATGAAGAAAAGGAAGTAGCAATAATAATAATAATAATAATAATAAGTTGTCCATCTTACGTACACCCACTTTGATTGCCTGCCCCTCTCCCCCCAACTTCACCTGCAATATCTGCTCATCCATATTCGTGCAATTCTTGGAATGGATTGGATTGGATTTTTCTTTTTTCTTTTCTTTTTTGTTTTTTGTTGTTGTTTTTTGTTTGTTTGCTGGTTGGTTGGATGGTTGGTCGGTTGGTTGTTGGTTTGGTTTTGGTTTTTGTTGTTGTTATTTGTTTTGTCATAAGGGAATTTTCTCCGTGAAGCGCAGGCCGCTCTCCCTTGTGCCAAAATGCGGCACCGCCCATCTTTTTGTTGTATTAAAATGTTTCCTTGAAAATAAAGCGGGATTTTTTTTAATCGATTAGAGGGAAGAGTGTGTGTTACCTAGATTTTCTCGGCTCTTTACGGGTAATCTTTACTACAGATGGGCTAGAGGTTGAGAACTCGCGAAACCTTAGATTGAAATTTAAGGTACCAAGATGAAGGTCACATGAACCAAACAAGTGCTTAAAAGTAGCGCTTTTTAAGAAAGGTATGAGAACAGCACTTTCTAAGGAACATCTGACAATATTCAAGATTTTGTTTTTACTTTTGTAATGGTACCATTGTCCTCGATGCGCGTCAAGTTGCGTTTTAAGTGAAGCTTAAGCAAGATCACAGTGACTTAAAAAAGTACAAAATCTGGAATTTCTGTAATGATATTTTTGTTAAAAAGCAGAAATTGTTGGAATAGCTGGACTATCTTAATTTCACTGTTAATTTGTTTGTTTGTTTGTTTGTTTGTTTTCTATATGCTTGTATTTTTGTTTATCTATGACAGTGTATTTATCTAAACAAGTTTGCCAGGGACAGCTCTTTTCTTGCCGTGAGATCTTTTACGTGCGCTAGGTGCATGCTGTACACGGGATCTCGGTTTATCCTCTTATCCATAAGACCAGCACACAGACCCCCAACCAACGTTTGATAGAGAGGGAGGGGGGAGAAAGAGAAAAAGCACCTGAACATTAAGAGCAAAGTCTTGGCAGCGATTAAGATTCCGATTCTACGTCAGATTGAGGTCACAGTGAAAAGCCGAATTTGACCCAGAGACGTTATAAACAGAACTTTTTTTTTATATAACTTCTTTGGTTTGACCTAGTTTCTTTTGTTGTTAGTCGTGACCTTCTGACAGTGTCACGTGCTGTCCGAACGTGGAGCTCTCAATCTGCCTCGGACGCTTGGATCAAGCAAGGGCACACTGCGTTGTCGTATAACCGTGCTGGATAGTGGAATGGCTCCCTTTGGCCACCCCTCCTCCCTTTCCACGCAGATACAGCTGGTGTGAAGTGTTGGAAAGTTGTTCTGTAGGGATTCATAGCACTTGGACAATTCCATATGCACTCCACCCAAATCTTGCTGGTATGAAGAATTGGAAAATTGTTCTATAGGATTCATAGCACTTGGACGATATTCTGTATGCACTTCACCAAAATCTACCAGCAAGTTATCTGGCAGACTCCTTGAGCCTACGCTGCGCTGGTAAGGTTTGAAATGGGGAGGACAGGACCTGTGAAACGCTGACATTGCCAAAGTGATTGAAACATAAAGATGGATAGCGATGAAACCAAATTTCATGTTGCAAGATGAGATTTGAACTCAAGACGTCAGATTTTGAATCTTCTTCTTTTGTACCATCATGGGGGTTGCGGGGAGAAAGGGTTGAGGCTCAACAACCAGCTGGAAGTCCTCAAATGGAGAAATGCCGTATGACGTCAGGATCTCCTTCATGCCATACAGACTGCCGTATGACGTCAAGACCTCTTTCATGTCATCCACCCTAGTCTGCCTTGCTGGTCCATTCACCTGCTTGTGTTCGATAAAGTCTTACATACTTTCTTTTAGGATTGATAATTTGGCACCTGTATTTAAGTGTATTCTTGGCTCTAGGGAAACGAGACATGCGGAAGCAATTTTAGGTAATTTAGACTTGTTTTTACGGTGTTTTAGTGTCTTTAGTTATGTTTGAATTTATATTCAGGTATGTTTTTTTTTAAATCCCCTGTGTGATAAAGTGGTACGGAGTGGTCAACGCCAGGGGCATTTCCTTAGATTATGTGCACGAATGCAATGATAGGTGTGCTTAATTTTCTTTCCTTTGTTTTCCCGTGTTGAAGTAGTATGTTTTGAAATGGCTCAAAGCCGTGATATGGCTTCACGCAGTCGGCTGGGCTTTAAACAAAAATAACAGTAACAACAACAGCCTCTGGCCTTAAAGCTAGGTATCCTTTTGTTATGTTTGCTGAGTCAGCTGATGGGGGCTGCATTCTTGTCAGATAACTAAACCATTTTACTTGTCTTGAACCTTTTTGATCCGGAGTCCATTGCTTTATCGCCGTGTGTCTGACTGTATGCAGCTTTGGTCTGTTTGAAAACAGAAAACTAGACAGAGTAGATAGACACAGATACAGGCAATTTGGAGCTGAGTGGCGTGTAACCCTTTCACTCCCACGACTTAACCATCTGCTGCTCGCAGAAAGCTGTTCGATGGGGCGAGGGAGTGAAAGGGTTAATTCAGAGCCATTCAGTACATGTAGCCTACGTGACCTACGTGACTGTCCTTTGACATGTCTTGGTTATCAGTGTGTATGTAGTGTAAGTGGGCTGTGTGTGTGTGTGTGTGTGTGTGTGTGTGTGTGTGTGTGTGTGTGTGTGTGTGTGTGTGTGTGTGTGTGTGTGTGTGTGTGTGTCCCGCTCAGTTGACAACATATTTCAGGTGGTTTTCAGCTGTTCCGATTGAAATTGAAATTGAAATTTATTATTTCGTATTAAGAAATTACATAGCGGTCATCATTCACATTCACCTAAAAAAAATAATAAAAGAGAATTAAATGAATGGAGTTCAGTGGGAATTGTTTGTGACATTGAAATATTGAACATTTAAAAACTTTTTTGCGTAATTATTATTCTAGAATACATTATTTTACTTCTAAAAACAAAAAAGAACATGCACACAACACACACACACACACACACACACACACACACACACACACACACACACACACACACACACACACACACACCACACACACACATACACACACACACACACGCGAAAACTTTCACTTAAAAACACACGCACAACCGTGGACACAAACAGACTTACACGCATACCCATACACACATTCATACAGTAACTCACACACACACACACACACACACACAAGCTTAGAAGGTGAAGTCTTCCCAGTCGGAACAACATGTCCAATTCTTGGTTCATCACAATATATTTCGGGTTATACTGCGATCCAAAATATCAAAACGAAATGAGCTTGGATTTTCCGTTTGTTTTTCAGTAGATAGTCAAACCAACTTGATCCGCATTTCGGTGTATTATTAACGAGTTTTACTACATGTTAATTTCAACGGTATTTTGTACATATCTAGGTTCTCATTGTGCAGACCGTGTACGAATTATTTTCTCTTCAACTGTCGGTCAAGCTCTGATAGGCTGTAAGAAGATACAGTATCTTCTGATTAAGCAGCCTTAGTACAGGTACACTATCTTCTGATTCACCCTTTGACTCCTGCATCCTGTCCACCAGCATCCTGCATTGCCAACCACGCTAGCAAAGCGAAAACTTAACCCTTTGACTCCTCACCCTATCCACCAGCTTCCTGCAGGAAGCTAATGGATGGGGTGAAGGCGTCAAAGGGTTAAATTTTTTAGTTGTTGGATAGGGTGCGGGAGACAAAGGGTTAATCAGCTCTTAGTGCAGCTACACTATCTTCTGATTAAGCAGCCCTTAGTGCAGATGTTCCCTGTGTATAGTATGATTATCACATGTATTGTCTTCCCTGTATTCCATTTCTTTTTATGTCACAATGGATATACCGAGTAAATTTCGAACTGCTCTCTGTGGAGAAAGTTCGTCGCGCAATGCAGCGCCACCCACTTGTTTTCTGTATGCATATAGTTCTGTTTACGTCTGGTTGTGGAATTTGCTACAAATTTTGCCAGGGACTTCTCCTTTACTGCCGTGGGATTTTTAACGTGCTGCACACGGAACCACGGTTTATCGTTCAGTCGGAAAGGCTAGCATCTGGACTATCACTTGAGATCTAGTGGTGGTGGTGGTGGTGGTGGTGATGGTGGTGGTGTCTTGGAGGGGAGGGGAGGGAATCTGTGTCTGATCCAAGATTCGAACCTTACATCCTGGGAGTTCTTACATCCTGGGCACGTCCTTTAACCACAAGACCACACGCTCCACAGTTACAGAGCTGTGCACCCTGAATTCGCTCGGAGAGGATTTCTAAATGCAGATGATTGTATTGTCAGAAAATTTGGTGTAATTGTCATACACACATACATTCATACATACATGCATTCATAAATACATACATACATACATACTATACATTTATATATATATATATATATATATATATCATCATCATCATCATATCAGGTGCCCTGCCGCATGGCGTTGGCGACCATGGACTTCCAACCATCTCTATCTCTCGTTGCTACCAGCATCTCCCCCACCCTCCTCATCCCCAGCCACTCTGCAAGTCCGTCCAGCATTCTCTCCCTGGGTCTACCTGGTGTTCTCTTTCCCTCCAGCTTTCCCATTGTGACCGGGTGCTCTAAATTCCCCTTCCTCATAAAACGGCCTGTAAATGTTGCCTATCTTTTCCTAATCTTCCTTATGAGTTATCTACTTGTGTCTGCCTCCATCAAGACTGTTTCGTGTTTTTCTTTGCTGTCCATGGAACTCTCAACATTCTTCTGAGAAACCACATCTTGGCTGCCTCAAATTTGCTCTGGCTTTGCTTGCTGACTGTCCACGCCTCGCATCCGTACAACAGTATTGGTTCTATATAACATTCAAGGACTCTCTTTCTGATGTTATTTGATAGGCATTTGTTGGTAAGAATGCTTGTCATCTTCTTGAATGCTGTTTTGGCTTGGCCGATTCTGCCAGCTATTTCCGATGTGCATCTGCCGTCTGATGAAATGACCGTTCCCAGGTATTTGAACTTATTAAGCTGTGTCAAGGTTGTGCCATTTGCTGTTATTTTGCTTGAAGGGATTTCATGTTTTTTACTGATCACCATGACTTCAGTCTTCCTGCTGTTTAGTTCCAACCCCTTACCTTTGCTTTCTATTTCTAGTATATTCACAAGGTTTTGTAGGTCCCTTTCATTTTCTGCAATTAGCACCGTGTCATCTGCGTACCGAATGTTGTTTATCATTTTCCCTCCTACCTTTAATCCAGGGTCTTCTTCTAGGTTTCTTATGATGTTTTCGCTGTAAAGTGAAAACAGATCTGGTGACAAAACACAACCCTGTCTGACTCCTCTTTTGATGTTTTGGAAAGAGCTTATATTGTTTTCTATTCTCATTGCAGCTGTTTGTTCCCAGTACATATTCCTGATTATTCGTAGATCTTTTCCATCAACATTGCGTCTCTCCAGTTGGTTGATCAATTCTTTATGTCGTACCCGATCGAAAGCCTTGGTATAGTCAACAAAGCATAAATACAAATCCTTATTCATCTCAGTTGACCTCTCTATGATAGTTCTTAGGATGTATATGGCATTAATAGTTCCTTTCCCTTCCACAAATCCACACTGTTCTTCTGCTATTTCTCTTTTGATTCTATTCCTTGTCCTCATCATGATTATTCTTAAGAGGATTTTTTGTTACATGACTCATCAAACTGATTGTGCGATGGAGTTCGCATTCTATAGCGCTGTCTTCTTTGGAAGTGCAATGAAAATTGATTTTGACATATCTTTGGGATTTTTCCAGTGTCATAAATTTCATTTGGGAGGACTGTTATTGTTTCTATGCCAAATTCCTCCAGGGCTTCAATCATCTCTGTAGTAATGTTGTCTAGTCCTGGGGCTTTTCCTGGTTTCATCTTTTTCAGTGCTGCTCTGACTTCATCTTTCATTATGGGTGGTCCTTCAAAGTTCTTTTTTATAATGTGTTCTTCGTTTCTGTCATCCTCAAAAAGGTCTTTAATGTACTTTCCCCATCTGTCCAGTATTTTTGTTCTTTTTTCCATGATGAGCGTGCCATCTTTCGATTTTAAGCAACCAGTTTGATGTACATGTATTTTTCCTGTGGACAGTTTCTTCAATTCATCTGTGCATACCCTGAGGATCCATTTTGTGTCGTTCTTCTATCTCTTTGCATTTTGTGTTCAGCCAAGCTTCCTTAGCTTCATTGCACTTATACTTGATTTCTTTGTTTATCTTCCTGTATATCTCCTCGTTTCTCTTTGCCCTCCTCCTTTCCTCCATCAAGCCCAAAATTTCATTACTCATCAGCTCTTTTTTGCTTTTCTATCTGCCTTAGGGATTTCTTCACAAGCTTCATTTATCGAACATATATATATATATTGTATATATGTATGTATGTATGTGTACATATGTGTATATGTATATAGATAGATGGATAGATAGATAGAGAGAGATATAGGCAGGTAGATAGGTAGATGGATAGACAGAGAGACAGATAGATAGATAGATAGATAGATGTGTGTTTTTTGTTTGTTTGTGTGTGTGTGTGTGTGTGTGTGTGTGTGTGTGTGTGTGTGTGTGTGTGTGTGTGTGTGTGTGTGTGTGTGTGTGTAGATATATTGTGTATGAGTTACACGTTAAGACTTTGTGAGTGTGCATGAATTCAGTTAAGTCAGTTTTCTAACAGCGCCTGGATTCCAGATCTGACATTTCGAGTTCAATCCCAGCCACAGCATGAAAACTGATATCTTAGTTACTCATTTCATTGTTCCAATTTATTCTGTTGGTGTAAGCATGGTGTTTTATAGATGGGTCCCCAATCCCAATGTGACCGCTTCCATTTCAGCCTTAACAACGCATAGGGTTTGTGCGGGCTTAAGGAGTCTTTCAGATTATTACTGATAGAATATAACCAGCGCATAGGGTTTTGTGCAAGCTCAAGGAGTCTTTTAGCTTGTCACTGATAGATTATTGCCTGTGCGCTGGGTTTTGCGCAAGCTCAAGGAGTCTGTATGGAGCGCGTATGGAATTGTCACGAGCGTGATGAACTCCTCTTGAACACACTCCAACAAATCAGGTTTTAAGGTCACACAATCATGCGAAACATAAGTGTCGATATTACTACAGATGCCATGCCATAGAAGGATCCAAAAGAAGCACGACATAAGGCATTATTAGCCTTACCCCTGGGGACGGTAAATCAGGTCACTAAACAGTCTTCGTTTTCCGTCCCATTTTCTACGCCACTTGAATGACCGCATAATCCGGGACTTCTTTGTTTGTTTGTTTGTATTTTGGGATTTTTAAAAAAATTGTTTTTGTTTGGTTAGTTTTTGTTGTTGTTGTTTTGTTGTTTTTTTAACAATGCTATGACATTGTGTGACGATGGGGGATAGATACTCACGCTGCTGTGGAGATCCGTCGTGCATTGAGACTGCGTGAAAGGGCTGTACTCCACGCTACCTTTCATGATATAACCCCAGCGTCAACCAGGCCCGACAAACACAGATACCTGCGGTGTTGGTTACTAAATTTAACCAACACCATCAATGACGCATCCGTGACGTGGATGTATGGCCCCAGTCTTCCCGATGAGCCAATGGCACTCTCAACTGTAGGTGGGAGCTGGTTTCCGAAAATTCCCACAATGTTTTTGACAAGAATGATAGGAGTTCGAACCCACAACTTTCTACTCTTGTCCGCTGCGTTACCCACTACACCACGGCGACTGATTCACAAAATGCAATCTTTATTCTTTGATGTGCTGCACGATGCGGGCTGATGTCACTGTGTTGTCACGAGGTGTGTCACCGCAGACGATACGATGTCCTTTGAACTGGGACAGATGACAGCAGGGAGGAGAGAGAAGGAGGGGAGAGATTGAGGGATGAGGACGTGTCATTTCAATTGGGACAGATGACAGGAGGGAGGACAGACAATGAGAAGAGGAATATTGAGGGATGAGGACTTGTCATTTGAACTGGGAGGAAAAATGAAGGAGGGGGAGAGAAGGAGAAGAGAAAGGTTGGAGCGAATGATGGCTGGGGAGGGATGAGAGGGAGAGAGGAGGAGGGGAAGAACATTCGAGGGTATGGATTTGTACTTTGAACTTGGGAGAAAAGAAGGAGGGGAGAAAAATCGGAGGGGGGTAGGAAAGAAATTTGCACTTTGTTCAACAGGGATTCATCGCACTCGGACAATTCCATCTGTGCTCCACCAAATCTGTCAGCAATTATCAGGCGGACTCCTGGAGTCTGCACAAAACCGTATACGCTGACAAGGTCTTGAAATGGGAAGGCGGGAGAAGGACCAGTAAAACACTAAGCTTTCACCACCAGAATGATGTGAGCTTTAAGATGGGCAGCGAACAGACCAGTTTTCAGTATTGCGGGCTGGTAGTGAACTCAAAATATCAGATCTTGAGTCCACAGCTCTATCAAAAGAACCAACCGGGGAGTTTGTAAGCTGACTGAACGAAACGAGAAGTGCAGTAAGAAATCCAAAATAAGTGTGACTGCCTACGTTCAAGCAAACAGGAACCAGACAAACACGAAAGTACAATCAGAACGCGTATTTGATGCAACCAGACAAGACAGGCGCAAATTTTCGGCTAACTGGCCTTTGTCAAGCGTGAGTGTAAGACCACAAACGAACAAACACCAAATACAAATATTAGGAGAAAAAGACTGAAACTTCCCCGTCCAGTGCTTCGTCCAGTCGGAGAAGAGGACTAAAGTGACATCATAATGTGTTTGTGAGTAATGCCAGTAAGCTTCAAGCTTGTTAGAAAAAGTGGCAGTGTAAGCTAAAATTAATGAACAACATGAGAAGTGCAATAAGCTCCAAGCCTGTTTGAAAAACTGACAGTGGTTTAGGATAGTGTTCGTGAAGTGATATTCATAGACTTATGTTGGTGTGTTAGTGATAGTTTGGGGTGGGGTGGGGTATAGGTGTATGTCTGTGTGTGGTCGCCTGCCCAGCCGTGCACGCTGTTGTGTTTACATGTGTGTCATTTGTTTGGTGTCTGGTTTGTGAGACATTTAAGATGGTGTGTCATACAACACTGACATGAGCGTCTGTATTGTGATGCCGCAGTATAAAACGATGAGTAACTCGGTGCTTAGCTTTTCGTACGCATTTTTCACACGGACACACATACAGACACACACACACACAGATACACACACACACAGATACACACACACACACACAAACACACATACATACACACACACACACACACACACACACACACACACACACACACACACACACACACACACACACACACACAGCGACAGGTATTTGTTCAGAAAGGAACAATATAGCAAACACTATGGGGCCTGCTATTTTTTAACATTACTAAAAGCTATCTAAAAGAAAAGAGTGTCTGTGCAAATTTGTGGACTGTATGAAAAATAATTGATATTAAAGGCCGTATTCAGACTGTTGTTTGAGAATGCTTGCATTTCAGACTCTTTTGTGTTTCGTTTATTCCCTCAGAATGTTACTGCACAAAGCTCGTTTTTTTACGCACAGCATGTGGACAAGAGACGAACAGCTGTGCTGAAAGAATAGATATTTCAATGGAGTGTACTGTTGCCGAAGAATGCACAAGTTTCGGTGACTGCAGTGTTGGGTTTTTCTAATTAACCCAAAAAGGGATGACAGTGTGATGAATGGTATCGCATTTATTTGACGTCACCATTGATTTGCCGACCACCCATAATGAAAGATGAAGTTAGAGTAGCACTGAAAAAGGTGAAACCAGGAAAAGCCCCAGGACCAGACAGTATTACTACAGAGATGATTGAAGCCCTGGAGGGATTTGGTATTGAAAAAATAACAGTCCTCCTAAGTGGGTTTTATCAGACTGGGAAAATCCCCAAAGATATGTCAAAGTCAATTTTCATTGCACTTCCAAAGAAGACAGGGGCTATAGAATGCGAACGCCATCGCATAATCAGCTTGGTGAGTCATGTAACAACAATCCTTTTAAGAATAATCATGATGAGGACAAGGAATAGAATCAAAAGAGAAATAGCAGAAGAACATTGTGGATTTGTGGAAGGGAAAGGAACTATTAATGCCATATACATTCTAAGAACTATCATAGAGAGGTCAGTCCAGATGAATAAGGATTTATATTTATGCTTTGTTGATTTTAACCAAGGCTTTCGATCGGGTAAGATATGAAGAATTGATCAGCCGACTAGAAAGCCTCAGTATTGATGGAAAAGGTATACGTATAATCAGAAATATGTATTGGGAACAAACAGCTGCAATGAGAATAGAAAACGATATAAGCTCTTTCCAAAACATCAAAACAGGAGTCAAACAAGGTTGTGTTTTGTCACCAGATCTGTTTTCACTTTACAGTGAAAACATCATTACAAACCTAGAGGAAGACCCTGGATTAAAGGTTGGAGGAAAATGATAAACAACATTCGATACGTAGATGACACCGTTGTAATTGCAGAAAATGAAAGGGGCCTAGAAAACCTTGTGAATATACTAGAAATAGAAAGCAAAAGTAAGTGGATGGAGCTAAACAGCAGGAAGACTGAAGTCCTGGTAATCAGTAAAAACATGAAATCCCTTCATGCAAAATAACAGGAAACGGCACAACCTTGAGACAGGTTGATAAGTTTAAATATGTAGGAACGATCATTTCATCAGACGGCAGATGCACATCAGAAATAGTCAGCAGAATCGGCCAAGCTAAAACAGCATTCAAGAAGATGAAAAGCATTCTTACCAACAAATGTCTGTCAATTAACATCAGGAAGAGAGTTCTTGAATGTTATAAAGAACCGATACTGTTGTACGGTTGTGAGGCGTGGACAGTCAACACGCAAAGTCAGAACAAGATTGACGTAGCCGAGATGTGGTTTCTAAGAAGAATGTTGAGAGTTCCATGGACAGCAAAGAAAACAAACAAGACAGTCTTGATGGAGGCAGACACAAGAAGATCATTCATCAGGAAGATTGGGAAAAGACAGGCAACATTTATAGGCCATTTTATGAGGAAAGGGGAATTGGAGCACCTGGTCACAACAGGAAAGCTGGAGGGAAAGAGAGCACCATATTGGACGGACTTGCAGAGTGGCTGAAGACAGAGAGGGTGGAAGATGTGCTTGCGTCAACAAGGGATGGATACATTTGTAAGGCCATGATCGCCAACGCCATGTGGCAAGGCACTTGATGATGATGATGATGATGATGATGATGATGATGATGATGATGATGATTGATTGATTAACCGTATTGCTAGCTGAGGTCGCTCTTCCCTAGGAGAGCACGTCACTACAGTGGTTCGCCACCCATTTTCTTTTTGTCTCCTTTTTCTTCTCCTTCTCCTCCTCCTCTTCCTTCTTCTTCTTCTTCTTCTTCTCCTTCTCCTCCTCCTCTTCCTTCTTCTTCTTCTTTTTCTTCTTCTTCTCCTCCTCCTCTTCCTCTTTCTTCTTCTTTTTCTTCTTCTTCCTCTGCTTCTTCTTCTTCTTCCTTCTTTCTTCTTCTTTTTCTTCTTCCTTCTTCTTCTTGTCCTTCTTCTTCTTTGACCCTTCCTTCTCTGGCACACCTCTTACTACTTTTACCCCAGTCTCACAAGAAGAAATTCTCAACACAATCAGATCCATGTCGTTCAAAACCTGCGAACTGGATCCTCTTCCAGGTTCTCTCTACGCCGACTGTCTCCCTACTCTCCTCCCATTCATCACTGACATCATCAACACTTCTCTTCAAACTGGAACTGTCCCAGATTCTTTCAAGTCTGCTATTGTTCACCCTCTCCTCAAGAAACACAATTTAGATCCAAATGAACTGAAAAATTACCGGCCTATCTCTAATCTCTCTTTCTTGTCAAAACTCCTTGAAAAAGTCGTCTTCAACCAGCTGAACTCTCACCTGTCTGCCAACAATCTCCTCAATCCTTTCCAGTCAGCCTACCGCCAGTGCCATAGCACTGAAACTGCCCTACTACACATTCTCAACAATCTCCTCCTTGCAACTGATACTGGCAAAGTCTCTCTCCTCACACTCCTTGATCTGTCTGCAGCCTTTGATACCATTGATCATGGTATTCTCCTTTCTAGACTTCATCATACTTTTGGCATCTCTGACATTGCTCTGTCTTGGTTCACTTCATACTTATCAAACAGAAAACAAACCGTTCTCATCAATGGCACTTACTCTCAACCTGCATACCTGACCTGTGGTGTTCCACAAGGATCTGTCCTTGACCCTGTTCTTTTCACTCTTTACACCTCCCCCCTGTCCACCATCATCAACTCCCATTCTATAAAACACCACTTCTATGCTGATGACACCCAACTTCAAGACAGTGACTCACCTGATAATATACAGCGCCTGTTGACTCGCACCACTGAGTGTTATTCGGACATTAAGAACTGGATGACACACAATAGACTTCAGCTTAATGACGACAAAACAGAAGCTATCCTCATTGGCACCCGTCAGAAACTTTCTCAGCTGCCTCCTCTTTCTCTCCCATTATGTAACACATCAGTCCCAATTTCTGATTCAGCTAAAAACCTTGGTGTCTGCATTGACTCTACCCTCTCCATGAACAACTTTGCTTCTCAAACTGCCAGATCCTGCTACTATCATCTCCATCGTATAAGGCTGATCAGGAAGTATCACTCTGTCGAAACAACTGCTAAACTCGTTCTCTCCTTCATAATGTCTCGCATTGACTATTGCAATTCACTCCTGTCTGGTCTTCCTGCCTCCACCATTCACATCCTACAGCGCATTCAAAACAATGCTGCACGCCTTGTACTCAAAAAGAAAAAAGCTGACCACATATCTCCTCTCCTGGCACAACTTCACTGGCTCCCTGTATCAAAGCGCATACAGTACAAACTAGACACCATGTGCTACAAAAGCCTCAATAACGCAGCCCCCGATTACCTGTCAAGCCTACTTGAGATCTATGTTCCCTCATGTACCCTCCGCTCTGCCTCTGATCCTCTGACTTTTCGCTTTCCACGCACTAAGCTCAATACCTATGGTCCACGAGCCTTCTCTGTTTCTGGTCCACTCTCCTGGAACAAACTTCCTCTCTCAGTCCGTCAGCAACCTACTTTTGTCTCCTTCAAGTCCGCTCTCAAAACTCACCTTTTCTCCTCCGCATAAAATCCTAACCTCACTCAACCCGCCCCCCCCCCCCCCCCCCTCTGCAGCCTGTCTCCGCTCGGAGGGAATCACATGGTTATAATATATAATTGTATGCTATGCTCTCTATAATTTTCCATTGCTTTTATTCTTGCTTTTAATGCTTTTATTCTATCTCCCCATTTATAGCCGTGCGTGTGTGTGTGTGTCTGTGTGTGTGCGTGCGTGTGTGTGCGTGCGTGCGTGCGTGCGTGCTTGCGTGTGTGTCTGCTTCAGCGCTTAGATTTGATTTTATCAAGATTTTGCGCTATATAAATATTGTAATTATTATTAATTATTATTTTTCTTCTCCTCGTCCGCCTCTTTACTTTTCTTCTTTTCTTTCTTCTTCTTCTTCTTCTTCTTCTTCTTCTTCTTCTCTGTCTGCATGTGTTTTAAAGAATGTTTGTAGAAACAACTCCTTTGTTGCCGTGGTATTTTTTACATAAGCTAAAGAGCATGCTGCACATGGAAGCTTGGTTTATCGTTTCACCCGAAAAACTAACCCACTCAGACCAGAGTGAACACTGACAGATAATCCCATGGAAGGCAACAGGAAGTCACCATAGAAAGCCCGATGGAAGGCAACAGGAAATCACCATCGTATCTTCCCAAGAAAATCATGTCTCAACACACGAAAAATGAAATGAAAGACGTACATATTTATAAGAGGACATGTACATTTGCAAAAAGCTTAAATGACAGCCACAAAATATTTGCGATTCC
This sequence comes from Monoplex corrugatus, assembly GCA_030674185.1. NCBI lineage: Eukaryota > Metazoa > Mollusca > Gastropoda > Littorinimorpha > Ranellidae > Monoplex > Monoplex corrugatus. Next base: position 51,646,955 of record JAPXFY010000018.1, on the reverse strand, counting down.
TCAGCAGTTTACACGGTGAAAGTCCATTCAAAAATACAAAACAGCTGAAAAAATCGTGCTAAGTTACCTTAAGATATACTGTATATTCCTGAATCTTATTCACGAGTTCCATCTTTCTTTGCATCTAGTACATTTACTCAGGAAATGTGTCTGTCCGTCTCTGTCTACCTGTCTCTCTATCTTGTTTGTTCTTCCTGTTTCAGAAAACGTGAAGGCTTACAATGTCGTTGTCTCTTTTCAGTAAGTTGAATTTTTTTTTCAAGGATCATCGCATTCAGGGAGGCTACCTTTTGTGCTTAGCTTTTTTTTTCGTTCCATTTTCTACACCATCTTAATGGCCACAGAGGCTGGTACAGGGTTTTTGTCATTTTTTTGTTTTGTTTTTGTTTTATAATGCGATGATGATGATGTCGATGAGGATGATAATCATGACGCCATGGAGTTCCATCTAGGATTGAGATTGCGTGACAGGGCTGTACTCTACGCTTACTCTCATAATATATCCTGGCGTCAACCAGACCCGAGAGATACATACACCTGCGGTGCTGGTCAGAAGACTTCAGCAACACCCTCAATGACGCATCCGTGAAGTAGATGAGACACGACTGTGTGGTCCCAATCTTCCCAGTGAGCCCATAGCACGCCCAACTCCGGGCAGGAGCAGGTTAGAGCCGAAATATCTCACAGTGATATATTTTTGAAAGGACTGATGGGGATAAATAAAGTATGTTTGGGGGTTGTATACTTATGTATGCAAATTAGAGAAAAAGAGAGAGAGCAAAGGAGAGACAGAGAAGGAGAACAAAGGATTATTAGATAACACTATTTGTGTGTTAACCACTACACCACAGCGACTGGTATAAAGTTGATTTTTTCTATCTTTGAAATATTTGTTGTTTATTTGTTCCACAGATGAATCCATGCCGGACACCTCAGCCCTTCCATCCGTAATCTTCAGTCCATCAGACCACCACCACCACCATGACTGATTCGATCAAGACTCCACCACCGTTCAACTCGAACGAGCCTGGCACCACGTCAGCAAAAGCTGCAGTTCCAATGTTGGAAAGGAAATATTTAACACGACGATGGGTCCTGATCTACTTGCTGTTGGTCGTGCGAATCTGTCAGACGGCGTTACGTCAGTGCATCGGGATGGCGCTCGTGTGTATGACGCATATCAACTGCTCTTACGTCGCTGCTCGTGAGAACGCGTCATTCCTTCACTACGAGGTCCTGTACAGCAACGCGTCCCATGAAGTGATCGCGGAGGCAGAGTCCACAGTACGTATTATAGTTCTGTCTGTGTGTCTGTCTGTCTGAGTAAGTAATTATCTATTTTGTATAAAGTTTTGAGAATATATAGGACTTTTTTATGTAGTGTTATCTAGTAATCCTTTGTGCTCCTTCTCAGTCTCTCCTTTCCTCGCTGTCTCTCTCTGTCTTTTAGTATCTCGGCCTTCTTCTCTCTCTCTCTCTCTCTCTCTCTCTCTCTCTCTCTCTCTCTCTCTCCTCTCTCTCTCTCTCTCTCTCTCTCTCGCTCGCTCGCTCGCTCGCTCGCTTTCTTTCTCTCCTTCTCTCTCTCTTTCTGTCTGTCTCTCTCTCTCTCTCTCTCCCTCCTCTCTCTCTCTCTCTCTCTCTCTCTCTCTCTCTCTCTCTCTCTCTCTATCTCTCATTTGAATTTATCAGTATTCAACCCCC
>JAPXFY010000018.1:51570254-51640254 GCA_030674185.1 Monoplex corrugatus | reverse complement strand
GCGGGAGCCAAAGGGTGAAGTTTTGGCACTTAGTGGATAGGGTGCAGGTGTCAAAGGGTTAAAGTCCACATGAATGAAAACGTTTTTATGTTATTATTACCGTCGTCGTCATCATCATCATCATCATCATCATCATCATTAGCCTATTATTATTATTATTATTATTATTATTATTATTATTATTATTGTTGTTGTTGTTGTTATTATTATAATTTTTATTAGTAGTAGTAGTAGTAGTAGTATATTATTAGTAGTATATTATTATTATTATTATTTAATTATTTACCACAGTACAAAAAAACGCACACAAACGACTTCAAATTTTGTAATTTAAAGTCCACATGAATAAAAACGTTTTCATTATTATTATCATCATCATTATCATCATCATCATCATTTGTAGTAGTATTATTATTGTTGTTGTTGTTGTTATTACTATTACTATTATTATTATCATTGTTATTATTACTATTATTATTATTGTTATTGTTATTATTACGATCATCGCACTCAGGGAGGTTACCTTTGTGCTCACCCTTTTTTGTTTTGTTTTGGTCCCATTTTTTACACCACCTTAACCCTTTGATTCCCGAACCCTGTCCACCAGCAACTTGCATCGTCAGCCATGCTAGCAAAGCAAAAACTTCACCCTTTGAGACTGGCCTTACAAAGTGTCTCTTTATTTAACCTTTTGACTCCCTCACCCTTTCTGCCAGCGTCTCGCATCGTCAGCCGTGACAAGCAAAGCAAAAAATTAATCCTGTCACTCCCTCACCCTGTCCACCAGCTTCCTGCAGGAAGCTGATGGATAGGGTGAGGGAATCAACGGGTTAAGTTTTTGCAGTTGGTGGATAGGGTACAGGGGTCAAAGGGTTAATGGCCACAGAAGCTGGCATAGTTTTATTACAATGTGATTATGATGATATCGATGAGGATGATAATCATGATGCTGTGGAGTTCCATGTAGGATTGAGGCTGTGTGACAGGGCTGTTCTCTACGCTTACTATCGTAATATAATCCTGGCGCCAACCAGGCCCGAGAGAGAAAAACATGGTGCTGGTCAGAAGATTTGAGCAACACCCTCAATGACGCATCGGCGAAGTGGATGAGAATCGACTGTGTGGTCCCAGTCTTCCCAATGAGCCTATAACACGCCCAACTCACGGTAGGAGCTGGATAGAGCCGAAAAATCCCGCAATGATTTCTGAAGGTACTGATGGGGATTCGAACCCATAGCCTTCCAGTCGGTAATCCGTTGCATTTATACCACGGTGACTGATATGAATGAAAACGTTTTTTATTAGTATGCGCCGTCCACGTTCGGATATAAACACAGATTTTGTGTTTGTGCCTGCTTATTCAATGTTGATCACAAAGATGATGTATTGTAACTTTTGTGTATGAAAAAAAAAAAAAGATTTGTTCTTTGACATTGAAGTCACATGTGAAGATGTGTGTGCGATCTGCCAGGCAAGGGTGACATTTACAAGTGTGAAACAAGTACACCTGATACTGGTGTGTTATATGAAAACTTGTATAATCCTTCTTCCGACTGAATTACGTTCAAGGTGATATTATCGCTCCTCAAAGGAACGGCGTTACGACGAGGATTGTCTCTATCTACCTATCTCTCTGTTTTTCCGCCTGCCTGCCTGCCTGCCTGCCTGTCTGTCTGTTAGTCTGTCTATTTATCTGTCTAGCTCGTGGCCCGTTGGCACAGTTGGCCAGAGCGCTCTGCTGACAACGCAGGAGTCGTCGGTTCGAATCTCAGACAAACCAGTTGTACATGTATATCTATCTGTCTGTCTATCTGTCTATCTATCTATCTATCTATCTATCTGTCTGTCTATCTGACTGACTGTCTGTCTATCTGTCTGTCTGTCTATCTATATGTCTATCTGTCTGTCTATCTATCTGTCTGTGTATCTATCTGTCTGCTTGTCTATCTATCTGTCTGCCTGTCTATCTCTGTCTATGTATATATCTATCTTTCTGTCTGTCTCTCTGTCTATCTATCTGTCTATCTATGTATCTATCTGTCTGTCTGTCTATTTATCTATGTATCTATCTATCTATCTATCTATCTATCTGTTTAACTATTTATCAATGTTCGGGGTTTTTTTGTTTTTGTTTTTTTTATTTTTTTATTTATTTATCATATGTCGTTCTGTATGTTTATTTTCTATCCATTTTAGGCTGCCAGAGACATCCAGGTCTCAGACAGAGAGTTTCACTGGAGTTCTAGTGTGGAAGGTCACGTGTTGGGGGCCTACTACTACGGGTTTCTGCTGACGGTGATGGTGGCGGGTTACGTGGACAGAGGGCTGGGCTCGGTGCGGACCATCGCTGTGGGCATTGCAGGAGGGGGACTGGTCAACCTGCTGACCCCTGTCCTCACCCGTCAACACGCCTATCTGCTGGTGGCTCTGAGGGTGTTGGCTGGTTGTGCTAATGTGAGTTGTTGTTGTTGTTGTTGTTGTTGTGTGTGTGTGTGTGTGTCTCTACACCCGTCAACACGCCTATCTGCTGGTGGCTCTGAGGGTATTGGCTGGTTGTGCTAATGTGAGTTGTTGTTGTTGTTGTGTGTGTGTGTGTGTGTGTCTATACACCCGTCAACACGCCTATCTGCTGGTGGCTCTGAGGGTGTTGGCTGGTTGTGCTAATGTGAGTTGTTGTTATTGTTGTTGTTGTGTGTGTGTGTGTGTCTATACACCCGTCAACACGCCTATCTGCTGGTGGTTCTGAGGGATTGGCTGGTTGTGCTAATGTGAGTTGTTGTTGTGTGTTGTTGTTGTTGTTGTTGTTGTTGTTGTTGTTGTTGTGTGTGTGTGTGTGTGTGTGTGTCTATACACCCGTCAACACGCTTATCTGCTGGTGGCTCTGAGGGTGTTGGCTGGTTGTGCTAATGTGAGTTGTCGTTGTTGTTGTTGTTGTTGTTGTGGTGGTGGTGGTGGTGATGTGTGTGTGTGTGAGTGTGCGCGTGTGTGTGTGTGTGTGTGTGTGTGTGTGTGTGTGTGTGTGTGTGTGTGTGTGTGTATACGCCCGACAACACGCCTATCTGCTGGTGGCTCTGAGGGTGTTGGCTGGTTGTGCTAATGTGTGTGTGTGTGTGTGTGTGTGTGTGTGTGTGTGTGTATGTGGTATGTGTGTATGCGTGTGTGTGTGAGTGTGTGTATGTGTGTGTGTGAGAGAGAGAGTATGTGGTGTGTGTGTGTGTGTGTGTGTGTGTGTGTGTGTGTGTGTGTGTGTGTGTGTGTGTGTGTGTGTGAGTGTGTGTGTGTGTGCACCTGACAACACGCCTATCTGCTGGTAGTGTTGAGGGTGCTGGCTGGTTGTGGAGCCAAACTCGAACCCATGCAGTCGGGTTTAAAGGCAAAAGCTCTTCCTCTGCGCCCCCCTTTTTTTTTTTCGGGGAAGGGGGATAATTGCAGAAAAATTCGAAAGGGAGTTCTCTCGTTTGGCTTGTTGAGTATTAGTCATTCAGTGCACTCGTTGCATCATTCAGTGATATCTGGGGCAGTCATTCACAAAAACGGTAATTATCGTAATGCAGGAAAACCTCTCACACACACATCTGGCATTACGTGTCAAAGCGGTGGTGGGGACGGTTCATTAAGATTTGACAACCATTATCATCATTATCATCATGGTAATGTTTGACAAGACTAATAGCTGATGGTAATGGAGCTTTGGCTGTTTGTGTCGGCCCGGTAATTGTATATCGTGTGCGTTTGATGTCAAAGACAAACGATAAGGTTGAAATGACACCGTCACGGCTCTTTCGGTTATCGCCGTTTGATGTTGTAAAAAGCGTGACGTTGGAGAATCACAGCTTGATAATCTGTATTTTGGGACTGTTCTGTCTCACTAACAAGATTGAAGTTGATATGTGGATAATTTTTTCCACCCTTGCAAAAAAAGAAAAAAAGTTTCTTTTTCCACAAAAGCAAACGGTGGCATCAGAATATAAACTGACAACAATATACACATATTCAGAACTAGCTATTAAACTTTATTCCAAAGTCGAAGAATTAAAACGCGACGCAGCATCAGAGATTCGTTAAATATATATCGTTTATGGTTTACAATTTTTTTTAAATCGATGAATTTTAAAAAGTGGAGTGTGTGGTGTGTGTTTGTATATGTGTGTGTCTGTGCACGCGCGCGCGCGCGCGCGCGTGTGTGTGTGTGTGTGTGTGTAGCGCGCGCGTGTGTGTGTGTTTTTAAAAACAGTAATTTGCATCTTTGTTAGTAGGTTGTTAGAAAAATAGCCTGTAAGGAATGTCACTAAAGATGTCTGAGGAAAATATACATTCAGAATTATTTGGATTTTAACATTTGTTGGACATTTTAACAGGAATTCGTCACTGGAATTACAAAAATAATCATTGTTCAAAGATTTTTTTTCCAAAATACATTTAGATTTAAGAATTTGTTCAAACGATCAGTGAGTTCAAACATTCTATTGGCAAGCAGATATAGCGTTCGGACTTCGTTCAAGAGACATTTTACATCTGGAATTTGTTCCAGATGGGTCAGGATTTTAGAACTGGATCAAGTGGAGTTTGGAATTTGCTCAAAGAAAATATGGATTTTGGAAATAAAAGAGGGTTTTGGACTTTTACCCCAAAAGACACATTAATTATTTGTTCAGTATGCATCCTGATGAAGTAAATGTGTGTGTATGTGTGTGTGTGTGTGTGTGTGTGTGTGTGTGTGTGTGTGTGTGTGTGTGTGTGTGTGTGTGTGTGTGTGGTGTGTGTGTGTGACAGGGGGTGATAGATCCTGCTACCCACTCCCTGTTGTCCAGATGGGCTCCTGTATCTGAGCGGGGACAGTTGGCAGCCGTGGAGTATGGAGGTAAGTGCTTGCTCTGCATCACACAGAAAATGCAGATATATTCCATACATGTTTATGATATACCCACACGTTATCTATCTATCTATCTAGCTGTAGCTAGCTAGCTGTCCATCCATCTAGCTAGCTAGCTAGCTAGCTGTCTATCCATCTATCCATCCATCTATCCAGCCAGCCAGCCAGTTGTCTATCTGTCTATCTATGTATCTATCTACTATATATCTATCTGTCTTTCTGTCTGTCTATCTATCCATCCATCCATCTATCTGTCTATCCATCCATATCACTATCTATCTATTTTCTCTCTCTCTCTCTATCTATCTATCTATCTATCTATATATATATATATATACATATACATATACATACATATATATATGTGTATATATATAATATATATATATATATATATATATATATATATGCACACACATATAGATAGATAGATAGATAACACATATATACAGGTAGATAGCAGGACTAGAATACTGAGATAACTGGACAGCTGTGCAGCACACAAAGACGCTCAACCCTTCATAAGTAATTATGGCTTAAACGAACATGGTTGCCATGTTTTATATTTCAAGCCCCTTCATAAGTAATTATGGCCTAAACGAACATGGTTGTCATACGTTATATTTCATGCCCCTTTATAAGGAGTTATGGCCTAAACGAACATGGTTGTCATACGTTATATTTCATGCCCCTTTATAAGGAGTTATGGCCTTAACGAACATGGTTGTCATACGTTATATTTCATGCCCCTTTATAAGGAGTTATGGCCTAAACGAACATGGTTGTCATACGTTATATTTCAAGCCCCTTTATAAGGAGTTATGGCCTTAACGAACATGGTTGTCATACGTTATATTTCATGTCCCTTTATAAGGAGTTATGGCCTAAACGAACATGGTTGTCATACGTTATATTTCAAGCCCCTTTATAAGGAGTTATGGCCTTAACGAACATGGTTGTCATACGTTATATTTCATGCCCCTTTATAAGGAGTTATGGCCTTAACGAACATGGTTGTCATACGTTATATTTCATGTCCCTTTATAAGGAGTAACGGCCTTAACGAACATGGTTGTCATACGTTATATTTCATGCCCCTTTATAATAATAATTACAATATTTATAATAATAATTACAATATTTATATAGCGCAAAATCTTGATAAAATCAAATCTAAGCGCTGAAGCAGACACACACGCAGGCACGCACGCTCGCACACACACGCACGCACACACACAGACACACACACACACACACACACACACACACACACACACACACACACACACACACACACACACACACACACACACACACACACACACACACACACCCACACACACGCATGGCTATAAATGGGGAGAAAGAATAAAAGCAATAAAAGCAAGAATAAAAGCAATGGAAAATTATAGAGAGCATAGCATACAATTATATATTATAACCATGTGATTCCCTCCGAGCGGAGACAGGCTGCAGAGGGGAGGGTTGAGTGAGGTTAGGATTTTATGCAGGAGAGAAAAGGTGAGTTTTGAGAGCGGACTTGAAGGAGACAAAAGTAGGTTGCTGACGGACTGAGAGAGGAAGTTTGTTCCAGGAGAGTGGACCAGAAACAGAGAAGGCTCGTGGACCATAGGTATTGAGCTTAGTGCGTGGAAAGCGAAGAGTCAGAGGATCAGAGGCAGAGCGGAGGGTACGTGAGGGAACATAGATCTCAAGTAGGCTTGACAGGTAATCGGGGCTGCGTTATTGAGGCTTTTGTAGCACATGGTGTCTAGTTTGTACTGTATGCGCTTTGATACAGGGAGCCAGTGAAGTTGTGCCAGGAGAGGAGATATGTGGTCAGCTTTTTTCTTTTTGAGTACAAGGCGTGCAGCATTGTTTTGAATGCGCTGTAGGATGTGAATGGTGGAGGCAGGAAGACCAGACAGGAGTGAATTGCAATAGTCAATGCGAGACATTATGAAGGAGAGAACGAGTTTTGCAGTTGTTTCGACAGAGAGATACTTCCTGATCAGCTTTATACGATGGAGATGATAGTAGCAGGATCTGGCAGTTTGAGAAACAAAGTTGTTCATGGAGAGGGTAGAGTCAATGCAGACACCAAGGTTTTTAGCTGAATCAGAAATTGGGACTGATGTGTTACATAATGGGAGAGAAAGAGGAGGCAACTGAGAAAGTTTCTGACGGGTGCCAATGAGGATAGCTTCTGTTTTGTCGTCATTAAGCTGAAGTCTATTGTGTGTCATCCAGTTCTTAATGTCCGAGTAACACTCAGTGGTGCGAGTCAACAGGCGCTGTATATTATCAGGTGAGTCACTGTCTTGAAGTTGGGTGTCATCAGCATAGAAGTGGTGTTTTATAGAATGGGAGTTGGTGATGGTGGACAGAGGGGAGGTGTAAAGAGTGAAAAGAACAGGGCCAAGGACAGATCCTTGTGGAACACCACAGGTCAGGTATGCAGGTTGAGAGTAAGTGCCATTGATGAGAACGGTTTGTTTTCTGTTTGATAGGTATGAAGTGAACCAAGACAGAGCAATGTCAGAGATGCCAAAAGTATGATGAAGTCTAGAAAGGAGAATACCATGATCAATGGTATCAAAGGCTGCAGACAGATCAAGGAGTGTGAGGAGAGAGACTTTGCCAGTATCAGTTGCAAGGAGGAGATTGTTGAGAATGTGTAGTAGGGCAGTTTCAGTGCTATGGCACTGGCGGTAGGCTGACTGGAAAGGATTGAGGAGATTGTTGGCAGACAGGTGAGAGTTCAGCTGGTTGAGGACGACTTTTTCAAGGAGTTTTGACAAGAAAAAGAGATTAGAGATAGGCCGGTAATTTTTCAGTTCATTTGGATCTAAATTGTGTTTCTTGAGGAGAGGGTGAACAATAGCAGACTTGAAAGAATCTGGGACAGTTCCAGTTTGAAGAGAAGTGTTGATGATGTCAGTGATGAATGGGAGGAGAGTAGGGAGACAGTCGGCGTAGACAGAACCTGGAAGAGGATCCAGTTCGCAGGTTTTGAACGACATGGATCTGATTGTGTTGAGAATTTCTTCTTGTGAGACTGGGGTAAAAGTAGTAAGAGGTGTGCCAGAGAAGGAAGGGTCAGGTGGGCATGGTTGACAGGGTGTCCTGTCAAGCCTGTCACGAAGAGTTTGTATTTTGGTGGTGAAATAGTTGGAGAATACAGATGGGAGTTCTTCATTTGTATGTTTTGTTGGGAGAGGTAAATCTTTTCGTGTGCCAAGGAGATGATTCATGGTTGTAAAGAGTTCTTTTGAAGAAGAGGCATTCAGGATTTTGGTTTGGAAATAGCTTGTTTTTGCTGATGCAATGAGGGTGGATACTTTTGTTTTAGAGGCTTGGAAAAGTTGCCTGTGTACAGTGAGTTTGGATTTGCGCCAGCGGCGCTCTGCTCTGCGGAGTAACGGCCTTAACGAACATGGTTGTCATATGTTATACTTCAAGCAAATTCATGAGGACTTCTAGCCTAAACTAACAAACCATCTGTGAATTTCACTCTTGAAATATGAAATGTATATTATCTTATATACAGGCGTATTATGCTTTCATGCTGAATCGTTTAACTTACACTTCCTTTTTTCTTGATGAACCTAAGTTTTGAACAGAGTGTGCTGACAACAGACCTCCTTTTTTTTTTTGTTTATTTGATTTTTATATCTTTTAATTTCATTGTTTTCTGTTGCCTATAATTGTACTCGTAGATGAACAACGGCAGACGATGAAGTTGGCCAGCGTGCTAACGTTTGTCTCCTTTTTTCTGTCTGTCCGCTTGCAACATCTGGGTGTCGCAGGGAGACAGAGTTGACGATTGGCAGCGAGTTGGAATCCCTGAAATGAAGAGAGGCTGTACGATATCGTCCCTTTCACGCCATCAGTCCGGGTCTTCCTTGGACTACCTCTCGCTTTAAATCCAGATATCTTTTGTTATAGATTTGTTGAGCTAGCTGATGGGGTTGCAATTTTGGTCAAAAGACGAAACCGCTTGATGAATATGGCGGTGAACCGATGTTGTTACAGCCATTTCTCTTATCTTGACGTATCAGATCACGTGTCCTCTGGTCTTGTTGGCAGATTTTTTTTTTCAAACAATGCATCTCACATATGGTAATTTTGTGCTCTATGTGCTTGGTCTGGCTTGACTCTCATTTATACTGAAAAAATCAAAACAAACAAAAACAGGCCATTTATCATCATCTTCCTTTCATTCTCTCCCCTGACACTTCCTCGCTCCCTCAAATCCAATGCACAGGTGTGGCGGCAGCAGGATCCTTAACCTTCCTGATCTCGGCCTTCCTGTGTAAGATACCTGTGGACAACGGCTGGCCCTTCGTCTTCTATTTCTACGGCAGCGTCAGTCTTCTGTTCTGCCTGCTGTGGTCTGGCCTGGCCAGTAACAGTCCTGAGACACACTCCTCCATCACACACAGCGAGTTGGAATACATCATCACACACCGGTCTGAGTTACCACAGGACGATAAGGTTAGTGAGAGGGACGGGGAGGGATGGAGAAGGATATTTCGAGCAGAGAAGGAGAGGGGAGAGAGAGAGGGGGGGGGAGAGAGAGAGTGAGTGCGTGTTTCAGTTACTCGAGACGGATTACAATGTATGGATGATTCCATAAATCCAAAACACAAATCCCATGTAACCGAAGATCCAAACTAATTGACGCAAATGCCATAGGCTTGATCACAAAGCCTACAGTCAGCGAAAGAGCGACAAAAAAGGAAAAGCAGAAAAAAATGAAGAGCGCAACAGTTCGTACAAAAGATTGTAAACCTTTGCCTTAGTTTAGTTGGTTAGTTGATTTGATTTGATTTTTGACACCGGCATTGTGATTGAGTTTTTATTGATTCTTTCTTTGTTTTGATGTAAATGAAATCCAAAATAAGTGCCACTGCCAGCAAACAGGAACCAGAAAAAGACGAAAATAGAATCAGAACGCGTATTTAATGTGACCAGACAAGACAGGCGCAAATTTTCGGCCAACTGGCCTTTGTCAAGTGTAAATGTCAGATCACAATCGAATAAATACCAAATACAAAAATTAGGAGGAAAAGACTGAAACATCCCTACTGCTTCGTCCAGTGGGAGAAAAGGACTAATTAGGAGAAAAAGACAGAAACTTCCCTACTTCTTTTTTCCCACTAGACGAAGCAGTAGGGAAGTTTCAGTCTTTTTTTCTCCTAATTTTTGTATTTATTGTTTGTTCGTTTGTGATCATACATTTACGCTTAACAAAAGCCAGTTGTCCGAAAATTTGCGCTTGTCTTGTCTAGTTATATTAAATACGCGTTCTGATTCTATTTTCGTCTTTTTCTGGTTCTTGATGTAAATGAGAAAGGAAAAAACACCGCAATCATAATGGCGGTGAAAAAAAAAAGACAAAGCATAATGTAATTATATGTTTCGATCTTCACAGCAGGTGAACAAACAAACACATTTAGACACAGAAGCATCACTAACATCCTTGATTTCAAAACATGCATCTCCGGACAGATCGTCAGCCAAGTTGACTTGTGCTCCAGTTTGTGGGGGATTATTGGGTTTTAGGCTGTCATTTCAGTCCGTAATATCGTTGATGATGCTGACACCTAAGTCTTCAATGATCCAAACGTGTGATTTTATCCCTTTTAAAGACGGACTAAGTTAGGTTAAGGGGTCAGAGATGGAGTAGGGATGAACTTCCCGTGTGCCTAACATTCTTACCTAAATCCTTAATAAATAGAAAAACACCATTCTGACATGTAACTGGCACATTAGATCAGAGGGTTAATGCCAAGAAAAGACTTGGGGTTACGTGTAAAAAATCTAAGTTATAGTGTGTTGGCATATAACTGGTACAGTAGATCCGGCCGGACTCGCACATACATTTTAAAAGGCGAAGACTCCTACACGGCGGACGAAGAATTTGAAAGCAGAAAGAAAATGTCAATTGTGCAAATATCACATTAGCCGAAAACATAATCTTATTTGGTGTTGATGAAAACATGCACACAGATTCAGCATTTGATTTAATAATCATTTTATTAATGCAAACTCGATAACACTTTCCCGAACATCACTTCTTTAACAAAATACCTTTCACAAAATAACCATATAGAAAAATACATCGCAAACATAGTGTGGCGCTCGCTCACTTCTAGAGAAAAATGACTGCTATATCTGCCAGTGGTTTCTGAAGAAGTTAAGTATAATCACTTATTGCTTTACAACATATAATGAGAATGTTTTATCAGTGCTTTACCTGTATATGTTTCCTCTTAAACTTGACGATTTTGGTATTGATAACACTTCATGTATACATGTAGATCCTTTGATGAAGATATGGATGTCTTAGATATGTTGAATTTAAAGTCTTTTATGCAATTGATTTTGCTTTGCTGATAGTGTACGTCCCTATGTCTTGTGAAAATGAAATTCCAAAATGTTAAAAGACATAAAATTTTGAAACATCTGCCGGAAATACTCAAGGTCCGGACATTAGCATCAGCTGGACATGATCATCAACAAAAGAGCTGCCCTAAGCAGTGTGCTTTTCACACGCAGATTCCACAGTACTTCACAGCCATTCCAAGTTCAACGCAGAGTGAAACAGGGCTGTGTCTTCGCCCTAACGCTTTTCAGGATCTTCTTCCTCGTTCTGTCGTACACTTTCATAGCATCTGATGAGCGTACCTACACATCAGGTCCGATAGCATTGCTGGTCATTTTGTACACTTCAGAGCAAACACCAAAAGTACGTTAAGTAGTGATCCGGGAGATCTCTTCGCTGATGATGCCGCCATGGCATCTCATATACAGCCTGGTCTTCAGGGGTTAGTCAGCTCCTTGGTGCTTGCTTGCTTAGAAGTTTAACCCCATATCATTCCGAAAAAGACAGAGATAAGGTGCTGAACGCGGCGAAGACCCCCAGCATCAGCATGGGCGATTTCACCTGCAAATGGTAAATGAATTCTTTTCATTAAGATCGACAGTTTCCAGCAACCTGTTCCTCGACTCTGAGCTTAATAGACGGGTAGAGAAAGCTGTTGCTGCCATGGCTAAGCTGTCCAAGAGAGTGTTGGAAAATAACAAGCTCACCTTAATCACCAAGATTAGAGCGTCAGAGCCAGCATACTGAATACCCTTCTCCACAGCAGAGAGACTTGGACAACATACGTGCGTCAAGAGCATCACATCAGTAGCTCCCACCTATGATGCTTGCGCCATATCCTAGGCATTTCCTGGAAGGACCGTGTGCTAAAGTAGGACGTTCTGGACCAGGCCAACATATTAAGCATGTACACCCTTTCCAAACAACGACAACTGTGCTACATTGGCCAGTCAACGGTGTGTAGGATGTCCACATGCCAAATAGTGTCTTGCATGGAGAGCTCACTGCAGGATCCCAGCCCACAAGGCGCCCACTACTGCAACATAGGGACGTCTGGAAACCTGTGCTGAAGTCTGCTGATATCAGTATGGACATCTAGGAAGAGACAGCTACAAATGGCTGTGTCTTGACGACAGGCTGTACGTGCAGCCATCGCCACTGCAGAAAAGAAACGAACTCGACTGTGGTCGGTCAGAAGAAAGAGACAAAAAGCTGCCGGCAGCGACCACCCAGCCACAGCCATTAGCCTTCATATGCCTCAGCCATGCCAAGGACAGCACCTCAAAATTCGGCCTGTACTGCCACAGGGGACACTGTTCCTCATCCAACTGAGTCCTCATCCGTGCGTATCCGTGGTCAAATCAGACAGACGGAGCCATCATTCATGTTCCTCACTTTTGGTATAATGACTGGTTAGTTGTTGATTGTTATTTACTTCAGTTTGCTTGCAGGGCAGACCTCCTTGGCTCAAGATCATGTCCTCAGGAGCAGTGTGGGCCATCATGATGGCTCATATATCGTTTTCCTGGGTCTACTCCTGGATCTTGGCGTACCTACCTATGTACATGGAGGATGTTCTACACTACGATATCGCTCAGGTAATGCTGGTGATGTGCACGCACACATACACACAGGCATCCACGCACGTTGGCACTCATAGGCTTGCGCTCACGCATGGATGCTTGCGCGTGCGCGCTTACGTACACACACACGCACATAAACACACATACAGACGCAGACACGCACACATACATACACACACACTCAAAACACACGCACACACACACAAACAACGGGACACGCAAGCACATATGAGCACAGAGAGAAAGAGAACAGACTGCTATGTGTCAACACAAAGGTATGTGTGAACAGAATGGTATCTGTCAACACAAAGGTATGTGTGAACAGACTGCTATGTGTCAACACAAAGGTATGTGTGAACAGAATGCTATCTGTCAACATAAAGGTATATGTGAACAGACTGCTATGTGTCAACACAAAGGTATGTGTGAACAGAATGCTATGTGTGAACACAAAGGTATGTGTGAACAGAATGCTATGTGTCAACACAAAGGTATGTGTGAACAGAATGCTATGTGTCAACACAAAGGTATGTGTGAACAGACTGCTATGTGTCAACACAAAGGTATGTGTGAACAGACTGCTATGTGTCAACACAAAGGTATGTGTGAACAGAATGCTATGTGTCAACACAAATGTATGTGTGAACAGAATGCTATGTGTCAACACAAAGGTATGTGTGAACAGAATGCTATCTGTCAACATAACGGTATATGTGAACAGACTGCTATGTGTCAACACAAAGGTATGTGTGAACAGAATGCTATGTGTGAACACAAAGGTATGTGTGAACAGAATGCTATGTGTCAACACAAATGTATGTGTGAACATAATGCTATGTGTCAACACAAATGTATGTGTGAACAGAATGCTATGTGTGACTACAAATGTATGTGTGAACAGAATGCTATGTGTCAACACAAATGTATGTGTGAACAGAATGCTATGTGTGACTACAAATGTATGTGTGAACAGAATGCTATGTGTCAACACAAATGTATGTGTGAACAGAATGCTATGTGTGACTACAAAGTATGTGTGAACAGAATGCTATGTGTCAACACAAATGTATGTGTGAACAGAATGCTATGTGTGACTACAAAGGTATGTGAACAGAATGCTATGTGACTACAAATGTATGTGTGAACAGAATGTATGTGTGACTACAAAGGTATGTGTGAACAGAATGGTGTGTGTGACAGTACAATTATTGTGTGAACAGAATGGTATGTGTCAAGCTGGAAGGTGTTTTGTGTGAACAGAATGATATTTGTTTGAACAGAATGGTATGCTGTCTCACTGCATCTGTCCAGCTGACACAGATTTCTGTCTCGACATGTTGTTACTCCTCTCTATCTCTTTGAAGCTTCCAGATGCTGTAGTTTCCTGTCTATTTCTCTCCTTTCTCTCTCTGTCGTGTCTGATCGATGCCTGTCTCTGTCTCTGCTCTCTCTCTCTCTCTCTCTCTCTCTTCTTTCTCTTCTCTCTTCTCGTCTTCTTCTGTCTGTCTCTCTCTGCCTGTCTGTCTCTCCTCTCTCCCTCTCTCTCTCTCTCTCTTTCTCTCATCTCTCTTCAGTCTCTTCTCTCTCTCTCTCTCTCTCTCTCTCTCTCTCTCTCTCTCTCTCTTCATCTCATCTCTCTTTCAGTCGTCGTCTCTCCTCTCTCTCTCTCTCTCCTCTCTCTCCTCTCTCTCTCCTCTCTCTCCTCTCTCTCCTCTCTCTCTCTCCTCCTCTCTCTCTCTCTCCTCTGTGCATTTCTGCTTTTTTGCTTCTTCTCGTATCTTCTCTAGATGTTGTTGTTGTTTTAATGGTTGACTTGTACTTGTTGTGTTGTGTTGTTGTTGTTAATGGTTGACTTGTACTTGTTGTTGTTGTTAATGGTTGACATGTACTTGTTGTTGTTGTTAATGGTTGACATGTACTTGTTGTTGTTGTTAATGGTTGACATGTACTTGTTGTTAATGTTTGACATGTACTTGTTGTTGTTAATGGTTGACATGTACTTGTTTGTTGTTGTTAATGGTTGACATGTACTTGTTGTTGTTGTTGTTAATGGTTGACATGTACTTGTTGTTGTTGTAATGGTTGGCATGTACTTGTTGTTGTTAACGGTTGACATGTACTTGTTGTTGTTAACGGTTGACATGTACTTGTTGTTGTTGTTGTTGTTAATGGTTGACATGTACTTGTTGTTGTTGTTGTTAATGGTTGACATGTACTTGTTGTTGTTGTTGTTAACGGTTGACATGTACTTGTTGTTGTTGTTGTTGTTAATGGTTGGCATGTACTTGTTGTTGTTGTTAATGGTTGACATGCACTTGTTGTTGTTAATGGTTGACATGTACTTGTTGTTGTTAATGGTTGACATGTACTTGTTGTTGTTGTTAATGCTTGACATGTACTTGTTGTTGTTGTTAATGGTTGACATGCACTTGTTGTTGTTGTTGTTAATGGTTGACATGTACTTGTTGTTGTTGTTGTTAATGGTTGACATGTACTTGTTGTTGTTAATGGTTGACATGTACTTGTTGTTGTTAATGGTTGACATGTACTTGTTGTTGTTGTTAATGGTTGACATGTACTTGTTGTTGTTGTTAATGGTTGGCATGTACTTGTTGTTGTTGTTAATGGTTGACATGTACTTGTTGTTGTTGCTGTTAATGGTTGACATGTACTTGTTGTTGTTAATGGTTGACATGTACTTGTTGTTGTTGTTGTTGTTAATGGTTGACATGTACTTGTTGTTGTTGCTGTTAATGGTTGACATGTACTTGTTGTTGTTAATGGTTGACATGTACTTGTTGTTGTTGTTAATGGTTGGCATGGACTTGTTGTTGTTGTTAATGGTTGGCATGTACTTGTTGTTGTTGCTGTTGTTAATGGTTGGCATGTACTTGTTGTTGTTGCTGTTAATGGTTGACATGTACTTGTTGTTGTTAATGGTTGGCATGGACTTGTTGTTGTTGTTAATGGTTGACATGTACTTGTTGTTGTTGTTGTTAATGGTTGACATGTACTTGTTGTTGTTAATGGTTGGCATGGACTTGTTGTTGTTGTTAATGGTTGACATGTACTTGTTGTTGTTGTTGTTGTTAATGGTTGGCATGTACTTGTTGTTGTTGCTGTTAATGGTTGACATGTACTTGTTGTTGTTAATGGTTGGCATGTACTTGTTGTTGTTAATGGTTGACATGTACTTGTTGTTGTTGTTAATGGTTGGCATGGACTTGTTGTTGTTGTTGTTGTTAATGGTTGACATGTACTTGTTGTTGTTGTTGTTAATGGTTGACATGTACTTGTTGTTGTTGTTAATGGTTGGCATGGACTTGTTGTTGTTGTTGTTGTTAATGGTTGACATGTACTTGTTGTTGTTGTTGTTAATGGTTGACATGTACTTGTTGTTGTTAATGGTTGGCATGGACTTGTTGTTGTTGTTAATGGTTGACATGTACTTGTTGTTGTTGTTAATGGTTGACATATACTTGTTGTTGTTGTTAATGGTTGACATGTACTTGTTGTTGTTGTTAATGGTTGGCATGTACTTGTTGTTGTTGTTGCTGTTAATGGTTGACATGTACTTGTTGTTGTTGTTAATGGTTGACATGTACTTGCTTTACATGTGTCTGCCTATGTCTCTTACACTTAAAGCAAAGTGCTTGCCCGGTTAACACATAGAGATCAGTAGTTTAATCTAATTCAGTGTTATAATTTCTAAAGCGTTGTATGTGCTGATTCATCGGTTTTTATCATAGCATTTGAGTAAACATGTATTCCGCTCCCATTGTTACTTTTTAATACTTTCCTTACCGTCTTCTTTTCCTTTGTTTCTTTTTTTTTTCCCATCTGTTTACAGTATTATGTGCACAATAGCAAGGACTAGCTGTAAGACAGGTCCAGAGGGACCTAATGCTGCTACCGGCGGTAGTACAGTAGTCAGTATCCTCGCTTGTGCATGCGGGAGACTGGGGTTCAATTCACCGGAAGAGATTTTTGAGTGAAGTAATAATATCAGTTGTTAGTTTGACCCAAGACTTTATCAGCGCACAGGGCTTATGTGCAGATATAAGCTTATGCCATGATCATTTTGGATCTTATCCATCACATGAACTCATTATCATCATCATGTGCCCTGCCGCGTGGCGTTGGCGATCGTGGCCGTCCATATGAATCTATCCCTTGTCGCTGCAAATACATCTCCCACCCTTTCTGTCTTCAGCCACCCTGCAAGTCCGTCCAGTACTTTCTCCCAGGGTCTACCTAGTGCTCTGTTTGCCTCTAGCTTACCTGTTGTGATCAGGTGCTCTAATTTCTCTTTCCTTGTAAAATGTCCTATAAATGTTGACTCAGTGCATATGGAATTTAAACTTAGCGTGAGAGACGCCATCTTGACACAGCTGACTCTTTTCCACATCCAACTCAGTTCATAATCAGGAGCAACCATTGTCTAATCAGATGGAGCCATCATGTGTCAGTGAAGTGTAGTATGTAGTGCACCATAGCGCACTGTGTGTGTATTATAATTCGTTTCTTCACCTGTCTTTTAAGAGTTTTGTGCTGTGTTGTGTCCATTCAAATCATTCTCTGTAGTGTTGTGTGTCTTTTTAAAGTTTCGTCTTCATTTTATTTCATCAGGGTCTGTGGGTTGTGCCGTTCCCATCCTGATCATCAGTTTCTTGTCTCACGAGGAGAGAGTGGTGGCCGTGGTTCTACTGGTGCTGAGTGTGTCTCTACAGAACCTGACTTCTGTGGCCTACAGGATTAACTCCCTTGACATTGCTCCCAGGTGTGTGGTGTGTGTGTGTGTGTGTGTGTGTGTGTGTGTGGTGTGTGTGTGTGTGTTGTGGTGTGTGTGTGTGTGTGTGTGAGTGGTGGCCGTGGTTCTACTGGTGCTGAGTGTGTCTCTACAGAACCTGACTTCTGTGGCCTACAGGATTAACTCCCTTGACATTGCTCCCAGGTGTGTGTGTGTGTGTGTGTGTGTGTGTGTGTGTGTGTGTGTGTGTGTGTTTGTGTGTGTGTGTGTGTGTGTGTGTGTTGTGTGTGTGTGTGTGTGGTGGCCGTGGTTTTACTGATGCTGAGTGTGTCTCTACAGAACTTGACTTCTGTGGCCTACAGGATTAACTCCCTTGACATTGCTCCCAGGTGTGTGTGTGTGTGTGTGTGTGTGTGTGTGTGTGTGTGTGTGTGTGTGTGTGTGTGGTGGCCGTGGTTTTACTGGTGCTGAGTGTGTCTCTACAGAACCTGACTTCTGTGGCCTACAGGATTAACTCCCTTGACATTGCGCCCAGGTGTGTGTGGTGTGGTGTGTGTGTGTGTGTGTGTGTGTGTGTGTGTGTGTGTGTGTGTGTGTGTGGTGGCCGTGGTTCTACTGGTGCTGAGTGTGTCTCTACAGAACTTGACTTCTGTGGCCTACAGATTAACTCCCTTGACATTGCGCCCAGGTGTGTGTGTGTGTGTGTGTGGTGTGTGTGTGAGTGTGTTATGTGTGTGTGTGTATGTGTGTGTGTGTGTGTGTGTGTGTGGTGGCCGTGGTTCTACTGGTGCTGAGTGTGTCCCTACAGAACCTGACTTCTGTGGCCTACAGGATTAACTCCCTTGACATTGCTCTCAGGTGTGTGTGTGGTGTGTGTGTGTGTGGTGGCCGTGGTTCTACCGGTGCTGAGTGTGTCTCTACAGAACCTGACTTCTGTGGCCTACAGGATTAACTCCCTTGACACTGCGCCCAGGTGTGTGTGTGTGTGTGTGTGTGGTGGTGGCCGTGGTTCTACTGGTGCTGAGTGTGTCCCTACAGAACCTGACTTCTGTGGCCTACAGGATTAACTCCCTTGACATTGCTCCCAGGTGTGTGTGTGTGTGTGTGTGTGTGTGTGTGTGTGTCCAGAACCCGACTTCTCTGGCCTGCAGGATTAAGTCCCTTGACATTGCTCCCAGGTGTGTGTGTGTGATGTCTCTCCAGAACTTACTTCTGTGGCCTACACGATTAGCTCCCTTGATATTGCACTCAGTGTGTGTGATTGTGTGGTGTGTGTGTATGTTTGTATACATGTGTATGTGTATGCGTATGCGTACGTGTGTGAGATGGGTGGTATGGGTGGAGGAGTTGGTGCCTTTCAGTGATAGCGAAACTCATCGATGACAAATACAGATCGATGATAAAACCAGGTGCCCAGAGTGTCATTACAGACCGTGACGAATGACTGCAAATGGTAAATTAAGAATAAGATAAGTAACGATCAGCCAGGTTAGAAAGCCAACCATGTTGCAAGCTGCACCAAATGCAGACAGGACACAGACAGAGTTACAAAGTAAACTATAGCCCATTTCAGGTGATACAAATCTGTACAAAGTAAACTATAGCCCATTTCAGGTGATACAGATCTATACAAAATAAACTATGACCCATTTCAGTGATACAGATAGATACAAAATAAACTACGGCCCATTTCAGGTGATACAGATCTATACAAAGTAAACTATGACCCATTCCAGGTGATACAGATCTATACAAAATAAACTACGCCCATTTCAGGTGATACAGATCTGTACAAAATAAACTATGACCCATTTCAGGTGATACAGATAGATACAAAATAAACTACGGCCCATTTCAGGTGATACACATCTATACAAAGTAAACTATGACCCATTTCAGGTGATACAGATCTATACAAAATAAACTATGGCCCATTTCAGGTGATACAGATCTATACAAAATAAACTATGACCCATTTCAGGTGATACAGATCTATACAAAATAAACTATGGCCCATTTCAGGTGATACAGATAGATACAAAATAAACTATGGCCCATTTCAGGTGATACAGATAGATACAAAATAAACTATGACCCATTTCAGGTGATACAGACAGATACAAAATAAACTATGGCCCATTTCAGGTGATACAGATCTATACAAAATAAACTACGACCCATTTCAGGTGATACAGACAGATACAAAATAAACTATGGCCCATTTCAGGTGATACAGATAGATACAAAATAAATTATGGCCCATTTCAGGTACGCTAGTTATTTGATGGGGATGACATCATCCGTTGCCTGTGGTCTGACCTTAACGGGGCCTTACATCACATCCGCTCTTCTGGTCACGGTATGTAGCCTATAGTTTTGGTATGGTTGCTGTTCAGTCTGTTCTGTTATATTCAGTGCTATATTTATAATTTATTAAATCGGTATAAATCGTTTGGTATAGCGCCATTCTCCAGACTCCGCACATTATGCATAATGAGTTTGTTTTTTGTTTTGGTTTTGTTTTTGGTTTTAGTTGTTTTTTTGTTGTTGTTGTTGTTTTTAGTGGAGCATGTCCCCCGAGGGGATGCCGAGGGCTCTTTCTGTAATAAATAGTATCTCCACCTTCTGGAAATTCTGTGCTTGAATCGAATTTCCTCTTTCTGTCATTCTCTTTGTTTCTGCCTTGTTCCTTTGCTTTCTGTCATTTCTTCCTATCATTTTCTGCCTTGTTCATTCACCTGTATGTGTTCAATAAAGTCTCACGTGCTTTCTCTTAGAATTGATAATTGGGTACATGTATTAAGTGCGTTTTTGGTTCAGGGATATAGATATAAGAAAGCGATTTTAGGTAGTTTAGGCCTGTTTTTATATATGCTTTAGGGTCCTTAGTTATGTTTAATTTTGTGTTCAGTATGTTTTTTAAATCCTATCATCCATGTGAGAAATTGGACAGATTGGTCAACGCCAGGGGCATCTCCTTATATTGTGTGCGCAAATGCATTGCATGTGTACTTGGTTTTCTGTTGTTTTTTTTTTCCTGTTGGAGTTTTGTATGGTTTGAACCGTTTACAACTCTACTCTGTTAGGCGAACTGACCACTGTGTTGTTGCATAGCCTGTATCCTAGGTGGGCGTGCGTGCCACATACTTGATTTACATGCTGACAGTAAATGCTGCTGCTATAATGCTGTTGTCAGTAAATGCTGTTGTCAGTAAATGCTGTAATCATTAAATGCTGCTGTCAGTAAATGCTGCTATCAATAAATACTGTTGTCAGTAAATGCTGTAATAATTAAATGCTGCTGTCAGTAAATGCTGCTATCAGTAAATACTGTTGTCAGTAAATGCGTAATAATTAAATGCTGCTATCAGTAAATACTGTTGTCACTAAATGCTGTAATAATAAATGCTGCTATCAGTAAATACTGTTGTCAATAAATGCTGCTATCAGTAAATACTGTTGTCAGTAAATGCGTAATAATTAAATACTGCTGTCAGTAAATGCTGCTGTCAGTAATGCTACAGTCATTAAATGCTGCTGTCAGTAAATGCTGCTGTCAGTAAATACTGTTGTCAGTAAATGCTGTTGTCAGCAAATGCTGTTGTAGTAAATGCTGTCAGTAAATTCTGCTGACAGTAAATTCTGCGTCAGTAAATGCTAGTCATTAAATACTGCAGTCAGTAAATGCCACAGTCAGTAAATGCTACAAGTCATTAAATACTGCAGTCAGTAAATGCTGTTGTCAGTAAATGCTGCTGTCAGTAAATGCTACAATCAGTAGATGCTGTTGTCAGTAAATGCTGCTGTCATTCTGGTGTTATCAGTGTCACGTAACTTCCATTGCCATCCCCATTCCAAGACTTTATCAGTGCATGAGGTTTTCCGCAAGTTCAAGAGTTGTCCTGATAACGGCTGGCAGATTGGACTGGATTGCTTATGGAATTGTCAGAGTGCCATAAGCTTTTGCTGAACAAAACTTCAGACTTCAGTCTTCAAAAATATGTATGTGAAGACCGATAACTTATCCTTACGGCCTTCTGTTTAAAAATGAATAAACAAACTGATTTCTACTATCCTTTTCTCTTGCTGTCCATTTAAAATGAAAATGAAAAAAAAAAGAACATTGTGTGATCTGTCGCAGGTATTTCTCTGTACACTGAACTTGTGTAATGATGGTCAGTGACTACACGTGGATGAAAAGATGGGCGGTGTTTTGAGTTTTTCTTATATTGCACAATCAATTTCGTCTACTTTTACATGGAGACCAATTTCTTTTACCATCGTGAAAAATCGCGGTATGTAAAGACGTATTCCATTATCGATAAAGACGCCCGTTTTGCCAGCTTCACGTAGACTTATCCCCCGTGGGGATGCCGGGGGCTCTTTCAGTATATATAGTATCCCCATCTTCAGGGAATTCTGTGCTGGAAATTTTCTCGTTTCTGTCACCGTCTTTGTTTCTGCCTTGTTCCTTTGCTTTCTGTCATTTTTCCTATCATTTTCTGCCTTGCTGGTCCATTCACCTGTATGTGTTCGGTAAAGTCATACGTACTTTCTCTTCGGATTGATAATTGGGTACATGTATTAAGTGCATTTTCGGCTCTAGGGATGTGAGATATGCGGAAGCAAATTTAGGTAATTTATGCCTGTTATTATATACATTTTGGTGTCCTCAGTTATGCTTAAATTTGCATTCAGGTGTGTTTTTTAAATCCCCTGTGTGTTAAATTGGACGGAGTGGTCAACGCCAGGGGCACGTCCTTAGATTATGTACGCAAATGCATTGATATGTGTACTTGATTTTCTTTTCTTTTTTTCTTTTTTGTTGTTATTTTTGTTGAAGTTTTGTACGTTTTGAAGCGGTGATAGCCCTGATTTGGCTCTAGGCAGTCGGCTGGGCTTTAAATAACAATAACAATAACAGTAACATAGACGTCAAATTCGAGATAAAGCTGCATTAGTCCTACTTAAGTGTGACATTTATGCTTTGTTGGAATCGTTTTCATTAGTTTAATTAAACCATGGGGTAAACCGCAATGTTCTTCGTTTATTTTAGCAAATTTGCTCGATAAGTCGAAAACAAATATTATCCGTGTTTTGACAACCAGGTACATGCGGTCTCAGTGCTGTTTGATTGTGTTTTTGAGCCTTCATGTTGCCTCACTCACAGAAGCGAAGAAATCTAATACTCTTCGCCAGTGCAGAGATCATCGTTTTGCTTTTTTAACTTCTGAAGATTATGGTAATGACATAAAGAAAGATGAAATCCAAAACAAGTGCGACCGCCAGCGTTCAAGCAAACAGGAACCAGAAAGAGATGAAAATAGTATCGGGACGTGTATTTTATACAACCCGACAAGACAGGTGTGAAGAAAGATAACTCTTCGCGCCTTTGTACACAAAATTGAAGTAGAGTTCTCCCGTCTGATAGGTAAAGAGAGGAGATTTTTCCGATCTTCTAGGCAGACCTGTAGTGCCTGAGCCCCCTTCATGTGTACATCATGCACGCAGAACATCGTACACACGCGTTAAAGATCCTTCAAGCGGTGTCATTGCCGGAAGGCATTTGTCCCCTTAAGTTATTTATCCACACGATTGTACTTATGTTTTCGCTTGGTTTTTTTTTGTTTTTTTTTGGGGGGGGGTCTTTTTTTTTGTTGGGGGGGGGGTGTTTTTCTTTTCTTTTTTTTTTCAGAAATGAAAGTTGCATTTTTTCAATAATTCAGTGTACTTTTTTTTTCGTTCAGTATGTACTCGTGTATGTACATGTGCATGTGGAAGTGTATGTATCGTGTGTGTGTGTATATGTGTGTGTGTGTGTGTCCGTGTGTGTGTGCGTGCGTGTGTGCGTGCGTTTCAATCTGAATTTGTGCTGCCACGACTGTTGCAGAAATCTAGAGAGGAGTGGCAGACGGTGCTGTACATTGTGTCGGCAGTCAGTGTGCTGGGGGGCGTGGTCTTCCTGCTGTGTGCACGTGGCAGCATGCAGCCCTGGGCACGCGACATGGAACGTGACATCAAGAGCAACATGAGCTTGGAGGTGACGATCAGCAAACCAGAGAAGAAAGCAGACAGCCCGGAGAAGAAGCACTGTAGTGCAGAGGACGATGTGGCTGCTCAGGAGCTGCTGACCAAAAAGATCAACACTGAGAACGAGGTCACAGAGAGCGGTAATTCAGCGGAGCGCTCCCTTTTGACTAAATGCTAGTCTGTGGAGAGCAGGCTGCCATACAGGATTGTGGCCTGAACGTGTTTTAGTATTTTTGCCAGAGGTGGCTTAGTGCGCTTTGACACAAATCAAGGACACATGAAATTGAAAAAAATAGAAAACCAAGTCGATGATGACCAGAAACTAATAATACGAATCGCTTGCACAACCATGGACAAAGTCAGGAATTATTCATTTGAGCAGTCAGAAAAGTCAAGTGTTTTTCTTTGTAAAAAGTGAAGAAGAACAAAGCAAAACTAAACAAAAGTCAGCAAACAACACAAGAATCAAATGAACGTGAAGAGTAATTAATGAAAAGAAGATGGTCAAACCATTCTGATAATCTCCCATTTTAAACGTGAAAGTTGTTTTTTTCCTCACCATCAGGAAATCAAAACATTTTTACTTCTCAAGGCGACTGTGACCTTACAAAAAATGAAATAAAACGGACCTGAATCGCGCATAGTAGTAAGCCGTCACAACAATGAAACACAGAATGTAAAATATGTTCAAACGTTTCTGGGAATGTGCTGTTTGCACACTATCCTGAAAAACGAGTTGATTTGAGACACCTTTTCGGTCAGTGTGACTTTGACCTTAACAACGAAACTTCCCAATTTGTGCATTTTTGACTCCACAACAGTCCATATATCAGCCCCACTTTCGTAAAGATTGACGTAAACAGAGGTGAGAACATCTTGTTCACATATTTTTATCATAAACACACAAACACACATTTTTCTCCGGTCGATATGAAACAATCTCCCTTTTCTTGAAAAAAAAGGAAAAATTTCAGAAAAGCGCAGGAGGTCGCCTAATCAACTCAGAGCTGAAGCCACAGTGTCATCTTCCTGGCAGGAAAAGAAGTAGGGCGGAAAAAGAGCTCTGGAGCAATGCAGTGAGAGATGACTGTTATTTTAAGTTCCTGAACCACTGACAGCAGGTGTGATCATACCACACGATACACAGGCACGGCCCATTCAATGGTCACATGCAAAGAAAGAAAACAAAACAACTGGCGCTATCACAAACAAGCGATCACGAAGACCATTATAGCGGACCACCACACTTACAACAGAGATGGACACATTTCTGAAAACAGCAAGTGGAACAAATCTTGACATGAAGTCTGTTTCTGTAAACAGTAAATGAGTCTGGAATTGTTCGAGGGAGATCCACTGCACCACTTCATTCCAGTGGTAGGCTGATAAAATACCAGTATAAAATATAGACTAGGTGAAACATAGTCTAGGTAGGGCCTCAGGACCTGGACAGCTCATGGGTTTATATTATGTGCAGGCTTAAGGCATGTGCCACGGTCACCATACACGTGGCACCTGTGACGTTTGCGCATATGGAACTCGTTCCGAGCGCGGAGACGTCATCTTGAGAAACTGAAACTGAAACTGAAACTCACTGCACTCCGAGACAACACCTTATGCGCTGCTTCCAAATCTGCCTGCAGTTATGTGGCAAACTCATCGAGCGAGCCTGCACAAAATCCTTTATGCTGGCAAGGTCTTGACAGTCGAAAGGGAAGGGGACTTATGAAACACTGGCACCTCCAGAATGATCGGAGCATTACAATGGGCAGCGAACAAACCAACTGTTATGTTGGGTTGAACAGAAGACGTGAGATCTGCAGTCCCACAGCTATTCCAAAAACAGCCAGTTTATACGAAAAACACATTGACAGCGTCAGCCCCTTTACACGTACACTTGTAGGGAAACAGATGAGGGGGGGGGGGGGTTGGAGAGAGGAGGAGCTTATATTTCCTGTACACTTCCACTTGTAGGGAAACAGATCAGAGGAGAAGAGGGGGGTAGAGAGAACACTAGCATTTATCTCCCGTACACTTCCACTTGTAGGGAAACAAATGAGGGGGTTGGAGAGAAGAGTAGTATGTATTTCCCGTACACATACACTCATAGGGAAACAGATGAGGGGTCAGGGGAGGGAGAGGGGGTTGAAGAGAACAGCAGCGCAATGTGTATCTTCGGGACCAGAGTGTTATTCTTTAATCGAATGACATGAAGTAAAAACGGGTCACTAGGGCGGCTGGGGGAAAAAAGAGCTGGGTAAATATTTGATTCCTCCTCAAATATACTTGTCAGCTTTCGTTCTCTCGATATCAGTTCCAAAAAAAATATGGATACAAAGTGTCAATAAGACCACTAACAGAAGAAGTTAGCTTGCAGTGAACATGGCAAAGTGGATTGTGCCACTGACGACAGCCTGGAGGTCATGTGTTGGAATCTTTGTTGGTCAAAACAGTTATTTGGCCTTTTTTTCTGACCGGCATTTTGTCCTACCTACAGCTGAGCGTGCTACAGACTTATTGGGAAGAATGGGACCACGCCTTCGAGCCTCATCCACATTGAAGATGTACCTCAAATTTCCTGACCAACACCACAGGTGGCTGTATCTCTCAGGTCTAGTCGATGTTAAGATATATCATGAAAATGAGCGTAGAGTACAGTTCCAACAAGCAGTCTCGCTCCGAAATGGAAACTCCATAGCATGATCACTATCGTCCATCATAGCATTGTGAAAAAGACATTCCAGATTCTGTGGCTCTGTATGTCTTGTTGTCGTGGTGACCTCAGTGTTGGTAGGTTGACATGTGTGCTGGAGAGCCGAAATGACGCAGTGTGGGAGTACTGACACAGGAGCGGTGCAGAAAATCTGGCAGCAGCAGCAAACAATAAATAAAAGTTGTGTGTTTTTAGTTGTGTGTTTTTTCTTTGTTGTTTGTTTTCAAGAGGGACTGTGTGGTCTTTGGATTAGGTTGTTTAAGCACAGTGTAGTCCTTTCTTCATGTCGCCGTTTCAACCAGTGATACACGGATACGCTCAGGATGCTTTTTACGTACATAAATACGAACGTAGTTCAGAGAAGTCGTAAGCATACAAACTATTAAAGATATCACATTTTCAGTAGCACTTCATCATATTCGTCTAAAAGCACATGTGTGTGAATAGACGTTGAAAGAAATATTGAACGAACTGCATCATATCATTTACATCATGATGATGAAGATAATATCGCTCACCGCAAAAGTCACAATTATAATCGTATGCATATCACTTAGTGCAAATGTCATAATCATGATCGTACGCATGATCATATCCATCACGCAAATCGGAAAATGAAAAAGTTGATTGTGAAAATTGGATGATTTTTGTCTAAATTAACAGCATCAAACTATAGCACATATTTACGAAAAAGGTCAGTAAAACGCTAGCATTATTTTATACCATAAACCGCGGCATTGACCACAGGAACCAAAAAGAACAGCATAGATTGTGCAAGTTAAATCAATATTTGAATGCACTACCACGGTTTGGGATCCCAAGCATAAACAAAACTTCATTATCATCATCATCATCATCATCATCATCAATCATCATCATCATCATCATCATCATCATCACCATGTGCCCTGCTGCATGGCGTTGGTGATCATGGCCCTTCATACGAATCTGTCCTGTGTCGCTGCAAGTACTTATCCCACTTCAAAAGAGTTCACAACTATGGCAGCCCAATTCATAACTGACGACTACATGCCCAGAGACAACGGCTGCATAACCCAAATGCTTCAAGTTCTCCAACCAAATGCTTCAAGTTCTCCAACCTAATGCTTCAAGTTCTCCAACCAAATGCTTCAAGTTCTCCGACCAAAGCTTCAAATCTCCAAAAATGTTTCAAGTTCTCCAACCATCCAATCACCCAAATGCTCAAGTTTCCAACAAAGTGTCCAACAATGCTCAAGTTCTCCAACTGTACAAATCACAAGATCGAACACCGTTTATGGCTGATTTTACCATACAAGTGGTGCTGACTATTCTAGATGTTCACACCTTCACCAGCGGACAGCAGCTGTAGAAGAGTATTACAAACGATATTTGCTAGTAGTATCACGGAAAACTTCGTTAACGATATGTCTATTAACAACAACAAAACGTTTAGGAGTCGTACTGAACGATAAAGAAGTTCATTTTTCATTAAAAAAAAAATAATAGCAATAGACTGGAACCATTTTGAAGAAGAAGCAGTCACAGCACTACTTCCACACACGGATCAGTACCCTGACCTGCTGACACACAAGCGTTGTTTGACTGATTGATTTGGTTCAGTTTTTACGTCGAAACCCACCTCAGGTGATATGGCGCATGGCCGACGGGGATAACTATCCCAGGGAAGTGGGGGGGGGGGGGGGGGGGGGGAAGTGGGACCTATCTAATTCTATACCGACACCACCAGAACTACAATGACGTTAAGATGGGACAGTGAGAAGGCCCAGTTTTAATGTAGCGCAGCCCCCGGGAAATCGAACCCACAACCATAAGCATGTGAATCCGACGCTCAAACCAACTGAGCTACTGAGGCCGGCCCCAAGCGTTGTACCCTTTCCCGTCACGTTTGTGCCAGTCATGGATTCTGCGACGTACAAACGAAGACCAGGGTCATGACCCCTACAGTAGTTTGATCCGTATTGTGGGATCTGTTCGAGGAGAATGTTTTTATTCAGAAGGTTGCAGTAGTGAGAATGTTTTTATTCAGAGATGTTGCAGTAGTGAGAATGTTTTTATTCAGAGAGGTTTCTGTAGTGCTGTTGTTGGTCGTATAGGCCTGTGGTCATGTAAGACAACTGGAACCTTTTCTTACACGTAGCAACGCTCGCGCGTACGTGGCGAGATAGCGAGTGGCGAGAACGAAGTAAAAAACGAAAAAAGCTTGTCAGTGAAACGGATCCGAAGCACAAACAAATTTTAGCCAATGTACATGTACACAGCAACCAGAGAAAACACGAAAGAAGAATACGAACGCGTACTTAATACAACAAGACAACACAAGCGCAAATTTTCGGCCACAAACAAACACCAGATACAAAAATTTTTAGAAAAAGACTGAAACTTCCCTGCTGCTGTGTCCAATGTAAGAAAAGGAATATTTCTCAATGACAGACAGGACAGAGTCGACGTCAAACACAAAGGCAACTTGCACGACTGCCGTCTTTACCTCGCCGGTGAAATCCTCTCGATGCTACCTAGCCTTACCTAGCGAATACCTAGCCACGCTTTGCCGCTAGTTGGCACAAAGAAACGCTTTGACCTAGCGTATTTCGCTAAAACATCGCCTGCTAGCGTGTAAGAAACGGTTGGCGTGGAGGTAGAGCTTTTGCCTTCTACTCTGACAGCGCGGGTTTGAGTCTCTGTCTCTGTCTCTGTCTGTCTGTCTCTCTCTCTCTCTCTCTCTCTCTCTCTCTCTCTCTCTCTGTGTGTCTGTCACACACACATACACACACACACACCCTCTCTCTCACTCTCTCTCTCTCTCTCACACTGTCTGTCTCACTCTCTCACTCTCACGCTCTCTGTCTTACTCTTTCTCTCTCCTCTCTCTCTCTCTTTCCCCTCTGTCTCATTCTCTCTGTCTCATTCTGTCTCTGTCTCTCTCTTTCTATCCCTCTCTCTCTTTCTCTCTCTCTCTCTCTCTCTCTCTCTCTCTCTCTCTCTCTCTCTCGGGCCTCGATAGCTCAGTTGGTTTGAGCGTCGGATTCACATGCTAATGGTTGTGGGTTCGAATCCCGGGGTACGCTATATTAAAACTGGCCATCTCACTGCCCCATCTTAACATCATTGTTGTTCTGGTGGTGTCAGTATAGGATTAGATAGGTTCCCCTTCCCCCACTTCCCCGGGATGGTTATCCCCGTCGGCCATATCACCTGAGGTGGGTGTCGACGTAAAACCTGAACCAAATCAAATCAAAATCAATCTCTCTCTCTCTCTCTCTCTCTCTCTCTCTCTCTCTCTTCTTTCTCTGTCCCTTTTTCTTTAACTTCAACGCAGGAATTCAAAGGGGCACACATATCTCAGGGAGAAATAATCAAACTAAATCTCTAAAATTCGAGATTGACTTGGGGGTAGGGCTGGGACCGTGGAGGTAGAGGAACTTTGTTACATACAAACTCCAGTCCGATCAACTGTGAATGGGTACCTGGTCTTGTTCAGGGTTGAGGAAGGTTAATTAAGTAGCGAAAGAGAGGACTGAGACTTATTTAACTGTCTTGACTCGAGAGTAGTGTGGTCTCTACCTCCTCACCCGTCAGGTTATGAGACAACTATTGTCCGTTTTTCCATATATGTACAATAGGACAAATACTTTTCTGTAGACAGGAGACAGTTTGTATCCAACATTTCTGATGACTGATAGCCACCCATTTCCATGATTTCAACAACAGATTATTCCACTTGTAAAAGATACCAAAAAAGGAGCGACAGAGGGCCAGTACGGTGTACTTAAAACAGCTAAAAAAAATAGTTGAAAATAGTTTTAAAAAAATAATAGTAGTTAGAAATAATCTCTGCCAAACTGATGGTTTTTAGGTAAAAACCATCAGTATGGCAGAGATAATTTTTCATTTTACATTTTGCTCCGTTACTAAAATACCTGTTGCCTGGAATCACCAGCATGGCAGAGACAATTTTTCATTTTAGATTTGCTCCGTAACAACCAGTTTAATAAGATCATCAGCATGGCAGAGATAGTTTTCATTTTAATTTCGTCCTCTAACGCGTAGGTAATTTTTGCATTTTAAATTTGTTCCGTAATTAAAATAGCTTAACCCTTTGACTCCTGCACCATGTCTACCAGCATCATGCGTTGTCAACAGTGCTAGCAAAGCAAAAACTTAACCCTTTGAATCCCTCATCCTATCCACCAGCTTCCTGCAGGAAGGAATAGTGTTTCTATCACGGAAGAAAATAGTTTCCACCGTGTGTCACAGGAATATGAATTAGGGATGTACATATGTATAAAGTGGATAGTGTGAAGAAGTCAGAAGGGGTAAGTTTTTGCAGTTGGTAGATAGGGTGTGGGAGTCAAAGGGTTAAAATCATCATCATGAGAGAGAGAATTTTTCGGAATCAGTGTTAATTTTGGCAAGTGACGGATTTGATTATTTATTTACTCACCTCTGTGCCGTTTTCTCTGTTTTAAACACAACATTCTCGTCGAATGTTTGCCTTTGTTTGTTTTGCTTCTTGTTTTCTCTTGTGTGTGTGTGTGTGTGTGTGTGTGTGTGTGTGTGTGTGTGTGTGTGTGTGTGTGTGTGTGTGTGTGTGTGTGAACGCGCGTGTGTGTAATTTTGGTG
This sequence comes from Monoplex corrugatus, assembly GCA_030674185.1. NCBI lineage: Eukaryota > Metazoa > Mollusca > Gastropoda > Littorinimorpha > Ranellidae > Monoplex > Monoplex corrugatus. The sequence continues at coordinate 51,609,291 of JAPXFY010000018.1, read as the reverse complement.
TGTATATGTGTGCGTGCGTGTGTGTGTTTGCTTCTTGCTTTGGGGCATTGTGTTTGTTGCATGTGCATGTGCGTGTGTGTGTGTGTGTGTGTTTCCTTCTTGTTTTTTTCGGGGATTTGGTGGGGGGGGGGGGGGTTGTGTGTGTGGGTTTTTTGTTGTTGTTGTTGTTTTGGGGGTTTGTATGTGTTCTGTGTGTGTGCGTTGTCTTGTGTGTAGTGTGTGTTTGTGTTTCTTGCTTTTTTTTTGGGTGTGTGTTTGTGTGGGGTGTTTGTGTTGTGTGTGTGTTTGGTTGCTTCTTGTTTTAGGGGTGTGTGTATATTTGTGCATACATGTGTGTGTGTGTGTTTTGCTTCTTGTTTTTTTGGTGTGTGTATGTGCGCGCGCGCGTGTGTGTGTGTGTGTGTGTTTTGCTTCTTGTTTTTTTTTGGGGGGGTGTGTATGTTTGTGCGTGCATGTGTGTGTTTTGCTTCTTGTTTTTTGGGTGTGTGTATGTTTTTGCGCGCTTGTGTGTGTGTTTTGCTGCACATTTTCTGCACAGCTTCTATATATCTACTTTTACACTATTCATTTTTGGCTCATCAACGCACACCCACACGCACCGAAAGTGAGGTCATCACGGTAGCTAAGGCATGAACGGGCCTTTTGACAGTTCTATCCCATTGCCTGTGTCGGTCGTCAACGACTGCCTACTTGTTGTTTGAGTACAAGAACATTCTTTGTTCATGTACCATGTGCGGTTGCACATACGCCTGGGCCTGGGACTGTTTCTTTCTTTCTTTGTTTATTTGTTTCCTTGATAAGTGGGGTGAGCGTACGTCCGTGTGTGTGTGTGTGTATTTGTGTGTCTGTGTGTGTTTTCAGTGTTTACGCTATGCATGCATATTATGACCATATAAAATCATACCACTGTCTGTTTGATTTGCATGTCTTCTTTTGTTGCAAATGTCCTCTCTCTCTCTCTGTCTGTCTCTGTTTCTTTCTGTCTCTCTCTCTCTCTCTCTCTGTCTCTTTCTCAATTCTCTCTCCCCCTCTCTCTTCTCTTCTCTCTCTCAATCTCTCTCTCTTTCTCTCTCTGTCTTTCCCAATTTTCTCTCTCACTCTTTCTCTCTCACTCTTCTCTCTCTCTCTCTCTCTCCTCTCTCTCTCTCTCTCTCTTCTCTTCTCTCTCTCTCTCGCAGGCGCTCACTCACATATGCAAACGTACGCACACATACATATACATACATACACACACCCGTCAACACACACACACACACACGCACGCACGCACACACACACACACACACACACACACACACACACACACACACACACACACACACACATGCAAACATAAATGGACCGCGCACAGACATAGAAGCCTTGGTTCCTCGTGAGTCAAGGGAAATCAACAACACCAAACAACAAAAACAACTGAACAATCAACAAGATCATAAAAACTCAATCACTGTCATTAGTCTGAACAAATCAACTAACATGAGCAAGTAGCCTATAACAATATTATACTATCTTTATAGACAGTACTACAAAGCATTGTATGCAATATCCGAACGCCAGAATACAATCAAACTGCTATAATCAATGACGAACATTCTTCACCAAGGCATACATGTTGCGACCGCCTGTACCCGAGCCGGAAAAAGAAAGAAAGACGATGGTCAAATCGTCCTAACATTCTTTCATTTTGTACTTTTTTTCTACCCTTTGTCACCTTCATTCTATCCACCAAATGCACAATCTTAACCCTTTTGATTCCCTCATTTTATCTACCAGTTTCCAGCCTTTCTTTAATCCTTTGGCACCTTCACTCTATCCACCAGCTGTGAAAACCTAACTTTTGATTCCCTCATCTTATACCTTGACCCTATCCACCAGCTGCACAATCGTAATCTTTTTGACTCCGTCTTATCTACCAGTTTCCTGCACTTTTTTTTTAACCCTTTGACACCTTCACCGTATCCACCAGCTGCAAAATCTTAACCCTTTTGACTCCCTCATCTACCAGTTTGCTGCACTTTCTTAACCCTTTGGCACCCTCACCCTACCCACCAGCTGCACAATCTTACTCGTTTTTGATTCTGTCATCTGACCTACCAGTTTCCAGCGCTTTCTTTTAACCCTTTGACACCTTCACCCTATCCACCAGCTGCACAATCTTAACCTTTTGATTCCCTCATCTAATCTACCAGTTTCCAGCACTTTTGTTCACCCTTTTTTAAAACTCTTTGACATCTTCATCCTATCCACCAGCTGTAAATTATAAACCCTTTCACTCCCTCATTTTATCTACCCGTTTACTGCTCTTCCTTAACCCTTTGACACCTTCATTCTATCCACCAGTTGTAAAAACTTAACCCTTTCACTCCCTCATTTTATCTACCCGTTTACTACGCTTCTTTAACCCTTTGACATCTTCACCCTATCCACCAGCTGTAAAAACTTAACCCTTTCGCTCCCTTCTCCTAAATTACAATTCCCTGCTCTTCTTTTAGCCGTTAGCTCCTTAACCCTATCCGACAACTTCGACTCAAGTGTCATCAGCCATCGTGAAGTGGAGTATGTATGTGACCACAGATACGATATGAAGTGACATGACATTCACGTTTACAGTTACTGTGATGAATAATATTACAGCCAGTGCCATGAAGTGATAGACGCCCCCTTATGCACTGCTTGTGTAAGCCATTAAATAATGTAAGGTGGATTGTGAGTTTGGGTTGTTGTTGGGTTGTTGTTTTTTATGCATTTTACAAATACATATTATTTATTATTGTTCTGATTAACCCACTCGTATTAAGCGTGTAGCCATATCAGGTGTGCCAAGGGCCTTGTGGAGATTAATCCTTTGACTCCTGCTCCCTGTCCACCGGCAGTCTGCATTGTCAACCATGTTAGAAAAACCAAAGCTTCGCCTCTAATCTCCCGCCACTCCACCACCTCACCTATACCACCCCCCTCCCCGCCCCCATTTCCTGTTAACTTGAGCCCTTCGTCTTTAGATGACCCGATGACTGGTGACGACTGTCTTTGCCAGTTTGCATTTGCGCACACACGAGAGTGTGTACCTTTGATGTTAATACACATATTCGAAACTTAATAAAAAAAAAAACAATTTGAGTTTGCCGCGTTTTTAATCTGAATTACAAAAATTTACTTTAAAAAAATTAACCCTTTTGACTCCCTCACCCTATCTACCAGCTTCCTATAGGATTATATGTATATAGGATAGGATAGATTAAATGCAGGATCATCATCATCAGGTGCCCTGCCGCATGGCGTTGGTGATCATGGACTTCCATCTGTCTCTATCTCTTGTTGCCTCAAGCATCTCTTCCACCCTCCTTGTCTTCAGCCACTCTGCAAGTCCATCTAGTATTTTCTCCCTGGGTCTACCTGGTGCTCTCCCTCCAGCTTTCCCGTTGTGACCAGGTGCTCCAAATCCCCTTTCCTCATAAAATGGCCTATAAATGTTGCCTGTCTTTTCCTAATCTTCCTTATGAATGATCTACCTGTGTCTGCCTCGTCAAGACTGTCCCGTTTGTTTTCTTTGCTGTCCATGGAACTCTCAACATTCTTCTCAGAAACCACATCTCAGCTGCCTCAATCTTGTTCTGGCTTTGTTTGTTGACTGTCCACGCCTCACAACCGTAAACAGTATTGGTTCTATATAACATTCAAGAACTCTCTTCCTGATGTTAATTGATAGGCATTTGTTGGTAAGAATGCTTGTCATCTTCTTGAATGCTGTTTTGACTTGGCCGATTCTGCCGGTCTATTTCTGATGTGCATCTGCCGTCTCATGAAATGTATCGTTCCCAGGTATTTAAACTTATCAACCTGTGTCAGGGTCGTGTCGTTTGCTGTTATTTTGCATGAGAGGATTTCATGTTTTTTACTGATCACCATGACTTCAGTCTTCCTGCTGTTTAGTTCCAACCCCTTACCTTTGCTTTCTATTTCTCTTCTATTCACAAGGTTTTGTAGGTCCCTTTCCTTTTCTGCAATTAGCACGGTGTCATCTGCGTATCGAATGTTGTTTATCATTTTTCCTCCAACCTTTAATCTAGGGTCTTCTAGGTTTTTCATGATGTTTTCGCTGTAAAGTGAAAACAGATCTGGTGACAAAACACAACCTGTCTGGTTCCTCTTTTGATGTTTTGGAAAGAGCTTATATCGTTTTATATTCTCATTGCAGCTTTTTGTTCCCAGTACATATTTCTGATTATTCGTAGATCTTTTCCATCAACATTGAGTCTCTCCAGCTGGTTCGTCAATTCTTCATGCAGGATAGGCTAGATTAAATATAGGATAGGCTAGATTAAATATAGAATGGGCTAGATTATATATAGTCCAGGCTAGATTAAACATAGGATAAAGTAGATCCAATATAGGATAGGCTGAATTAAACATAGGATAGGCTAGATTAAATATAGGACAGGCTATATTAAACATAGGAAGGCTAGATTAATTATAGGACAGGCTAGATTAAATATAGGACAGGCTAGATTAAATATAGGACAGGCTACATTAATATGACAGCTAGATTAAAAAGGATAGGCTATACTAAATATAGGACAGGCTAGATTAAATATAGGATAGGCTATACTAAATATAGGACAGGCTAGATTGAATATAAGATAGGCTATATTAAATATAGGATAAGCTATATTAAATACATGATAGGTAGATTAAATATAGGATAGGTTAGATTCAATATAGGATAGGCTACATTAAACATAGGATAGGCTAGATTAAACATAGGATAGGCTAGATCAAAAATAGGATAAGCTAGATTAATTATAGGATAAGTTAGATTAAATTAATGGAACTGTCGTAACTCGGCGTAGGACTTGGTTAAATCCTAGAGATCCAAGCTGCCAACAACCAAAGGAAGAGTTTACCTAGTGGGCAAAAGAGAAGTTAAGCAGTTCAAGTGAAGAGTCAGAGATGAAAGGCAAAGGAGGAGCGACTGTGGCGTAAACTAACTCCTATACCGGTACACGATTCTGCATTAGGGGCACAGATAGGTCCGAGTGTCGAGGGACCAGTGCGATTCGTCACTGGCTCATTAAGAAATGACGGAGAGCGCTGACTTAGCCCTATGACTCCGGCACCTTATCCATTAAGTGCAAAAACTCAACCCTTTGACTCCCTCACCCTATCCATTAGCTTCCTGCAGGAAGCTGGTGGATAGGGAGAGGGAATCAAAGGGTTAAGATTTTACTTTCCTAGCATGATTGACAATGCAGGATGCTGGTGGACAAGGTGCAGGAGTCAAAGGGTTAAATCAGAGAAATCAAGAAGAATGAAGCGAGATATCAAAGAAAAAAGGAAAAGGAACTTTGACTTAAGACAGGCTCAAGCGAAAGAGAGAGAGAGGTTGTAGCGAGGGAGGAGGAAGTTCGATTAAAGAGAGAAAGAGAGAGAGAGAGAATTCTAATTTAATTAAAGAAAGGGGGAAAAGAGACCATGACAGAAAGATAAAGTGGAAAGAGAGCTTACAGGTAGTTAGAAATCAGAGAACGTAAGGCCTTGGTGAAGAAGAAGCTTCAGCAGAAAGAGGGTTGGTCTCAAGAGACCCGTTCGATCCGTCTGGACCCCATTGCTGATAAGGAGGATTGTTATTGTTATTGTTATTTTTGTTTAAAGCCCAGGCGACTACGTAGAGCGATATCAGAGCTATGCTCGTTTCAAATCATATACAGGGGGCGCAAAAGTAGGTATACAGTTATGAAAAAAGAAAACACATACAATACTCATTGCATTTATTATACAAACAAATGAATATTGCATATACATGTAATAACAAGCACAGCTTAATCCCTCAGATACTCAAACTGCTTGTCGTCGGTATTCACACACTCCTCTAATGAGAGCGGACACTCATGCACACTCTAGCACAAAGATCTTTATCCGCATCAATTTCTTGACAAGCCTGCAAGATGAACTGCGAAAACCATTTCCTTTACACATCCCCCCAAAAAGAAGTCCATCTGTCTTCCAGTATTGTTTTAAAATCCGTCTGCGCTTCTCGTCTGTCAGATTACCAGCCATGGTTAAATTAAATTGCCGCTTAGATCTAAATCAAATTGCCGCTTTGCCTGCAAAAAATACAAAAAATTAAAAGTTAGGATAAAAGTACATGCATATTACTAGTTACAATAAAATATAATTAATGACATTGAAAATATCAAAAACAAGGCCAACTAACTTAATGTGCTAATAATTTCAATCAACTAAGCATTATAATAATGATGTGATACTTACTGTATACCTACTTTTGCACTCCCCTGTACAACAAATACAAATACAAACAAATACAGGAAAAAAAGGAAAAGAAAATTAAGTGTTTCAATGCATTCGCGCACGTAATTTAAGGTGATGCCCCTGGCGTTGACTACTCCGTCCAATTTATCACACAGGGGATTTAAAAAATATACCTGAATACAAAGTTATACATAAGTAAGGTCACTAAAACATATAAATGAAAACGGGCCTAAATCATTTAAAATTATTTCTGCATCTCATTTCCCTACAGCCAAAAATGCACTTAATATATTATCCAACTGTCAATACTAAGAGGACGTATGTAAGATTTTATCAAACACATACAGGTGAATGGACCAGCAAGGCAGAAAATGATAGGAAAAAATGACAGAAAGCAAAGGAACAAGGCAGAAACAAAGAAAGTGACAGAAAAGAGGAACTTTCTAGCACAGAACTTTCAGAAGGTGGGGATACTATTTGTACTGAAAGAGACCCCGGCATCCCCATGGAGGAGATAAGGAGGATGCAGACACGTAATCTGACACACTTTGAACGCAAGGCCATGATTTGTACCACGCGACTTATTGTTCTACTTCGAAGGAAAGCGCGCGAGGGTGTATTACGTCACGGTCAGGGGAACCTCGACGTCTATGCCAAGGCCAAGGTCAAGGCTGAGCTACTGTGACACTTCCACTGACTAGGTGTAGACATATCATCATCATGTGCCCTGCCGCTTGGCGGTTGGCGATCATAGCCCTCCATACGAATCTATCCCTTGTCGCTGCAAGTACATCTCCCACCCTCTCTGTCCTCAGCCACTCTCCAAGTCCGTCCAATATTTTCTCCCTGGGTCTACCTAGTGCTCTCTGTAGATGTTTGCCAGAGGAAATAACGGTCAGCGAGGAAGGACGTGGTGGAAACATTTGAAAAGCTTATCCTCCGCTGAAATCTTGTTTTTCGCTGTACTGTCTAGTTGCAGGCAAAATTGAGAACAAGGTATAGGACGTGAAAAATCTTTTATATCAGGAACTCTCCTCACCCTCACTCTACCAGTCTCAACCTCCTCTCTCATACGCATTAACACATACATACACAACCACACACTCCTTCTGTCACGGACACACACGAGTGTTTGCTCTCTCTCTCTCTCTCTCTCTCTCCTCTCTCTCTCTCTCTCTCTCTCTCTCTCTCTCTCTTCTCTCTCTCTCTCTCTCTCTCTCTCTCTCTCTCTCATCTCTCTCTCTCTCTCTATCTGTCTCTCTCTGTCTCTATCTCTCTGTCTCTGTCTCTTTCTCTCTCTCTCTCACTCTCTCTCTCTCCTATCTGTCTCTCTCTGTCTCTGTCTCTCTCTATCTGTCTCTTTCTCTCTGTCTCTGTCTCTCTGTCTCTGTCTCTCTCTCTCTCTCTCTCTCTCTCTCTCTCTGTGTGTTATGTAAGGCCCCAATCTATGTGTAGTGTGATACAGACTCTCTATGAGCGAGGGCTGGATGTAAAAAGCATACAGTTTGCTAATTTCATAAATAAAATTGTGTTCTTGTTTTTGTATTTGTTCTCTCGGTCTCTCTGTCTCTGTCTCTGTCTCTATCTATCTCTCTCTGTCTCTTTCTCTCTCTGTCTCTCTCACTCTCTCTGTCTTTCTTTCTCTCGTTCTTGTTTTTGTATTTGTTCTCTCGGTCTCTCTGTCTCTGTCTCTCTCTATATATATCTATCTCTCTCTGTCTCTTTCTCTCTCTCTCTCTCTCTCTCCCTCTCTCTCTCTTCCATTCTCTTGCTCTTTCTCATTCGCTCTTTCAGTCACTCTCTCTCACTTGCTTAATCTCTCTCTCTCTCTCTCTCTCTCTCTCTCTCTCTCTCTCTCTCTCTCTCTCATATACACACAGCTGCAATAATGAAGTACATGTGAATTGTAACGTGTATAAATATCTACCAAACCCCTTCCCCTCCCTTTTTGTGAATAGGACGGTGGCTTTCGCTATAAAACAGTATCGGTGTCAATATCTGAACTTTTGAACTGTCTCATACACACACAAACACACGTATACACACAGACTTGGAGCAAATGCCCGAGCAGGGTGGTACAAAACGCTATTCACAGAAAGGAAAAATGTGAATAGGGAGGAAGAAAAAACGTATTCAGTTGAAAAAGAAGGGAGTGGTGAGTAATCGTGAAGGTTATTTGCACAGCCTACACAAGGTGAACACAGACGTAAAATGAAAAAAAATTTAGATAGACAGATAGATAGATAGATAGATAGATAGATAGATAGATAGATAGATAGAAAATAGATATAGATAGACAGATAGATAGATATATAGTTAGATAGATAGATAGATAGATAGATATATACATAGATAGATACATAGATACATAGATACATAGATAGATACATAGAGATAGATAGATAGATAGATAGATAACAACAAGATAACAAGATTTTATTTTAGCCCAGTGCACAGACACAAGGAAAATGTTTTGGCTATGCATACAATTACACTCACACCTCACAACAATTACAATATTCAACATCATAAAAGACAAATTCGTCAGTCATCCACGGAATCGAAGAAACACACGCACACAACACGCACACACACATACACACACACACACACTCACGCCACGGCGCCCAAATCCGAGACACCTTAGCTGGCCACTTTTGGTTCTGCCCTGCCAGCTAATTAACAGCACGCATCTGTCCCTCCCCTTCCACTCTCCACACCACCCTCACCCATCCCGTGGCGAGGCACAGGCATGCATTGAAGTACAGGCCTACAGATTGACCTAGATTCGATTTAGGCCTACTCTGTGCCAATCTCAGTCACTTCCTACATTCAGTCCCTACTGAAAGATCGCAGCAGTTACAAAGCACTGCTGTAGAGTGATGGACTCTGGTCAAACCTGCCTGGCTAAAAATAGCACTCGGAGACGATGCTGGCTGGCAGAAAGGTAGTAACTAGAGGGTGTCAGAATGGCTGGGAAAATGCAGCCATGACGTACGCATACACCCACACCCACACCCACACACGCACTCACGCATACACACATACACCCACACACACACACCCACACACATGCACACACGCACACGGGATTTAAACAACATAAGGTAAAAATTATTCTCTTACATTCCCTCCCCCTCCTCACATGTGCAAGACTAAAAACCAAAGACAGGTGAGGAAGCTCTGATACATAACAAAATATTTTGTAAGAGTACATTCTAACGCGAGTTGAGAAAAAAAATCACTATAATCCAAGCCTGGGGAATTAAAATAGTTTATCAATTAACAGAAATAACAAACAGATAAATGACAAATAAAGTTCCTTCTAGAAACTATCACTGAATTTCCATAAGCCCTCCTTCGAGTACGCAGACTGAGGATTAGAGTTCAAAGACAAGATAAATAGCTCTTATAAATTTGGTTAAGAATAAGTTCATCACAGGGTAAGAGAAAAAATTGTAACTAAGACACGAATGTATGATGCAAATCATTAACACATCAGTATAATCAAGAGGATGTAAAGATGTAAGTCTAGCAGATACACACAACAAAAAGAGGTCTACAGGGAAACAGGGTGACGGGCAGCCCTTACATAAAAACTATCTTTAAAGCGAGACATTCTGGCTTCGATGGAACGAAAGCGCTTTCCTGAAGGAAGTGGTGTGAACAGACTGTTTGCCAGGTGATCTTTGACAGCTATGATAGATTTAACCTTCTTCTTAGTTCATTTTTCGTAGATGGAATCGATGGAAGGAAGAGTAATGCCGATGATTTGGAGGCAGTGCTGACAATTCTGTTTAGGCCATCTTTCTCAGTTGTTGTACAGGTACCATACCAGACTGTGATAGAGAAAGTTAAAACACTTTCTATCACTGCTCAGTAAAATTGAATCAAGAAGACTGGCTAACCCCAAACTTTTTAAGCTGATGAAGGAAATAGAGATGCTGCTGTGATTTTTTAATGATTAGTTTTGTGTTTTCCTCCCACTTTAACGAATTCGAAATTGTTGTTCCCAAAAGTTTAAATGTGTCTGCTACTTCTACCGTGTCTCCCTTGATCACTAGGGGAGATAGTGGTGTCTTTATTCTTCTATTATCAATAATCATTTCCTTTGTTTTCAGAACATTTAACTCTAAGTTGTTGTTGTTGCACCAGCGAACTAATTTGTCTATCTCACTTAAATAGTGAGACTCATCGCTATTTTTGATGAGCCCTTCAACTGTTGTGTCATCAGAGACCTTAAAAAACATCACAGAGTCATGAGTAGAGACACAATCATTTGTAAACAAAGTGAATAAGAGCGGTGACAGGACACAACCTTGAGGCACCCCAGTGTTCAATGTCAGGGGACTAGAACTCAGACCACCGATTTTGACAACTTTATTTTCTACTTAGGAGGTAATCTAAAACCCATTTACACATTTGATGACTAATTTTGAGGTCTAGAAGTTTGCTACAGAGTTTTGCTGGGACAATTGTGTTAAAGGCAGAGCTAAAATTTACAAAAAGAATGCGTGCGTATGTTTTAGGGGATTCCAAATGCTGCAAGATGTTGTGCATTAATAGGGCGACAGCATCATCCACTGATCTGTTAGCGCGATACGCAAACTGCAAAGGGTCGGATAGATGGTCAGTGACGGATTTCAGGAATCGCAGAACAATTCTTTCAAACACCTTCATGGCCACAGAGGTGAGGGCAACAGGTCTGAAATCATTATACACAGTTATACACAGTACACATTTCACTGACTGGTTATACACAGTATACGTTTCATTGATTACACACAGTACACATTTTATTGACTGGTTATACACAGTACACATTTCATTGACTGGTTATACACAGTACACATTTCATTGATTGGTTATACACAGTACACATTTCATTGATTGGTTATACACAGTACACATTTCATTGATTGGTTATACACAGTGTACGTTTCATTGATTACACACAGTACACATGTTATTGACTGGTTATACACAGTATACGTTTCATTGATTGGTTATGCACAGTACACATTTCATTGATTATACACAGAACACATTTCATTGATTGGTTATACACAGAACACATTTCATTGATTGGTTATACACAGAACACATTTCATTGATTGGTTATACACAGAACACATTTCATTGATTATACACAGAACACATTTCATTGACTGGTTATACACAGAACACATTTCATTGACTGGTTATACACAATACACATTTAACTGGCTATACACAATACTCATTTCATTGATTATACACATCAGAACACATTTTATTGATTGTTTATACACAGAACACATTGCATTGATTGGTTATACACACAACATATTTCATTGATTACACACAGTACACATTTTATTGATTGGTTATACACAGTACACATTTTATTGATTGGTTATACACAGTACACATTTCATTGATTAGTTATACACAGTACACATTTCATTGATTGGTTATACACAGTACACATTTCATTGATTAGTTATGCACAGTACACATTTTATTGATTGGTTATACACAATACACATTTTATTGATTGGTTATACACAGTACACATTTCATTGATTGTTTATACACAGAACACATTTTATTGATTGGTTATACACACAACATATTTCATTGATTATACACAGTACACATTTTATTGATTGGTTATACACAGTACACATTTTATTGATTGGTTATACACAGCACACATTTCATTGATTGGTTATACACAGTACACATTTCATTGATTAGTTATACACAGTACACATTTCATTGATTACACACAGTACACATTTCATTGATTAGTTATACACAGCACACATTTCATTGATTACACACAGTACATATTTCATTGACTGGTTATACACAGTACACATTTCATTGACTGGTTATACACAGTACACATTTCATTGATTAGTATATACACAGTACACATTTCATTGATTAGTTATACACAGTACACATTTCATTGATTAGTTATACACAGTACACATTTCATTGATTAGTTATACACAGTACACATTTCATTGATTGGTTATACACAGTACACATTGCACTGACTGGTTATACACAGAACACATTTCATTGATTAGTTATACACAGTACACATTACACTGATGGTTATACACAGAACACATTTCATTGATTAGTTATACACAGTACACATTACACTGACTGGTTATATACAGAACACATTTCATTGATTAGTTATACACAGCACACATTACACTGACTGGTTATACACAGAACACATTTCATTGATTGGTTATACACAGTACACATTTCATTGATTGGTTATACACAGTACACATTTCATTGATTAGTTATACACAGTACACGTTTCATTGATTGTTATACACAGCACACATTACACTGATGGTTATACACAGAACACATTTCATTGATTGGTTATACACAGTACACATTTCATTGATTAGTTATACACAGCACACATTACAGTGACTGGTTATACACAGTACACATTTCATTGATTGGTTATACACAGTACACATTTCATTGATTAGTTATACACAGCACACATTTCATTGATTACACACAGTACACATTTTATTGATTGGTTATACACAGTACACATTTCATTGATTACACACAGTACACATTTTATTGATTGGTTATACACAGTACATATTTCATTGATTACACACAGTACACATTTTATTGATTAGTTATACACAGTACACATTTCATTGATTACACACAGTACACATTTTATTGATTGGTTATACACAGTACACATTTCATTGATTAGTTATACACAGCACACATTTCATTGATTACACACAGTACACATTTCATTGATTGGTTATACACAGTACACATTTCATTGATTACACACAGTACACATTTCATTGATTGGTTATACACAGTACACATTTCATTGATTAGTTATACACAGCACACATTTCATTGATTACACACAGTACACATTTCATTGATTGGTTATATACAGTACACATATCACTGACTGGTTATACACAGTACATATTTTATTGATTGGTTTTAAACAGTACACATTTCATTGATTGGTTATACACAGAATACATTTCATTGATTAGTTATACACAGCACACATTACACTGACTGGTTATACACAGTACACATTTCATTGATTGGTTATACACAGAACACATATCATTGACTGATTATACACAGTACACATTTCATTGACTGGTTATACACAGTACACATTTCATTGATTATATACAGTACACATTGATTGGTTATACACAGAACACATTTTATTGATTGGTTATACATAGAACACATTGCATTGATTGGTTATACACAGTACACATACCATTGACTGGTTATATACAATACACATTTCATTGATTATACACAGAACACATTTTATTGATTGGTTATACATAGAACACATTGCATTGATTGGTTATACATAGTACAAATACCATTGACTGGTTATATACAATACACATTTCATTGATTGGTTATACACAGAACACATTTTATTGATTGGTTATACACAGTACACATTTCACTGATTGGTTATGCACAATACATATTTCACTGATTAGTTATACACAGTACACATTGATTGGTTATACACAGTACACATTTCATTGATTAGTTATACACAGTACACATTGATTGATTACACACAGTACACATTTCATTGATTGGTTATACACAGTACACATTTCATTGATTGATTACACACAGTACACATTTTATTGATTGGTTATACACAGTACACATTTCATTGATTACACACAGTACACATTTTATTGATTAGTTATACACAGTACACATTTCATTGATTACACACAGTACACATTTCACTGACTGGTTATACACAGTACACATTTCACTGACTGGTTATACACAGAACACATTAAACTGACTGGTTATAACAGAACACACTTCATTGATTGGTTGATGAAGATACAGGTTGTCCCGTAATCTTGATATTGCATTCCTGGGAGTGAGGTGGTAGAGAACTCCACTTTTTTCGGAGCCAGCGTTGAGGCTGGTGTTCACCTTCTTCTCTTTGCCTTCCCCAGCCATAAACAGGGTCAGATACCAGTCACACAGCTGGGTGGACTGAAGGCCCCACGCACAAATGTATTTTTCAATAAGCTTTTTTTACTCACTTTTTGCTCCATATCAAACGGATATCAAATATACAAAATGGCATGGAAAATAGCAATAACGAAATCATATTCACTTGAAAAGATATCGCCGACATACAAACTCTATATGGCATACACACATACACAATGACATTGTACACTTGAAAAGATATCGCCGGCATACAAACTCTATATGGCATACAGACATACACAATGACATTGTACACTTGAAAAGATATCGCCGACATACAAACTCTATATGGCATACACACATACACAATGACATTGTACACTTGAAAAGATATCGCCGACATACAAACTCTATATGGCATACAGACATACACAATGACATTGTACACTTGAAAAGATATCGCCGACATACAAACTCTATATGGCATACACACATACACAATGACATTGTACACTTGAAAAGATATCGCCGACATACAAACTCTATATGGCATACAGACATACACAATGACATTGTACACTTGAAAAGATATCGCCGACATACAAACTCTATATGGCATACACACATACACAATGACATTGTACACTTGAAAAGATATCGCCGACATACAAACTCTATATGGCATACACACATACACAATGACATTGTACACTTGAAAAGATATCGCCGGCATACAAACTCTATATGGCATACACACATACACAATGACATTGTACACTTGAAAAGATATCGCCGACATACAAACTCTATATGGCATACACACATACACAATGACATTGTACACTTGAAAAGATATCGCCGGCATACAAACTCTATATGGCATACAGACATACACAATGACATTATACACTTGAAAAGATATCACCGACATACAAACTCTATATGGCATACACACATACACAATGACATGTTATACAGTGGAGGTTCGAAATGTGAAAGTCAAGATCTAAGCATATGTCTACAAGTACAACCTTTCATGATTTCTGTCTCACTGTATCTTTTTTTTTTTTTGGGGGGGGGGTGGGAAATTAGAGCACCTGGTCACAACAGGAAGGCCGGAGGGAAAGAGAACACCGTGTCGATCCAGGGAGAAAATACTGGACGGACTTGCAGGGTGGCTGAGGACAGAGAGGGTGGAAGATGTGCTTGCGGCAACGAGGGATAGATACATATGGAGGGCCATGATCGCAAACGCCGTGCGGCAGGGCACATGATGATGATGATGATGATGATGATGATGATGATGATGATGATGATGATGATGATGATGTATGACTGATCGGAGGACGACGACGACGACGACGACGACCGACGACGACGACTCGAGATGATGATGATGTCTTTTCGCTTTACGACGATCAAACATCGACGATCAATGTGATAAGTGAAAAGACATGCACGGACAATTCTATCTCGAGATGCTCTTAGTGATCACTGTCGTTAGTAGGAGGCTTAGTAGGCAATATCAATCAATACTGAGATGGATCAGAACAGGTACTGTAAAACACCACCAAAAAAAAACACCAAAAAAAACAGGTAGTGGTGCAGAGTCTGCTCTGGCGGTGACCCTAAGGCTGCTTGACATCGCTGGCTCTTGTGTCGTTTCTGGTCTAGGTTTCAGGTTCAGTTTTTCAAGATTACTGTCTCTGTGCTGGGAATAAATTACATCATAAAGCACTGACACCACTGGTACCACGTGATGGAGAAGATCCAAACAGTCATGGCACAAGCCTTAAGCCGGCACTTAATTAAGTCCCATAGCTTGCAAGGTTCTGAGTGTCGTGTCACTGGCACTGAATAAACTTGGGGTTTGGTAGGGTGTTGAAAAGCCGGCATAAACGGCGTGGGATCAAAGCTGCTCATTAAAATTGGCGCAAAAGATAGGGCGGCAAAAAGTGTTTTCGAGGCAGGCTGAGCTGTTTAAAAAAAAGTGTTTTCGAATCAAACTGAGACAGCAAAATAATAGCAGGGAGGTTTTCAGAGGCAGACGGGCAGAAAAAGTGTTTTAGAGAGGGGACAAACATAAAAATGTGTTTTCGAGACAGACTGGGCAACTGAAAAATGTGTTTTGAGGCAGACTGGGGGCAACGAAAAATGTGTTTTCAGGCAGACTGGGGCAGAAAAACAAACAAAAATGTTTTCGAGGCAGACTGGGGCAGCAAAAAATGTGTTTTTCAGGCAGACTGGGGCAGAAAAACAAAAAAAATGTTTTCGGGCAGAGGCAGCAAAAAATGGTTTCGGCAGAATGGCAGAAAAACACAAAAAAAAATGTTTTCGAGGCAGACTGGGGCAGAAAAACACAAACAAAAATGTTTTCGAGGCAGACTGGGGCAGCAAAAAAAATGATGTTTTTCAGGCAGACTGGGGCAGGAAAAAAAAAAAAATGTTTTCGAGGCAGACTGGGCATGCAGCAGCAAGAAAAATGTGTTTTTGAGGCAGACTGGGACAGCTGAAAAAAGTATTTCGAAGAAGACTGGGGCAGCTAAAATAAAGGTGTTTTTGAGGCAGACTGGGGCAGCTAAAATAAAGTATTTCGAAGAGACTGGGGCAGCTAAAATAAAGTGTTTTTGAGGCAGACTGGGGCAGCTAAAATAAAGTATTTCGAAGAAGACTGGGGCAGCTAAAATAAAGTTTTTGAGCAGACTGGGGCAGCTAAAATAAAGTATTTCGAAGAAGACTGGGGCAGCTAAAATAAAGTGTTTTTGAGGAAGACTGGGGCAGCTAAAATAAAATGTTTTTGAGGAAGACTGGGGCAGCTAAAATAAAGTGTTTTTGAGGAAGACTGGGGCAGCTAAAATAAAATGTTTTTGAGGAAGACTGGGGCAGTTAAAATAAAATGTTTCTGAGGCAGGTTGGGGCAGAAAAAAAGTGTTTTCGCGGCAGAGTTGAATCCGTGCATTCCCATCTGAATGCTGAAGCTCTACCTCTACGCCAGGCAGTTCAATAAACGTTTTCGCTGGACATTCACCTCCGCAAGGGATAACCATACTAAGGAAAGAGCACTATCTCACGCTACCCTGACACTTCCAAACAATACAACAGCACGATAAGATAGGCACTGGCAAGGCCAGTGTAATGTAGACACTCACTATTACAAACTCGTTGTCTCAGCTGATTAGTTAAGAGAGCCCACGCTGATAACGCAGGCGGGGAGCCACAGTTCTCTTAACCCTTTGTGTCCCGCACCCTATTCATCAAGTGCAAAAACTCAATCTTTTGACTCCGTCACCCTATCCATCAGCTTTCTGCAGGAAGATGGTGGATAGGGTGAAGGAGTGAAAGGGTTAAGTTTTTGCTTTGCGAGCATGGTTGACAATGCAGGATGCTGGTGGTGGACAGGGTGCGGGAGTCAAAGGGTTACTGTATGTTGGCTGGCTGTGTTGCAAAGAACTGTGGATTCAAGATCTGCTATCTTGAGTTCAAGTCCCAGCCTGCAACATAAACAAAAACTGAACTGTTTGCCAGTCACCGTGGTATAGTGGTTAACGCAACAGACTACCGACTGGAAGGTTGTGGGTTCGAATCCCCATCAGTACCTTCAAAAATCAGTGTGGGATTTTTCTGCTCCAACCGGATCCTACCCAGAGTTGGGCGTGCTATGGGCTCATTGGGAAAAGACTGGGACCACACAGTCGAGTCTCATCCACTTCACGGATGCGTCATTGAGGGTGTCTCTCACATCCTCTGACCGACACGCAGGTTGTCTATATATTATGATAGTAAGCGTAGAGTACAGTCCTGTCACACAGTCTCAATCCCAGATGGAACTGCATAGCATCATAATTATCTTCCTCATCGACATCATCATCGTCGCATTGTAAAAAAAAAAACTGCCAGCTTCTGTGGCCATTAAGCGGCGTAGAAAATGGGACCAAAAAAAAAAGGTGAGCACAAAGGTAACCTCCCTGAGTGCGAATATCCTAAAAGATAAAAAAAAAAAATCTGCAAGGAGCACATTTATGGCATTGTCCGGGTGCGGTGAATCCCTCTCTGCTTTCAACTATGAACTCTGAACTATAAAAGGTCTTGTGTGCATGGACGTAGAACTCCCCACCTTTCTGTCTGAATGCTTCAGTTTCAGTTTCAGTTTCTCAAGATGACGTCTCCGCGCTCGGAATGAATTCCATATGCACTAACGTCACAGGTGCCATGTGATGGAAGATCCAGAATGATCACGCTCAATCCTTAAGCCTGCACATAAATCCATGAGCTGGCCAGGTCTTGAGGTCCTACCTAGATAGTTCCGTAACCCTGGGGTCGTAGGGAGTGAGCTGGCAGAGACCTCAACTGTTCCTGGGGCCAGCACCACGGGGGCGGCGCTCATCCCCTCTCCCTCGCTTCAAATTCATATTCATATTCACAGTTTGTTTTTGTTTGTTTGTTGTTTTTCTTTAGCCAAGACTTCAGTGGTCTTCACGGGATGGGACCTGGAAAATCAACCTCTCTCTCCAATGTTTCATACCAAGGCAGCCGGGCAATGCACTGCTCTTCACGATTTTCAACTGCCCTGGGATCTTTAGCGTGTGCAGCCAGAAGGCACCCGGGTCCGACTCATTTTTCGTCCCCTGCCGAAGGACTAGACGTTCAGCTCGATTTTTCCGGTCAAACTGAGGAGAAAAGTCGAGGTTTCTACGGGGAGCGAACCCTGGAACCTCGAGTTTATTTATTGGCAGGTGAACGTCTAAACCATTCTGCCACTCTCCTCTTAGTCTGAATTCACGGGATTTAGTTTGGTTGAGAAAAACTCCGTGCGTGTGGCAGGTCTTCAGGCCACCTAACTGTCAAGAACACCTAGTTTAATTAAGGTAGGGTAAGGTAAGGCATATGGAGGGCCATAATCGCCAACGTCGTGCGGCAGGGCACATGATGATGATGATGAAGGTAAGGCATATGGAGGGCCATAATCGCCAACGTCGTGCGGCAGGGCACATGATGATGATGATGAAGGTAAGGCATATGGAGGGCCATAATCGCCAACGTCGTGCGGCAGGGCACATGATGATGATGAAGGTGAAGCAGATATGGAGAGGAGATGGCTCTAATTAATGCTGGCCCCGAGAAAAACTTAGATTTCTACCACTACCTTTTCACTCCTACTACGGCCTTGAAGTTGGTGCGTCAAGCTTTATATGTATTTTCTCTTAATCTCATTTTTCTGTTTGTCGTGTTATACCCTCTCTTGCTATTACAGTGAAAGACTTTACCCTATCCGAGAATATAGACCACTTGTCATAACCTGAATACAGGTTTGTGGCCCAGATAAACAGTGCCACCTGTTTCCCCCAGCAGGCAGTCGTCGTCGTTTACTCGAGAAGTTGGTACAACTTCATGACCTCGCCAGTGCATACGGTTTACGCCTACGGTTAACGTGCTACGAGTGTACTGTGATCATTTTTTTGATCGCCATCGCTTGGTACACTTCTTACCTCAAGTCATCATCATCATCATCATCATCATCATCATCATCATCATTATCATCATCATGTGGAGATGGAGACCATTTCCCACAATAATGTTTAATTAACCCTTTGACTCCCGCACCTATCCACCAACTGCAAAAAAAACCTTAACCCTTTGACTCCCTCACCCTTTGACTCCCTCACCCTTTGACTCCTCCAGGGTGAGGGAGTCAAAAGGTCATGTTTTTTGCTTTGCTAGTATGGTTGAGAAAGCAGGAAGCTGGTGGACAGGGTGCGGGTGTCAAAGGGATAAATGGATGGATGGGGATTTGCACCCACAACCTTCCAGACGGAAGGCCGTTGCACGAACCACTACACCATAGGCGACTGGTTTGTTGTTTTTTTCTGTCTTCACCCGGGCCACCTACTCCAGTGTCTACGTACTAACCACTGCACACTATTACAATACCAGTACAGAACAATACGCACACGCACACATCTGTACAATGAATGAATAGTCTAGTAATGGACTGCATGTTCTTTTTTGTATGGGAAGAGGGACAATTATGGAAATGCATTGTGCACTGTTCACAATATCAGTACAGAACAATACGCACACACACACACACATCTGTGCAATGAATAGTCTAGTAATGGACTGCATGTTCTTTTTTGTATGGGACGAGGGACAATAGCAGAAATGCACCGTAAGTAATACTGGGTCTCTCCTCAGGTGCCTAAACAGTCTTGGGGTACTTAACAAAGTACAGATTGTAAGAGTCTTTGTTCATCTTTTTCGTTTGCTTTGTGGATTTTATTTTGTTGTTGTTGTTATTGTGTTGGTTTGTTTGTTTTCTTTTGTTGCCTTAGTTCTGTTTTGTTTTGCTTTGTTTTGTTTTTATGGGGAGGGGTGTTTTCTTTTTTTTTTGTTTGTTTGTTTTTTGCATTGTATTGTTTTGTTTTGTTTTTGCTTTAGACTTTATTTTCTGTTGTTATTGTTTTTGTGTGCCTGTTTGTTTGTTTGTTTGTTTTGTTTTGTTTGTTTGTTTGTTTGTTTGTTTGTTTGTTTGTTTGTTGCTGTTGTTTGTTGTTCCTCATTTTCACACAGAAGTCTATGTTCTGCCTATTAATTTCCGTTTCCTTTCAGAACAAGACATGCGATCTCTTTTTCATAACACGCACAGGCCAATGAGTTTTTGTATCAGGCGCGCCTGTGCGCACATACATACAAACTAACAGGCACTCACACACACACACACACACACACACACACACACACACACACACACACACACACACACACACACACACACACACACACACATTCACACACGGGCGCATTCACACTCACCACACATACATACATACACACATTCACACACACACACACACACACACACACACACACACACACACACGCACGCACGCACGCACGCACGCACTCACACACATACAGACACAGACACACACACACTCTTTCTCACTCTCTCTCTCTCTCTCTCTCTCTCTCTCTCCACACACACACACACACAACACAACACAACACAACACAACACACACACACACACACCTCTCTCTCTCTCTCTCTCTCTCTCTCTCACCACACACACACACACACACACACAAACACACACAACACAACACACACACACACACAACACACACACAACACAACACAACACAACACAACAACAACAACAACAACACTACACACAAGCCGCGCGCGTACAAAAAAAAAAAAAAAATACAAGACATATACAGACAGTAGACCTGAGAAAGAAATGGTTCAGTTAGTCATGGGCTCTTACCGACCCCAATCATTCACTCATTCCGGAAGAGAATTAACAGACTAAACGCGATACGCCTTGCCAGAAGGGAAATCCCCCAACTCTCCCCGAAAAGCTTGCTCAACGCTAACGACCTTGTCCCACATACCTTTACAAATACACAACAATACTTATCTCAAGCCGAAGACCAGCTAGTACGCAGTGCGCAGCTTGCCATGACATATAAGCTTGTTTTTGTTGTTGTTGTTTTTCTTTTCTTTTTCTTTTTTTTTTTTTTTTTTTTTCTTTTCCAAGTTTTTTTCCCCGAACCAGATGTTGTGTACCTTCTAAAATGGTAACAGCCCTAATAGGGCTCTGTACAGTCGGCTGCGCTTCGAACTGTTGTTGTTATTGTTGTTTAAAGCCAAGCCGACTGCTTAGAGCCATCTTAGGGCTATAACCGCTTCAAAACAAACAAAACTTCAACAGGGGGGAAAAAAAAGAAAAGAAAACTGAGTACACTTATCAAATGCATTCGCGCACATAATCTAAAGACATGCCCCGTCCAATTTATCACACAGGGGATTTGAAAAAACACACCTGAATACAAATATAAGCATACCTAAGGACACCAAAACATATAAAAACAGGCACAGGTTATCTAAATTTGCTTCTGAAAATCTCACCTCCCTAGTGCGAAAAATGCACTTAATACATGTACACAATTATACATGTACACAATTATGAATCCTAAGAAAAAGTACGTAAGACTTTATCGAACACATACAGGTGAATCGATCAGCAAGCAGAAAATGATAGGTATAAATGACAGAAAGCAAAGGAACAAGGCAGAAACAAAGAGAGTGACAGAAAAGAGGAAATTTCTAGCACAGAATATCCAAGAGTTGGGGATACTATTTGTACTGGAAAAACCACCAGCATCCCCATGGAGGGTGGGGGGAGGGGGAATGGGCTTTGAATTTTGTACAATAAGAATATCACTGCTCGTTGTTTTGCCCACACTGTGCAGGGGGTATGTTATTATTATTATTATTATTATTATGAACATTTAGTACGCCTAATCAAATTAATGCCCTAGGCGTTTACAATGGCAAAACATATAACCAGAATCACAAGCACACACACACACGCCCACAGAAGTACCCACGCACACACAAACACACACACACACACACAAACACACACACAGCATGACATGCAAATACAATGACACATTGACACTAAGACACTATAATGTCACCATTACATTACATGGGGGGAAGGGGGCAGAGATTACCAGTTTTGGGAAACAGGTGAGTTTTGAGGGAGCGTTTGAATGTGGACAGAGAGGGTGAGTATCTAAGAGAGCGAGGTAACTGATTCCAGATGGTTGGAGCTTGATAGGAAAAAGAACGCTGCCCAAACCTTTTAGTGCGGACTATGGGGATACTATAGAGACGGGTATCAGATGAGGACCGCAAAGCTCGAGATGGCGTGTAGAGATGTAACAGATGGGTGAGATACTCAGGACAGGAAGACTCAATAGATTTGAAGCAGAGGCAGGCAATCTTGTAGGATATTCTTTGCTGAACAGGGAGCCAGTGGAGAGAACAGAGCAATGGCGTAACATGGTTAAATTTTGAAGAGCGGAAGATGAGACGGGCAGCATGATTTTGAACTTTCTGAAGTTTGTTAATGAGATGAGAGGGGGAACCAGAAAAAAGAGCATTACAGTAATCGAGACGGGATAGAACAAATGCACAGACAAGAGCCTTTGTCGTGTCTTCTGAGAGGAGGTGGCGGATAGAAGCAATTCGGCGGAGTTCAAGAAAACAAGTCCGACAGACGTTGCTCACATGCTGGTGGAAGGACAGGGTTTGATCAAGAGTTACACCAAGGTTACGGGCAAAATGGGAGAGAGGGATAGATGAGTCAACAAGTGTGACAGAGGTTGGAAGAGAGGGGTGATTTTGGAGTTTGGGTGGGGTGATCAAGATCAATTCGGATTTCTCTTCATTTAATTTCAGTTTGTTATCAGTCATCCAATCCTTCAGGTCAGCTACACAAGATTGGGTTTTCTGGATCATGATGGGAAGGTCAGGGAGAGGCCCAGAGACATACAGCTGATTGTCATCCGAGAAAGAATGATGCTGAAGCAGGTGTTCTTGGACAATAGAGGAGACAGGGTAGGTGTAGAGAATGAAAAGTAGGGGGCCCAGAACAGATCCTTGTGGCACTCCGTAAGTCAGACAGGAAGGATTAGAAGATGGGCGTGTATGCTGGGTGTGTTTTCATGTTTCCATACATCATCAGACGCTGACTTTACTTAATAACTCTTTGACTCCCGCACCCTATCCACCAATTACAAACACAAAACTCTTTGACTTCCTGCAGGAAGCTGGAGGAAAGGCTGAGGGAGTCAAAGGGTCAAGTTTTTGCTTTTGCTAGCATCTCAAGCGCTAGGTTCATTCGCAGGCTTATACTAATAGCATGTGAAACGACTATCTTGGATTCTTCCATCAATGTCAGTGTGTCACGTTTGTACATTGTGATGGAGTCAATCTGCAGGCCGACGTAGGCTTTCTAACCTTTTCGGTTTTCTGTCTTCCACAACCGGAATCAATCCCATATAGTAAATATACACTAGCAAAGAAAACAATCGAGAGTCTTGACGGCGGTAGACACAAGAAGAACATTTATGAAGAAGATTAGGAAACGACAAGCAACGTTTTCACAACATTTTGCGAGGCAAGAGAAACTAGAGCACCTAGTCACAACAGAAAAGTTGGAGGGAAACAGAGCACTGGATAGACCCGGGGAGAAAATATTGGAGGGCTTGCTGGGTGGCTGAGGAAAGAGAGGGTGGGAGATGTATTTGCAGTGACAAGGGATAGATTCGAGTGGAGGGGGGGGGGGAGCATGATCGCCAACGCCATGAGGCAGGACACGTGATGATGATGAGATATACACTTATGCCACATGGGTAAGACAGCAGAACGGCCACTCTGAATTGAAGAGTTCTGAAGTTTTATCATTTGATTCATAGTTTATCCTTAAGAGGCATTGATATTACTTTCTGCTGGATACCATCTCATAGTTCTTTTCATTATAATGATATGGTTGATAGGGCTGCCAAACGGGGGGCAAAGAGCTCACCAGATTCAAATCATATACAACTTTCCCTCTCATTGCATGAGTGTTATACTTAGTGG
Source organism: Monoplex corrugatus (assembly GCA_030674185.1). Classification (NCBI taxonomy): domain Eukaryota; kingdom Metazoa; phylum Mollusca; class Gastropoda; order Littorinimorpha; family Ranellidae; genus Monoplex; species Monoplex corrugatus. Next base: position 51,584,577 of record JAPXFY010000018.1, on the reverse strand, counting down.
ACACCTACCTATGGACGCAGTGTCAAGATAAATAGAAAAAGTATGAAAACTGTTATATGAACTTTGAAATTAGCAAAACACATAAGCAGTTTCCTGCCAGCAGAAGTATACAGTCCCTTATGTATAGGTGGAAACTTGATGCATTTAAAACAAAATACACCAGGAATATAGTGTGTCTGTGTGAAAAGAAGATAACACATAGTCATATTCTTTCATGCACTCGGGTAAAACGACACATTCCTATACTATTTACGAAGACAGTTTCTGACATATTTGCCTCACTATCCTTAACATATGAATTTTTTTTAGCCTGTTAAAAAGCGAATTATCTTTAACACGTCGTTATTTCACATGTTCAATGTTATGGTTAGCCAATTTTACTGTTTCAATCGTTAATTATGATAACGTCTTTTGTGAATTTTTCCTTCTCGTCTTCGGCACAGTTGTTTTCTGGTTCATTTCTTTTGCCTGAAGATTAACTATTTCCAAGTATCCTCTTCACTCCTCATGTATCCTTACTTTTTGTGTGTGTGTGTGTGTGTGTGTGTGTGTGTGTGTGTGTGTGTGTGTGTTGTGTGTGTGTGTGTGTGTGTTTTTTTTTGTTTTTGTTTTTTTTAAAGGATCATTGCACTCAGGGAGGTTACCTTTGTGCTCACCTTTTTATTTTATTTTTTTTATTCCCGTCCCATTTTCTACACCACTTTAATGGCCACAGAAGCTGGAACAGTTTTTATTATGCGATGATGGTGATGTCAATGTGGATGATAATCATGATACTATGGAGTTCCATCTAGGATTGAGACTGCGTGACAGGGTTGTACTCTACGCTTACTATCATAATATATCCTGGCGTCAACCAGGCCTGAGAGATACAGACACCTGCGGTGCTGGTCAGAAGATTTGAGCAACACCCTCAATGACGCATCCGCGAAGTGGATGAGACTCGACTGTGTGGTTCCAGTCTTCCCAATGAGCCCATAGCACGCCCAACACTGGGTAGGAGCCGGTTAGAGCCGAAAAATCCCACAATGATTTTTGAAGGGACTGATGGGGATTCGGACACCACGGCGTCTGGTTTGTTTTTTGTTTGTTGTTGTTGTCTAAAATCACGTTAGTGAATTGACATTAAATGAAAGACCACCACAAACACATCGAATATAATTTACAGCGAAGAGCCGTTAGGTAAAACAAACACACACACATATACACACGCGCGCGCGTGCGCGCACACACACACACGCAGTGAAGAAGAGAAAGAGACAGGTAGAGAGAACAAGCACACTGAGCAGGTATAATTACTCATACACTCGTCTCCTTAAAAACCACACGGCAATGTTTAAAAAAAAATCATACAACTATTTGTCCATACTGTGTATGTCCTTCATGAAGACAAGACACTGACTTCAAACCGAAAGGAGGAAGTTATTTCTTTCAAGCGCCTCTGTCCTCACCAACACCGGAAAAAAAAATCCTACAGTCACAAGGGGCGGTTGCAAAGGAAGGCGACTCAGGACAGTGGCCTAGGGTGACAGTGCACTGCTGGCTGAGGTTTTGCCAGTCTAACACACAAGACAGGCCGGCTGTTGACGGGTCTGTGACTTCCGACCACTGCAACTTCAAGGACTACACGCACACACACACACACAGAGACACAACCGCCTGTTCTCAGTACGCATTGTGCAATGCAAGGCTGTAACAACATGACGAAAACAGTGAGACTTCGTGCCAGTTTTTATCTCACGTTCTTTTTGTGCCAAACCGTCTGTATCCTCGCACGACCCAGCAGTACTGATGCGAACCCGAAGCCTTTAAACTTAAATCCGTTGGATAGACGACCACAGTCAGACATTTTGACTTTCGAAACCGAAAATGCTCAGCAGAATCGACGTGGCGAACATAAACCACAACAGAGCAGGGTTGTAAATGGCGAGAGAACGGCTGGAATGAGCAAGACAGAGAACAGACCTAACGAAGAGAGATCACAGCTGGACTTCCATGACGCGTCACAGTATGAAGGCAGCTATGTGCCTGCACATCCACATGGAGATCAAGATGATCGTCGGTATAGCGAAATAACAGAAAGCAGTGGAGAACCTGCCCGTCAGCGTCAGCTAACAAGAGCTAAAACCCCAAACAACCTTCCTTTGGACAATGAAGGCCAGCACACTACATCTGAAATCCAAGACAATCTTTTGAATGACTATGATCAGAGGAACGTTGTCGCAAACGACAGTCAAAAGGACTTGTCCATGACTGAGTCATCTGTGGCGGAAAATGAATCCATTGACCGGTCCCAGCACAACGAGTCAGTAAGAGACGAGCCAAAAAGTGAAACTAAGGATGTACCAGAGAATCAGATTAGTGACGATACGAAAAATGAAGTTTGGCGTTTAGTACACACCGCAAAACATGATCGTGACGACGTACAGAAGCACTATGAACATGACGTCAGTGTCACAGGAAGTCAGAGTGAACATGACGTCAGTGCCACAGGGAGTCAGAATGAACATGACGTCAGTGTCACAGGAGTCAGAGTGAATATGACGTCAGTGTCCCAGAGAGACAGAATGAACGTGACCCCACTGACCCTGTAAGGCAGAGTGAACATGACCTCAGTGTCCCAGGGAGGCAGACCGAACGTAACGCCAACAGCTCAGCGGTCACTAGACACAACACCTCCAAACCCAAACTTAAGCCAGGTACTCAGCGCAGCAGCATTTCAAGGAATACCACCCACCCGATTCACAAACGGCCAAATCCTGCAGGACAAAAGACACAAGACTGGCAGGACAACGCTGAAGACATGACAGAAGACCAAAAGGACGACTGCGAGCTGAAGCAACTCCGCTGCAGTCCCTTCTACATGTCTCCATGTGACAAGGTGAACGCAGCTCCCGGATTACACTACTCTGGACACTGTCGGGTGAGCAGACACACGGCAGAAAAGCGGTGGAAACCTTGCGGCGGAGTGAAGACCGCGGAAGGCAGGTCAGCGTGTTTCTGCTCCGGGCGTGCCGCTTCCTGTTGCGCCAACCTCACGGCCATTCCTGACTTGAGCATCAACAACACGAACAAGCCCGTGCTTTATCTCAATTTCACTAATAACAACGTCACCGTTTTGACTAAGGATTTCCTCAGAAATAACACCCAGCTAACATGGTTGATTTTGAACAGAAACAACATTTCTTTGATCCATAATGACTCTCTCGAGGACATGAGAAAACTGCATCGTTTCGAACTGGCTTTCAACAAGTTTAAAGAAGGGATCAATCCGTTTAATTTCGTGTCAGCCATCAATACTGTGCGAAGCCTACAAGTGTTGGATCTGAACAAAACACATTTTGCCAGGGCTAAACCCAGAGGGAAAGGAATCACATGGATTGTTCGTCACCTCCGTCTTCCACATCTAAAACAGTTGTTTATTGGGGGTGGCCAAAAGCGAACGTTTTATCTCAGTGATTTGGATCCTGCTCGGCTCCCCAAACTGTGCAAGTTCTCTATCAAATCACATTTCTTGGAGAAGGTATATTGCTGCTCGGTCAAAAGCATCGATGATTCTATGGACTATGATGATGACGCAGTAGACCAGTATGACGCCGAACATCCATACACGGACTCGGCTTCAGGTGAGTCATCGTGCATCAGCCCAGAGAGTAGGCACGAGCCGTACTGTCGGAACTTTGCCCTTCCCAACCTCAGACTCCTGGTTCTGGCCAACAACTCCCTGGTGCGTATTCCCTCGTTCTGCAAGAACGGGTCGCAGGAGAGTGTGGTGCCTAACCTGTTTGGTCTGTCACTGGCCATCAACGCTGTGGTTCATCCACAGCGTCTCCAGTTCCAGTGTTTGCCGAGTTTGCTGACCATGGCGCTGACGGGGAACCCTTTGAAATACATCCAGAGTAATCTGTTCCAGGAGCTTGTCAGTCTTCAGGAGGTTGATCTGAGGTCAGTGTCGGTGTGTGTGTGTGTGTGTGTGTGTGTGTGTGTGGTGTGTGTGTGTGTGTGTGTGTGTGCGTGCGTGCGCGCGCGCGCGCGGTGTGTGTGTGTGTGTGTGTGTTGTGGATGTTTTTTGGGGGGAGAGTGGTTGTGGTTTCTTTTGTTTTGTGTGCACAATAGTTGTTGTTTTTTCAGCGTGCTTTGTCATTTTGCAGTATGTTTTTTGCATACTTATTTGCTCTACACAGTCGGCTGGGCTTTAAACAACAATAACAATAACTTGATATTTGAAACTAGGCATACGTAATAGCTGTCACTAGGCCTTTGTGATAGTCATCATGAGGCGTGCCTAATATTGGTCACTAAGCCAACTTCATATGGTCACTAGGCTTACTACTTAGTACACCTGAGGAGGCCCTTTAATAATCATCACTAGGCCTATTTATTTCGGCAAAAGGTCTACTTGTTTAATGTCAAGAAGCCTACTCAATATTTGGGCATGACTTACTTAATGATCATCACTAGTCCTATCTACCTGATCTGTGTACCCAAGTCTGTTTAATACTCAGCTAGGCCTTATTAAAATTCATCGCTCATCATCATCATCATCATGTGTCCTGCCGAATGGCGTTGGCGATCATGGCCCTCCATATGTGTCTATCCCGTGTCACCGCAAGCACATCTTCTATCCTCTCTGTCCTCTGTTCATCACTGACATCATCAACACTTCTCTTCAAACTGGAACTGTCCCAGATTCTTTCAAGTCTGCTATTGTTCACCCTCTCCTCAAGAAATACGATTTAGACCCAAATGAACTGAAAAATTACCGGCCTATCTCTAATCTCTCTTTCTTGTCAAAACTCATCGAAAAAGTTGTCCTCAACCAGCTGAACTCTCACCTGTCTGCCAACAATCTTCTCAATCCTTTCCAGTCAGCCTACCGCCAGTGCCATAGCACTGAAACTGCCCTGCTACACATTCTCAACAATCTCCTCCTTGCAACTGATACTGGCAAAGTCTCTCTCCTCACACTCCTTGATCTGTCTGCAGCCTTTGATACCATTGATCATGGTATTCTCCTTTCTAGACTTCATCATACTTTTGGCATCTCTGACATTGCTCTCTCCTGGTTCACTTCATATCTGTCAAACAGAAAACAAACTGTTCTCATTAATGGCACTTACTCTCAACCTGCATGCCTGACCTGTGGTGTTCCACAAGGATCTGTCCTTGGCCCTGTTCTTTTCACTCTTTACACCTCCCCCCTGTCCACCATCATCAACTCCCACTCTATAAAACACCACTTCTATGCTGATGACACCCAACTTCTAGACAGTGACACACCAGACAATATACAGCGCCTCTTTGCCCTTCCCAACCTCAGACTCCTGGTTCTGGCCAACAACTCCCTGGTGCGTATTCCCTCGTTCTGCAAGAACGGGTCGCAGGAGAGTGTGGTGCCTAACCTGTTTGGTCTGTCACTGGCCATCAACGCTGTGGTTCATCCAGCGTGTTACTCGGACATTAAGAACTGGATGACGTTCAACAAACTTCAGCTTAATGACGACAAGACAGAAGCTATCCTCATTGGCACCCGTCAGAAACTTTCTCAGCTGCCTCCTCTTTCTCTCCCATTATGTAACACATCAGTCCCAATTTCTGATTCAGCTAAAAACCTTGGTGTCTGCATTGACTCTACCCTCTCCATGAACAACTTTGTTTCTCAAACTGCCAGATCTTGCTACTATCACCTCCATCGTATAAGCCTGATCAGGAAGTATCTCTTGTGAAACAATTGCAAAACTCGTTCTCTCCTTCATAATGTCTCGCATTGACTATTGCAATTCACTCCTGTCTGGTCTTCCTGCCTCCACCATTCACATTCTACAGCGCATTCAAAACAATGCTGCACGCCTTGTACTCAAAAAGAAAAAAGCTGACCACATGTCTCCTCTCCTGGCACAACTTCACTGGCTCCCTGTATCAAAGCGCATACAGTACAAACTAGACACCATGTGCTACAAAAGCCTCAATAACGCAGCCCCCGATTACCTGTCAAGCCTACTTGAGACCTATTTCCCTCACGTACCCTCCGCTCTGCCTCCGATCCTCTGACTTTTCGCTTTCCACGCACTAAGCTCAATACCTATGGTCCACGAGCCTTCTCTGTTTCTGGTCCACTTTCCTGGAACAAACTTTCTCTCTCAGTCCGTCAGCAACCTACTTTTGTCTCCTTCAAGTCCGCTCTCAAAACTCACCTTTTCTCCTCTGCATAAAATCCTGACCTCACTCATCCCCCCTCTGTAGCCTGTCTCCGCTCGGAGAGGAATCACATTGTAATATATATTTGTATATAATATGCTCTCTATAATTTTCCATTGCTTTTATTCTTTTTCCCCATTTATAGCCATGTGTGAGTGTGTGTATGCGTGTGTGTGCGCGCGTGCGTAAGTGTATGTTCAGCGCTTAGATTTGATTTTTATCGAGATTTTGCGCTATATAAATATTGTAATTATTATTATTATTATTACTCAGCCATCCTGCAAGTCCGTCCAATATTTTCTCCCAGGTCTGCCCGTGGCCTTCGTGAAGAAATGACTACCTGGTGCTCTCTTTTCCTCCAGCTTTCCTGTTGTGACCAGGTGCTCTAATTCCCTTTTCCTCATGAAATGGCCTGTAAATGCTGCCTGTCTTTTCCTAATCTTCCTTATGAATGATCTTCGTGTGTCTGCATCCATCAAGACTGTCTCCTTTGTTTTCTTTGCTGTCCATGGAACTCGCAACATTCTTCTTAGAAACCTCGTCTCGGCTGCCTCAATCTTGTTCTGGCTTTGCTTGTTGACTGTCCACGCCCCACAAAATTCATCACTATGCCAATTAGATATTCGAAACTAGGCCCACTTAATACTCGTTAATGAGACATACCTGTCTAATATTCGTCACTAGGCCTAGTTAATATTCAAATAATTACTGGCATATTCGGGAGGAGCACATACACCATTACCCAAGCGCGAAGACTCCCGTTTGAACAAACTCAGAACTGTACCTTTCATGACTAAGCTTAAGTATCAATTGGCCTTTAACTACTTGACGGCTCATGACTGTCAGAACTGTACCTTTCGTGACTAAGCTTAAGTATCAATTGGCCTTTAACTACTTGACGGCTCATGACTGTCAGAACTGTACCTTTCGTGACTAAGCTTAAGTATCAATTGGCCTTTAACTACTTGACGGCTCATGACTGTCAGAACTGTACCTTTCGTGACTAAGCTTAAGTATCAATTGGTCTTTAACTACTTGACGGCTCATGACTGTCAGAACTGTACCTTTCGTGACTAAGCTTAAGTATCAATTGGTCTTTAACTACTTGACGGCTCATGACTGTCAGAACTGTACCTTTCGTGACTAAGCTTAAGTATCAATTGGCCTTTAACTACTTGACGGCTCATGACTGTCAGAACTGTACCTTTCGTGACTAAGCTTAAGTATCAATTGGCCTTTAACTACTTGACGGCTCATGACTGTCAGAACTGTACCTTTCGTGACTAAGCTTAAGTATCAATTGGCCTTTAAACTTACTTGACGGCTCTTTGACTGCAGAACTGTACCTGTTCGTGACTAAGCTTAAGTATCAATTGGCTTTCAACCACTTGTCGGCTCATGACTGTCAGAACTGTACCTTTCGTGACTAAGCTTAAGTATCAATTGGCTTTCAACCACTTGTCGGCCTCATGACTATCAAGCTTTTTTGAACTTGTGTGACCACGGTTATTTGATATGTGTTTTGAGTTTGCCAAAGAGAGATTCATCGCACTGGGACAGAAATGCACCGTATGCGCTCCAGCCAAATCTGTCAGCAATTATCTGGCAGACTCTCCGAACCTGTGCAAAACCCTACGTGCTGGCAAGGTCTTAAATTGGGGGGTGGGTGGGCGGGTGGGGTTGGGGGGGGGGACCTATTAACGCTATGCCAAGCTGGGCATTTTTGCCAGGCTGCCCGGATATAAAACATTAGAGAGGTGGATTGATTTCCCAGGTCCCTCCCCCTGAAGGCCAATTTGTTTTCTTGCCTTTCTGAAGTCTTGGTACAAAAAAATAAATAAATAAAAAAAGAACAAAAGAAATTTAGTGGTGGTGCACTGCGGTGAGGTGACGCGCTCTCGAAGGGGAGAGCAGCCCGTGTTTCACAAAGTAAAACCACTGTGACAATAAGAAATTAATATGAATATGAATGTGACACCACCAGAACAATGGAAACGTGAAGATGGGCAGCGAACAGGTCAGCTTTTAATGTTGCGGGCTGGGACTGAACTCAAGAGATCAGAGATCAGATCTTGACTCTGCGGCTCTCTCTCTCTCTCTCTCTCTCTCTCTCTCTCTCTCTCTCTCTCTCTCTCTCTCTCTCTCTCTCTCTCTGTTTCTGTCTGTCTGTCTGTCTGTTTCTCTCTCTCTCTCTCTCTCTCTCTCTCCTTCTCTTCTTCTCTCTGCTCTTATATATATATTATATTATATATATATATTATATATATAATACATGTATATTATTATGTGTGTGTGTGTGTGTGTGTGTGTGTGTGTGTGTGTGTGTGTGTGTTGTGTTGTATATATATATATATATATATATATATATATATATATATATATATATATAATATATATATATATATATATATAGGCCCGCTGGAGGTTGCGGGTGCTGAGAACTTTTTCAGCTAAATAGTATGATCTCCACCTCACTTGGAAAATTCTGTGCTAGGAATTTCCTCTTTTCTGTCACTGTCTTTGTTTCTTTCTTCCTCCTTTGCTTTCTGTCGTTTCTTCCTATCATTTTCTGCCTTGCTGGTCTATTTACCTGTATGTGTTTGATAAAGTCTTACGTACTTTCTCTTAGGAATTGATAATTAGTTACATGTATTAAGTTAAGTGCATTTTTGGCTTAGGGAAAGTGATATGCGGAAGCAATTTTAGGTAATTTAGGCCCGTTTTTATATATGTTTTAGTGTCCTTAGTTATGTTTAAATTTGCATTCAGGTGTCTTTGTTTTAAATCCCCTGTGCGATGAATTGGATGGAGCGGTCAACGCCAGGAGTATGTCCTTTGTTTATGTGCGCGAATGCATCAGTATGTGTACTTAATTTTCTTTTCCTTCTTTTTTTCCTGTTGAAGTATTGAGTATGTTTTGAAATGGTTATACCCCTGATATGGCTCTGTGTAGTCGGTTGGGATTTAAACGAAAACAATAAGAAGGGATGAACCCACAACCCAACCCTTGCTTATGAGCGTGGCACTCTAACAACTGGGCCAGTGACAAAGTCAACTTATCTTTGTCTGTCTTATCCAGACCATGAACGACAGAAGATAGAAAAGGATGAAATGTTATTTTACAAACAACACACAATATTACACCCCACCCTACCCAAATTGCTATTTTTATGTCATCTTTTCTTTATATTAACATTGTACTAAGTGCTCGTTATGCTCTTGGTTATGGTTGATAACAGGTTGACATTCGTTTTGATTCAGGTCAAATAACCAGTACAGTGTGTATAGCTGAGTGGAATAACAACCCGCATGGATCTAATAACCCTGCGATTCTGGACGGCCAGGCATTTTTCTCCCACCCTCCGCAAGACCTTAAATAGTGGTCTTGGGTGCTAGTCTTTCGGAAAAAGACGATAAACGGAGGTACTGTGTATAGCACGCATTTAATGCACGTTAAAGATTCCACAACATTTACAAAAAGAGTTGTCCCTTGAAAAAAAAATCTGTAGAAAGGTCAACTATGACAGGAAAAAAAATAACACACATACAGGAAACATCATGGGTGGCAACGTGTTTTCCCCATTTTCAACGCCAAAAAAAAAACAAACCCAATTCAGTAATTTGAACCTAGAAATATGAAACGATCCATTTATGAACTTGAAGGAAAAACTTTGCCGGTCACAGGCCGAAGTCCATTGGATGTTGCGAAGCCGTGTATTAGCATATTAGTTGCGGAAAAGTAGAGATCCGAGGAACTACGTCGTCATTTTTGTTTGTAATAGCGTCAGTCAACACGTCATTTCTGGAAGGAGGAAAGATGGATTAGGCTGTCTACCAGATCTTTTTTTTCATGTCCATCGGAAAACACTACTGACTTGTTGCAAGTATTTGAAACGATTACGTTTCATATTTCAGTAGTAAGCCTACTTCGTCATCTTGCTTCCTCTTCGTCTTTGTTGATGATATTGTGTAGTCCCAATGGCTATTTACATGTATAAAAAAAATCTCTCATTGAAAAAAGAGATTGATTCCTATCGACCTGAGAGTTCAGAAGTGTCTGTCTGTGTGTACTGGTATGTCTGTCTTTCTGTGTGTCTATGTATGACAAAATCTGTCAATGAGATTTTCTCAGCTGTTTACAGAGGGATCTTTACCAAATTTAGGTCAAAGATTTGGACCAAGAGTCGCGAATACATCCTTTTGAAGGACAAGTTGTCAAGGTCAAGGTCACACGGACAAAGAAAAAAGTGCCTAAAATCGATACTTTTGGGGGAAGGTGTGTGAACAGTATTTTCGCAGGAACTTTTGACAACGGTAATATTCTGTTTTCATTGTTGTGACAGTCTACCGTTGCCTTCTATTTACGTCAAGTTTCTTATCAACTGATGCTTTTCCAAGGTCACAGTGATCTTGGCAAGTACAAAACTTCTAATTTACTGAGATCATTTTGGTAGAAAAAGGAAGATTGTGAGACTGGCTTGACCCGTTTCAGGGTTTGTGTGTGTCTATGTGTGTGTGCGCGCGCGCGCGGTGGTGTGTGTGTGTGTGTGTGTGTGTGTGTGTGTGTGTGATCACAAACGTGTGTGTGTGTGTGTGCGCGCGCGCGCGCGCGTGTGTGTGGCGTGTGTGTTTCTCTGTCAGTGTGCTCGGATTCATGCGTGCGTCCGTGTGTGTGTGTGTGTGTGTGTGTGTGTGTGTGGTGTGTGTGTGTGTGTGTGTGTGTGTGTGTGTGTGTGTGTGTGTGTGTTCGTTCTTTGATTCAACGTCTTTTCACTATAACTGATATTAGACGGGGGAGGAGGGAATAAAAAAGAATAAATAAAATAAATTGTAGAACGATAGTTGGGCGGGTTGGATTGGGGCAGAGGGGAGATAGAGTAAAAAGACATAAGTAGGTGGGAGAACAGAAAAATGGAACGAAAACTTAACTGTAACAATTAACTTAAAACAATATGAAGGGAAATTGTAACACTAATACCAAACCGCGTAAAGTTAAAATAATGCATTAACAGGACTGTGAACTAATGATTCTGAAATTTTAACTAATAAAATTGATCTGATGTAACTTTTTGGAAATGAGTTTCAGAATACTTTTCTTGGGTAAACATTTTTGGTAAAAAGTAACGTAGCATTTTGCAGTAGAATAAGCAGTGAAACAGTGTGAACTGTTCGCCGCAAATACACTTGACATTTTTACAATATTTGTTTTCAACGCGTTTAGCTGAATACGAAAACGAACAGCAACAATCAATCTCAAATAATACATGGAAGAATACTGCAATTTTTTACGTACATTTTGAACGGTAAGTTTTGTCAATTGTTGTGACACAAACTGTTCATTTAAATGTTCATGAAATCGAGACCATGAGGTTGATTCGAGCAAGTAGCAAGCTTCTTTTACGGAAGTAGGAACATGTAATCCTATAGAATTATCAGAATTCTGCGCGCCTTGCTTAGCTGCTCTGTCAACTACTTCGTTTCCGTGAAGACCAACGTGTGAAGGCACCCAGCATAAACTGATATCTGTACCTTTGACCCTTAAACGATGTATAAGATGATTTGCCTCAGTAATTAAATCAAGTCTTGTGTCGGTATCAAAAGACCGCAAGGCATATAATACAAATTTTGAATCAACAAAGAGAACTACTTTGAAAGGTACAGGTTTGAGATTTATTAGATAATGCAATGCTTTTATAATAGCGATAATTCCGCTGTAAATATAGATATGTTTGCCCCAACGAAAAATGACTTTTTTATTTTAAATTTTGGAACATAAAATGCTGCTCCAGCACATTTATTTTCTAAGACTGATCCATCGGTAAAAATGTGAAGATGGGTACTGTATTTTTCATTGATGTGTTCTCTTGCTGTGGATATCGAAATGTTGACGTTTTCAGATTTCTTAGCGTCTGTATAATCAATATCAAAAGAGGCTTTTAGCATTTCCCATGTAGGGATAGGCGTTGTTGATGGTGTCTCAGCTATTTCATCCATATTTATGTTAGATTGTTTGACCAAGTGAGATATATAAGTTGCAACAGTCATTTGTGATGAAATGCTTTTTGCTCGCTTTGGAAAGTCAACATCAGACCTGATTTTAATTTCCTTACTCACAAAATTGTCCGTTTGTGAAGTAGTTCTAACTGCGAATTTTGCTATCGCTCGCTCACGATAGTTGTTCAGAGGCAGAATTCCAGCAACTTTGTACGTTTCCAGATTAGAAGCATGAGTAGGGACACCTAGAGCAATTTTAATACTTTTGCAGTCTAAGCTTTGTATCTTCTTTAATAGATATTTTGGTGCACCGAAGAACACTTCTTGTGCATAGGATAATTTAGATCTTACAAGTGCTGTTGATAGATGAATTAGTATGTTTGTATCCATTCCTCAAGGTAATCTGCTTATTATCTTTAGAAAATTTTAGGCTTTTCTTGCTTTTGTTGAAATATAATCAAAATGGACATTCCAGTTTAATTTCGATGTCATAAAGACTCCCAGAAATTTTACAACCTGTTTGTAATGTAACACTTCATCAAGCAATCTGAAAGTAGATAAAGTATTTAAAGTACCACCAGGATTAAATAGCATCATGTTAGTTTTTTCCGCTGACTACGACAGACCATTTTCTAACATATAGTTTCCAAGATTATCAAGATCAGATTGATACAACTTCCTAATGTAATTCTGCGCTCTCTGTGGAGTTGTCTTTTTTAAAGTAATATTCATCCAAATACATATATCATCAGCGTACTGTGCCAAAACAACACGATCTGAGAGTGCTTTAGGAAGATCCTGTATAAGGATTTTAAATAAAAGGGGTGCTATCACTGAACCTTGTGGAATTCCCATATCAAGATATCGTGAAGTAGAATAACTAGTTCCCACTCTTGCCTGAATAATTCTATTGGCTAAAAAAGACTTAATGTAATCATACATATTGCCAGATAAATCAATAGATTTCAGCTTGTACAGATAAACGCGTATGCCAAACTTGATCGTAAGCTTTTTTTCACATCAAAAAAGTAGCAAAAAGACTTTTTCTGCGGGCAAACTGTTTCTTGATGTGAGTTGTAAGTTTAACCAGGTGCTCAGCTGTGGATCTCCCTTTTCTAAAACCTACCTGATTTACTGGAATAACGTTATTTTTATCACAGTACTGTACAAGTCTGTTTAATACAATTTTTCCATTAGTTTGCTCGTATGGGACGTCAACACAATAGGTCTGTAACTATTTTTATTGTTTTTAGGCTTTCCTGCTTTTAATACTGGTATGACAATAGACTTTTGCCATAATTGTGGTATAGTTCCACTAACCCAGCATTTCTGAAAAATTTTGTGTAAGAAAATAATATATTTTTCTGTAAGACGTTTAATCATTTCAGTTGAAACTGCATCGACACCTACCAAACTCCTTTTGTTGTGTAGAGACAAGATAGTGTTGTTGTTGTTTTTTTTTATCTCTTCTAAGGTGATTGGAGAATTAAACCAGCGATCATTCTGAGGTATTGGATCAGTGAGATAGGGTTGTTAGCTGCCATTTGTATGTAGTGTTTGCAGGTAGGAGACAAACCATCTACTTTACTATTTTCGGCAAAAAGTTCTACAAAAGTTTCAGCTTTGTCCATGTCGGACGGAAATTTGTGACATGTGTCAATCATTATTGGACTCCTAGGTAAGTCGGCTCCATTTTTCATTTGATTCATTTTTGTCCAGACTTTGTGGAAATCCTTGAAATCTGAAATTTATTTAGTACAGTATGATGCCCAATAATTTTTCTTTGCTTCAGCGATGATTTTATATACACTGGGTGTTAGCTTTTTTAATTTCCATATGATCTTCAGGTTTCCTGCTTTTGATGTAGATTTTGTATTTCTCTTTTTTATACTGAACTGCTTGCTCACAGCCTCTGTCAACCAAACATTACTCAAACGATTATTAGACTTAAAAAGTTTTGAGTTTCGGGATGGAAAGGTCTGCAGCAGCTAGAACTGACTCCTGGAATTTTAGAAAACATAACGTCAACATTTTCACTTTCATAATGTGTGTAATCTTGATTGGCAAGAGCAGTCTGAAACAAGGACCAATCAGCGCGTGTGTAATTATATTTCGGTATAATATCAGGAGT
>JAPXFY010000018.1:51547754-51560254 GCA_030674185.1 Monoplex corrugatus | reverse complement strand
AGTTGGCTCGGGATTTACGCAGCTCTCGTTTCTTTTGTGCTCCACTGATCCTGATTTGTTCGTAGGAGGCGGCACCTTCGCCAACGCAGCTTCTCCATGATGAGCGGTCTTGTGTAAGGGCCTCCTATGTCTTGGTGTCGATACCGAAGTTTTTCAGGGACGCTTTAAGCGTGTGCTTGAAGCGCAGCTTTGGCCTTCCTAGCGAGCGTATGCCGTGTGCTAGCTCACCATAGAGCAGTCTCTTCGGGAGACGTGTGTCTTGCGTATGCACGATGTGTCCGGCCTATCTGAGCTGGGCTCTTCTGAGCAGGGTGTGAATGCTAGTCATTCCGGCCTGATCGAGGACATCTGTGTCAGGTATTCTATCCTTCCAGGTGATCTTTAGAAGCTGTCTGAGGCAGTTGATGTGGAATCGGTTGAGTTTCTTGGCATGGCGCTTGTGTATAGTACAGTTAGGTTAAATCCTCTGGTCTGGTCTGGTCTGGTCTGGTCTGGACCTGCTTGATGCATTGTGTGGCTGTGTCCCGGGGTTTGTCATCTCCCCACCTTGCCATTCGATTTGTAAACAAGGTAACTGATGACTGGGTCCTGATGGGCCATGCAGCGCATGGACAGCCCCCCTTTGCGTGATGGAATGACTATCGAGTGGCGTCGGGAGCTTGGGAGGTAATTGTCCGGAGAGTGGCGAGGCATTGGTGCTCCGGGTCCCATCTGCACCCTTGTGGTGTTTCTTGCTAACAGTTGGGTCAAATATTTCGCCCGTTTTTGTTTTTTGTTTGTTTGTTTTTTGTTTGTTTCTTTATTGTTTGTTTGTTTCCTTGTTGTTTGTTTGTTTGTTTGTTTTCTGTTCCAAATAAACAAAATATTCCACATTGAGTCATATTCTCTGATAGTGTCAGTACTCATTTGAAATATGATAAATGTTCTGGTACTGTGAAACGGAACAAGCATATTTTTGATACGGACCATTCATGAAACCATTGTAATTACTAAACAGAAATCATTCTATCCATGCGTGTGCTTGGGTGCGCGGATGATGCGTTCGTCTGTCTGCCTGTCCGTGCAGATTCACGAACGTGATGATAGCGGAGAAGTATGCCTTCAACCACAGCCAGCTGAAGATGGTGACCATAGAGTCCAGTAACTGGTTCATCGACCAACATCACAGGCCTGTTGCATCAGTCCCCTCCTCTTTGAGGGCACTAACCTGGACATCGTAGATCTGTCCTACAACAATTTCAGGTCAGAGGGTCAGACTGGGTTGTTTGGCTGAAAGAGAGGGAGGGAGGGAGAGAGAGAGGGGGAGGGCAGAGAGAGAGAGAGAGACAGAAACAGAGACAAAGAGAGAGGGGGTGGGGCAGAGACAGAGAGAGACAGAAACAGAGACAAAGAGAGAGGGGGTGGGGGCAGAGAGACAAAGAGAGAGGGGGTGGGCAGAGACAGAGAGAGACAGAAACAGAGACAAAGAGAGGGGGGGGCAGAGAAGAGAGAGAGACAGAAACAGAGAACAAAGAGAGAGGGGGGCAGAGACAGAGAGAGACAGAAACAGAGAGACAAAAGAGAGAGGGGGGGGCAGAGACAGAGAGAGACAGAAACAGAGAGACAAAGAGAGAGAGGGGGCAGAGCAAGAGACAGAGAGAGACAGAGAACAGAAGACAAAGAGAGAGAGAACAGAGACAGAGAGAGAGCAGAGACAGAGAGACAAGAGAGAGAAAGAGAGAGGGGGGCAGAGACAGAGAGAGACAGAAACAGAGAGACAAAGGAGAGAGGGGGGCAGAGACAGAGAGAGACAGAAACAGAGAGACAAAGAGAGAGGGGGGCAGAGACAGAGAGAGACAGAAACAGAGAGACAAAGAGAGAGAGGGGGCAGAGACAGAGAGAGACAGAAACAGAGAGACAAAGAGAGAGAGGGGGGCAGAGACAGAGAGAGACAGAAACAGAGAGACAAAGAGAGAGAGGGGGGCAGAGACAGAGAGAGACAGAAACAGAGAGACAAAGAGAGAGAGGGGGCAGAGACAGAGAGAGACAGAAACAGAGAGACAAAGAGAGAGAGGGGGGCAGAGACAGAGAGAGACAGAAACAGAGAGACAAAGAGAGAGGGGGCAGAGACAGAGAGAGACAGAAACAGAGAGACAAAGAGAGAGAGGGGGGCAGAGACAGAGAGAGACAGAAACAGAGAGACAAAGAGAGAGGGGGGCAGAGACAGAGAGAGACAGAAACAGAGAGACAAAGAGAGAGAGGGGGGCAGAGACAGAGAGAGACAGAAACAGAGAGACAAAGAGAGAGAGGGGGGCAGAGACAGAGAGAGACAGAAACAGAGAGACAAAGAGAGAGAGGGGAGCAGAGACAGAGAGAGACAGAAACAGAGAGACAAAGAGAGAGAGGGGGCAGAGACAGAGAGAGACAGAAACAGAGAGACAAAGAGAGAGAGGGGGGCAGAGAACAGAGAGAGACAGAAACAGAGACAAAGAGAGAGAGAGGGGAGCAGAGACAGAGAGAGACAGAAACAGAGACAAAGAAAGAGAGGGGGCAGAGACAGAGAGAGACAGAAACAGAGAGACAAAGAGAGAGAGGGGGCAGAGAGAGACAGAAACAGGGAGACAAAGAGAGTGAGGGGGGCAGAGACAGAGAGAGACAGAAACAGGAGACAAAGAGAGAGAGGGGGGCAGAGACAGAGAGAGACAGAAACAGGGAGACAAAGAGAGTGAGGGGGCAGAGACAGAGAGAGACAAAAGAGAGAAAGAGGAGGTGGGTAGGTTGTGTGATGGTTGGGTGGTTGGACAGCAGAGTGGTTGGGTGGTTGGACAGCAGAGTGGTTGGGTGGTTGGACAGCAGAGTGGTTGGGTGGTTGGACAGCAGAGTGGTTGGGTGGTTGAACAGCAGAGTGGTGGTGGTTGGACAGCAGAGTGGTTGGGTGGTCGGACAGCGGGGTGGTTGGACAGCAGAATGATTGGGTGGTTGGACAGCAGAGCTGTTGTGTGGTTGGAAAGCGGTGGTTAGTGGTTGGACAGCAGATTGGTTGGACAGCAGAGCTGTTGGGTGGTTGGAAAGCGGGTGGTGGGTGGTTGGACAGCAGAGTAGTTGGGTGGTTTGACAGCAGAGTAGTTGGGTGGTTGACAGCAGAGTGGTTGGACAGCAGATTGGTTGGACAGCAGAGCTGTTGGGTGGTTGGAAAGTGGGTGGTTGGGTGGTTGCACAGCAGAGTGGTTGGTGGTTGACAGCAGAGTAGTTGGTGTTGGACAGCAAGTAGTTGGGTGGTTGGACAGCAGAATGGTTGGGTGGTTGGACAGCAGGGTGGTTGGGTGATTGGACAGCAGAGTAGTTGGGTGGTTGGACAGCAGAGTGTTGGGTGGTTGGACAGCAGAATGGTTGGGTGGTTGGACAGCAGAGTGGTTGGGTGGTTGGACAGCAGAGTAGTTGGGTGGTTGACAGCAGAGTGGTTGGGTGGTTGGACAGCAGAGTGTTTGGTTGGTTGGACAGCAGAGTAGTTGGGTGGTTGGACAGCAGAATGGTTGGGTGGTTGGACAGCAGAGTAGTTGGGTGGTTGGACAGCAGATTGGTTGGGTGGTTGGACAGCAGAGTGTTTGGTTGGTTGGACAGCAGAGTGGTTGGGTGGTTGGACAGCAGAGTGGTTGGGTGGTTGGACAGCAGGTAGTTGGGTGGTTGGACAGCAGAGTAGTTGGGTGGTTGGACATCAGAATGGTTGGGTGGTTGGACAGCAGAGTGGTTGGGTGGTTGGACAGCAGAGTGGTTGGGTGGTTGGACAGCAGAGTGGTTGGAAAGCGGGTGGTTGGACAGCAGAGTAGTTGGACAGCAGAGTGGTTGGGTGGTTGGACAGCTGAGCGGTCGGGTGGTTGGACAGCAGATTGGTTGGGTGGTTGGACAGCAAAGCGGTTGGGTGGTTGTACAGCAGAGTAGTTGGGTGGTTGGCAGCAGAGTAGTTGGGTGGTTGGACAGCAGAGTAGTTGGGTGGTTGGACAGCAGAGTAGTTGGGTGGTTTGGACAGCAGAGTAGTTGGGTGGTTGGACAGCAGAGTAGTTGGGTGGTTGGACAGCAAGTAGTTGGGTGGTTGGACAGCAGAGTAGTTGGGTGGTTGGACAGCAGAGTGGTTGGGTGGTCGGACAGCAGAGTGGTTGGGTGGTTGGACAGCAGAGCGGTTGGGTGGTTGGAAAGCGGGTGGTTGGACAGCAGAGTCGTTGGGTGGTTGGACAGCAGAGTAGTTGGGTGGTTGGACAGCAGAGTTGTTAGGTGGTTGGACAGCAGGGTGGTTGGGTGGTTGGACAGCAGAGTGGTTGGGTGGTTGGACAGCAGAGTGGTTGGAAAGCGGGTGGTTGGACAGCAGAGTTAGTTGGACAGCAGAGTGGTTGGGTGGTTGGACAGCTGAGCGGTCGGGTGGTTGGACAGCAGATTGGTTGGGTGGTTGGACAGCAAAGCGGTTGGGTGGTTGGACAGCAGAGTAGTTGGACAGCAGATTGGTTGGGTGGTTGGACAGCAGAGCGGTTGGGTGGTTGGACAGCAGAGTAGTTGTGTGGTTGGGCAGCAGAGTAGTATGGGTGGTTGGACAGCAGAGTAGTTGGGTGGTTGGACAGCAGAGTGGTTGGGTGGTTGGACAGCAGAGTGGTTGGAAAGCGGGTGATTGGACAGCAGAGTGGCTGGTGGTTGGACAGCAGAGTAGTTGGGTGGTTGGACAGCAGAGTAGTTGGGTGGTTGGATAGCAGAGTAGTTGGGTGGTTGGACAGCAGAGTAGTTGGGTGGTTGGACAGCAGAGTAGTTGGGTGATTGGACAGCAGAGTAGTTGGGTGATTGGACAGCAGAGTAGTTGGGTGGTTGGACAGCAGAGTAGTTGGGTGATTGGACAGAGAGTAGTTGGGTGGTTGGACAGCAGAGTAGTGGGTGGTTGGACAGCAGAGTAGTTTGGTGATTTGGACAGCAGAGTAGTTGGGTGATTGGACAGCAGAGTAGTTGGGTGGTTGGACAGCAGAGTAGTTGGGTGGTTGGCAGCAGAATGGTTGGACAGCAGAGTGTTGGGTGGTCGGACAGCAGAGTAGTTGGGTAGTTGGACAGCAGAGTAGTTGGGTGATTGGACAGCAGAATGGTTGGACAGCAGAGTGGCTGGGTGGTTGGACAGCAGAGTGGTTGGGTGGTTGGACAGCAGAGTAGTTGGGTGGTTGGACAGCAGAGTAGTTGGGTGATTGGACAGCAGAATGGTTGGACAGCAGAGTGGTTGGGTGGTCGGACAGCAGAGTGGTTGGGTGGTTGGACAGCAGAGCGGTTGGGTGGTTGGAAAGCGGGTGGTTGGACAGCAGAGTCGTTGGGTGGTTGGACAGCAGAGTAGTTGGGTGGTTGGACAGCAGAGTTGTTAGGTGGTTGGACAGCAGGGTGGTTGGGTGGTTGGACAGCAGAGTGGTTGGGTGGTTGGACAGCAGAGTGGTTGGGTGGTTGGAAAGCGGGTGGTTGGACAGCAGAGTCGTTGGGTGGTTGGACAGCAGAGTAGTTGGGTGATTGGACAGCAGAATGGTTGGGTGGTTGGACAGCAGGGTGGTTGGGTGGTTGGACAGCAGATTGGTTGGGTGGTTGGACAGCAGGGTGGTTGGGTGGTTGGACAGCAGAGTGGTTGGGTGGTTGGATAGCAGAGTGGTTGGAACGATGAGTGGTTTGGGTGGGTGTTAGGTGAGTGAACGGTCGGACGAGGCGTGTTGTATCAGTCTCCTCCGCCTGTTCTCTGTCTTTCTGTCTGTCTGTCTCTCTCTCTCTCATTCTCTCTCTCTCTCTCTTGTTCTCTCGTTCTCTCTTTCTGTCTCTCTGTCTCTGTCTCTGTCTCTGTCTCTCTCTCTCTTTCTCTCTCTCTAGCTCAATATCTCCCTCCCTCTCTCTTTCCCTCTCTCTCTCTCTCGCGCTCTGTCTCTCTTTTTGTCTTTGTCTCTCTGTCTCTCTCTCCTTCTGATTATCATTATCATTATTATTCATATCATCATCATCATCATCATCATCATCATCACATAGTCTACACGCTGCCAATTCCCTTCATGATGACACCATGTCAAAAGATGAAACAAAGGTGATTCTCTCGTTTCAGATTTGCAGACAATGTTACCTAGAAACCTTCTTGTCTCCCCTGAGGAGTGTCAGAAAGCTGAAGATGGCTGACGTCGGCCTGTATAAGATCCCAGAGATCATCCAGAGATACTTCAGGAATCTGGAGTTCTTTGACTTCGAGCGTAATATGTTGTCTCAGATACCGCGTGACATTTTTGACAACATGGCTAACCTTGTGTACTTGGACCTAAGGTAATACTGTTATTGTTGTGTTGTTGTTGTTGTTGTTGTTGTTACTGATGGTGTGTTATTGATGATGTGTCGTTGTTATTGTTGTTGTTGTTGTTGTCGTCGTCGTCGTGTTCTTGTTGTTGTGGTGGTGGAAGTGGTGGTGGTGTGTGGTGGTAGTGGTGGTGGAGGTGGTAGCGGTACTGGTTTTGTATATTGTTGTTGTTGTTGTCGTCGTCGTTGGTGTTGTTGTTGTCGTTGTTCTTGTTGTTGTGTTTTTGTGGTGGTGGTGATGACGGTGGTGGTGGTAGCGGTACTGGTCTTGTATCTTCTTGTTTTTGGTGATGTTGTTGCGTGGTGGTGGTGGTGGTGGTAGTCTTGTTTTTGTTGTTGTAGTGGTTGTGGTGTTCTTGTTGTTATTGTTGTGTTTTTATCGTGGCGGTGGTGAATTTGCTGTTGTGTCGTTGTTGTCGTTGTTGTTGTTGTTGTCGTTGTTGTTGTTGTTGTCACCAGATGTTTGGAGGTCTTCTTCACTCGTATCTTCCCATCTGGTGCCCAAGTGAAGAACAGTCCAGGGAATGTAATCTTTGCTTTCTTTAGATGATGTACCTAACCCGTATCCATCGTTGTTTGTTTGGTTGGTTGTGTGTGGTTGGTTTCATGATGATGGTATCCATACAGTCGCTGTCTGCACGATTTCAAAACACACAAAAAATTAAAAATAAAAGTCACTGCGACCTAAAATGTCTGCAAGTATTGGTGTAACTTTAACCAGCTCTACAAGATACAAGATACAGATTTTATTTAGCCCAGAACATCATAATGGGAAATTGCATTACGCGAGCAAGGAAAAGTCTTTTCAGTGCGACGCTGTCAACACACACACACACACACACACACACACACACCACACACCACACACACACACACACACATAAAACACACACACACACACACACACACACACACAAACACAAACACACACACACACACACACACACACACACACACACACACACACACACAAAACACCCACACAACACACACACAAAATCAACAAGAACCCATTCACAGAAAACACACATGCGTGCTTTTTACCACGGCTCGGCATTTTCGAGGAGAAAAAAACAAACTAACGAACAAACAAACGATTGGCGACTGGTACTCACGCTCACCCCACCCACCCTCCTCTGTTGAACGATCAGGGGATGTGAGAAAAGAAAGATAGTAGGAAGTTTCGGTTTTTAGATAGTTTTCCTTCTCTTTCTTCTCGATCTGAGTAATAATGTATCCAAAGTGTTTCGTGCCCTTCGTTCCGGCTGTTTTGCGCACAGTGTGGAAAAGACAAGCAACATTTACAGGCCATTTTAATAAGAAAGGGCAATTGGTCACAACAGGAAAGCTGGAGGGAAAGAGAACACCAGGTAGACCCAGGGAGAAAATATTAGACGGACTCGCAGGGTGGCTGAAGACAGAGAGGGTGGGAGATGTACTTGCAGCGACAAGGGATTGATTTCGTGTGGAGATCCGTGATCGTCAACGCCATGTGGCAGGGCGCGTGATGATGATGATGATGATGATGATGCAGGCATTGGCTACTGCACAGCCGGATAACTACGCTTTTTTGGTAGTTAATCAGTGTTGCAACATTAGACTGATACAATGCTAGTAATACATATATAGAGAGACAGACAGAGACAGAGAGAGGCCAAAGCAAAAATATAACCCTTTGATTCCCTCACCCTATCCACCAGCTTCCTGCAGCTATCCACCAGCTTCCTGCAGGAAGCTGGTGGATAGGGTGAAGGAATCAAAGGGTTAATTTTTTGTAGTTGGAAGATAGGGTGCGGGAGTCAAAGGTTAATTAAGCCTTGTGCCATGATCACCTAGACACATGGCACCTGTGACGTTAGTGCATATGGAATTCATTCTGAGCGCGGAGACGTCATTTTGAGAAACTGAAACTGAAATACGTGTTGCATGTTCTCTCATGTTCCTGTTTCGCTTTGTTTTGTTTTGTTTTGCTTCGTTTTGTTTTGTTTTGTTTTATTCACCGTGGTGACAAATTCGGCGAAACAGCCGACGCCAGGGAAATACCCATAGGGTATTAGCGTGTGTGCTATGGTACGTGCACTTAACATTCTTTTCGAGGTTTTCCTCTTTTTGCCCCGAGGTCATCGATGCGTTCAGGTGTGTGTGTGTGTTGTGTGTGTGTGTGTGTGTTGTGTGTGTGTGTGTGTGTGTGTGTGTTTTGGTTGAGGTGGTCATAGACCCAATATGGTTCAGAGCAGTGGCTCCATGGGCTTTCAACAAAATGAAAATAATAATGAGACGATGAATATACGACGACAATGACACACAACCTATACATACACTACTACTACACCACTATACTACCACTACCACCACTACTATTACTACTACTACTACCACCATCCACCACCACCACCACTACTACTACTAACTACTACTACCACCACTATTACTACTACTTACCACACTACCACCACTACTACTACTAACCACCACCACCACTACTACTACTAACCACTACTACACCACCACTACTACTACTGCCACCGCCACCACTACTACTACTACTACCACCACCACCACCACTACTACTGCCACCACCACCACCACCACCACTACTACTAACTACTACCACAACCACCACTACTACTACTGCCACCACCACCACTGCTACAACTACTACCACCACCATCACCACCACCACCACCACTACTACATGTACTACTACTACTGCTGCTGCTGCAACAACTGTTTGGTCAAAATGGATTTTACCATGTGAAATTCGGGCTGCTCTCTTGCAGGGGAGAGCGCGTAGCCGCAATGCAGCGCCACCCATCTTTTTATATGCCCAATTTTTTTTTGACAATGAAAGTGGAAGTCTTTCAACAGAAGAAATTTCAACAGAATTTTGCCAAGGGCAACTCCTTTGTAGCCGTGGGATGTTTTTTCTTTGAAACTTTGTGTTGTTGTTTTCTTCTTCTTCAAAACGCCCTCCTTTTAGAAATATAATACATCACTGAAAGATCCGCCCTGCGGCGGAACGGTAAACTGAGTACTGTACATGTATGCACTTCTACAGTATCGTCAAATGGCACTTAATCACCACAAGAGGGAAACATTAGACAATAGATGCTTTGTTCCTATGGCCCCTGGCCCCTTATTAAAGTATCTGACAAGTTTATGTTGACACACGTGTGTGTTATATATATATGTATATATATATATGTATATATATATATATATATATATAAATTATATATTTATATGTATATAATATAAGAGAGAGAGGTATAAATTATATATATATATATGTATTATATATATATATATATATATATATATATATACATGTATATACAAGAGAGAGGTGCACACACACACACGTTTTTTTATTATACACACACACACACACACACACACACACACACACACACACACACACACACACACACACACACACAATCGAGAGAAAGATGTAATATGTGGAGATGGTTTCATATGCATATGTACGTATTTATATATGTTTGTGTGCGTCGTTGTGTATGTGTGTGTTTGTGGTGTGTTTGCGCGTAATATTATGATATATACATACAGACGTATATATATATATATTATCTATATATATATATATATATATATATATATATATATATATATATATATACGTCTGTATGTATATTATACAGACATGTATTTGTATATGCATATGTGTGTATATATATGTGTGTATATATAAATACATGTGTTTATATACATGTATATATGAGTGTGTGTTTGTGTATATACATATATCTTATATATATTATATAGGCACGCACGTATGTACGTGTGTATGTATATGTGTATGCACGTACTATGTATGTATCCTATTTCTTGAGGTTGAGAATAATCATGGGGAAATGTCTTCAGCCAGAAGACCTGTATATATTGTTACACAACATTTTACGACTGTGTTTTTTTTTCTGTCAAGAGACATGGTTTTGCTTGAATCTAAATGAACAGGCCACTGTGACCCACGATCTGCACAAAAATAAGAATACCACTTGTGTTGGGCTAGCTCGTCACTGACTGATCAGTTTGCATGTAGCACGCATACAAGGAAAAGTCGATGTTAGTGCCGCTGTATTACTGCAGAAGGAATATCGGCCCTTTCATGAATTTTAAAAAGCATTATTCATTAGTGTCGTGGATTTTTGGGAAACGAAGATTGTTGTTTTTTTTTTTTCAAAAGTATTATTCGTTAGTGTCATGGATTTTTGGGAAACGAACACTTTAAAACACAAAGTAATTTTCATTAGAGTCTTGGACTTTTGGGAAGAGAACATCATTTAAAAAAAAATACAGTCATGGATTTTTGAGAAACGAACATTTTTTTTTTTTAAAACTGTTTTTCATTAGGGTCGTGGATTTTTGGGAAACGATCATCATTTTTAGAAAAAAGTGGTTTTTCATTGGGGTCATGGATTTTCGGAAACGAACATTTTTTTTAAACGTGTTTTCATTAGGGTCATGGATTTTTGGGAAAGGCGCATCATTTTAAAAAAAACGTTTTTCATTAGGGTCATGGATTTTTGAGAAACATCATTTTAAAAAGAATTTTTCATTAGGGTCATGGATTTTTTTTTTTTTTTTTTTAAACAGTGTTTTTCATTAGGGTCATGGATTTCTGGGAAAATATCATCGTAAAGATTCCCACGTCTACGTCCACCTCTAGACAAGGGCGACAGTCGACTGGTGTGGGTACTTGTCTTCCTACTGGATAGTCTGAGTTCTTAATTAAAAAAGTGTTTTTCATTAGGCCATGGATCTTAGGAAACGAATATCATTTAAAAATGTTTCTCATCAGGATCATAGATGTTCAGGAAACGAACTTTTTTTTTCAAAAAAAGTTTTCATTAGGGTCATTAGTTTTTGGTAAACGATCATCATTTTAAAACGACCATCATTTTAAAAACAAAGCGTTTTTCATTAGGGTCATGGATTTGAGGGAAATGAACATCATTTAAAAAACAAAAAAAAAAAAAGAGAGCTTAAGAACTAGGAACCAGAAAAAAACACGAAAGAAGAATACGAACGCGTATTTAATACAAAAAGACAAGACAGGCGCAAATTTTCGGCCAGCTGGCCTTTGTCAAGCGTAAGGTTACAAACAAACACCAGATACAAAAATTTAGAGAAAAAGACAGAAACTTCCCTGCTGCTGCGTCCAATGTTGGCCGAAAATTTGCGCCTGTCTTGTCTTTTTGTATTAAATACGCGTTCGTATTCTTCTTTCGTGTTTGTTCTGGTTCCTGTTTGCTTGAACGCAGGCAGTCACACTTGATTTGGATTTCGTAAGAGCTAGGTTTAGAATACAAAGGGTGTAATATAAGAAAACGTATCATCTTTAACCTAATTGGCACATGTTGACATGTTGTTCACAGGTTTTCTCCCCTGATACTTTTCAAATAAGAAAGAGGGTGATTTTGATCGCAACACGATTGTGTGTGGCTGTGGATAGGTGTGGTCTGTGTGTCCGTCTCTTGTCTCTGTCTTGTCTCTCTTCGCTGTCTCTCTCTCTCTCGTCTCTCTCTCTCTCTCTCTCTCTCTCTCTCTCTCTCTCTTTCTCTGTCTGTCTCTCCCCCTCTCTCTCTCTTTGTGATAAATATGTGTGAACAAGAGTTTTATCAATTTATCATGGGGGCATCTGTACCGATATTTGGTCTAAGCTGTGAACAGTTGAGGACTCACGAGGTCAAGGTCACACACACAAACAAACAAACAAACGAACAAACAAACAAACAAACACACAAAACTGTACCAATATCAGCACTTTTCAAGGAAAATGTGTAAACAGCACTTTCTCAAAAGGTTCTGACAATACTTAACCCTTTGACTCCCACACCCTGTCCACCAGCATCCTGCATTGCCAACCATGCCGGTAAAGCAAAAACTGAACCCTTTGATTCCCTTACCCTATCCACCATCTTCCTGCAGAAAGCTGGTGGGTAGGGTGAGGGAATCAAAGGGTTAAATTTTTGTGAGTAGTGGATGGGGTGTGGGATTCAAAGAGTTAAATCATGCTTTCACCATTGTGATAGTTTACCATTGTCCTTACTTCACGTCAACTTGTCTTTCAAGTGAAACTTCTTCAAGGTCACACTGATCTTGAGAAGTACAAAATATGATTTTCTGTACTATTTGTATAAAAAGATGCGGTTATC
>JAPXFY010000018.1:51490254-51542754 GCA_030674185.1 Monoplex corrugatus | reverse complement strand
ACTGTCCATGTGGCTGTTTGTGACATTGTAACTGTCCAGTGGTGTTGTTGTACAGTTGTATACTGTCCATGTGGGCTGTTTGTTGTACATTGTGTATACTGTCCATGTGGGCTGTTTGTTGTACATGTGTGTATACTGTCCATGTGGGCTGTTTGTTTGTACATGTGTGTATACTGTCCATGTGGGCTGTTTGTTGTACATGTGTGTATACTGTCCATGTGGGCTGTTTGTTGTACATGTGTGTATACTGTCCATGTGGGCTGTTTGTTGTACATGTGTGTATACTGTCCATGTGGGCTGTTTGTTGTACATGTGTGTATACTGTCCATGTGGCTGTTTGTTGTACTTGTGTTATGTCCATGTGGGCTGTTTGTTGTACATGTGTGTATATGTCCATGTGGGTGTTGTGTAATTGTGATAGTCCATGGGGCTGTTTGTTGTACATGTGTTATGTCCATGGTGTTTGTTACTTGTTTTGCCAGGGCTGTTGTTGACATGGTGATATGTCCATGTGGGTGTTGTTAAATTGTATATGCCATGTGCTTGTTGAATGTTTATAGTCCAGTGCTGTTTGTGACTTGTGTATACTGTCCGTGGGTGTTTGTTGTACTTGTGTATATGCATTGGCTGTTTGTTGTAAAGTGTATTCATGGCTGTTTTGTACTTGTGTTATTGTCAGTGCTTTGTTGAATGTTATATGTCATGTGGGGTGTGTAATTGTATATGTCATTGTGTTTGTTTACATGGTATTGTCCATGTGCTGTTGTTTACATTGTGAATGTCATGTGGGTTTTGTTGTACTTGTATATGTCCATGCTGTTTTGTACATGTGATATGTCTGGGGTGTTTTTGTACATGTGTATATGCGTTTGTTAATGTGTGTATAGCCATTGGGCTGTTGTTGTACATGTGTGTTACTGCCAGTGGCTGTTTGTTGTACATATGTGTATATGTCCAGTGGGCTGTTTGTTGTACATATGTGATATTGTCCATGTGGGCTGTTTGTGTACATATGTGTATATTGTCCATTGGCTGTTTGTTGTACATTTGTATAGTCATGTGGCTGTTTTTGTACATATGTTAACTGTCATGTGGGCTGTTTGTTGTACATGTGTGTATACTGTCCATGTGGCTGTTTGTTGTACAATGTATATGTCCAGTGGTGTTTGTTGTACATGTTATTGTCCATGTGGGCTGTTGTTGTACATATGTGTATATGTCCATGTGGGCTGTTTGTTGTACATTGTGTGTATACTGTCCATTGGGCTGTTTGTTGTACATTGTGTATACTGTCCATGTGGCTGTTTGTTGTACATGTGTGTATACTGTCCAGTGGGCTGTTGTTGTACATGTGTGTACGTCCAGTGGTTTTTGACAATTTATACTGTCCATGTGGGCTGTTTGTTGTACATGTGTGGTATACTGTCCATGTGGGCTGTTTGTTGTACATGTGTGTATACTGTCCATGTGGGCTGTTTGTTTACATGGTAAGTCCAGGCTGTTTGTTGTACATATGTGTATACTGTCCATGTGGGCTGTTTGTTGTACATATGTGTATATTGTCCATGTGGGCTGTTTGTTGTACAATGTGTATATTGTCCATGTGGGCTGTTTGTTGTACATATGTGTATATTGTCCATGTGGGCTGTTTGTTGTACATATGTGTATATTGTCCATGTGGGCTGTTTGTTGACATATGTGTATATTGTCCATGTGGGCTGTTTGTTGTACATGTGTGTATACTGTCCATGTGGGCTGTTTGTTGTACATGTGTGTGTATACTGTCCATGTGGGCTGTTTGTTGTACATATATGTGTATACTGTCCATGTGGGCTGTTTGTGTACATGTTGTGTATACTGTCCATTGGGTTTATTTGTACCCTATTAACTGTCCATGTGGTTTTTCTATGTACATTGTGTATTATACAGTCCATGTGGGTTTGGTTGTACATTGTGTATACTGTCATTGGCTGTTTAGTTGTACATTGTGTATCATACTATCCATGTTGTTTGATGTGTACATATGTTATACTGTCCCATAGTGTGTTGTTTGTTTACATGTGTATGTATACTGTCCCTGTGTGTTTATATATACATGTGTGTGTACTGTCCAGTGGGCTGTATTGTTGTACATGTGTGTATACTGCCACGTGGTTCCTTTTGTTGTACATGTGTTATACTGTCCATGTGCGTTTTTGTACATGGTGGTTATTGTCCATGTGGCTGTTTGTTGTACCTAGTTGTATTATACTGTCCATGTGTGCTGTTTGTTGTACATGTGTGTGTATACTGTCCATGGGCTGTTTATGTACATGTGTGTTGTAATTGTCCATGTGGGCTTTTGTTGTACATGTGTGTTATATATCCATGTGGGCGTTGTTTACATTGTGTGTATATTTCCATGTGGTCTGTTGATTGTACATGGTGTGTATACTGTCCATTGGGCTGTTTTCATTATTATATGTTTGTATGCTATCCATGTGGGTCTGTTTGTCGTACATGTTTGCGTACTATCATATTACAGTTGCATCCATCACTATACACTTGTATCCATCACTATACACTTGTATCCATCACTCTAAAGTTATATCCACTCTACAGTTGTGTCCATCACTATACAGTATCCATCACCTATAGTGTATCCATCTGTCTACACTTGTATCCTTCACTCTACACTTGTATCCATCACACATCACATGTGTATCCGTCACTCTACATGTGTATCCATCACTATACAGTATCCATCACCTATAGGTGTATCCATCTGTCTACAACTTGTATCCTTCACTCTACACTTGTATCCATCACACATCACATGTGTATCCGTCACTCTACATGTGTATCCATCACTCTACAGTTGTATCCATCACACTACAGTGTAATCCATTTCTCTACAGTTGCATTCATCACTCTACAGTTGTATCCATCACTCTACAGGTGTATCCATTTCTCTACTGTTGTATTCGTCACTCTACAGTTGTATCTATTACTCTACATGTGTGTCCATCACTCTACATGTGTATCCATCACTCTACAGGTGTATCATCACTCTACAGGTGTATCTATCACTCTACAGGTGTATCCATTTCTCTACAGTTGTATTCATCACTCTACATGTGTATCCATCACTCTACATGTGTATCCATCACTCTACATGTGTATCTATCACTCTACATGTGTATCATCACTCTACATGTGTATCATCACTCTACATGTGTATCTATCACTCTACATGTGTATCTATCACTCTACAGGTGTATCCATCACTCTACATGTGTATCCTACACTTTACATGTGTATCATCACTCTACATGTGTATCATCACTCTACAGTGTATCCATCACTCTACATGTGTATCTATCACTCTACATGTGTATCAT
Source organism: Monoplex corrugatus (assembly GCA_030674185.1). NCBI lineage: Eukaryota > Metazoa > Mollusca > Gastropoda > Littorinimorpha > Ranellidae > Monoplex > Monoplex corrugatus. The sequence goes on along the minus strand of JAPXFY010000018.1, from coordinate 51,539,374 downwards.
CACTCTACATGTGTATCATCATCTCTACATATATGTGTATCTATCACTCTACATGTGTATCATCACTCTACAGTGTATCTACATCTACATGTGTATCTATCACTCTACATGTGTATCATCACTCTACATGTGTATCCATCACTCTACATGTGTATCTATCACTCTACATGTGTATTATCACTCTACATGTGTATCTATCACTCTACATGTGTATCTATCACTCTACATGTGTATCTATCACTCTACATGTGTATCCATCACTCTACATGTGTATCTATCACTCTACATGTGTATCCATCACTCTACATGTGTATCTATCACTCTACATGTGTATCTATCACTCTACATGTGTATCTATCACTCTACATGTGTATCCATCACTCTACATGTGTATCTATCACTCTACATGTGTATCTATCACTCTACATGTGTATCTATCACTCTACATGTGTATCTATCACTCTAAGGTGTATCTATCACTCTACATGTGTATCTATCACTCTACATGTGTATCTATCACTCTACATGTGTATCCATAACTCTACATGTGTATCTATCACTCTACAGTTGTATCTATCACTCTACATGTGTATCTATCACTCTACATGTGTATCTATCACTCTACATGTGTATCTATATCACTCATACAGGTGTATCTATCACTCTACATGTGTATCTATCACTCTACGTGTGTATCCATACACTCTACATGTGTATCTATCACTCTACATGTGTATCTATCACTCTACAGGTGTATCTCTATACATCCTTACATGTGTATCTATCACTTACATGTGTATCTATCACTCTACATGTGTATCATATCACTCTACATGTGTATCTATCACTCTACATGTGTATCTATCACTCTACATGTGTATCTATCACTCTACATGTGTATCTATCACTCTACATGTGTATCCATCACTCTACATGTGTATCTATCACTCTACAGTGTATCTATCACTCTACATGTGTATCTATCACTCTACATGTGTATCTATCACTCTACATGTGTATCTATCACTCTACATGTGTATCTATCACTCTACTGTGTATCTATCACTACATGGTTATACTCTACTGTGTATCTACACTCTACAGTGTATCTATCACTCTACATGTGTATCTATCACTCTACATGTGTATCTATCACTCTACATGTGTATCTATCACTCTACAGGTGTATCTATCACTCTACTGTGTATCTACTTACGTGTATCTATCACTCTACATGTGTATCTATCACTCTACATGTGTATCCTATCACTCTACATGTGTATCTATCACTCTACATGTGTATCTATCACTCTACATGTGTATCTATCACTCTACAGGTGTATACCATGTATCTACCTGTGTATCATCCTTACAGTGTATCTATCACTCTACATTGTATCACACTCACGTATACTTAGGTGTATCCTATCACTCTACATGTGTATCTATCACTCTACATGTGTATCTATCACTCTACATGTGTATCATCACTCTACAGGTGTATCTATCACTCTACATGTGTATCTATCACTCTACAGGTGTATCTATCACTCTACATGGTGTATCTATCACTCTACATGTGTATCATCACTCTACATGATCTATATCTACAGGTGATCTATCACTACAGTGTATCTATCACTCTACATGTGTATCCATCACTCTACATGTGTATCTATCACTCTACATGTGTATCCATCACTCTACATTGTGTATCTATCACTCTACATGTGTATCCATCACTCTACATGTGTATCTATCACTCTACATGTGTATCCATCACTCTACAGTGTGTATCTATCACTCTACATGTGTATCCATCACTCTACAGTGTACTATCACTTACATGTGTATCCATCACTCTACATGTGTATCTATCACTCTACATGTGTATCCATCATCTACATGTGTTCTATCCACATGTGTATCCATCACTCTACATGTGTATCTATCACTCTACATGTGTATCCATCACTCTACATGTGTATCTATCACTCTACATGTTGTATCCATCACTCTACATGTGTATCTATCACTCTACATGTGTATCCATCACTCTACATGTATCTATCCTCTACTGTGTATCATCACTTACATGTGTATCCATCACTCTACATTTGTATCCATCACTCTACAGGTGTATCTATCACTCTACATGTGTATCCATCACTCTACAGGTGTATCTATCACTCTACATGTGTATCCATCACTCTACATGTGTATCCATCACTCTACATGTGTATCCATCACTCTACAGGTGTATCCATCACTCTACATGTGTATCCATAACTCTACAGGTGTATCTATCACTCTACATGTGTATCCATAACTCTACAGGTGTATCTATCACTGTACATGTGTATCCATCATTCTACAGGTGTATCTATCACTCTACATGTGTATCCATCACTCTACATGTGTATCCATCACTCTACAGGTGTATCTATCACTCTACATGTGTATCCATCACTCTACAGGTGTATCTATCACTCTACATGTGTATCCATCACTCTACAGGTGTATCCATCACTCTACAGATGTATCTATCACTCTACATTGTATCCATTCTCTGGTTTTATCTATCACTCTACAGGTGTATCCATCACTCTACATGTGTATCCACACTCTACAGGTGTATCTATCACTCTACAGGTGTATCCATATCTCTACAGTTGTATGTATCACTCTGCAGGTGTATCCATATCTCTACAGTTGTATCTATCACTCCACAGGTGTATCCATTACTCTACAGGTGTTTCCATCACTCTACAGTTGTATCTATCACTCTACAGGTGTACCCATGTCTCTACAGTTATATCTATCACTCTACAGGTGTATCCATCACTCTACAGGTGTATCATCACTCTACAGGTGTATCCATCACTTACATGTGTATCATCACTTTACATGTGTATCCATCACTCTACAGGTGTATCCATCACTCTACAGTGTATCCATCACTCTATAGGTGTATCCATTCTCTACAGGTGTATCCATTCTCTACAGTTGTATTCATCACTTCTACATGTGTATCCATCACTCTACAGTTGTATCTATCACTCCACAGTGTATCCATTACTCTGCAGGTGTTTCCATCACTCTACAGTGTATCATCACTCCACAGGTGTATCTATCACTCCACAGTGTATCCATCACTCTACAGTTGTATCTATCACTCTACAGGTGTATCCATCACTCTACAGTTGTATTCATCACTCTACATGTGTATCTATCACTCTACAGGTATATCATCACTCTACATGTGTATTCATCACTCTACAGGTGTATCCATCACTCTACAGGTATATCCATCACTCTATAGGTGTATCCATTTCTCTACAGTGTATCCATCACTCTACAGTTGTATTCATCACTCTACAGTGTGTATCCATCACTCTACAGGTGTATCCATCACTCTAGTGTTCCATTCTATGTATCATCACTCTACAGTGTATCATCACTCACAGTGTATCCATCACTCTACAGTTGTATATCATCACTCACAGTTGTATTCATCACCTACATTGTATCTCACTTACATTGTATCCATCACAGTCTACATGGTGTATCCATCACGCTACATTATATCCCACCTCATATGTATCCATCCGCTACACTTATATCCACCACGCTACACTTATATCCATCACCTTACATTTGTATCCATCACGCTACACTTATATCCACCACGCTACACTTATATCCATCACCTTACATTTGTATCCATCACGCTACACTTATATCCACACGCTACACTTATATCCATCACCTTACATTTGTATCCATCACGCTACTTTATATCCACCACGCAAATCTATATCCATCACCTTACATTTGTATCCATCACGCTACACTTATTATCCACCACGCTACTCTTATATCCATCACCTTACATTTGTATCCATCACGCTACACTTATATCACCACGCTACACTTATATCCATCACCTTACATTTGTATCCATCACGCTACACTTATATCCACCACGCTACACTTATATCCATCACCTTACATTTGTATCCATCACGCTACACTTATATCCACCACGCTACACTTATATCCATCACCTTACATTTGTATCCATCACGCAACACTTATATCACCACGCTACACTTATATCCATCACCTTACATTTGTATCCATCACGCTACACTTATATCCACCACGCTACACTTATATCCATCAACTTACATTTGTATCCATCACGCTACACTTATATCCACCACGCTACACTTATATCCATCACCTTACATTTGTATCCATCACGCTACACTTATATCCACCACGCTACACTTATATCCATCACCTTACATTTGTATCCATCACGCTACACTTATATCCACCACGCTACACTTATATCCATCAACCTTACATTTGTATCCATCACGCTACACTTATATCCACCACGCTACACTTATATCCATCACCTTACATTTGTATCCATCGCGCTACACTTATATCCATCACGCTACACATGTACCCATCACTCTACACGTGTAACCATCACTTAACAGTGTCCATCACTCCACATTGTATCCACCACACTACGGTCTTATCCATCACTTTACACGTGTATCCATCACTCTACATGTGTATCCGTCACTCTACAGGTGTATCCATCACACTACAGTATCCATCATCTACAGGGATCTCCATCACTCTATACTGCTATCTGTCACTTTACAGTTAGGGTGAAAAATATCTTGTCCCCTGGACTCGTCAATGGGGAACCTATGGATGCCAGGATAAATGGCCTGATGATTTTAGTCAGTTAGTTAGTTAGCTAGTTAGTTAGTTAGTTAGTTAGTTAGTTAGTTAGTTAGTTAGCTAGTTAGTTAGTTACTTACTTACTTACTTAGTTACTTAGTTAGCTAGTTAGTTAGTTACTTAGTTAGCTAGTTAGTTAGTTACTTAGCTAGTTAGTTAGCTAGTTAGTTAGTTAGTTAGTTAGCTAGTTAGTTAGTGTGTGTGTTAGTTAGCTAGTGTGTGTTAGTTAGTTAGTGTGTGTGTGTTAGTTAGTGGTGTGTTGTGTGTGTTAGTTAGTTAGTGAGTGTGTGTGTGTGTGTGTGTGTGTGTGTGTGTGTGTGTGTGTGTGTGTGTGTGTTGTGTGTGTGCGTGTGTGTGTGTATGTGTGTGTGCGTGTGTGTGTGTGTGTGTGTGTGTGTGTTAGTTTGACCATCAGCTCGTAATTCGTCCTTCTTTGTTACTCTCTCTCTCTCTCTCCTTCTCAGTGTGTGTGTGTATGTGTGTGTGTGTGTGTGTGTGTGTGTGTGTGTGTGTGTGTGTGTGTGTGTGTGTGTGTGTGTGTGTTTATTAGTTCGTTTGTTAGTTTGACCATCAGCTCGTAATTCGTCTTTCTTTGTTACTCTCTCCTTCTCAGTGTGTGTGTGTGTGTGTGTGTGTGTGTGTGTGTGTGTGTGTGTGTGTGTGTGTGTGTGTGTGTGTGTGTTGTGTTTTGATATATATGTGTGTGTGTGTGTGTGTGTAGTGTGTGTGTGTGTGTGTGTGTGTGTGTGTGTGTGTACATACATAAATCCAGACAAACTTTTTCTTTCTTTTCTGTACTGGAAATGAATGTGTCATTGTCTGTTCAGGTTGTTTCAAAGGTGACCAGTACCATTGTTACGCCCCAGAGTCAGTGTACAACCATAGTCTGCAGAGTTTGGAGCTGACTGTACATATGTGTGTGCTGTCTGTCACTCAGGAACTCATCGTTCTTATCGTCTGCGTTCTGATCATCTTCTGCGTCCTCACCTACACCCTCCTCTACAAGTCAGTCGTTTTCAATCTCCCCCTCTCACCTCTCACCTCCCACCTCACCTTTTTATTTTACTTTAGTTTAGTTTAGTTTAGTTTAGCTTAGCTTAGTTTAGTTTAGTTTAGTTTAGTTTAGTTTAGTTTAGTTTAGCTTAGTTTAGCTTAATTTAGCTTAGTTTAGTTTAGTTTAGTTTAGTTTAGTTTAGTTTACTTCAGTTTAGTTTAGTTTAGTTTACTTCAGTTTAGTTTACTTCAGTTTAGTTTAGTTTGTTCATTTCATTTCGTTCTCATTTTAGTTCAATTTATTTTATTTTATTTAATTTTGTTTCATTTTATGTTTATTTTTATTTTATCCTATTTCATTTATTTTGTTTTTGTTTTATTTTATTTCAGTCTGTTCTATTTCATTCTATTTTCAGGGGAGATTAATTCATATCACCCGGGAAGGAAGGGGGTGAGGGAGTGGGACCCGACAAAAATGTGTTCACAAGATTTCCATTTTCTAAGCTTTTTCTGGTTGGATCTTTACCAACTTTGGGTCAAAGATGTGGACCGTTGAGGAGTCGCGATTGCTGAAGTTTGGAGGACAAGGCCTTATGGTCAGGGTCACAAATGCAAAAAAAAAAAAAAAATTGCCTGAACGAAGGTGCATGAACAGCTTTCTCTCGGGAACTTCTGACAATGTTTTCTTTGTTGCGACAGTCTTTTTTCTAAATAGATAATAAAAACAACAACAAAACACAACAACAATCTGAAAATGTTTACCTTCACAGTAAAATCGATCAGTCCTGACCATCATAGTAAAATAAATCAATCTACTGTGTGACAGATACCGTTGGCAGGTGAGATTCTGGTTGTATACGTTGCACGTGCGACTGACCAGGCCCCAGAGTACTGGACCCCATGTCCAACAACCACGCCATCCCCCACGCTTCAACGCCTTCGTGTCCTACTGCAAGGATGACAGTCACTTTGTGCTCACCAAGGTCAGACTTAATACAGCGTGTTGTTGCTAGCTCATGATTTCGGCCACAACCTTAACCCTTCAACTTCCTCACCCTGTCCACCAGCTTCCTGCATTAGCAGCTGTGAAAGCATAGCAAGAGCTAAAAACTTTAACCCTTTCACTCCCTCACCATATCCACCAGCATCATGCAGGAAGCTGGTGGATAGGGTGAGGGAGTGAAGTTTTTGCTTTGCTGTCATGGCTGATGCTGGTGGACAGGGTGAGGGAGTCAAAGGGTTAAACCTTCCACTCTCTTGCCTGTCCACCAGCTAAAGCCACTCACTGGTGCTATCGTAACTCTTCAGTTCTCAAACCCTAGCCACCAGCTTCCTGGAAAAGTCAAAGAGACACAAGCTGTTTACAGTTTATATCAGATGACCTCCTCTCTGTCTCTCTCTCTCTTCTTCAGTGACTTAATCAGAATGTATCAGATTATTTGGAACCAACAATGAGCAAGTGACCCAATTTATTTTAAATGATTCAGAAACCGTTTGAGCAAGGGATAAGGGCCTAATGGATTATTAGGTTTATAGTTTATCAATGTCTTTTTTTGCTGCACAAGAAATAATGGTGTAAATATGGTAGAAATGAAGAACCAGGGCTGAATGAAATGGTTCAGTGTCAGGGATATATGGGTATGTTTCCCCAGTCACTGCTATTGGTTGTAAAAGAGCAGTGACAGCCAAGTCCACCTTTACCATTTCTCTTTTTCATCCTGACCATTTTAAAACTGCCAGAGTCCGTTTGGTGGTTGGAAAGTCAATTATCAGGAAGTATCTCTCTGTCGAAACAACTGCAAAACTCGTCCTCTCCTTCATAATGTCTCGTATTGACTATTGCAATTCACTCCTGTCTGGTCTTCCTGCCTCCACCATTCACATCCTGCAGCGCATTCAAAACAATGCTGCACGCCTTGTACTAAAAAAGAAAAAAGCTGACCACATATCTCCTCTCCTGGCACAACTTCACTGGCTCCCTGTATCAAAGCGCATACAGTACAAACTAGACACCATGTGCTACAAAAGCCTCAATAACGCAGCCCCCGATTACCTGTCAAGCCTACTTGAGATCTATCTTCCCTCACGTACCCTCCGCTCTGCCTCCGATCCTCTGACTTTTCGCTTTCCACGCACTAAGCTCAATACCTGTCGTCCAAGAGCCTTCTCTGTTTCTGGTCCACTTTCCTGGAACAAACTTCCTCTCTCAGTCCGTCAGCAACCTACTTTTGTCTCCTTCAAGTCCGCTCTCAAAACTCACCTTCTCTCCTCTGCATAAAATCCTGACCTCACTCAGTCCCCTCTGCAGCCTGTCTCCACTCGGCGGGGAATCACATTGTAATATATAATTGTATATAATATGCTCTCTATAATTTTCCATTGCTTTTATTCTTTCTCCCCATTTATAGCCGTGTGCGTGTGCGTATGTGTGTGCGTGTGTGTGTGTGTATGTGTGTGTGTGTGTGCGTACGTGCGTGCGTGCGTGTGTGTGCGTGCGTGCGTGCATGTGTGTCTGTTTTAGCGCTTAGATTTGATTTTATCAAGATTTTGCGCTATATAAAATATTGCATTGTAATTGTAATTATCTTTTCAAATTTAGTCTCGATTTTTGTCTCCATCTCCCCACCCTCACCGCCTTAACTAGTTTTTATTATAAAAAGCATTTTTATTTTTCAGCCTTGATCAAAATCACTGTTTTCACATTAAGTATTGTCATAAAATGTACGGCAGCTTTTTCTTGAGAAACAAATTTTGCCACTTCACTCATAAATGTACTTTCCTTTGAAAATGTAATAAGAAATATTTGATAAAAAGTCATGTGATGTCTTGATGCTCTTATGAAATATGTTTCTTTCTATAGGAATACAACATCAAAATTTCCCTTCCAAAAGATATTCTTAAGCTGTCATTAAACGAACACTTACTAGCACTGTATTTGAGAGAAGTAAATCGTAACTATACACCTCTTTCTTTTTCCAAGTAACTATACACCTCTTTCTTATTCCAAGTAACTATACACCTCTTTCTTATTCCAAGTAACTATACACCTCTTTCTTATTCCAAGTAACTATACACCTCTTTCTTATTCAAGTAACTATACACCTCTTTCTTATTCCAAGTAAGGAATACAAGAATATGTATCTACTTGGCATGTGCCATACGCACCTTATTCTCTCAGTTACAGCATAAACACAAACCTCTATCATCACTAAGCATGAAGAAGTTGAAAATAATGAAACATCACATCATAAAACTATCACACACAGAGAAGTCAGTCATGTAAATTAACTTGATGGTGACACTCCGCAGCTATAGCTGCGGAGCTCCATATCTCGACTGTGACGCTCTGCAGCTATAGCTGCGGAGATGTTATGGGTTTTTTCACCAAGACTATGTGTTTACTATAATAAGGGAGATTATACTGACAGCAGGGTTTAACCATTGACCTTTTAAAACATATATAACAGGATAGGTTTATTGTCGTTGGATATTCTCCATAATTTTTTAAGAAGTACCAAAAACTGTGCGTCTTAAGAGTTTCAGCAGCCATTTTAGGGTACGTCTCCAAAGAGTTAAACATTATCAAAAATAAAGAAGCACTCAGTCACATCATTTTAGAGGTGGGAAGAGTTGTTATTTTTTAAGATGTTTAATTCAAGCTAGAAAACATTTTGGTAGCTATTAACATGACTCTGTGGTTGTATCAGGTTTTACCAATCTTGGAGCGTAACAGCCGACTGCCACTCTGTATCCACGAAAGGGACTTCATTCCTGGTCGGTACATTTCACAGAATGTAGTGGAACGTATGGAGGAATCCAAACACATTCTCCTCATCCTCTCCAACGCCTTCCTGCAGAATGACTGGTGCCGCTTTGAGCTGTTTGTGGCACAGAAGTACGGCCTGATTCACCGCCAGATACCTGTCACGACCTTGGTGCTGGAGAATTTGCGTGTGGATCTGATGGACGCTCATGTAATCACACTTCTGCAAGCCAGACCTGGCATTGAGTGGCCTGGCAATGACAATCCACGTGACCTGGCCAATTTCTGGGTTCATCTGGCTCAGACTTTGGGGTCAAGGCCCGCGCCTATTGGTGACAGGATTAGGCCGGGGCATGACAGAGCAAGGCCAGGTCAAGACAGGGACAGGCCTAGACATGACAGAGCATGACCCTGTACATAATGACACTGCTTCCACATCTACAGCCTCCCTTTGTCTGTGTGTGGTTTGCCAGTCACGCACGCAACTGAAACTTTGCAGTTTGGATTCTGATATTGTGATCATGAGTGAAGGCTACAGCAAATATGTAGTGACCAAAAGTTGTGATTCTGTTGGGTTTTTTTTTTATTATATAAGCAAAAACAGTTTATTTGTAATGAAAACAGAAAACGATGTAAGATAACCTAACATTTTGCTGACAATTTCATGGAAGATATAGCTGTAGCCTTTGTAAAAAGAGTGATTCACTGGTAATGACAGAACAAACTAACTATGGAAAACAGTCTTTTAATTTAATAACAACATAGTTGTACAGAGAAGATGCTTGTGTTACTCTTGACAGTATTGCACCCTTGTACCACGGATAACTAATACTCCATAGCAGACTATGACAGTTGTGTGTTTATAGTCATTATACTGAGGAGGGGGTCAGCTGAAACTCAGAAACCAGTCAAATACAGAATAGTCCATGCTGCTCGGTGATCTCAGCTTGACTGATAGGCCTACAGTTTAAAGCATTTCATGAGGGCTGATTCTTCTGCCATGCAGACAGCAACTTGGATCATTGACCAAATTAACTGAAAGGAATAGACTGAGAGAGGAGACATTATGTATTATAATAATCGGTATTTGAGCTACATGTCATGAGGAACAGAATCACGACAGTTCCTGTTGACAGATTTCAGCTTCCTTAATTCTTATTGTCCGGCAAGCCAACTCTGTCAGCTTTCTGTCCAACCTGAATGGACAGCGAGCCGACTCAGTCGGCTTTTCCAGTTACCAGACATCTTGATTGCGACAATCACTACTTTTCAGACATCAGCTGGCTTTACGGCTTCCTTTACGGCAATAGATAGTTCCGCTTTCGTTTCATGCTTTTCTGTGCCAGTGAAGTAGTTTGAAGTTGGATTTTGTTTTTGCATATTGTCCTTGTTTTGATTTGTCATGGCATCGGCTGGGCGGCGCCCTATGAGACTGACTGCTGAGCAGGCGATAAAATTATTTCAAGAAACACTGGACGATAGTAATAGCAATAATATCATCAGTGACAGTGATGAGAGTTTTCTGACACTCAAATGATGAGTTGGTTTCTTTGGATGGTGGTGACAGTTCAGCAGGGCCTTATTCAAAGAAATGACGACTTTATAAAACTCACCTGACATCATATGATCAGTGAAAATGTCCACAGATGAGCACACACTCTTTTTTTTTTAGTGGTTTTTGCTTATTTTTGCTTCAAATAATGGCTCTACACTAGAACATTTGCAGCCACTATAGAAAAGAAAACTCACGAACAAGTTGTGACATGTGTAACAGCTAAGGTGTCTGGTTTTTGTCATTTTCAGGGATGTGACCCGAAGTCAATTAGAGGTGAAAAGCATCAAAATAAAGCAACAATGACATTTTTTGTGGTGGTGAACTTATTGCCAGGATGTCAAGGAACATCATTTTCTTAGAGTTTGGATGTACAAGGATTACCTTGTCAGCTATAGTGCTTTGAGTATCAACCATACAACTGTTTTTTGTCTGTGCTGTAAAATGTGTCTATAATTAGCATTTTTAATTATCTCAATATGACAGTAATATCAATGTAACATTATTCACAAGATGCACAATGTTATTCTGAACATGGGCATACCAAAATGTTTGCTGTACGTTGGATACAAAAAAAAGTTACCATCATTTTACTGACCTAACCCCCTCTTTGACAATTCGCATTGTGCAAAGCCTTCGGCCAGACTTAAAACCCCTAACGGACAATAAGAGTTAAGGTCGATTACTTTTATCTGAAAGACAGCTTTGTCCGTTTCATTCTGACCAAGACTGGTATTTCAAGACCATAAATTCACATGTATTTCAAGACCACAAATTCACAAACATGTTTAAAGAAACAAATAATTCTCTCAATTATATACATATGGGATTTTTTTAATCCTTTGATTCCTGCACTCTATCCACAGCCAAACTTATGTTGATTCCTTACCATCGGATGCTGGTGGAGAGGGTGAGGGAGTTAAAAGGGTTCAGCTTTTGCTTTGCTAGCATGGTTGACAATGCAGGATACTGGTGGACAATGTGCAGAAGTCAAAGGGTTAATAAGCATAGGATTGTTTTGCTGTGCAGACAGCTCCAATATGGCTGGTGTGTAAATACAACTTTTTACTTTCTTGGTGACAAAAACAAGGGTAGTGGCAGTGAGAAATCTTACAGCTGGCGGGAAATGCATGTGCCCAGTTTCAATCACATAAAAATGCATGTCCATTTTTTGTGTGTTTTTTTTCATACAAAATTATTAGTATGGTTTGACCATTATTTTTTTCCTTTCTTTGTATCCTCTTTTCGTGTGTGCTAGTAGTCTACATGGAGCAGTTGAAAGGGTGACAAAATATAATCTTATTTTTACAACTTTTAGTGACATCAGAACTGGTTTTCTAGTTCATCTTATGTGACCCGTTCTGACAAAAGGTACAATAAGTCAGGCGAGGCCTTTTGCTGCTGTGGGCTGAAAACTCTAAACAGGGACACATTTGTCAATTTTGGGTTTTCTGCATTTTCATGCCCTATAACCATTTTTACACCATGTCTTAACACAATAAAGTCAAATTCAATTGATAAGTATCATATTTTTGTGTTTTAATGTGTGGTAAGTGCTACTATCTCCTTTCAAAATATTCACAAGTTCTGTAACATTTTGGTGATTAAAGTACGTTTTTCTTAAATTTTTCTTTTTGTTGTTTTGGATGGATGGACAATTAAGTAAACAAGGGAAGTATGCAATTTCAGCTGATCTGGTTTATATTTAATGCTTGTTGCTAAGGAGTTTCTGACCATACCCTTTCAATTCAGACCTACTCTCTTCAACACTGTTTTTCTCAAAATGGCTGACTTGACCCCTCTCATCTTTGAAAGCCCATAACTTTTGTTTTTGTATCCTGAAACTCAACTTTAGTACCATTTGAAAGCGGAGATTCTAAACTTTATAGTGATACCAAAACCTAAAAATGTTTAAACTGAGACTTATTGTGCCTTTTATCAGAATGGGTCACTTATATGCCATCCTTGTGATGATCTCGGTTTATGTTTCATATAGAATCAGAATCTCAAAGTTCCATCTCCCTTCAGTCACAAAACCTGTGTGACCCATCAGTCTATAATCAGTGCAAAGTCAGTTTACTGATACATTCATTTGTGAAAACGTCTTAGGACAAAAAAATGTGAAAACCATAGCTGTTTGAAATTACACACTCCCTGGAAGGTGATTTTGAGAAAACAGCCTTTAAAAGATTTCAGACACTAACACTTCACATATTTCTTAGCAACTCCAATTCCTTTCAGGAGCATTTTTTTTGTGATTCACACAACAAGGGAAAGCCTTATAAAAAGCTTTAAAGTGATGTATAACATGTGGTGTTCTACAAGGAATACACTGCTTGTGTATTTGATCTAGATGTGCAATCTGATGGGAAAAACAATTACTACATTATGACCATACAGATAAAAAAAACAACAACTTGTCTTTGAACATTTTTATACCTTTTACTAAATTTGTATACATTTATGAAAGTTTGGCATTCACAAAGTGCTTTTCTGTTGAAAACTGAACATTACCCTGATTGACCCTGTCTATTTTTGCACTAATCTTGTGCTGATGGTTCACATGTGCATGTAGCTTTACACGGGTTTGAGTAGTATTCCAATGCATTACAGAACTCTCTCTTCTTCCACAAATTCTATTTTCCTACAAGTTTTACATCTTCTGATTACTTTTTTCTATCGCATTTTTGCATCGCATCATGATGTATACCAATCTTTACTAGAGGTGTGTATATTAGTTTATCCAATTATTTTATACAATGTTATATTTTAGGGGGTGCCCTCTTTCTGTTGTAATATTCATGTGCGTGGGTGGTTGTGTCTGTGTGTGTGTGTGTGTGTGCACATGTGTGTATGACTTTGATACTATTCATTCTGTTTGTTGGCATGATAATTCCAAAAGTTGAATGAATACTGTGCTTTTTCCATTTCACATGGGCACTCTTTCAAACTCATATGTACGCTAGACGCATGTCACAAAATCTGGTTGCCATTGGATGTAAAATGTATTATATCCACACAGAAATGGCTGAAACATTCATCCTGATAAACTAGCTTCCACTTCCAATCACACCGTAGGGGATACTGTAGACCTCAAATACACAAAATATACCACACAAGATCAAAACAAAATATGTGTAAAAATAACCAGGATAACCTATCTAGGAAGCTATAAGGTTACCCTCATCTCTAAAATATTCTCTGGAATTGTTCCACATCCTGATCCTAGCATCAAAATCTATTATTTTATCTATATTACACATTGTGCATACACTCATTCAACACATCTATCCACATTTGCAAATGAACCTGTTCCATTTTCTATACACCAAAAAGGGAAAAGGTATTTAGAGGGCGAAAACTTGAGCTTTATCCCACCATTTCCTTTTCCAAAAGAAACGCAACTGGATTATACTGAGGTCTGGAGTTTATTCATGAGGGTCTCATCATGCTTCACTATTCAACAGTGCTCATTACTGGCAGTATATTAAGAGGTAAATTTTATCAAAAACTTCAAATCAAGCTACACAAAAAATTCCCATAACATGAATAAATAAATAAAATTATCAACATTATCAACTGAAAAACATTGTCCAGTTACAACATTACTCACTCCACATTCAACCCAAATTTTTTTTAACAGAAATAGTCAGTGGAGGGGCATTCAAGTCACACAGTCATCTATCACCATTTTTGCCTCCTATATCTACACTGAAAGCAAGTGTACCCACTCCGTCCCCCCTCATCCTTGTCTGCAGCTGATGAGGGTGACCCACGGAATAGATCAACTAACACTGTTTACAATGTCCTTAAAACCAGGGATCAGAAGTTTATGGGTTTGCCGAATGATGCTGCGATGTTGGCTTCCCTGAAGGCTTCTGAGACAGTCTGTAAACAAAAAGATGAAAAAATTAAACATGACTTCTGTAAACATTTGAAGGCTTCTGCAACAGTCAGAACACAGAAAGATAAAACATTGTTTTTAAGTCCAAAGTCTTGTTAAAGAAAAAAAAAAAAAACGGCTTCTGCAACAGTTTTTAAACAGAAAAATGAAAAATGTTAAAGATATAAGTCCTCGGTTTCTGCAACAGTCTATAGAAAGAAAAATGAAATCTGTTTAAGTCATATGTCCTGTAAAAAAAATAAATAAAAAAACATACATAAAATGTCATTGGAGTGATAATTCTTTAGCATACATAATTATGCTTTGCTCCTGCCGTGGGAAGAATTTTCAGTTTGTGAAGTTTTGCAGAATAGTACCAAAATACCAAAAATAGCTGGTTCGACAGATGGGAGTGGCCCGAAGGCTAAGGGAATCAGATGAGGTGGAGGGAAAATACAATGATACTGTAGTGGATGGCGAGGACAACAAACACACAGTTATGTATGGGGAAGACATCATCTCTCTCACTACACTGCACAGCTCAGTAAGCAAAATCACAAACTGGCAACCTGCAGTCCAAAGAACAAGAGTTTCAGAAAGAGATTTAACTCTGAAAATTTGTATTGATAAATAAATATAGATCAAGAAGTGAACTTTGACTGGAGTATTTTAAATATGAATAAAACTGGAAACTGTAAAGTCGAGCAATCTTACACTAAGACTGTCAACTACCACACATGGCTTAGGAACCAAAGGATATGCAAAGTGTGTACTCACTGGATGGGCATGACAGACACGGGCAATGTCCTCACATGAAGCTCCATACTCCAAAGCCAAGGCTGCCTCGTTGATCAATTCTCCTGCCACCTGACATCAAAGATACTATTCAACTCTCCAGTCTAATATATCATAATCTTTCTTCTTGCTTTTTACAACTCTCCAGTCCAATATATCATAATCCTTCTTCTTGCTTTATGGTCATGGCTATGAAATGGCATCAAATGAGCAATGCACGCTACTACCGAACTTCAGAGCTAAATTTACATGCTCTATACTTCAAATATAGCCACAAAATTAATGTAACGTGAAAGTGAAGTAATGACCTTTGCGCCTGGGTGCATTTCCCCCCACAGCAACTGATAACAGTTCTGAAAATCAATCATTTTGTCGTTTGTTTACACTATTGTCGGAGATAATTTCTGTGACACTTCAAAGAGTGTGCGTAATCGATTGAGCGATACGCCACAACGAGTACAAGAAACAATGTCTGGGACTTGATCAACATTGAATTGAATGCATAAACCCCTCATACTTCTACATTGGCAAATAGTAGGCGCAGGAAGTAGAAAATTGCCAAGCGAAATCTGCCTTAAGTACATAACTGTTCGTTGTGAAATTTCCCTTGCGCGTAAGAATCGTCGATTTAGCACTAACTGGGTAAAACCCACAAGGTTAAAAATAACTGATTATCTCAAAAATGAATGTATTTTCGTTTGTCTCATTCCAAAGAGCGATGTGATGTTCACAATATTCGCAGTCTGCCATGAAATTCAGCTTCTGCTTTCTGCTGTGAACACTGTGTTATGTACTATTTTTTTCATGCGGACTGACATTTCAGCTTTCGCACGCTGACCGCACTGACTTGGTCGTTTCATTGATACGGCTTTGTGTTTTTCGTTATGTGAAGCTAAAATCACTCTGTGGAATGGCAGGAAGGAAAAAAAGCTGATCAAGTTTTTGTTGTGAATCATTTTCCCATGTTATGTACAACAGAATCAGGCCAGGATCGCTTGTTTTTTTCTGTTAATATATTGATATGTCTGTTGCTGTCCTATTATAGTTGTTATAACCGATAATTAACATCCCTTTAGCCTTACTCTTTGAACTTGCTGACTTAATTTTTTGCCTTATTTTTGTACGACCGAACAGCTGATTGTCGTGATGGTGATGTACACCTGCGACTTCTTCATTTATTGTTTACTACAGGCAGAAAATGTAATTTCATCATTTTTACATACATGAAGTTTATAAAAATGCATGATTAGTTGGTCCCTGCATGTATTGGCCTTATTGTTCATGGGTCAGTGCATAACTTCACAGCAACAAAACTCGTACCAAACCAAACCACTGTTTACAAAAGCAAGTTGATTTAAGAATAATGTTAGTTGGACATGCTGTTGCTCTTGGATTATTTCAGCATAACATCACATCACCATCTGCATGGTCTGGATTTTGTGAAGTTATGAACATATGATCATGATGTTAAATTTTAAGATACTAATGTTAAATCTATTAAAATGCCTTGTGCAGGTCAATTCTGCTATGTTTGAGAATTCTGAATTGAAATAGTTTATGCCTTAACCCTTTGACTCCCGCACCCTATCCACCAAGTGCAAAAACTCAACCCTTTGACTCCCTCATCCTATCCACAATCTTCCTGCAGGAAGCTGGTGGACAGGGTGAAGGAGTCAAAGGGTTAAGTGTTTGCTTTGCTAGTATGGTTGACAATGAAGGATGTTGGTGGACATGGTGTGGGAGTCAAAGGGTTAAAATGTGCCAGCAACTTACATGATGTACACAGTCTCACACAAAAATGCTTTATAATCATCCTTGTGATGTTATGAACAAAAAAATTTAAGTGGATGCTTTTATCACAAATACATACCTGCTATTGACTCTATAGTTTGTTTATAGCCTATTGGTACAGTTTTAAGTAAATCTTATCTATACTACACACTGTGGCTTATGCTTTTAAGTCTGCAGTGTTGCAAAATATGTTGTTTTCTGTATGTGAAGTTATGAACATTTTATAGAAAACAATGCTTTTTTCTGAAAGAACTTTTTTATCAATCCCACAAATATTCAAAACATGCGATATAATCCCTGTAGCTTCATTTTATCTGTTTTTATACAAAACTTCATCGATATATTTGCAGTTTTTTCTGATGAAAAGGTACATTCTCTCTCAGACTGTTGTGAAATTATGTACGAAAGAGATCTTTACTGAGTTCAGGAAATCACAATTCACTTAAAAAGAAAGCAATTAACATGTGATGTTTGGTTCTTATTATTTCAAATGACAGATGGTTTGATGCCATGTTTTGCTTTTTAGAGGAACGTTTAGTACAATATTAAGCTGTGACTGTTGGAAGTTTTGTCCTGGTATGTAAAGTTATGAACATTTTATAGAACAGCCATTCCCCCCCCCCCCCCCCCCTCATTATTAATCCCAAATGTATTCAAAACATGCTAATACAATCTCCTGAGCTCTTGTACCCCTGTTTTTGTGGCAATTAATCAATTCACATAAACTGTTTTCCTGAAGAAAAGGAGATTCTCTCCAAGAATGTTGTGAAGTTATGTACTAAAAGATCTTTACTAAATTCAGCAAGCCACAGTTCACTTAAAAAGAAACTGTCATGTGTGGCATTTTGGTTCTTATTTCAAGTGAAAGATAGTTTGATTCCAAGTGCCAAGGTTTGCGTTTTAGAGGATGCTGCAGTACAATATTTTGTTGTGACTGTTGTGAAGTTATGTACAGATAACTATTTGGGTGCTGTTCTGGTGTGGTTCATGTAATATTTTCATTTTCATAGCCTGTTTTTGTTTGCAACATGTCTTTAGAGTTACTCATAAGCTATTTTGCAAAACAATAAGAATTTTCAATTTTGAGATCTTTTAAATGTTGAGGTGAGTGGACATTCCAGTAATGTACATATAGTAAGCCTTAATATGAAAACATTCACAATTAGGCATTACCTGAGTGCTTCGCATAATTATTTTATCAGCTGTCTTTACACTGCTTGTCTTCAAAACAGCAGAAGTCTGTTTTATCTTCCATGGTACAGCTCTAAAATTTAATTTACACACTAAAGAATTGCTGTGAAGTTATGTACAAAATCTTCTCCTTTTATTTTTTTGTATTTAGTGTGTCTGATTTTCCTGTCCTGCCTTCAGATGTACCAATGGGACCAGCTGTTAATGTGTTCACATTATTTTGAACAGAAAATATGTTCCTTCTCAGGTTCTTTCCTTTACAAGGTTTGTGACATCGTGTGATGTTATGTACAAAGGAACATCATATCGTCTCCGTTTACAGGAATGATAAATGTCCGATTGACTTGCAATTTGGATTACTTGTCATGGTTTTTGTCCTGCTGTTTGGTTTGCACATTATTTTTCCATAGACAGATTTTTCACTTTGTTGCTTATGTGTCACACTTTTTAGGCATCATTTCGTAGCCATGACCTTATACTTAACTTCACATACAATAGGCAATGTACACAGGCATGTATAATTCCTTCTGGTTTAATTTCTCTCTTCATATTACTGTTAACAGAAACCAGTATTAACTCAATGCAGTATTGCCCACCATGTGAAAAATACCTCCAGCAGTAACTGTTGCAATATGCCAACCACGTTCTTTAATGGGCATTTTCATGGAGCATAAAAGTTTAAGGGAAACGACTGTTGCACGGCAGTAAAGCTCTGGCACTGGCCCACAAGTATGTTATTTCCCATAGCAGTAACACAACATTCATCTATTTACTGAACTCTGCATTTCTGCATTTATCAGTGCAACAGTCTGATGTCAGCTTTGAAGGAAAAAGAAAGTGTTCCTCAATTAAACACTGATACTCAGAATTATCTCTTGACGTCAAAAGTGATACTGAGGATTATTCTTAACATCTACAAGCACCAAAACGACTCTCATAACAGATATCCAATATTGAAAGTATCATTACTATGGATTACACTGTGCCTGTTGTATCATTTTTTTTCCTGTCCTAAAACTTGTACAGGCATGGACTGTGTACCTTGCTCTATTTCATTTTCTAAAGCAGCATGAATAAACCTTTCTCAAACCACAAAAGTACTCTATTGATTTTTGTATTGAATTGATTTTCTTTATGGAATATTTTAAAAACTTCCCCAGAAGAAGCTGTGATATTAGTTTGTTTGGATGTAATGCCTGTTTCTATGTACAAACGTAGACTGAATACCTGGCATGTTACAGTTCTACTCTTGTTTTCTAAAGGAGCATAGATAAACCTTTCTCAAATGACAATATGTACTATATTGTATTCATTTTTGTTTTAACCCTGATCGCGGTTGTCGCGACAATAGTTGCGCCCCTTTCTCACTGCTAGCACAGGGAAGTCGCGACAATGGGCGCGCTGGTCAGTGACCGACTTTCGCGAGGTCAAGGACGCGTCCCCTCAGTGGAAAATTCCACTGACCGTGTCAAGTGCGTAGTTGCTTGACTGAAGCGCCCTGTAACATGTATATTCAGCAGTTTGACTGAGAGTTTGAGTTTGTGGAGTCCTTTTATCCAGAGGGCGTGGCGACACTCAAAATGGCTGGCAGACGACGACGCGACCAGTTTAGAGATTTTTTGAACGAATTTTTTGCGGACGAAATCGCCGATGCCCGGGAAGGTGAAGACCTGCAAGATGTCTTGGAGGGTCTTATGCTTCCTGGAGATGCCAGGCAGATCGACCAGGCCCCATCCAACAGAAATTTTGACGATGATGTGGCGGAGGGGTGGATGAGCGAGGAAGGCGAACTCGTCAACATGCCATTCGCGAGAGAGTCGCGACTGCTCGTTGATGACAACTTCCCCGATAATCCCCAACCTCTTGATTTCTTCTCTCTATTCATTGATGAGAGAATCATCGATCTTTTAGTTGAGCAGACTAACCTCTACGCCCAAAGAAAGATCGATGCTGGCAACCTGAAACCACACTCTAGGTAAGTTTCCATTTTTTGTTTCGTATACGCCCCCTTTCACGTCTTCCTCTCTCTCTATTTACCTCTCTCTCTCTCTCACACTTTTTACCTCTCGTTCCCGTTCTCTTTCTTTCTACACTCTCTCCTCTCTTTTTTCATCTCTCGTTTGCTCACTTGTTTGTTTGTTTGTTTTTTTGCTGAAATAGTTATTTCCTCCATTGATTTGCCCACTCTTCTGTTTTTTTCTGTCTCTGCTCCTCCTAGCTCCCTCTCTGTGCAATTCATGTGTTTCTTTTGAGTAATTTAGAAAGGAGACTTAGGTGTGTGAGCTTTTCTCTGTGATGATTTTCTACATCAATGGCAGATTTTGTTTTTCTCCTCACTGTAAATGAACTTGTTACAATCCCTCTCTATCATTGGTTTTCTCTTTTTGCCTTGAATGAAAAAAATGTGGTTGTGTGTGTTTGTATGAGTGTGTTTGTGTGTGATGTTCTAGATAAATAATTGCATGTTCTTTGATTGTTTTAGTGAAGCATTGTATCAGAGTGTGCATGTGTATGCTAGCAAATATTTTATGCAAGCATATGTGTGTGTGTATGCGAGTGTGTGTGTGTGTTTACATGTTATGCTTTTATTATTTTTTTTCTCTTTCTCTGTGTGTAACAAAGTGGGTTTATTCCCAGGTTGCATCACTGGAAACCTCTGACCAGGGCAGAGATGAGGGTGTTTCTGGCACTCTGCATTTCAACAGGCCTCGTCATCAAGCCTACCATCCCAGAGTACTGGTCAGCGGATGAAATCACAGAGACGCCATTTTTCGCCAAAAACATGACATCTCTGCGTTTTGAAGCCATCCTCAGTAACTTCCATCTTGTGGACAACACAGAGGATGACTTCACCGACCCCCTCTTCAAAGTGAGGCCTTTCTACAACCACCTGCGGGCCAAGTTCCTGGTCTACTCGCCAGAAAGGGACATCAGCTTTGACGAAGCGACATGTCCCTGGAAAGGCAGACTCCGCTTCCGGGTGTATAATCCTGCCAAGCCTACCAAGTTTGGCATCAAAATGTATGAGGCATGTGAGGCCAAGTCAGGGTATGTGCTTGGCATGGATATATACCAGGGTTCCACACGAGGCACCGACTTCTCCGAGGCACTGGGCATCGAGCAGGAGCTGAACATCACCACCCGCACTGTCCTCGGCCTTCTCAGCTACAGTGGATTGTTGGACCAAGGGCATCGCGTTTACATGGACAATTACTACACCAGTCCAGAGCTCTTCACCCAACTCTATCTGCTGAACACCTATGCTTGTGGTACAGTGCGTACAAACAGGCAAGGCATGCCACGTGTCTTCAAGAAGGCGAAGAGGAGGGCAGATAGAGTTCAGCTGACCCAGGGACAGAGCATCTTCAGGCAGAATGACCATCTTCTGGCCCTGAAGTACCATGATAAGCGCGATGTCCATATGCTAACAACAATCCACAGCCCCACTGAAGTCAAGCTGGACAAGCGGGATGAGGCAGGCAACCCCATCTGGAAACCAACCTGCATTGTGGACTATATCCGTAATATGGGGGGGGGTGGACACTTCTGACCAAATAATTGGTAATTATTCCCTGCTGAGGAAAACTGTGAAGTGGTGGAGGAAACTTTTCTTCTATCTCTTCACAGTAGCACTCTGCAATGCTTACTGTCTCCACCGGAAGTTTGCCAACAATACGTTGACACACTATCAGTTCCGGAGAGAGATTGTGCGTCAGCTGATTCTCCAATCTCCTGATGCACCAAAGCCAGTTGGCAGAGGGAAGAAGAGTCTGAACCCCCCACTGAGGCTGACTGGCATGCACAAGCCTGTACATCACATTGCCAAAGAAGGAGCCAAGAGGAAACGCCCCATGCGTGACTGTGTTGCATGCAACAGACCCAAAAAAGATCGTGCTGGGTTCAAGCGCAAACAGTCGGCCTTCAAGTGTGAGCAGTGTGATGTAACCTTGTGTGTGCCAGAATGCTTCAATATATACCACAGCAGGGTGGATTACAAGAGGGTTTTGCAGCAGCCTGGTGAGCCTGCCCCTGGTCCTTCTGGGGACCACTGACAGTCTCATCAACACGCCTGTCCTCACCTGACATTTCACCTGTTTGGCAGAGGTATTTACCTTCATGTTGATTTATATTTGATAATGAATTGATGAGCAGTATTCCTCATTCATTTCTGAACATATTTTGTATAACATTTATTGTTCAAAAACAAATAGTTTTTGAGATATAGCTCATTTAAACTTACTACCGTTTTTTTGGTTTTTTTCTGTTCGTTATATGACCAAACACAGTGTTTACATAGGTACGAATTATAACCAGGATAAGGGTTAAACTGATTTGCTCTAAGGAATGTTTTAAAACTAACATAAATCTGTCAAATTACTTTGCTCAGACATACATTTTAAAACTTCCCATAAACAGGCTGTCATAAAGCTGAGTTGGAAGTGTCAGTCAAAATGCCATCAGATCTGAGTTAAGTCTACTTTTAAAGTCTCATAAGTTGGTTAATAATTTGCGACGGTACCTACCAACAGACCTGAGAGATTTCTTCATCATTTTTAACAGCAAACTAGTGAAAGAATCTTCATGCTAATAAGTCCATTTACATTTGTTTTGAGTTTTAACTTTGTCAGTCTACCACATCAGCTGTTAGTTAATGCACGAGACATGAATCATGGTAGATATACAATGATTATGCACTCACAGATGCGATGATATGAGCTCCCAGCAGACGGTCAGTTTTCTTGTCACTCAGGACCTTGACCAGGCCATCTGTGTCATTGTTACACTTGGCTCGGCTGTTGGCCAACAAGGGGAACGAACCCACGTTGTACTCCACACCCTGAAACGCACGAAAAAAAGACACTGATGTCAATTTCTCCCCCCTCTCCCATTTAACAGGAAAAAAAAAAAGAAACACTCCTGTCACCACAAGAGACAATGAAAGCCTTTACTTGCAACCCTTACTACAACCGCATTTCAGTGATCATCACATCTCATCCTGTTAACACTAAAGATATAATTGTATTCTCCATTCATTTTCCTTCATGAAAACATATTGCTGTATTCTTTAGAGCATTATTTGATCTTTTGGATTTTTTTTTTTTGTTTTTTGCGAGGTTGTGATTTTAATTTCATGTGCAAAAATTACAAATAATTCCAGGAGACATAGGATTAAGATGATATTAAGGAAACACCATACTGGACAAATGGCATGGTGGTTTGAGCACTCGCTCCCAAAAACTGAAATAAAGCACAACCAAACATGTTTCCCAACTGGACAAATAACCAGGTTCATGCCTTGGTTTGAACACGAGTCCCTGTCCACCCAGCTGTACATGGGTGCCTTTCTCTCTTTAGGGATGAGGAAGATAAAGCAACAAAAAACAGTAGCTGGACATGACCCTAAATTTGCTGGCCTGATTAGTTGGCTTCTCCTAACAATCTGCTAGGACTCCACCCTCTGATCACTCAGGTTACATATGGTGTCTACTGAATAGACAAGTAAGCACACTGTCCCCTGGCATGAACACACTGTTCCCCATCCAGCCAACTGTGCAAATGGGTATCTTTTTATACTTTTCTTTCATGAAATCAACTCCAGAAGGCATCTATCAGCCATAATTACAAAGAAGTTCAAAATATAAGATACAAACATTTACTAAAATCCAACAGGTTTATTGTAATACACATACGATATTGTGCATAGATCATTACTCTGCTATTTTTCAATGTAGTGGCCATCCAGACTGATGCACCTGTCGCATCAGTACACAAACACATAAATACCCTTCTCAAAGAACAAGGCATCAAGCGAATGGAGCCTCCCATGCACCTCTGCAACAACAGCATCATCAGTGCTGAGCTGCTTCCTAGATAAATGTCGTCTGAGTGGCCTAACACAGATAATCTGAAGAAACCAGATCAGGACTATGCAGAGATGCAGTTAAACATCCCAACCTTATCACTGGTACCACTTTTGTCAACTTGGTCAAGTGGGGGTGATGCAGTCGTGCAGCAGGACGACACCCGCATGCAGCCATCCTGGCCTCCTTCAACAAACAGCTCTCCCCTCAGTCTGTCCGGTGTTTCATGGTACCTCACTGCATGAACTGTGTGACCATGTGGTAAGAAATCCATGATCAGCACACCTTTTGCATCGGAGAACACAGTCACCATCAATCATTTCACAGACTGCTGAGCTAGGTGATGACAGATGGTTCTAAGTCATGGAAACAACTTGTCTTTGAGGTAGCATAGTGCATCCAAATCTATTTGTCCATGATCACATGCTCAAGAAAACCCCCATCAGCTCCCCTACACCGTTCTAAAAGCTGAAAGGAAATGCACATGCGCTGGAATCTGTGTACTTCCGTAAATTGCTTTGGAACCCAATAAGATGACACTTTCCAACATCCCAACTTCTGGACGATTTCATGGGCCACCTCCTTTGGAAGATCAAGTTTCACAATCACATCACAAAGTTCATGCTGTCTACCCTCTTGAGTCAAAGCTTTAACGTGCTCAATATTGTTTTCTGTTGTCGATGAACGTGAACACCCTATACCAGGTTCATCCTGGAGAATTGTAAGTCTCTCAGTGAAAACACTACACACTAATCATATCTGCTTTCTGTTCATAAATGTTTGCCGTACACAGCAACAAGTTCACAGATAATTTTGACTTTTGCCCTTGGCATCCAAAATCGTATTATACCTCGCACCTCTGTTCTATGGGGCAGGCAACTTTGTTGTGACGGCACATACATATGTACACAATATGATGGTCATTCTGGTTGTACAAAGTACTGCATGCCCCTACTGCTTTCTGTTTACAGCTTTCATCATGTTTTAAATCCCCTCCATTTATGCCTATCTGTATCTTATTTTTCAGACAGCCTTCCCACATTGTAATTATGGTAGCAGTAAGATGGGGAAAAAGAAGATATGGTGGAGTGATATAGGGACATCAGAAAATATGGTGGGAGTGATGTAGAGACATCAAAAGATACGGTGGGAGTGATGTAGAGACATTGGACAATATAGTGGGAGTGATGTAGGGACATCAGAAGATATGATGGGAGTGATGTAGAGACATCAGAAGATATGATGGGAGTGATGTAGGGACATCAGAAGATATGGTGGGAGTGATGTAGGGACACCAGAAGATATGATGGGAGTGATGTAGGGACACCAGAAGATATGATGGGAGTGATGTAGGGACACCAGAAGATATGATGGGAGTGATGTAGGGACACCAGAAGATATGATGGGAGTGATATAGGGACATCAGAAGATATGATGGGAGTGATGTAGGGACACCAGAAAATATGGTGGGAGTGATATAGGGACATCAGAAAATATGGTGGGAGTGATGTAGAGACATCAAAAGATACGGTGAGAGTGATGTAGGGACACCAGAAGATATGATGGGAGTGATGTAGAGACATTGGACAATATAGTGGGAGTGATGTAGAGACATCAGAAGATATGGTGGGAGTGATGTAGGGACATCAGAAGATATGGTGGGAGTGATGTAGGGACATCAGAAGATATGGTGGGAGTGATGTAGAGACATCAGAAGATATGGTGGGAGTGATGTAGAGACACCGGAAGATATGGTGGGAGTGATGTAGAGACACCGGAAGATATGGTGGGAGTGATGTAGGGACATCGGAGGATATGGTGGGAGTGATGTAGAGACATCAGAGGATACGGTGGGAGTGATGTAGAGACATCGGAGGATACGGTGGGAGTGATGTAGAGACATCGGAGGATACGGTGGGAGTGATGTAGAGACATCGGAAGATATGGTGGGAGTGATGTAGAGACATCGGAAGATATGGTGGGAGTGATGTAGAGGCATCAGAAGATATGGTGGGAGTGATGTAGAGACATCAGAAGATATGGTGGGAGTGATGTAGAGGCATCAGAAGATATGGTGGGAGTGATGTAGAGGCATCAGAAGATATGGTAGGAGTGATGTAGAGGCATCAGAAGATATGGTGGGAATGATGTAGAGGTATCAGAAGATATGGTGGGAGTGATATTGAGGCATCCCTTACCTCTTCTTTGAGCTGTTCTTCTGACTTGCCCACCCAGGCCACTTCTGGGTGAGTGTAGATGACAGATGGCACACAATTGTAGTCAATGTGCACTGCCCCTCCAGCCATGCCCTCCACACAGATTATCCCTGGATATCCACATTTATGTTACTGAATACACAAAGCAAATCCCTTAAAACACACATAAAAAAACTACAAATACCCCCCCCCCCCCCCCCCCCACTCACCAAGCCCTTATATTCTTCAGCCCAAGTTATCAACAAAAATTATCCCAATAAATGCACACACACACAATTTTTTGTTGACCATTTCCCTCCGATTTTCTTGGTTGTTGTTTTTTTTCATGCCGGCTGGCTAGTTCTTTTCAAAACGTTATGACCCAAGATCTGGTATTTCAGTTCAATCCAAGCCCATAACATTAAAAACTGGGCTGTTCACTGCCCATCTTTAACTCTTTTCCCGCCATGGTCGCAATCAAGCGACTTCCCGTACGACCACCATGGTCGCATTTGAGTGACTTGGTGGGGTCATGCTAAACGATAACTTTTCACGCGGGTACAAAGCTTCTGTCAGCTCCACTGGTGAATGCAGGCGACTGTGCTATTTTTAAACTTTACCCAGCAACCTAGTTTTTCAGCAGTAAGGCCGAAGTGTGGCTTTGTTAACTGTCGGAATTTACGTCACGTTTTCTCTGAAGCGTTTTCTTCAAAATGGCTGCAAATCAATACACATTATCTACCACTCCGAGTAGAATAAGCAGACAGCTGACTTTGTGTGTGTAGATTTTCCATTGCTTTTCCTCATTTATTATAGTGATATCTGGCGCACAACTCACGAAATAAGGTCAGTAGTACAACTAATAAACCGTATGAAAAAAAATGTTTGTTTTTCTTTATAATAAGATTATCTGTGTAATAATCAATCAAGCACATAAACATACACAAGCATTCATATATAAATACAACATCTGCCCTTTACACAGCAAAAAAAAAACAGGAAAAGAAAATCTTTAATAGTCTTGAGATATGCTTTTAAAACTGCATACGCACTGCAAACGGGCTGCTAAGATTTTTTCTGATATATATGCTTTTAAAAATGCATACTGCACTGCAAAACTGGCTGCCCAAAATATACTTGGCACTGAGGAGTGCTGTTTCTGGGGAAACTCGACGGTGAAAGAGTTAATGCCGTCATCTTCTGTTAGTGTCAGCTTAGTGTTTCATAGGTCTGTCTCACACCCTTTCCATTTCAAAACCTTGACAGTGCCAGTGCACAAAGTTGTGTGCAGGCTCAGGGAGTCTGCCAGGTAACTGCTGGTAGATTTGGGTGGAGTGCATATGGAACTGTATGAACGTGATGAATCGCTCCTGAACAAACTCCAAACTCCTCTGTATATGAAACACCGACACACACACATCAAACTCCATACCCCACACATTCACTCCAAATCACACACAAACACACACACACACACACACACACACACACACACACACACACACACACACACACACACACACACATCATCAAATCGTCTAATATCACTCATAGTGAAAAGACGTTAAATGAAAGAACGAACATACATCAAACTCCATACCCCACATATTCACCCAAACACACACACACACACATATCAAACTCCATACCCCCCCTCCACATTCACTCCAAATCACACACACACACACACATATCAAACTCCATACCCCCAACACATTCACTCCAAATCACACACACATACAGACACAACCACACACACACACACACACACACACAACACACACATACATACACGCACACACACCAAACCCAACCCCCCACAAACATTCACTCCAAATCACACACACCGACATGCACACGCACACACATACAGAGATGCGTCAAACTCCACACCAATATCCCACCCCTTTTTCATTCCCCCTATCATTCCACAGTGAAGTCCCTACCTTCATCTTCAGCTTTGTGGGCAAGCATTGGGCCATGAATCACGTCACCAATGGCATAAATACTGCAAATACACACGGAGTTTCATTACTTTCTGCCTGAAAAAGAAAACACTCAATCATCACCCACCAAAAGAATGGAAAAATATATAAAATAAAAAAATTAAAAAACAACAACAACAATGAATAAACAATGGGGAACAAATGCTAACATGTTAACAGATTACTTTCACAATCATCAATCCCCCAAGGCATTACATACATTGCAAAAGCCAAAAAAAAAAAATTGGTGGGGGGGGGGGGGGGGGGGGGGTCAAAATTAATTCTGCAACTTATGACCAGAAAGACTTGTGATATGCACTGTGACTTATTATGTCCAAACCCACAGGTTTGGTAAATATAATATTTCAATATTTACCTGGGATTCTGTATCATAGTTTTCATTATTAAATGAAGTTGCTGTTTATGGACCTGGGTGTGATTTCTGATAAGAAGAAGATTCATGAGTGCAGGAAAAAAAAAAGGTTTTGTTTCAATTGTTCATGTGAGCTTTCATGACTGAGTGAGTGAAACAGGTTGTATTTTCTATTCACTATCTACTACAGAAATGAGGTACCAGCCCCTATTCTCAAAAGACATAAAAAGGCAATTATCTTGCCAGAAAAGACTAAACATTCCTTCCATCCACAACTGGACTTGAAAGTGATGACATAAGTACACCCCCTCATTCATATTTATCAGGAACACGCACAAGACGTATATGTGCAATGACAACACTGACAGACACACACACAGACACACACACAGACACACACACGTACACACACATGCACACACACAAACACACAGATGATGCTCGCCTACTTATCAAGGAAACAAATAAACATCACATTTACACACACACACACACACACACACACACACACACACACACACACACACACACACTTACACACACACAGAGGAAACTGACCTTGGGACAGAAGTCTGGAAGCGAGAGTTCACCTGGACACGCCCCCTATTGTCCAGCTGCAGACCCACACTGTCCAGCCCCAGCTTCTCTGTGTAGGGTCGTCGGCCAATGCACACCAACAGCACATCACAGTCAAGCTGAAAACATCACAACACAACAGCAATCTGTCGGTGTACACTTCTGTTTGTTTCTCTTTTTAGATCTCTTCTGTTTGTTTCTTTATTTGGTCCTCTGTGCAGCATCACTGCCCAATACGTATCAACGGCACAGCACAGGGCAGATGCAAACATAAAAGAATGTCCAGTTTTCCAGGTTCCATCAGCTCTGTTGGTTAGAGCGCCATGCTGATAAAGCAGGGGGTCACAATTTCAACTCTAAGGCAGGCCACAGTTTAAAACCTTTTGACTCCCACACCCTGTCCACAAACATCCTGCAATGTCAACCAATAAAACTTGACCCTTTGATTCCCTCACCGTATCTGCCAGCTTCTGCAGGAAGCTGTGCAGGAAGCTGGTGGATAGGAAAGGGAGTCAAAGGGTTAAGATTTTGCAGTTGGTGGATAGGGTATGGGAGTCAAAGGGTTAAATGAGCTGGCTGACTCTTGTAACAGACCCATGAGTTCAATCCAAACCAGTAACATAAAAACTGCCCAGTTTCGCTGTTTCAATCATTGTGATGGCATCAGCTTAGTCTTTCACAGGCCCTGCTCCAACCCTATCCATTTCAAGACCTTGCCAATGCACAGTTACATGCAAGCTCTAGCAGTCTGAAAGAAGATGGATCAGGTGGAAGGCATATTGATTTGTCCACCTGCAATGAATCCCTCTTGACTAAACTC
Organism: Monoplex corrugatus; assembly: GCA_030674185.1. NCBI lineage: Eukaryota > Metazoa > Mollusca > Gastropoda > Littorinimorpha > Ranellidae > Monoplex > Monoplex corrugatus. The sequence goes on along the minus strand of JAPXFY010000018.1, from coordinate 51,508,829 downwards.
TCAACTTTAAATTCGAAAGGGGAATACTCTAAATTCAAAAAGGGAATACCAAGAACTCTCAACTCTAAATTCAAAAAGGGATTAACAAGCTTGGAAACTTCCATATGCACTAATTCTGAGGCGCCATGTGATGGAAAAGGATCCAAGTTAATTATGATGAATGGCAACAGTCTGTGCATAAACCTTAGACATGGTGATATCTTGGGTATCTATCAAATATCAAAACACAGCAAATAATCCTTCACCTACATCTCTTTTCTTCTTCTATAAAGTTGGTAATCTAGTCGTAGTTTGTGGTACCCAGCTTTGACCAAAACCGTGATGCACTTTGCATGCATGTTTCTGCATGTGCATGTGAATGTGTGTGTATGTATATGTTCATGTGTATATGAGTGAGTAAATGACTTGTGAGAGTAAATGATACATGCATAAATGATTTGTACAGAAATAGATTTGTCCTTCTCGTATTTCACATTCTTCATATTTCTACTTTAAAAGGCAGATTTCCCTCAGGCCATTAAAGAGTCAATCAACTGGCCTTTATACTCTAAGTACTGAATTGATCCACTTCATACTCTACAAAAATCATAATACATGATGACTTCACAATGCAGTGATGACCCTAAGCACACAACAGGTCATTTGGTACCTAGCCAAACCTTCATTTTCTTGTCAGTGACTGTACCGAATAACCTGTTCCTTACAAAAAAAACATCTTCCTGCTGAACAGACGACCCTTCCATTCAACCATCCATTACACTGATCCCTTGAAATAATGTCTATTTATTATCACTATCAGTGCACCAGTTTAAATTCTCTTTTAGGATCATCACTTCGGGAGATTCCCTTTGTGTATATTTTTTTTTTCAGTTTAAACTATATGACTTCAAGTTTCTCACTACTCAATAAAGCTGCCCTACCATTTCAGTGAATGAACTCCCACTGGATGCAAATTACACAAGAACATAGCAGTTGTTCTAACTCACCCCTTTGTTAAAGACATCGAACAAGTTTACTCACTTCATTACTTATCCGCTCATACATAAACAGTGCAACCCCACCCATAAAGTCATTACACACATCTACACATTATACTTCCTCTCCAAACCCACTTTACACACACAACACACACACACACACACACACAACACACACACACCACACACACACCACACACACACACACACACACACACACCACACACACACACACACACAAAAAAACCTCCTCCTTCTTGCCGTCTTTCACGCTTTCTGTGGCCACTTTGATATTACCCCCATCCCGAGTGGCAGACATGACCTTGGTGTTGAGCTTGAACTTGATGCCTTGCTTGGTGAGACTGCGCATGAAGTTCTTGGCCACCTCCATGTCAATGCCCAGTCCTCCCACATGACCCAGAAACTCTACACAGGTCACCTGGGCTCCCAGACGATGCCACACTGAGCCCTGAGAGAAAGAAAAATAATCAAAGCATGCGGACTGTTTCCTGATTTTACCACCTGATGGAGGCCTCGTCAGCAGGCTGAAAACTAGTAGTTATGCCAATTGCTTTGGACTTTCTTTATTATAACAATATGAAAAAGGCCTGAATGACAACTCTATATAAGTCATCTTAGTTACTAGGTGCTGCTATACCATCCCCACTAAGAAATCAATGACAGTATGTGAAGAGGGTCCATTATACAAATCTATCCTTATGCGCTCACCTCCACAAAACTCAATTAGACTAGGATCTAACAAACAAAAGACTTATTATTATTGTTTAAAGCTCAGCTGACTAATTAGAGCCACATCAGGGCTATAACCAGTTCAAAACATACACAATACTTCAACAGGACGAAAAGAAAATTAAGTACACATATTAATGCATTTGCGCACATAATCTAAGGAGACGCCCCTGGCGCTGACTATTCCATCCAATTTATCGCACAGGGGATTTAAAAAACATACCTGAATACAAATTAAAGCATAACTAAGGGCACTAAAACATATATAAAAATGGGCTTAAATTACCGAAAATTGCTTTCGTATATCTCATTTCCCTACAGCCAAAAATGCACTTAATACATGTTCCCAATTATCAATCCCAAGAGAAAGTATGTAAGACCACTGAACACATACAGGTGAATGGACCAGCAAGGCAGAAAATGATAGGAAGAAACGAGAGAAAGCAAAAGAATAAGGCAGAAACAGAGAGTGACAGAAAAGAGGAAATTTCTAGCACAGAATGTCCAGAAGGTGGGGATACTATTTACACTGCAAGAGCCCCTGGCATCTCAACAGGGAGATGCACTCACCTCCACTAAACTCAATAAGACTGTTATCTAACAAAAGACTCCAATCAAGATAACCATTAGACACTTACATTAATACTGCCAACAAACCTTTGCCAATACTTACGATAATAAGATGATTAACAGGCAGTCTAGTACAAAAGCCTAATACACTCAAAATCTTTCAACATCATTAATGCACCCTTATTATCTATCAATGAACACTCAAATGCACCCCACCCATATGGATCCAACCCATACTGATTCACCAAAGAGCACTTTTGACAAGCCTGCATTGTTAACTTTAAGGAGATTGAAATGTTCACCCACTCTTCCAATATTCACCCACTCTTTATTTACCAAAAAGCATACACATGCACCAATATGGTCCACCACAGGCTATCATATCTGCCATTACTGACGACACATGCAGGGCAACTATTTGTTATCAGTATTTGCTCTTTTATATCTGTCACAACAGATTTACCAGATCAAATTCAGGCTACCATCAACTGAGATAGAGTGTCATCACAGTGCATCATCATGCACTTTTTTCTTCAGTTATGGTTTGTTTACCTATGAGAATGGATTTTCTACAGAATTTAGCCAAGAACAACTCTTTACTTACCATGGGACCTTAGTTTAACACATTCCATACCGAGTCATGAGATCCTCATGACTCAGCTTTCTCTCTCCATGGACCGCGTCACAAGGATTTCGTGCCCTGAACCGTAGTTTCAGTTTTGAGTATGTAAATAGAAAATGACCGCATTGCTGACATAAATCCTTTTCCGGCAAAGTGAGTATACTCTTGTCATTTCCTTTCTGCGTTTACACAGTTTGAAGCAGCAAAAATGCAAAAAACAATCGTAATTTGAGTGTTTCTGAAGTCTCTCTCCTAACATTACTTGGTCAATAGTACAGTGACCTATTTTCTTGGTAGGAAAAGGGTTAATGTCTTCTCCATAAGATTAGCATTCAGACCACCACTTAAGGCTTAGCTGAAGGGGCAGAAAAATCTCTGTACAATCAGGAACTGAGCCCAGGTCTCTCACACCCTAGATGGGTGCTTTATCCTTCTATGCCACATACTCCACAAAGACAGAGGGCAGACATCCTATTACCATACTGAGAAGTGCTTTTGTGTATGCACTCTGTGTGTGGATCTAAACTAGTCATAACAAGTACTTTGCTCTGAGAACCAATATGTATACAAATTCTTCCTCTCTCCATGCTTAAGTCAAGCAACTATCCAGCAGAGAGAAAGATCAATGTCAGTAACCTTGAAATAAAGAAATGAGTATACTTTTCATCTTCCTCAGTAATCCTGAAATAAAGGAATGAGTATACTTTCCATCTTAAAAAAAGACAAAATTGAGAAAAAAAAACTTTCACTGTTGTGAAATATTGGTGCAAATAAAATATCACATAATTTGGGTGCTCTGTATAAAGCAGCCCACCTTTTCAAGCAGACCACTGTGTATACAACAAAACCACTTGCAGCTTACCAGTTCCACTCCTATCACACCAGCTCCAATCACAATCATTTTTTCTGGGACTTTTTCTAGCGAAAGTGCTCCAGTCGATGACACCACCGTCTTCTCATCAATCTGAAATGTACAAAACACATCACCACACCTGGCTGGCAGTTAAATTCATTGTAAGACATCGGCCACACAAGAACTTTCAATAAACTGCACTTCCATATCCAAGTTCCAGTGTGAGTTAGGGAAACAATGTTTACTTTCATGTGAACATTTCATGCTTTTCCCCCTTTCAAACTTGTTTCTATTCTTTTCAAAGAATGAATATACAGTGTCTGCACACAGCATAGTTACAATAACATCATCAAGATTTAAACTACACAACATAAAAATCATCAGTACATTTTACAACAGAAGTACGCATATTTATGAACTGCACTCATTCTACAAACAACATAAAGGCAAACATTCAGGGCAATGTTAACTAAAGACCAGGTACTCTAATGTTTCAAATATGTAAGAGATTATATCATGCATATGACTCAATATGTAAGAGATCATATCATGGCTCCATCTATCATAAATACAACAGCCATTTTCCTCTAAAAACTTTGTATCAATTTTGCATTATATTCTTCTATGTGAAATTTTGTGGTAAGACACTTGATAAATAAAGTTACATTTGGGAGAGCTTTTTTTTAATCTGCATATATAAAATTTCATACACATTTTTCCTAGATATCAGAATGTTAATTAAAATAAATACTATATCTGTGTACATGTTTTCATCAGCACTAATCCAGATTACATTTTGAGTTGGACGGATGTTTGCACAGGTAAAACATTTTGACTTCCGACAAATCACGAACACTCTCTCAGAGTCTTTCGACATGGAAGTATCTTAAAAAGTGTATGGTCAATGCTGTCTTTATTTCCAAACAGAAGTCACAATAACAACTATTTACAAGTCTTACTTTTTTTTTTTAAGATGACATAAGTTCCCAGAATTCAACGTACAATCCATATTTGTAAAAAACATTTTTCAGTATCTTCTATTTTATTAATAATGTTCATAAATACCTTTTCCATGGACTGCATTCATTTTTTTCTGTCCATTTAAAACAAGATTGTGGAAGTGTAACATCTTTTGTTAAAGCACCACAGAACAGCCTTGACAAAAGTTACTTTAAATGCACAGAAGTATCCTCTGCCATTTTTTTAAAATAAAATGCTATTTTTCTTCCTTTCAGAAGAAATGCCTAAACACTTCAGAAGCCCTGCATTAACATTTTCGTACAGATGACAACATGAACAATTCCAGCAAGTCCACTGTCAGTGAACTGAAATAATAGCTTTATCAATCAATTAGTCAACTGATCAGTCTTCTTGACTATCAAGAGCTGGCAAAAACAGCAAACATAATGATTTATTATATCTTCTCTCTTTCTCATTACCAACTGGCCCACACACACATAGAGATTACCTCAATACCAGGGAAAGGAGTAACTTCTGACCCTGTTGCAATCATAATATTTTTGGTAGAGATTTTCTCCTCACTACCATCATTCTTTGTGACAGTAACCTCATTGGGGCCTGAGATTCGACCAAAACCTTGCACATGTGTTACCTGCAACATACAAAGGTCAAATAGATTAAAAAAATCTTCTTATATCTGATGATATCACTAGTAGAAAACTGTTACAAAAAGCAAAGAATGAAAAACATAAAAAGGAAACAAACAAGAGACAAAAATCAATGTCATCAACAAGTCAACTAAATCAGTAATCATAATTTGTGCATACACATAGACTACAAAAATTTGTTTGGAGGAGGACAATTTCAGGTAGCAGATATCTGCCAATCCATAATCCTTTGGAAACTCGACCTTATTTCCTTAAAATTCTCCAATACTGTACTTATCGTCCCGACTCCCTTATTTATCTCCTCCCTCCCTCACTTCATTAGAGGAAGGTATGGAAGAAGGTTGTAGGATGGATGCAAAATCCTATTACTATTTCTTTTATGTGATCACACTCTTCTCCTGTAATGTTGGTGTGGTCCATCAATCATAAGAAAATATTCAACATCAATCATAACAAAATAATCAATGTATTAGTAAGATCTATTCTTCATTAGTTCTGAATACAGAAAAAAAAAAAAAACAGTAGTGAACTTACAGAATTTTTCTTGAAGAGGTGAGCAATGCCACCTGTGAGTGCTTTGACAGCAACTCGTTTGGCATCCATCATCTTGTCCAGATTCAGCCTCAAACCATCGACTACGAAAACAAAAAAAAAAAAAAAACACCTCTAATATCAGTAAGTCAGTTAATGAGACTAACAGGTACAATCTCAGAATACGTATTTTCAGAGATGCACCTTTCCTCTTATATAAATAAATTTCACATTGTAAATGAGACCAACATCGAAATATCATTTTTGACTCCTTGTTACTATTCATCAGCTTTCTACATTATCAGTCATGCAAGCAAAAACAAAAACTTGCTCCTTCTACTCCCTCTCCCTATCCACCAGCTTTTGTGGTCTAAAAATCTGAAACTGATTTCAATTCCAGCCCACAAAATAAAAACTGATCTGTTTGCTGCCCATCTTAATCATTCAATTAATTAATCTGGTGGTGTCAGCTTCATATTTCATACATTCTCCCCCACCTCCTCCCATTTCATAATCATTCCAGCGCACTCTGTACAGGCCCAAGAAATCTGCAGTAACAGACAGCAGATTAGAGTGAACACTTATGGAACTGTCAGAGTGCAATGATTCCCTCTTGAATAAACTCCTAATTCCTGCAGGAGCTGGTGAATAGTATGACAGAATGAAAGGATTAAAAGATAACACGAGAGAATGAAAGGGTTAAGTTTTTGCACTTGGTGGATAGGGTGAGGGAGTCAAAATGGACACACGCACACACACGCACACACACACACATACACACACACACACACAAACATATATATATATATATAAATAAATATATATATACATTATATATATATATATATATATATATATATATATATATATATATATATATATATGTAAATATATATGTATATATATATATATAGAGAGAGAGATATATACATAGACAGATAGACAGATAGACAGACAGATAGATAGATAGATTAGATAGATTAGATAGATAGATCAGATAGATAGATAGATAGATAGATAGACAGATAGGATAGACAATAGAAGATAGATAGATAGACAGATAGATAGATAGATAGATAGATAGATAGATAGATAGATAGATAGATAGATATAGACAGATATATGGAAAAAGCACAATATTTCCATTTCAATGTACAACCAAGTTGTACCATTTAATCAACCTTTAGTATCAAACAAGCACATGTATGAAAAAACACCAAAAAAGCGACTTACATTCAATGCCTCTGGCCTCTAAGTCTTTGTCTTTAGCCAGGTGATAGAGATGGGAATTGTTTAGCAGAGCTTTGGACGGGATACAGCCCACTTTAAACATGTTCCTCCCAGCGTCTCGTTCTTCTCCACACATACTGTCTGCAACCCAAATAATCATCAAATATTTTCACAGCAATTACAAGGTTGCTAACAATCGCTCTGTTTTGTAACTTATCCCCACTTCAGGATGTTTTCGCTCCTCCTCTGAAATTTTTTCACTACTCTGAATATAAGTCAAAACAGAGCTGGTTCAGTTATAAAATAATTTACAAAGTATCAGACTATTCAGTTTGCAACTTTTTCCACAGCTAGTAGAAAGACCACTAAAAGATCCCAAAGAATGGATGGTATAAGAGTTGGATGTGGTAAGCACACTGGCTAAAGAGGAATTTATATGAAAATATTCCTCTTTTAGCACCATACACTCTACCATATGCAACTAACCTCACATGTCTCACCTGTTGGTGTCACCAGGTTTGCTGTTGGCTGCTGCACACATGGACACCACTATCTCCTGCCAGGCCACTCTTATCTTGACTTTGTGGAACCATTTCTTGAATATTTAGGCCACTGATGTTGGTTATGTTCTCAATGTATGAGATTGGACATTTGCCTTTCTTCCTTTTTGCCACTGTTTTTCCTTGAAAGATGGTTGCCATGAGGTCCATGTTCTTATTGCATGACACATAGCCAATGTATTTTAGTCTTTTCTTGATGTCTACAAGTAGTTTTCTGGTGGTATCAAGTTCTTCCAGGACACTTTCATCAGTTCTTCTATCCGTCCATTTTACACGCAGTAGTCTGCGAAAAAAAACACATCTCTGCTGCCTCAATTCTCCTTCAATCTGCAGTCAGCTTTTCTCAGAGTCCAGGCTTCACAGCCATAAATCATGACTGGCTAGATCAAACATCTTAAAAGTCTAATTTTCAGGTCATTTGGTATGCCTCTGTCTTTCCAGATGTTGCTGAGTGGGACCATTTTTTGCTTTGCCATTCCAATTCTTATTTTCATGTCTTTGATACAGGTTCCATCATCAGTTTTTACAGAACCAAGATATCTGAAATCCTTAACATTTTCCAAGGAATTTTGTTAATAAAGAAGTCATGATTGTTTTCAGTGTCTGCCTTTGATATGTAGCACTTCTGAGAGTATGATGCTAAAACATAGACTCACGATGCTAAAACATAGACTCACTGCAGACTATATTCAGCCTTCCTACTTATTGTATGTTTTTATAAAATGTAGACTACAACAACCTGATGTCCTCACCTTCATCCCCAGTTGTGCAGCCTTGATAGCAGCAACATAGCCCCCTGGTCCTGACCCAATCACCACCAAGTCATTGTCACCTGTTTGGTCAACAGAAATCAAACTTCAGTCACTTGATTAAAGTTGGTTGTGTCAGTGTTTTAATGTGCAAAGCACTGAATCCTTTCAAAATTCTCAACAACAACAAAGCTGTGGAAAAAGAAATTACTAAAAGCATTGACATACAAGATACAAATCACTGAACTTATCATGTCAATTTATGATTAGAATGATGTTAGCTTACTAAACTTGCTAATGTCAATATGAAGAAAATGATGTACACAGATTATTTGGATTTTGTATTGTTATTCATGTGAATAGAATGGTGTTAATGCGATATCAAGGTCATCTTCTCAAAACTGCCAACTTCAAAGGTTATCAATGATACTTTAGTCTGTATAAAACATAAAGAGTCTTGACAATATAAGCTATCAATAAAGCAGCAGAATGAATGCAAATGCATACAATTACATGTATAAATGTCAGTAATGTATAATTAATCATTTGTGTATTTATCGTTGAAGCTCATAACAGTAAGCTGCTTTTATTTCATGTATTTTGGAATAAGCTTATACTCAATGATGGGAAAAAGATTTCATATTTCTTAGTACAAACCAAATTAGTAAATATCTGCTAGGCTGAAAGACTGAGAGATAAGTCATTTTCATTTCATTACAAAAAAAAAGTCATTTTCATTTCATTAAAAAAAATAGCCTTGGTTTTTGCTGACAGAATTTTACTTGGAATATATACAAGATGCAAAATTCTTAAGCTGCACAGAAGATACACATCCTATCTTTGGCACTGACCAGGACAGTGTACCAGAAGCTTAACGAATTACCGACGGACAAGATTGTAACTAACCAAATCAGGAACAAAATTCATGAGAAACTACTCCCATCTCAATCTCTTCTCCATTGTGAGCCAAAAATGGACAAGGTCTAGGCAACAAATACATTCTCAAATGAACAAAATAAAACAAAAGAAAAACATGTATACCCATCTCTTCAATCTGAAATCATCTTTCAATTTTGTATTTCTGTGTTTTAAATGTGACAAAAGAGACATCTGTTTTGAAATCTTTCTACCTCTTCTATTTAAACAGCTTACAATTCAGGGTAAGACAGATCATGATGCAAACAAGAATAAATAACAAAATATTAATCATAATGCAACATAAAAGAGAATTAGAACATTAAGAATGACAAAAGACTCACATTTTGAGTTAACCTTCCTGATGTCAGAAACAAAATCTAGATGCATCTCTGTTTTCAACAGAATCTCTGTTTGATGGAATGGTGAAAATGACATGTCTAATTGCAGTCAATGCCAAAGAAAATGACAGTGACATGCGTAGACTATGTAATACCTAATCCTTATCCATTCAGCTGCCCTGACTATTACACATAAATCTGCAGTTTTTACCACATGGTAACACTGACTGTGTTGATAAGCCTGACAAACCCAAGTTCTTGGGTGTTAATCCAAATTTTGGTTCCAGGTGAATTCTGCATCTTACTTCCTATCTGTGTGTTCGGTTTTCTTCAGCGATGCGTCCATCTTAACATCAAGACTACTGCAGCAAATGAACTGAAGCCACATGGTTTTATGCTGCACTGCACAAGTCATCAATATGAAATACCCAGTTCATACCACTTTTTCTTCACATTACATAAAAATAGCTTTTTTCAGCCAGACAGAATGTAAAAACAAAAAAAACAAGACTGTAGAATGCATAAAAGTATGAGACTGACAACGTTATATTTTCAAACTAAAAGCTTTTGACAATGACACCATAACATAGATAACAAATAATCATTACACTGAGCCCAATCTGTCAATCATGCAAATCAAAAAGTCAATACATGCAAAATCTGGACACAAAAATACTTACACAACTGTTCATAAAGGAACAGACTTTGTGCATAAGAATGTACTGAATAAAACATTTTAAGACTGCATCATTAACAAAACACAAAATGGCATCTGCACAACTGCAAATAAATCTTAAATCAAAGCACTGATGAACCTTTGTCTACAAGGACTTTGCTTGACTTCTGTTCTTCTGCTGTGTGTTCAACTGATGATGATACTGTCTTCTGCACTCTTTCTTGTGAAAGCCCAATTTTTTCGACACTGTGATTGCTTATGTCAACAACATGGCTGTTATTGTTACTCTTGTCAGATTCAGGTTTGGATCCAGCCTTCATTCTGTGCAGAACTTCCCAATTCCAGCTTTCCAAGCTTCTCCACAGATAAGCATCTATATCCAGTTCATCAAACGCTTTCTTTTGGGCTGGTAGAGATGGTCGGACCCTTATGGGAACTTGCCTATCTACTTGAAAGCCTACATCGCTCTGAGCATCAATTCTTGATTGGTATGATGCAGGTGGTCCAACCTCTATAGGCACTACCCTGTTTGAATGAAGGCCTACACTACCCCTACACATTCCACACAGTCTGGGTTTGGGTCTGGGACACATGTGGTCCCATTTCCAACTTTCAAGACACCTGCACAGGTAAGTGTTAATATCCAGCATATCATTGCCTGCTTTCCTGATACAGACTGGAATTGCTGCTTTCACATCATGAGTCTGTTCAGCTTCCACTTTTCTGGTATGGGGTTGAGTTGGTGGCTTCACTTCACCTGGCTTTTCACCATCTACATCTATGGGAACATTTCGCACCAAATTAATCAGATTACATCTATGCATTGCATAAAACAGACTCCAGTTCCAACTTCCCAAACACTGCCTTGGACAATCCAGATCTGACCCTTTTCTTTGAGATACCATAAGCGGAATCCTTCTTTGGCTATCTTCAATATGGATGTCAACAGCATCCTTTTTTCCAGAACTACTTTGACAAGAACGACAAAGCATATCACATTTCCAGCTCTCCAAACACTCCCAGAGATAAGCATTAATAGCGAGATCAGATTCCGACCTGGTTCTTCGTGACGGTTGTGATGAGACTTTTATCTCCTGGAAACCTTTTATACCTACATCAGAAGTCACATTACTTAGGCTACAGCTACTTAAGCTCGATTTTGGCTTGAGACGGTATGTGTCACTTTTTGTTCCACTAAAACTATCACAACCAGGTCTTGGCCTGGACTGAAGGACTGAAGCATTAATACCCAGATCAGATCCCACTTTTGTCTTGAGTGGGTCAACAGTAACACCAACAAGAGTTTCATCTGTCTTCGGTGGTTCAACAATAACACCAACAACAATTTCATCTGTCTTGGGTGGTTCAACAATAATACCAACACTAGGCTGAAGGACTGAAGCATTAATACCTAGATCAAATCCCACTTTTGTCTTGAGTGGGTCAACAATAACACCAACAAGCACTTCATCTGTCTTCGGTGGTTCAACAACAACACCAACAATTTCATCTGTCTTGGGTGGTTCAACAATAACACCAACACTGGGCTGAAGGACTGAAGCATTAACACCCAGATCAGATCCCACTTTTGTCTTCAGTGGGTCAACAATAGCACCAGCAAGAATTTCATCTGTCTTCGGTGGTTGAACAATAACACCAACAATTCTCTCACCACTCTCTTTGGACTCCTCATTCCCATCCACCTCAAGAGGAATATTTCTTATGTCAATTCTACCTAGACTAGATCTTATACTGGGATGAAGGGCATACCAGTTCCTAATGTCCATGCATCTACACAAACAAGCAGCATTGATCGCTCTTATGTTGGCTGGTAAAGAAAACCCTGTTTTTGTTTGGGGCAAATGTGGTGGAGGTAGTTTTCTTTCTCCCAATTCAGATGCTGTTTCGGTTTGGGGAGGTGGTGGTAATTTTACCTCTTGCAAATGAGATACTGTTTTTGTTTTGGGAGGTGATGATAGTAGTTTTACCTCTTGCGAGTCTGATGCTATTTTGGTTTGGGGTATTGGTGCCAATGGTTTTATGTCTTGCGTATCAGATTCTATTTTTGGTTTGGAAAGTGGTGGAGGCAGTTTTATCTCTTGCAAATCAGATTCTACTTTTACTGTGGGTGGAGGTGGTGGTGGTTTCACCTCTTGCCTACATTCACTGTCCTTGTCAAGAACAGCTTTGCTTTTTGAATCATGAAAGCTATCAGGTCTGGGTCTGGGATGAAGGTGATCCTGATTCCAACTCTCTAAGCTCTTCAAAAAATCTGCATTAACATCTACATGAGAATCCAATCTACTTCCACTTGATGGTTCAACAACAATGCCAATAACGTCACCCCTGTAACAAATCTGACTGGGGCTAGTCATACAATCAGTTATGTCCCTCTGAATGTTTGTCCCAAGTGATACTAGTTGTTCTACTTGTTGGGAATCTTGCACTTTCCTGGGAGGATGATAATACTTAAAATCATCAGCGGTCTGACTATCTCTCCTCTTCATTTGCTCAAAGTATTCTCTCAGGTAAGCTTTAATGAATCTAATTTTTGCCTCATCCTCACCACTGGAATAATTTCTAGCCGACACGTACAGTGCTGCCAGCCCTTGACGGCCAGAGGCAACGGCATTGCCCTGAAACAGATGTAACAAGAATGATAAACTCTGAAAAATAATCATCAAATAAAATGTTCCAAGTCTCTGAACTCACATAATAAATGAAAGTAAGAGTCTAGACAAATATGCAAGCATTTCAAAATCTCACCTTCAAGAACAGAATCTTTTAATTCCCATGAAGCTAGAAGTAGAAGGTTATGATTTTCTCTGAACCCAATAGAGTCTAACAACAACAAACCTGCCAACAACGAAGTTTCAGCAATAACGTACTCTATGATTTTCCCTGCCCACTTCCATCTCTTTCCCTCTTGTAAAATACTATGTTTAACAAGTGAAATCTGCTATCGTGCATAATGAACTCTTCTTTTCACAAACGCAATGTTGTTTAATTTCCCAAAGACCAAGCTTGCCATGCATAACCTTATCCAATAACAAACAAGCACTAAAGACGGCATCATACACTGCGTACATGTATAGCACAGTGATCGGCATGCTGTGCTGCATTTCTTCAATCATCAATGAGATCTAACTGTGCCAGCAACTTTGCAATGCCACTGACATGACATCCAACAACAATGTGTGCATGCCATGTGTGTGTGTGTGTGTTTGTGTTTGTGTGTGTGTCACTGTGTGTGTGTATGTCACTCCATGTGTGTGTTGCTGTGTATGTGTGTGTGTGTGTGTGTGTGTGTGTGTGTGTGTGTGTGTGTGTGTGTGTGTGTGTGTGTGTGTGTGTGTGTGTGTGTGTGTGTGTGTGTGTGAGTGTGTGTGTGTGTGCATGATGTGTTTCTTTTCCAATGCTTCAATGACTGAGCTGATAAATGTCATAACAATGATGAATAAAACATGAAACAATGCAAACAACACGAGAACTTCACCAGCAAGGCAAACAATTAGTGCTGTATAAGGTCTCTGATTTTTTTTTTTTTTTTAACCTGTAGCTACTAGCACTACGAACTATTACAAAAACAAATACACATCCATCTCCCTTGAATTTCACTTTATGCAGATTCCAGTGGATTACGTTCTGTAATACTTACTACTACTACTACAATAGTGAGGAATATAAACAGTTATTGTGATAAATCCTCATGCCAGAGAAGGGTAATCAGCCTGGTGTCAACAAAAACAGATTACAGTCACTATCACATACACTTGATAGTTGATATACACCTGCTTACTATAAAAAAAATAAAGAACAATTAAAACCTTTCACTAGATGCAAGAATACACAGACATAAACACATGTGCACACACACACACACACACACACACACACACACACACACACACACACACACACACACACACACACACATGCACTCTCTCTCTCTCTCTCTCTCTCTCTCTCTCTCTCACACTCACTCACTCACATACATTCACAAACTTCAGATTCAGTCAACTGCATGAACTTGGATGATATACCTGTAGTGACAAACAAACAACACTTCAAAAGTTGGTTTGATTCTTCATTTTAGCTTTCATTAAAGTATCAATTCCTTTTTCTCTTTCACCCCCTGACCCACCTACCCTACCCCCTCCTCACTTCACCCCAACTCAACATGATGATAATAATCATGATGAACATCAAAGCTCACAGGAAAGTCGAATTTCCAGGCTACAGACAAATGATTCAATTAATACAGCCATTTTATCCAAATTTTCTTTCTTAAGTTACATATTTCAAAACACTGGGCATAATACTTAAAGATTCACACACCATGTTACTGTATTGCCTTTCAATTCATTTTCAGCTCAATCTGACAAAAATATGACATGAGCGACATCGATATCTTATATGGAGGTGGACTAAGGTTTGCGCAAACAACCTGAAGAATGAAGACAGATTACTTTCATCACTACACAAAAATTTGTAATCATGATATCTAGTATTATAGTAATATACCCCCGCCCTCACCCACCACCACCAGAATTATTTTCTGGAACACACACTTAAAAGTGCACTTTATACAAAAATTAAAAGGCACAAAAAGATAAATTACATTCCCTGAGGATGTTTTAACACTGTTGTGATAATGGAGTGGCATGTTTTGTGGAAATTAAAAGTAGACGGCAGACTTCCTGAACTGAAGCAAGGAAGTGGAGAATGACTAGCAATATGATAATAAAGGAAGAGATATCTAGATTCAATCAATGTAAAAAAAAAAAAAAATCAAAGCCAACCACTAGAAAGACGACAGACACAACAAAGTTTAGTACTAACAATCAAGACAGACACAACAAAGTTTAGTACTAACAATCAAAGTGGCATGTTAAGAATCTAGCACTGAAATGCTGCCGTCTCCGAAGGGTGAGCAGCCCTAATTCCACATGTTAAATCAGTTGCCAGTTTTTATGCTGCAGGTTGGGACTGAATTCAAGATATCAAATCTCATGTCAAGTCAGCTTTTTCATTGAACCAGCCAGCCCACTGTTACATAAGTGCATCAATAAAATGTGCTGAATGTAATAATAATATTATTATTAGCCATTGATGATCCCACAAACAAGACTCCTAAAGATTCCTGCAAACACTTATGTGGGGCATGACCCTGAAACTGCTGGCAAAAACACTGTGACACAGATTCAATAACTTTTTAATCTTATGTGCAAGCACAGAATAATACACATTAGAATACTCAACTGTGATAAGGACAAGCAACAATGCCTTGAACTTGGGTGTTCAGAGATAACATTTATAGACTGTCATGCTATGGCTTAGTCTAGTTTCTTTTTACCATGGCATATTTTTTTTATGCATGGTTACTCTCGTATTTTACATAAGCAACCATTGCAACTGGCACTGGGCAACTTACTCAGTTACTGTGATCGTCAAAGCAGCATTAATGCACCTCATCAGACGATCAGTGTGTTCTCTGATAAAGTCCAGTGTCAACAAGCGCTTAAAATTAAAAGTCACTGCCCTCAGCTAGGTGTTAATCTCAATCTGCCCTCAGCTCGGTGTTCAATCTGCCCTCAGCTCGGTGTTATCAATAAGAGCAGACGATATTTTGCAGCGGCTTCAAGTTCAGCACTTGACTTGGGAATTGCTCGACAGGGCAACATACAAGATTCATTCTGTTTAGTGTATTGTGCTCAATTCCGCTAACCAAACAATTGTAGTCTTCAATATTACCCATGTAATTTTATTCACACAACCACTTGTTTTTGTACACAAGTTACAGAAGCGGGTATGTCAGTTACTCAGTATCATGATTACATCAACTATGATCAAGTAGGGATAACGTCGGACCCAACTCCAACGTCTTTTCTAACCGACAGCATTGACAATGTTTTTTGTGTGCTTCTCTTCAAAATAATCTGTGATCTTGCCTAATCACGTAGGCTGGGAGTATCACTCCTGTTAGCAGTTTCATTTTATACTAAAACGTACCTTCAACACGAGTGAAAAACGGGAAAACGATGAGGCCAGCATGACTTTCGGGGCAATGACATTGAAATCGGAAGTAGTGATGGTTGCGGGTTCAGCCATGCGCATTATAAAATTTGTGTTCACTTCCTGTTGCTCAGACATGGGCGTTCTGCTGCCAATGTTGACAGCCGTACGTGTAGTTGTTTTGGTTTGATAAGTCCCAAATATCAGAGCACAATGCTACGAAGGCTACGAAAAAAGGAATCGGGGCAGGTAAAAGACGGATGCTCTCTTTCCATCTACTTGTTTCTTTTTGTTATTTTGGATTACGATTTGGACATTGATGTAATTTGCATGATTATGTTGCGGTATCAAATCCGCCTCATCGTCATGATCGTGTTCCTATCCGACGTATCGTTCATTGAGGCCTATATTTGTACGATGTCTTCACTAGTTAGTAGTTAGGACCGGCCAGTACGGAATCATTGAGAGAGGAGGATATTTCACGTAATTTGCTGGATACATATGTTTCTGCTATTCTTCTAGTTTGTGGAAAAAAATTGTTTTATCCTGTTTAGGAACACAGGATTTATTTCCGTCATGGCACTGGCATTTCTTTTCAGCCCAGTACAACAGCAGAATGCAATTTTATGTGTAACTCATTGATATAAGAAAGCTATAAACAGATCAGTAGAAACAGATTGCACAAGTTCATTGTACATTTAGGCCTATCTGTAAACAATTCAAAAGTTTGGTCAGGTTGCTGCCCCGTGGGCATCAGTAATCATTAAGTCAGTCATCTTTGACCTTGTGCTTTACTCTACCCCAACCCACCTCTTTCTGCCATACCCCCTGACATGGTTATACTTGCCAATATGTCTGTTTGTGCTTGTAATTTCCAGTTGTAGGCTTACCACATTTCTGATTATTCTACCTCTTATCTTCCCACAACATTATCTGGTATTGTGAGATAAGCAGGTTAGGCCTAATGTTTGATTTTTTTAAACTTGGACTTATTTCCATCTGTTTATGCTAGTTATTTTTTAATTTGATAAAGTACAGTTTGTAGGCTATATTATACAATTTACAGTGTTTTTTCCTCATGTTGCTTATTAATAGTATAGAGTAAAATTCATAGTAAACTTGTAATCATGAGCAGTCATTAATCTTTTCTTTGTTTATTATAGTTTAGCATTGGTTGAATTACACTTGATTATAAAAATATAAAATCTTATTCCTCTCTCTCTCTCTCCTCTCTCTCTCTCTCTCTCTCTCTCTTCTCTCTCTCCTCTCTCTCTCTCTCAAAAACAAATCAAAACAAAATCCAGTGTTCCCTCTCTCTCCCTTTCTCCTCTTGTCTCTCTCTCCTTCTCTCTCTCTCTTTATCTGTCTCTCTGTCTCTGTCTCTCTTTCTCTCTCTCAGCTCATTTTATTGTCACATACATGTATGTATGTTGTCCTGTGTACCATTTTGAGTTTGGTCAAAATACAATTCAAACAACATTCAGTACCACTTGATCCTCCATTTCCAGAATCATTGTATTTCTACTTCACCAGTCAAGCCAAATATTGAAATAAGAAATAAACTAGAATAATGTCGTAACAGTGAAACTGAAACACAACCCAGAATATTGTTCATAATGGTATTCCCCTGTTTTGAATTGAGAGTGAGTGTCCCCCAGAGAGCAAACTTGTATACTTATCACCAGTGTTAAGTATTATATAATATTTATGTAAAAAGAAAATGACTTCTAGCTACCAACAATTAAAAAAAAAAGGCAAATGTGGAATCACATTGATACATATTTGTGTATAGATCTAATACATTTTCTGTTGATTTCTTTTTTTTTCTACTTTGAGTACACTTATACATAATTTTCCATTGCTTTTCTTCTTTTTCCCCATTTATAGCCATGTGTATGTGTGTGTGTGCATGTGTGCGTATGTGTATGCTCAGCGCTTAGATCTGATTTTTATCAAGATTTTGCGCTATATGAATATTGTGATTATTATCATTATTATTATTAGATCATCCAGACATTGTCACAGTCCCAAGAGAGGGAATAAAACTAAGAGCTTTCTCCCTTGCAAAGATGAAAAGAAAATAACAACAGAAATGGAAAAAAAGAGAAAATAGACCTATTGTTCAACAGAATAAAGTGGTTTAATATATATAAAACAA
>JAPXFY010000018.1:51405254-51485254 GCA_030674185.1 Monoplex corrugatus | reverse complement strand
GGATCCTCAGGGTATGTACAGACGAATTGAAGAAATTGTTCACAGGAAAAATACATGCACATCAACTGGTTGCTTAAAATCAAAAGATGGCACGCTTATCATGGAAAAAGACAAGGTATTAGACAGATGGGGAGAGTACATTAAAGACCTTTTTGAGGATGACAGAAACGAAGAACACATTATAAAAAAGAACTTTGAAGGACCACCCATAATGAAAGATGAAGTCAGAGCAGCACTGAAAAAGATGAAACCAGGAAAAGCCCCAGGACCAGACAACATTACTACAGAGATGATTGAAGCCCTGGAGGACAGTCCTCCTAAATGAAATTTATGACACAGGAAAAATCCCCAAAGATATGTCAAAATCAATTTTCATTGCACTTCCAAAGAAGACAGGGGCTATAGAATGCGAACTCCATCGCACAATCAGTTTGATGAGTCATGTAACAAAAATCCTGTTAAGAATAATCATGATGAGGACAAAGAATAGAATCAAAAGAGAAATAGCAGAAGAACAGTGTGGATTTGTGGAGGGGAAAGGAACTATTAATGCCATATACATCCTAAGAACTATCATAGAGAGGTCAGTTGAGATGAATAAGGATTTGTATTTATGCTTTGTTGATTATACCAAGGCTTTCGATCGGGTACGACATGAAGAATTGATCAACCAACTGGAGAGACTCAATGTCGATGGAAAAGATCTACGAATAATCAGGAATATGTACTGGGAACAAACAGCTGCAATGAGAATAAAAAACAATATAAGCTCTTTTCAAAACATCAAAAGAGGAGTCAGACAGGGTTGTGTTTTGTCACCAGATCTGTTTTCACTATATAGCGAAAACATCATGAGAAACCTAGAAGAAGACCCTGGATTAAAGGTTGGAGGGAAAATGATAAACAACATTCGGTACGTAGATGACACCGTGCTAATTGCAGAAAATGAAAGGGACCTACAAAACCTTGTGAATATACTAGAAACAGAAAGCAAAGGTAAGGGGTTGGAACTAAACAGCAGGAAGACTGAAGTCATGGTGATTAGTAAAAAACATGAAATTCCCTCCTGCAAAATAACAGCAAATGACACAACCTTGACACAGGTTAATAAGTTCAAATACCTAGAAACGGTCATTTCATCAGACGGCAGATACACATCGGAAATAGCTGGCAGAATCGGCCAAGCCAAAACAGCATTCAAGAAGATGACAAGCATTCTTACCAACAAATGCCTATCAATTAACATCAGAAAGAGAGTCCTTGAATGTTATATAGAACCAATACTGTTGTACGGTTGCGAGGCGTGGACAGTCAGCAAGCAAAGCCAGAGCAGGATTGAGGCAGCCGAGATGTGATTTCTCAGAAGAATGTTGAGAGTACCATGGACAGCAAAGAAAACAAACGAGACAGTCTTGATGGAGGCAGACACAAGTCGATCACTGATAAGGAAGATTAGGAAAAGACAAGCAACATTTATAGGCCATTTTATGAGGAAGGGGGATTTGGAGCACCTGGTCACAACGGGAAAGCTGGAGGGAAAGAGAGCACCGGGTAGACCCAGGGAGAGAATGCTGGACGGACTTGCAAGGTGGCTGAGGATGAAGAGGGTGGGGGAGATGCTGGGGGCAACGAGAGATAGAGATGGTTGGAAGTCCATGGTCGCCAACGCCATGCGGCAGGGCACCTGATGATGATGATGAATAGGTAATTATAATGCTGTAAGGATGATAATCATGATGCGGCAGAATTCCATTTTGGATTGAGACAGTTTAGCATTCCATATTGGATTGAGACTGTGTTTGACGTGGCTGTATTCTGCTTTTCCTTTCATGATATGTCTTGGCATCAGCAAGTTTGGTGTTATTCTGGAAATTTGAGAAACATCTTCAGTGATGCATAGACTGTGATGCAGATGAAACTTGACTGCATGGTCCCAGTCTTCCCATTGAGCTTATAGCATGCTCAGCTCCGGGTAGGAGCTGATTTGGGCCAAAAAATGTCACACAATTTTGACAGGACTAATGGAATTCAAATCAACAATCTTCCAGTCATTAGTCTGTTGTGCTAACCACTGCACCATGGTGATTGGTATGCAGTATGAACTTCTGCATGTAAAAGATACCACAGCAACAAGAGTTGTCCATGACAAAAAAATTTTTTAATCCATTTTATGATTATACCATGCCAGAAAAAGCAAAAAGATGCTGCTGCACTTTGTTAAGTTGCTCTTCAGGCATAGTAGTCTCAGAAGATGTAAATTATACAGTACTGTATAGTGCCAAAAGATATACATACGATACTGTACAGTGCAGTGTGATTCAGAACAGTGCAATACAAAAAGCAGTGTTGTGCTTGATTTTGTGTACAAAATGATATGTGTTAAACAGGTCATGCAGTGTTATGGGTTAAATAGCTTTCAGCATAAGACAAAAAAAAATTATGAGAACTTCTGATAAAATGATAATTAAGTTAAAGCAGTGTTTAGTCAGTTGTGTCTCCAGTAAGAAAGATTAAAAAGACTTTTGGTATGGACATTTTAGATTAAATGAACATTTCTGCTGCTATGTTTTTTTCAATTTTTTGCAGTAGTTTGATGACAATGAGTAGAAGATAGAATGTTATAAAGTCTTCTTATTCATTCTGATAGCTTCCACTACTTCACTTAAGAGCTAGTTTTAAGTGATGACAGTTTAGCTACAAACTCATCTTGTAAGCTCATCAAACAGAATGAATAGTTTGTTTTTTTCATTGGAAACTTCATCATTTGTTCATCATTTATCACATATGAAGGATCATATCATAGACAAGGGTGGGTTCGAAACGATTTCAATCTTTTTTGCCTTGAGGCAGGTTTAATCGGTTTGCCTGTTTTGATGGTGACAGGGGTTTCTCTGCCCCACCTGTATGAAGAACATGCCTACGGCCCAGGCCTTGCAGATCCACTTTGAAGAACACGCAGCAGGCAATATCGGTCCTGATGCTGATGATCAAGGAGTGAGTTGAGAGATTGCCGTGTGACATTTCTCTTTAACCCTTTGACTTCCGCACCATATTCACCAGCATGCCACATCGTCGTAAGTGATAGCAAAGGTTAAGTTTTTGCAGCTGGTGGAGAGGGCGCAGGAGTCAAAGGGTTAAACTTTATTTACAAAGTAGCAGGAAAACAATGGGTCTTCCATACTACATCCATGCAAGCGTGCAAAGTGTACAGTCTTACATGGTCAGGCATAGATAAAGATACACATACATATACACATGATTTAAGATTTATTACTTATTGATTGCCAATTATTATGCTATTGACAGGTAGAGCAGCAACAAAGATTAGAATTATTATACATACACTATCAAGACTTCATCAAGACTTTCACCAATATCTTTGAAGTTTTCAGTGGATGTCAGTGCCAAGGGAGAACCACTAATGGTAAGCAGTAACGACATTTTTACAAATGCATCAGTGCAGGGGAAAATGGTTAACATTCTACAGCAGTTCAGATATCAAGGAACCATTGTGAGGGACAAGGGACCCTGAATGCAATTCCTCATGAGAGCTGTACAGTCAGCAACACATAAAATTGAAACCTACATGGAAAGGCAACAACATTTCCATTCAGCCTGAAATAAGCTTCAGAGGGCACTGGTCACTTCTGTCTTCCAAGGCCACTTGCAGATTCTTGATGCAGTGAAGTCCACAATATTGTTGAACAGCATACAGGTACATTTGGAGACCTGTTTATAACAGTGAGGGAGAAAAAAAACTGAAATGGTATGGTCAGATTATTAGATGAAACTGGCCAACCACAGTCATCCCCAGGCAACATTGTAAGGTAGTCTTTGTCGATTGTGTGTGTATGCCTGGTGTGTGAGTTCACTTTGATTTGAATTGTCAAGATATGGCCCCGTATGAATGCTGTTATTGTTATTATTAAGAAGAGATACAAGGGAAGAAAAGAAAAGTTGGACCAACAGTACTGAACCGTGCACATAACAGATCATTGCAGAAGCATAACACAAGACCCTTGTAATTGTATGCAGATTTTAACAGTGGAGAAGACGGGTGTTTTACCAGCATTCTCCTCTTGTGAAAGTTAAAGAGTAAGGTGAGGCAGACACAGAAGGAGAAGAAAACCTATAGTCCCATAAAACGGATGTGTAATCTAGACTTGCTGTAGGCAAATAGTGTTTTGTACTTTGTACACTATTCTCTTTTCTCTAAAGTGAGAAAAGTGTGGTGCATCAGCCACACAAAACGTTAAAAAATGGCATATTCATATGCTCAACTAATAATACAAACTTGTGAAAGGAAATGATAAAGAAAGGAAATGATAAAGTCCGTAAAATTCAGTACAGAAACTCCAAATATAGTTTGTTTTTGTTTTATTAGAATGCCAGCAGTGTTTTATCATGTCAGCAACTTGTCTGCACAGAAATGTTCAGATCAGTCAGTGCCAGTCAGAAGAAGTTTCATGTTGATATCAGAGTTGCATAGCTATTGACAGTGCTTATTTGAAGAAAACAAAATGCTGCTGGCATCAGAAGCGCAGTTCCAACCAAACTGAATGTGATATGTCAGTAAAAAAAATAAGTTGTGCCCAAATGCCTAGTATTTGTCCAGTAGTGATTTCCACCTCTACATGCCCACCCCTTCATCCCACTCTCGTCATTTCCTTCCCCTGTTGATGTGCATGTGCTTAGTGAGTTGTAAATGAATGCTTTAGTGAATGATGAAAGGCTGCACTTTGAGTTGTATATCAAGATTTGACGTCTTATAAATATCATTTTTGTTACTGTCATGAGTTTCCAGTTTGTTCAGGAGGGATTCATTGCACTCCACTCTACCCTGTCTGCTTGTGAATATCCGGCATGTGCCTTTAGCCTACACAAAGCCCTATGTGCTGGTAAAGTTGTGAAATGGGTAGGGGGCTAGGAGAATGGGATCTATAAAACACTTAAGTTGACAGCACCAGAATGAAAGGAGCATTAAGACAGGCAGCAGACAGGCCAGTTTTTATGTTGCAGGCTGGGATTGAACTCCAGACATTATGAGAGAAAGACTAACCCCACTATTTACATGTATGCCACACTCACAAGATCGTACACACAGCTGCAGGAGGATCCCAGGGGCATGTGGATGATTTGGATTGATGTATGATTTGTAAAATTCATGTTTATACACCATGCCTCCAGGCACTCGCACACATCTCAGTATATATATCTCCCATTTGCTCTTCCTTCTCTCTCTCTGTCTCGCTTTTCTCTAGTCTTACCATGTTGATTTTATACCCATTGCATGGTATTTGTGATAAACTGTTTATGGTATCCTTAGCTTGCTTTGGTGCTCTGTTGAGCAGACTGTGTGTCTCTGTCTGTCTGTCTGTGTCTATCTGTCTGTCTCTGTCTCTCTGTCTCTGTCTCTCTGTGTCTCTCCTCTCTCTCTCTCTCCCCCTCCCCTACCACCACCCCCCCCCCCCCCCCCCCCCCCCCCATTCTCTCAACATACATTCACACATATGCACACATAAGTGAGATATACGTGTGAACATTAGTAAAGCTTTTTGTGGGTTTACAGTTGGAAGTTTTCAGACTGAATCCTTGAGTTTAGGAAAACCAGTTCGCTTTTTTGATTTTGAAAGATATGTGTTGCTTTCACTTTCAGGAAGGGTTTCTGTGTCCCATGTGCAAGGTATCACTGGCATCACCTGAAGACTTGCAGTCTCACTATGACACCTGTTCTATGCAAAACGGCGGGTTAGTATGTTTGTATCTGTGTACTTGTGTGTGTGTGTGTGTGTTTGTGTGTGTGTGTGTGTGTGTCTGTTTATCTGTCTGTCTGTCATCGGGCTGTCTTTGTAGCTGTGTACGTGCGTGCATGCGTGTGTGCATGCGTGCGTGTGTGTGTAATGTCATGGTTTTAACTGTGTTGGAAAAAAAAAGTTGGACAACAAAACAAACCCTCCAAAAGAAACCATTTATAAATATATGAAAATACAATGAGAACACGTATTCAGTTTTTGAAGCAAGACATAAAAATGTTTGGCCAGTGCACCTTTGTCAAATGTAAACAGAAAGAGAACAAAAAAAATTAGGAGAAAAAGACTGAAACTTCCCAGCTGCTTCAAATGAGTAGATTTTTTAAATGTTTGCTGTCTTTTGAATTGGTTCACTGGTTGATTATGTGTTAGAGGTTGGATTACTGGATTACTTTTTCTCCTAATTTTTGTATTTGGTGTTGTCTGGTTGTGTCAAATATGTGTTCTAATTTTTTTTTTTTTTTCGTGTTTTTTTCTGGTTCATTCTTACCTTGGTCAGTCTTTTTTTCCTTCATCTATGTTGGTGTCAAATTACCTGCTGTCTGTTTCATTTTCAGTAACGGAGATACCAAAGGAGCTGAGGTGAGAACATTTGCTGCATTTTTTACAGAAGTAGTGGGCAGTTTAAGTGTTTGGTGTCTTTTGACTTTGTTCACTGGTTAATTAATTGTTTGGGGTTGGATTACTGGTTGATACAGTGGTTGGCTATGTGAATTGTATTGTTTTCGAGAAGGGTTAGATATGCGTACAAAGTTCAGGTTAACCATAGTATTTAACTAGTATCGATCTGCATGTCTGTCGAAAGTATTGAGTAGTGTGTATGCAATAATCCCATGTTATTTTTGGATTGATTTATACTGAATGGGGATCATCTTTTCCTGTACATAATGCAAACAAAATGAAATGTGTACAGTAACCCAAAGCATGGTGTGACAGTTACAGATTTTATAATGGAATGGGTGAAAACCAGTGTATTCATAGTTCATCGTAAGTGTTGTTATTATAATGCATGTTATTTACGTACACAGGCAAAGGCAGAGCTTGAAATGCTGCAGCAGCAGCTCAGAGGATCTGAAGAAAGCCGTACGCTTTGTAAGTGGTCACATGCACGTATACACACACACACACAAACACTCACCCACACCAACATATGCACAAACACATATGTACACATACGCACGCACACACGCACGCAAGCACGCACGCACGCACGCGGCGCACGCACACACACACACACACACACACACACACACACACACACACACACACACACACACACACACACACACACACACACACACACACACACTCTCTCTCTCTCACCCACACCCACACCCACACATGCATAGGCACACATGCGAAAACACACACACACACACACAATCATACACACACACAAACAAACAAACACACACACACACACACACACACACACACACACACACACACACACACACACACACACACACACACACACACACACACACACACACACTGTCTCTCTAATGTTTCCATACATGTATTTACCTCACACACATATAGTGATATCTTGCATCACTTTTGAGATTGGCAAAAATGTGGTCTGAAAAGCAGTACTTGTGACTGTTTAGTGGTATGTCTTGTTAGTGTCTGATGAAAACCTTACAACTCTTCAGCAAAACACAAAGAATTAGTAGATTCCATCAGCCATCAAGAACATCATGACCATGCATAGGTTGTGTGTATATAAACACAAAATCATCCAGCTGTATGTATGTTTATGACCGTAACTTTATATATGTGCATGTTTGGTCAGGTATTCATTTCTTTTTGTCATAATGGGGTTATCATGTGAAACTCAGGCTGCTCTTCCCATTGAAAGCATGTCGCCGCAGTGCAGCACCATCCAATATTTTTTTTAGTATGTATTCATCAGTGTTTATTCATATGTTTATTCTGGTATGAATGTGTTTTTGGATCCAGATGTTGTTTACATTTTGGTATAGTTACAGCCCAGACATGGCTCTGTGCAGTTGGCTGGGCTCTAAACAATAAGAATAAGAATGCCAGGACTCGGTCTCAGAAGCTGAGATGTGAGCGCTTATACACATTCATTGTTATTGTTTTCACATGTTGTGCAGTGATGTCAGAGGTGCACCATCTTCAGGATCAGGTGGCTCAAGTGACCAAGGAGAATGCCAGGCTGAAAAAGGACAAAGACACTATCGAACAGAAAACAGCTAAACTGGTCAGTCGTCATACTGATTTGGAAGGATATGTCTCTCTGTGTGTTTTGTCTTTCTGTTTGTGTTGTCATCTGTATTTTTTGTCCATCTGACATGATTGTGTAAATATACGGATAAATGATACATGTAAGATTAGATATACGATGTGCGTAAGATTATTCATGCATGCTGTTTATGACCCTTGAACTGCCGTCTTTCCCAAAAAGAGGCAGTTCTCAGTTCTTAGTTTATATAGAATTACTGCATTAATATCCAAAACAAGTGCAACTGCCCGCGTTCAAGCAAACAGGAACCAGAAAAACACGAAAATAGAATCAGAACACGTATTTAATACAACAAGACAAGACAGGTGCAAATTTTCGGCCAAATGGCCTTTGTCAAGCGTGAATGTACGATCACAAATAAATCTCACCTGTCTCACCTGTCGGCGTCACCGGGAACAGTGTTGGCCGCTGCACATGATGTCCTCACAAGTTGCCTCCAGCACTCTCGATCTTGGCTAAGTCTGACCACCTCCTGGAGTTTCTTGCCACTGATGTTTGTGATGTTTCTAGCAAGTGATGCAGGTGGCCGTCCTCTGTTTCTCTTTCCTTCCACTTTACCTTGGAGGACAGTGGACATCAAGTCTGTTCTCTCATTACGGATTGCGTGTCCAACATATTTCAGTTTCCTCCGTTGTATGAGTACTAGAAGCTTGCGTGTAGTACCCAACTCATTCAGTATGCTTTCATTTGAGCGCCTATCCGTCCATTTGACCCTCAGCAGTCTTCGGTAAAACCACAGCTCTGCTGCTTCCACTCGTCTTTCATCCTCTTTCTTCATTGTCCATGCCTCGCAGCCGTATAACATCACTGGCCAGACAAGACATTTTAAGAGTTTTATCTTAAGGTCTGCTGTTATGCTGTGGTCTTTCCAAATATTGTTCAATTGAACCATACTGTTCTTGGCCATTCCAATTCTCATCTTTATGTCTTTTGAGCATGTTCCATCGTGTGTCTTGACTGAACCTAAATATCTAAAGTCCTTGACATTTTCTAGAGGGACTTGGTTTAGCATGATCTGGTCCTGTCTAGTGTTATATTTGCCTGCAACATGCATAACCTTTGTCTTCTTTGAATTTAAGTCCAGCCCAGCTGCCTTTCCAACCCGGTCTACCCTGTACAGGATCCTCCTAGAGCCTGTAATGTTGTCTGCCAGTAATCCTGTGTCATCTGCGTAGCGTAAATTTGACAGGTTTCTACCACCAATATTTACTCCCATGTCTTCTATGTCTGCTTCTCTCATGATATGTTCAGTGTATATGCTGAAGAGATGTGGAGACAGGATGCAACCTTGCCTTACCCCTTTAGTGATGTTAAAAAATTTGCAGTTTTGATTATTCCATCTGATTGTTGCTTTTTGATCATTATATAATGAAGCTATGAGGGAAACCAGATGTCTTGGAAAACCCATTTTGATCATGAAGTGGAAAAGACTTTGGTGAATCACGCTATCAAACGCTTTGCTGTAGTCAATGAAAACGATGAACATCTCTTGGTCTGTGTTTCTAATCTTTTCTATCAATATCTGGAGTACAAACAGCATATCTATTGTTCCCCTGTTTTTCCTATAGCCTGCCTGACAGTCGGATAGCTCTTCCTCTACTTTTGGCTTTAACCTGTTTAAAATTATTATCAGCAGTATTTTACTGGCATGACTGATCAGTGCAATTGTTCTATAATTGTTGCAGTCTTTGACATTTCCACTCTTATGTAACATGACAAATTCTTGGAGCTTCCAGTCTGTAGGCCACTGACAAGTCTTCCATATCTTGCAGCATAAGTGATGCATTACTTTGAGTCCACCATCACCTGAGTGTTTCAACAACTCTCCAGGAATATTGTCAAGACCAGGAGACTTTCTGCATTTTAGATCTTTAATGGCAGATTCAACTTCGCTGAGCAGAGGTTCAGGTTCCGTATCTCCAGGGGTCAATTCCAAATTTGGCTCTAAATTATTTTCATGGCTGTCAGGTTTGCCAAAAAGTGATGTGCCATATTCGTTCCACCTATCCAAGACATCATCTGGTTCAGTCAGAGTGTGACCATCCTTGTTGTTGATGCACAAATAAATACCCAATACAAAATCATGAGAAAGACTGAAACTTCCCTGCTGCTTTGTCCAGTGGGAGAAAGGGACTAAATGAACTGCATTAATGTCAGAACATTGGTGGTGGGTGGGAGTGGAGGGTCTTAATTCAATTCTTTTAGCCTGTGAAAATTCAAAGCCCTTTTAATGTTAGAATAAATAGTATTGTATAGACCAACGGAAAATGTCTCATGTGTGCAGCCCAGGGCTATATGTATTTTGTTTCTCTTCTATTCTGCTGTTAAGTTACATGGAATCTCTTTAGTTTGTTTATTGGTCTGGTCACATTTACGCAACACAGGCAGTCTGACTGTCAAGTAAACTGCATTGGTGCACTTTTGATAGAAATTGTGACTAGGTCCTTTTTCATAGGGTTTTGGGTGGGGTTGGTTTGTTTGCTTGTTTGTTTGTTTGTTTGTGTGTTTGTTTGTTTGTTTGTTTGTTTGAAGTAGAATTAAAGGAACAAATGTAATTCTGTAAATGATGTCAGTAACCAGTAAAAGAAAATACTGATAAATGTAGTGTCTCCATTATACTAATGTTTTATGTTTTAATGCATTTGTGCTGAAAGGGTAACTTGTGTGTGTACCAGGCTGGAGAAATGGTGTCAGTGAAAGCCAAAGCTGATGAGAGTGAAGGAGAGAAGGCTGCCATGCAAGACCATATTAAAACTCTCAAGGTAAGTAGTCCATTAGGCTTTAATGATTTTTGGTTTAATTTTTAGCATTGACCAATTAAACAGAAATTGTAAGAAGGAATCTTCAAAATAGGGTTCAGTCACATTAAAACCAGTAAGGTGCTGATATGTCTGCTCCCCATTCATTGCAGCAGTTTGGGACAAGCAAATACTGTTCCAGTCGTGACATCACTTCATTTTAACCCTTTTCCTACCAAGAAAATAGGTCACTGTACTAACTATTGACCAAGTAATGTTAGGAGAGAGACTTCAGAAACTCTCAAATTACGCCTGTTTTTTGCCATTTTTGCCACTTCAAATGTCATGTAAATGCAGAAAGGAAATGACAAGAGTAAACTCCCTTTGCCGGAAAAGGATTCATGTCAGCAATGCTTTCATTTTCTATTTATTATACTCGAAATTGAAACTACGGTTCAGGGCACGAAATCCTCGTGACGCGGTCCACGGAGAGAGAAAGCTGAGTCACGAGGATCTCGTGACACGGTATGGAATGTGTTAAAAAGTTGGTGGTGGAGTTGCTGTAAATGTTCTATAATCATTTGATAGAAAATCTTTCTGCATCTGTTTTTTTTATAGCCGTGTATTCTGTGCTTAAACTTATCAGATGTTTAATAAATGTGTAAGATTGCATTTGTATGAAATGGTTACATATCGGGTATGTTTGTGAGTTTGTTATTTAAAGGTACTTTATCCAGAGGTTCTTATTTAAAGATAGTATATCAAGAGATGACTTAGAAATATTTTAGGGGCCAGATATGTGAAAATGATATGACCGACCTATTTGATAGTTCCTTTGGGATTAGCTCATCTTACTAGCAAGTCTATCATTGTTATACTGGCATATCAGTTTTGCCTGCTTAGTAATTCATAATGAAGTTTTAATCCAATAATCAGGTCACTTGCTCTATTGTGTCATTGTCTTTCTGGTCTGTGTTACAGCATCAGATGGATGACCGGGAAGCATTGATGCATAACATGGAGTCCCAGTTAGCTCAGAGGTGAGTTGTTCCCCATATGGGAGGTACTTTTGTGTTGATGTTAAACTAATCCAATATTATGATGCTAGCAATAAATGTTAATAGATGTTTGTATCCGTTGAGATGTTTGATACATACTCATTTACTCCAACATAAGTAATTATATCGCTAGCATAACACATAGTAACCAAAAATATAATCATAATCATTGGATCACTCTTCTAGTTATCTTTCATGAGTCTTAGAACAGCTCACATTTTTCAGAAAATGCTGGTCAGCTACAAACTTTGCCAGAGAATAGTTGTTTTTTTAAAATACACAAACTGCTATAGTTCTTTCATTTCTGACACTCTAAAAATTTGCATTGTATAACAAATTTGAAGGTTTACAGAGTTGCTAATTACAGAATAATTCACAATTTGTTTTGACCTGGTGTTGTTATCCCCATTCAGCTCTGAAGTGTGGTACACCTTTGTTTGACAACTGGATTGAAAATTAATGTCTCAGAAATTTGAAATAAGTATATCTGATTATAAAAACTTTTGTTTCTTAAACATAGCTGTCAACAGCATACTTTTTTCCCTGTGAATTTCACATAAATTGATAATATTTGCACATAATTTTAAAACTGTGTTCTTGATCTTAGTTTATATTTGTTGATAATCTAACACGCTAGCATGTTCTGTAATTTTATTTGGACATAACTTGACACATAAACAGGCAATGTCATACAGTCTGCCATATCCAACTGATGCAGAGTGGCTCATGATCACTCTATTTTTGGCCCTAACCTAACCCATTGTTTATCGAGAATTTGGTCAAAAGATGCCTCCAGATGGTGGTCCACCCCACATGAACACCCAGGTCACACTCTACAACAATTGGACCGATTAAGTTAAGACTGGGACCTTGGTTTCTTGAAGCCATTCAAGAATGGATGCTAGCTTCTGATCTACAGGAGGGAGACCCGATAGTTCCTCCCTCTCATCAACTAGCTCTATACACAGACGCCTCATGCATAGGCTGGGGAGCCTGCATAGCTGCATCCTATGCTTGCTGGCTCTGGTCCCAGAGAGAAGCCCTCCTCCACACAAATATATTCAAAATGGAAGCAATCTCTCAAGTCCTGAAAAACACAAAACACCCTTCTCCTGGTCCTCGCTACCTCCTGCTGCCACAAAAAAATCCATGCTTTGAGTGGGGCAAAGGAAGATGTTAGATTCCAGAGCAGTGGAGACACCTCTCTGTCTTTCTTACCATAATTTCTGGCCAAGAATCAACATCCAGGTTCTGGAATATGTTCTTTCAAATCCCACTTCTGGTCTCCTTTTTTTACCCCGGAGGTGCTGGAGAAGGGGACCGGCGTTTATGCCCCATGCAATGTTTCAAACACTACTAGCATTGCTTATCCCATTGAGATCCTCCCAGTGGAGACTCTGTATCTGAGTAAATGTGCAATACACCAAAGATGCCGCAGCAACCACCCTATAAAGAAGCTCCATTTTCATCCCTTTTGGAGCAGCCCAGAGCCCTTGAGCTCCAAGCCTTCTGGCCATCTCAACCTCAGCTGCCTTCAGTTAGTCCCTCTCCATTCAGGATGCCCTAGAAGCAGCCTACTGGTGCAGAGAATCCAGTTTATTAACAAGAAGTTTCCACCACAGATGGTTTGTCCCACATCTCCTTCATTTCGGCTAATGCTGTCTTGGATGCCTCCAGGAGGCGGACAGACCAGAGCAGAGCAAAGCATCTCTCCTGCCTTTCAATCTTAAATTCTGCATTAGCTGGATGTGGTAGAATGTATGAGGCTGAAAGAGGATTTTTTTCAGTAAATTCCTGTTTAACTAGTACACTTACCATATCCAACACTTAAGCAGACTCTACCTGCCCCTCTTGAGATCTTCCTCTCTGGCCTGGAATACAAAGTTTGA
Organism: Monoplex corrugatus; assembly: GCA_030674185.1. Lineage (NCBI taxonomy): Eukaryota > Metazoa > Mollusca > Gastropoda > Littorinimorpha > Ranellidae > Monoplex > Monoplex corrugatus. Next base: position 51,471,490 of record JAPXFY010000018.1, on the reverse strand, counting down.
GAAAAGAGGAAGGATACTCGCGTTCTCGCGGGAATTGGGCAGTCAGGTGGGGTGGAACGCCACCTGGAGGCATCTTTTGACCGAATTCTCGATAAACGCTGGCTTAGGTTATGGCCAAAAATAGAGTGATAGTAGTGTGCCACTCTGCATCAGTTGGATATAATAAGAGTTCTAGCTAAATGGAAATTTACTTGAAAAATTCTTTGTTGTTTTGGAGACTTATTAACAGCAGTTTTTCCATGTGCATGCATTCCATGATCGTTTGCATGAAAAATGTTGATTGGTATGAACAAAAGCCTGACCCACACTATATACTGACTGCAGTCTGACCTGGAAGTGTTTATTTCCGAGGTATGAGAGACACGGGGAAACACTCAGCCCAGGCGACGAAGGAAGAAGGTGCTACTCCCTGTATTTCTTAGGCACACTCACAGATTTCAGAGAGTAGACTGCTGTTTGATTCTGTAATAGTCATTGAATAAAACCAGTCTGTCAAAATCAGTCAGTCGATCGTTTAATAAAATCAGTCAGTCAAAACCGTTCAATCAAGTTTTTCTATTGCCTGGTAAGCTTTTGGCCCCCATTCTGGGGCTCTTGTTAGTCTAATGCCCCATCAAGGGGCAGTAAGCCTGTCGGGCGAGACATGCTTTCAGTATACATGTGCTTAATTCATCAGTCACAAAGTTGTTTTTGAGCAATGGCAGTCTGCAACTTGGAAGATAACATTGTTTCAGTTTTAAAGTGTTATGTGTAAAGGAATATGGTTGTGGACCTGATTTTCTAATCTGCACACTCTTTATACTTCCAGTTGTTTTTGTGGATATAGTATTTATCCATACTGACAAAATGATCTTTTAATGTGTGTTGTAAGAACTGTATGTCCTAATAATGTGTTATTAGTTTTAACCCTTTTCCTACCAAGAAAATATGTCACTGCACTAACTATTGACCAAGTAATGTTAGGAGAGAGAAAGCCAGAGGGGGTATTGTCAGAAAACAAGGTATATCTTTCGCTTCAATCGTCGTGTAAACGCAGAAAGGAAATGACAAGAGTATATTCCCTTTGCCTGAAAAGGATTCACGTCAGCAATGCGTCATTTTCTATTTATATACTCAAAACTGAAACTACGGTTCAGGGCACGAAATCCTCATGACGCGGTCCACGGAGAGAGAAAGCTGAGTCACGAGGATCTCGTGATGCGGTATGGAATGTGTTTAAACCTTAATGGGAATCAGTCATGATCTGTTAGCTTTTTTATATCGGACTAACCAAGGTAATAAGGCAATGTCATGAATGTAAAGAAGTAAATCTGTTGTGTTTATAGAAAGTATATATCATAAATACATTTATAAATGCTACTCCTTACCATTTTGGGATGCTTCCCCCATCTCCAGTCCATTTTTTTTGCATTCGGAGTTATGTATTATGATGTGGACATTTTGTTTGTTAATAAATGATTTGCAGTCTGTTTCATACTTAAGTAAATGAAAACATTTTCAGTTTATTATTGTCCTTTAGTGAGTAGCTCCTTCTTCCTTCTGTTTTTGTTTCTTTAATTCAGTCAGGTTAATTTTATAGCATAAATTAAGATATAAGTGATGTGTACTGTCAATTGTATGGTTGGTTCAGAAGAACAAGTGATATATGGAACCGACAAGTGAAACACATCTGAACCTTCTTCCATTCGTTCCACTCGACTGATGACCCCAGTGATTTACATATTGCATTATCAGTGTTGTACTTCCATTCTTGTCTCCAGTAGCTTAGTAGTCTTTCTGTTCTCCAGCCATGTTTTCGGCAAGTAGCAATTGCACGTATAGTTCTTGAAAGTCAACATGAAAGATATAATTATCAAAGTTGTTTTTTTCGTCATGTACCTTTTACTTGTTCTTGTTCATTTTTTTCACTTTTTATTTGCTAAGTTCACTTTGTGTTGCTGTCTTTGTTTTTCTGCCAAGTTATCGTCCGTCTGTGTTGTGTTTTTGCTCATAATCCTGTCTGTTATAACTTACAATTTCTCACCATATTTTTTTTTTTTGCTTGTCTTTCTTCAGTGAAGATGACAATAAAAAGAAGTAAGCTTAGTCTTTCTTTTTTTTTGCACTGTGTGATATTGATTGCAGATGTCCACTCACTCATCCTCGTTTGTGCATGTGTGAAATCTTCCCCTTTGCAAGAAAAAAAAGAAGAAAATTGATATGCATAGTGATTCAGAACAAATTGTAAATTAATGTTTTTGTCAAACAGATTGTTAGTGTAAGCTTTTTACATAAAATGATTAGGAGGAATCATTTACATTTTTAAGATTTTGAGAGATGTGTCAAAGGAAGGACACCAATTTGATATCTGGCGAAAGATCAGATGCACACATTTTTCTATATACTAATAAGTTAAAACCACCATGAAAGAATGTATACATGTAAGTTTTTCATTTGTGAACCAAAAAACAGTTATCTGTGAATGTGTAAATTGCATTGGTAATAAAAACATGTAAATTGCATTGGTGACAAAAAGACGTTTTCTTTAACCCATTGACGTCCGCACCCTGACCAACAGTATCCTGCAGGAAGCTGGTGGATGGGATGAGGGAGTCAAAGAGTTAAGTTTTTGCTTTGGGTACATAGGGTGCAGGAGTCAAAGGGTTAATAGTGATTTGTTTCAAGCCTGAACACACATGAAGACAAGGACATTTGTGTGTGCCTGAACACTAATCAAGTAGTCATCACATAATCCCTTGGCCTATCTCCCAGAACACATCCCTTCCCCTTTTTCCACCCTCTATGCAGTCACCGTCACCAGTTTGACTTTCATGTTATCCCTCCCTGTCATTAGTTGTCTTTTTGTTAAAGTCGGTACTTTTTTTTCTCTTATTTTTTTTTTTCTTTTTAATCTCATCCAGTCCCTCTGCTTTCACTTCCCTCCTCCTCTGTGTTGTAGTTTTGTCTGTCTGTCTGTTCACCTGCCAGCCTGTCTGTCCCTTTGTTTCTTTGCTGCTTCCTCTCCGTACAAAGCAAGGAGAGAATGACTAGTGAGACAGTCATATATTGGAAATAAAAATGTTGCATAAATATTCCCACCTTGGTATTCAGTTGGTTGGTTCATTCATATGTTCGTTTATGTTCATTCATTGGTTGGTCCATTTATTCATGTGTTTGTTCATATTCATTTATTGGTTGGTTCATTCATTCATTCATGCATTTGTTCATTCATTGATTGGTTGATTTCAGATCTTTTGCATTTTAATGATTTTTTTTTTTTTTTTTTTTTTTGCATATGTAGCTGCTTATGATAATGTTACTTTATGATGTGAAATTGTGAGTACTTTCAATGTAAAAGTGAAACACCATGTGAAGTACATAATTGTCGTACTGTGTGAAGGTGGTTTGTTTGTTGCTTGGTTGCTTTTGTTCTTGTTTTCACTTTCATAAAGGCGTGGACTAGTTTGCTTGTGAAACGTTTTTGGCAATTGTTTTGTCCTCTGGATGAGAAACAAACAAAAAATAGTTTTTCATGGAAAATTACTCAAGATTTTGACTTTCCCCTGTTTGTTTCCCGTTTTTCTCCAAAACGTTTTTCATTCTTGACGATCAGTCACAAGTCTTGTCAGTTTTGTCTCAAGCTGAAATTAAGTATGAGCACAAATAGTAAGTATGCATAACATGTTAAGAAGTTTCAACTGCAGTTCAGTGACCTTATGCTTGTTCTTTTTTTCTTGTGTGTATGTGTGTGTGTGTGTGTGTGGTGTGTGTGTGTGTGTGTGTGTGTGTGTGGTGTGTGTGTGTGTGTGTGTTCCTGTAGTTGATTCTGTTTTGTGAAAAGAAAAGGCCATTTGTTCTTTTATGCACATTTAAAATATACGTCTCCTAGTACATTAATAATCAGTATCAAAAGTATTGTATTTTTGATAAATATCACCTCCAATCAGTACATTAGCAATCGGTGTTAAAAGTGGTGCCTATTTTGCAAATGTCTTCTCTAATCAGAATATTATCAATTTTGTATGAAAAGAATTTATATTACTGGTTTGATGGCTTGGCTGCATTTGCATTCTTGAGTGGATTGTGTTTGCAATGTGCAAAAAAGTAAACTTTAGTTGATTGATGCATGCAGTATAATGCTATGTTGACTTTCTAATTATGTTTTCTAGACATTTTTGCAAATACTACTTTATGTCTCTTAATCCTTTGACTCCCACACCCTGTCCAGCAGCATCCTGCATTGTCAACCATGCTAACAAAGCTAAAACTTAACTCTTTGACTCCCTCACCCTGTCTACCAGCCTCCTTCAGGAAGCTGATGGATAAGGTGAGGGAGTCAAAGAGTTAAGTGTTTGCAGTTGATAAATAGGGTGCAGGAATCGAAGGGTTAATCAAATCAAGACATGTCTCTCTTTCTGAAAGAGATTTTTTTTCCTATAGCTCTTTGATAGAGGTATGGACTCAAGATCTCGTGTCTTGATTTCAGTTCCACCCCAAATAGAAAAATTGGCCTCTTCACTGCCCTTTGTTATGCTGTAATTACTCTTGTAATGTCAGTGTTTCATGAATTCCGTTACTTTCGCCATTTAAAACCTTCCCAGCCCATGGTTTTGCTGCAGGCTCAGGGAATCTGCCGGTAATTGCCAGCAGATCTGGGTGAAATGTATATGATCTGGAATTGTCTACGTTTAATGAATCCCTCTTGAACAAACTCCAAACTCACTCCCCGGCAGTGGAGTATAATTTCAGAGACTGAGGTTGCGCTGTTGAAATTCAAGACAGCTTTTGTGATTTTGAATAATGTGTCCTGATGAGTAATGCCTACAACATTCATAAGGCTGTAAGATAGCGAATGTACTTTAGCAAATTAATACATTGAATAAGTGAAATTACATATTGAAACTAGTAAGGCAGTAATGATAGAATGTCTGTGGTATCCAGTTGAAATTGGCTAAGAATAGTACTTCACACACTGTTTCAGTGTGTTGAGTGAAGGTCACGAATTAAAACGTATCTTGCTTGAAAAGTTTTGTGCCAGTGACTTGACTGGCTTTGTGTGACTGCAGTGTTAGGTTTTCAAACAAAAGTTTTCCCTTGAGTCTTGAATTCGTTAGTTTTTTTTTTCCCCAGCCATTTATAACCTGACAAATTTGATTTTTAGTTAGATTATTGTCTGTGTGAGTGCAAGCATTCAAAAGCACAGCTGCATTAAAATCATGGAAAACAACCAATCAGTCATCCTGCTGCTTGGCACGTAGACCCTTTTTGTAAGGATACATTTTGAGACTGAACATGCTCAGAAAAGAAAGGACAGTCATTCCAGGATCAAAGAAGTCGTGTGGTACTTTACAGGCCAGGTATGGACGATGTGTTGGTGCTGAAACAGGAGCTTATCCAGGTGCAAACCCTGATGGACCAGATGACACAAGAGAGAGAACGAGAGAAAGAGCAGCTGGAATGTGACAACAAGAGACTGCAACAGCACCTTGAGGAGTAAGGTTTCTCTGATATAGTGTAGTTCTTTGTAAAACTTTTTGTGAGAAAACTGTAAATTATCAACATACTGTTCAATTACAAATGTTTGATATTGGCAATCTGACAGCATGTAAGTTAGGATATGTAGAACTACTGTAAATTCTTTGCTCTGATGTATGTTGGCTTTGTGTGTGCGTGTGCATGTGTGTGTGTATGCGCGCACATGCAGTATACTTGTGCATATGTGTCACTATGTGTCTGTGCGTGTGTGATTGTGGTGAAAGGAGTTGAATAAGGATTTGTTTGCCATTGTGCTGACCAGTCCAACATTCTGAGCTCTCAGGGTTTGACCTCCATGCCACAACAAACTCAGGGAGCTTCGGTAACTATGAATATACATGACCCATTCTCACAAATCGTCACATAAGTTGTATTTTGTGCAGTTTTATGTTTTCATACCTGAAGAAAATGCAGACTGTATAGTATATAATGTTATCAATTGTATTTCTCAGGTGTGAAAATTGATGGAGATGAGGTGTTTTAAGGCCTGTTAATACAGGACTGCCATTCTCAGAAAACAAGCTTCAAAGATTTTGATCACACAGGTGATTAAGTCTTTAGGTACAGGTCTAAATCTCATTACAGTTTACTAGAACTTCAGAATTTTATAAAATAAGTTTATGATTTGCAATTTTTATGTTTTCAATAAGCTTTGGTGTCTTTTTGTTGGTTTATTTGTAACTATCAAAATAATGTGATTGCAGCCATCGAAAACAGCAAAGTCAGCACTAAATTATCTTTTTTTTTAAAGATCTATTGTTTACAAAACATATAAATGGAAAATGATAGAACAGACACCTGTGTGCCTCAGACTGCAAAAAATCCCAACTTGGCCTATGCAGTTTATGGATGATTTCATGTATTGTGGATGCAGAAATTAAGGTTCCCTCCTGTTTTGGAAAACCACAGGAGCTATGTTGTTTGCTTTTAGGTAGTTCGGGGTTTGTGTTTCCTTTTATGCTGTCTTTCCTGACAAGACTTTCTTTTTTCTGCCATCTAGATCATTCACCTGTATTTCCAAATTCTCATCTTAACTCCCTAAAAAAATTCTCGTCTTAACTCCCTAAAAAAATCTCGTCTTAACTCCTAAAAACGAGTAGGACTACCTTTAAGGTGGAATAAAGAAAATAGCCATACATGCACAAATCTGCTCCCCCTGTTAGCTGGGAAGGTTTGTTTGAATTTTTATGCTTAGCTAGGGAGTGCTTGTAGCCTGTGGAAGAAGAAGAACTTCAAAAATCTGTCATGAACTAGAGATGCTGGAATGATTGCGTTTTGTCTGTCGACCAGGACCAAGATAACTCTAAGGGAACTGGAATCCAGAATAGCAGAGTCACCTAAAGTAGAAGAGGTGCAAAAGTGAGTAATAAAGACATTTTGACATTTGATTTTTTTAAATTTTTCTTTGTTTTGTGGTCTGTTTGTTTGTGATGTTTATGATTAACTTTTTTTTAGAAGCAAGGTTTGTTGGAAGACTGGTTATTGGTTGGATGATTGGTGATTTGTTTTCTTGATTAACTGACGTTTGCTCTTTGATTGCTTTCCAGAGGTTTGATTAGTTCTGTTGTGTAGTTTTTTACTTGCAGAATCTTCATCATTTTCCAATGGTTAAGTCCTCTCTTTTCAAAGGATTGATAAGCTTACACTCAGATAATGTTATAATTAAAATAACTTACATTCAGACAATTGTACATGTATAATCAAAGTACCCTTTCTGATGTATTTATAGATATTTCAGCAGATGAATCTTTTTTCCTATTGTTGTTAAATTCATATTTTACAGTTTTCTTCTTGAACAAATGAACGTAATTGAACAAATGAATAACTAAGCAGACAACAATGGTTGTATGTTTAGACTGCAGTCAACGTTGGCCAGTAGGGAGTCAGGCTTCCATGATCTGGAGCAGAGTGTGCAGCAGAAGGATGAGGAACTGAGGGACATGATAGAAGAACGAGACAAGGTCAGTTTCAGATTGTGTGTCAGTGATACAGCATTATTGTCAGTTTTGACAGGCCTTTCATACTAAGTGTGTTCAAGGTGTTGCAGCCTGTGCATGCTTCCATATGAATTGATACACCTGATGCCTTGAAATTTAGATGACGTCATATTGATGGGACGCTTTGCCACACCTCACCTGTTCTCCAAGTATGAATTCCTCAGACTTTAGTCTGTTCCCAAGTTGAAAGAACCTCTCAGTAGTGGACATTTCTTTTACTTAGATGGCTTAGAAGTGGATGTGGCCAAGCAGGTATAACATACCAACGCAGGTTGCCTAGCAACAAGCATTTTGGATCTTCCCAATGAATAGGAATGGGTCATTTGAGAAGAAGGGATGTTACATGGATAAAATCTGGAAAAGTACTGATCATTATCTTCTCATTATATTTCTGTAGATATATTTTCCCTGTTTATTGGATGACCCTCATTCATCGATGCAAACTTCAACTGGTAACAGAAAAGGTGGGATGTGTCTGTGTAGGTGAAGAAGCATCTGGAAGATCTGCAGTCATCAGCTGGGGACAGCCAGTCTGCTTTGACGCGCCTTCAGCAGGAGATCAGCGCCTTGGACGATGAGAAGAGGAACCTGCGGAACTCTCTCACGTCTGAGCAAGACAAGCGGCAGCAGTTAGCTGATGATCTGGCCAAGGTGAAGTTTCTAGTAATTGTTGATGGTGGGGTAGTGGTTGTGTTGTTGGTGTTGTTGTTGTCCTTCCTTTTTTAAGTCGAGAGTGGTGGCTTTTTTTTTATTATAAGTAGTAACTGCAGAATGGTTGTTTTTTTATTTGTTTTTTTGTACTTTACATCTGTACTGCATACGAATAATGACTGTTCTCAAACTCATTTGGATTCACTGCACATTGTGCAGTTTACAAGACAGTGTAATATATTCAGAAGCAGTAATTTGTCACACATACATACACACATCAGAATACATGTATTAATGAATATGCACAATTGAATATATACTAATAAAGTCTAACCATTATTACATACATACATATATATGTATATATATATATATATAAATATATATATATACACTGTATATATATCTGTGGTCATAAATGTACACACATATGAATGATATGTGAGGCCACATGATCTGCAGTTAGAAGTGGGATTGCATATTGTTTGATAAGCAGCCATGTATAATATCTACAATGGAAGGCCTCTGTGAACAGGTAATAAATATGACCTTTAAATGCCAAAGAGTGAGAAGATCCCTTAGTTCAGCTGGCTCTGAGTTCCAAACAGATGGCATGATGAAAGTGAAGGCATTGATTTTACATGTCTTCTTCCTTTCCAAACATACTTGTCTATTTCTCTCTGTCTGTCTGTCTGTCTGTCTGTCTGTCTGTCTCTCTCTCTCTCTCTCTCTCTCTCTCTCTCTCTCTCTCTCTCTCTCTCTTCTCTGTCCATCTGTCTGTCTTCTCTCTCTCTTCTCCTTCTCTCTCTCTCTCTCTCTCTCTCTCTCTCTCTCTCTCTCTCTCTCTCTCTCTCTCTCTCTCTCTCTCTCTTCCTCACTCACTCTCACCTCTCTCTGTCTTTCTCTCTCTCATGTTTATGTGTCTGTTATTTGCTTTAAATGTAAACCTTCTCCCAGTTCTCAGTTTGTCCGCCTGTTTATTTTTTTACCATTTTATCCTGCTTGATCTTCTAGTTATTACTGTCAGTCCAAGCCTAACCTTTGAATGATTGACTAGAACATTATCAAACTTTTTAGATATTTTTTGCTTTTTTTTTTCTCAGGCCCAGGAAAAACTGGAGCAAAGTCAGAAGGCTGTTCAGGAGAAGAATGCACAAGTTCTGTCTCTCCAGTCTTCGCTGGATGAGAAGGAGATTGAGCTGACCCAGTCAGAAGAAAGGACACAGCAGCAGACTGCTGTAGTGGCCCAGCTTCAGGAGGAACTGAGCAATGTAAGTGCTGTATTTCACAAAAACTTTAAGGGATGTGATCATCTGAGAAAGTGAGGAGGAGAAGGTAAAGAAGTCTTGCGCGATACTACATCAATATAATAACAAAAGATGGCAGTAACTAGTCACGCTTGTGTAGTGGTTAGTGCAGCGGACTACCGACTGGAAGGTTGTGGGTTTGAATCCCCATCAGTCCGTTCAAAAACCATTGTGGGATATTTCGGCTCTAACCGGCTCCTACCCAGAGTTGGGCGTGCTACGGGCTCATTTGGAAGACTGGGACCTCACAGTCGGGTCTCATCCACCTCATGGATGCGTCATTGAGGGTGCTGCTCAAATCTTCCAACTAGCACTGCAGGTATCTGTATCTCTCGGGCCTGGTTAACGCCAGAATATATTATGATAGTAAGCATAGAGTACAGCCTTGTCACTAAGTCTCAATCCTAGATGGAACTCTGTAGCATCATAAGTATCATCCTCATCAACATCATCACCATCGCATTGTAAAAACTGTGCCAGCTTCTGTGGCCATCAAGGTGGCATAGAAAATGAGACCAAAAAAAAAAAGGTGAGCATGAAGATAACCTCTTTGTGAGCGATGATCCTATAAAATATATATATATATTAAAATAATGACAGTACATTAAAATGGAAAATGGATGAGTCAACCCGACACTTCATCAGTTGAGCTGGTGAGTGAATTAATTCCTGGCTATTGTATCCTAAGCTTGACAAGCCTTTCCCCTTTATCACCTCAGTCAGTTGTTTGTGGGCTGTCCAGCATACGTCTTTATTAATTTTTCTTGTTCTTTGGCAAAGCAAAATAATGGCATTTCACTGTTCGAATTATTTAAGAAAGCAACAGAGTGGCAATACTTGTTTGTTACTGCTTTGTATGATGGCTCGTTGCACTGTCTTGTACAGTTCATTTTGTCGACTTAAAATGGTTGTGATAACTGATTTTAAAGTATCTTTTTTTTTCTGTAGTTTTTCTACTCTATATGGAGCCAGGAGTTATAAAGATAGAGAAGAAATTTATATTGAATAATACCAGATAATTTGCATCTCTTTGCCATCTTTTTGTACATATCCATCTAACTTTCATGAACATTCATTCACATACACCAGCATGTTTGCATATGTACATGTTCAGAAAGCTGGCACATCAGGTGAGAGAATGTAAAGGTTAACCGAAAAGTGAAGGATTTACAATGATAATGTTGAAATATGCACACGGTGCAGAGTCAAGCATCACTGGAAGATAAGACACAGGCCCTGGACAACCTTCAGAAGAACCTGGGGGAGTCTAGGTCAGAGTCCCAGCAGCTGGTTCACCAGAAAGAGCAACAGTTGACTCAACTCAAGCTGGATTTGGATAAGGTAAGTAGCTATACTCATGGGTAGGGAAAATTTGGTGGATACATGGAATTCTCTGTGTGCTATAGATCTTGCTGAAACAGAGCCCTTGTCCTTCTGTGTTTGTGTGTATGTATATTTACATGTGCGTATATAGAGTGCGTGTGTGTATTATTTATCTTTGTATGGGAATTATGTATGTGTTTGTGTGTGCATGTATGAAAGTAGGTGTGTGTATGCATGATGTATGTATTGTATGTGTGGAAGTATTGTGTGTGTGTGTATGTATGTATGTGTATATGTGCGTATGTATGTATGTATATATATATATATATGTGCATGTAGGTGTGCATGATGCATTTTTTCCATTTGTTGAAAATATACAATAATACTGAAATCGTTTAAAAAAAACATTAAAATCAGTTGTGGCATTGCATTGAGTTGTATTCTGTTCCATCCCATCTATTCTGTATTACTTTATTAATTGTATTACTATAGTACTGTGTTTTGTTGTATTGTGTTATATTGTATAAGTAGAATCTTAACATGGCATTCAGTTTTGTAACTTGTTTTTTTTGGTTTTTGTTGTTGTTTTTGTTTGGTTTGTTTTCTATTTTTGTTGTTCTGTTGTGTTTGACATCATCTCTTATTTCTACAACTTTTTTTCTGTGTTATTTAGTTTGTTGTTGTTTTTTTTGTTTTTGTTTTTTTTTAAATGTAATACACAAGATCTAAGGTGTATATCCATTGTTATGAAATGGACACTACATAATTTCAATTTCAGCTGTTTTGAATTATTACCCACCAACACAAAGAGATTTTTATGAGACAGATTTTTTAAACAATTTGGTAATGGTGATAGGGCGATTTCAGTTGAATTAACATAGGAGATTTTTATTAGACAGGTACATTTTTAACCAATTTAGTTATGGTGATAGTGAGATTTCAGTTGAATTAACAGTGGAGATAAGAAGATTTTTATTAGATATCCTTTTAACAAATTTGGTAATGATGATAGTGAGATTTCTGTTGAATTAACAAAGGAGATTTTGTATTAGATATCCTTTTTAGCAGATTTGGTAATGATGATTGTGTGATTTCTGTTGAATTAACAGCCAATGTTAACCCTTTGACACCCGCGCCCGGTCCACCTGCATCATCAGCCCTGCTAGCAAAACAAAAATTAACCCTTTGACTCCCTCACCCTATCCGCCAGCTTCCCACAGCAAGCTGGTAGATAGGGTGAGGGAGTCGAAGGGTTAAGTTTTTGGAGTTGGGGGATAGGGTGCGGGAGTCAAAGGGTTAACAAACAAACAAACAAACAAAAAAGTCCGATCTGGTGAGGGATGGGTTAAGAGATAAATGCAACAGACATAGCAAATGATAAATAAGAAATTTTGTTGTTCTGTGCTTCAGGCTCAGAGTGGCTTGGAAACCAAGGACAGTCAGATAGAAGACCTTCAACAGCAGCTGGCCATGGTCCACAAGCAGTTTGAGGAAGGGGTGAGCTCTCTGGTGTATTTCTAACAGTTATTACACTGTACATTATAAGATGAATATGTCACATTAGTTAACACATCGCCCTGTGGGGATGCCGGGGACTCTTTAAGTATAGACAGTAACCCCACTTCTGGAAATTCTGTGCTAGAAATTTCCTCTTTTCTGTCACTCTCTTTGTTTTTCTTTTTCCTTTGCTTTCTGTCATTTCTTCCTATCATTTTCTGCCTTGCTGGTCCATTCACCTGTATGTGTTCGATAAAGTCTTATGTACTTTTTCTTAGAATTGATAATTGGGTACATGTTTTAAGTGCATTTTTGACTAGGGAGGTGAGATATGCAGAAGCAATTTTAGATAATTTATGCCTGTTTTTATATATGTTTTGGTGTCCTTAGGTATGCTTAAATTTGTATTCAGGTGTGTTTTTTAAATCCCCTGTGCGATAAATTGGACGGAGTGGTCATGTCAAGGCCATCTTCATAGATTATGTGGGTGAATGCATTGATATGTGTACTTAATTTTCTTTTCTTTTTTTTTCCTGTTGAAGTTTTGTATGTTTTGAAGTAGTTTTAGCCCTGATATGACTCTGTGCAGTCGGCTGGGCTTTAAACAATAATAAGTTAACACAGTGTGTAGTGAACAGTACCATGGAATTGAGCATAGCGATGCCCTCTTTAGCTGTCTGAAGCTGGCAGTAAAATGTCATGTGCCTGTTTGATATTTAAGAAAAGTTGGAGGATAGGATATGGAGGAGGAAGTATGAGTATTTGAACCAAGTAAACATTTGAATTTTCCATGGCTTTAGAATTGTTAAAAACAAAACACTGTAATTTCAACAACAACAAAATTAATATTATTAGCACTTGTTAGCCATGGTAAATATGTTTATTGATTTTAAGGGGGAAAAATTCCTTTTAGGCTGCTTTTTCTTCAGTGTTTAAGACAAGGACATAGTTTTTGTTTGATAGAGTGTGTGCATTTATTTTTGATAATTTAATGCTGTGAATTAGGACAACTCCACAAAAACAAATTTCATATGTTGACATGTTTCTTCTGCAGAGTCAAGCCAGTGATGAACTGAGGGGACAGCTGAGAGAGAAAGAAGCACAACTTGACAGTGAGACCAGAAAGAATAAACAAAGGTTAACTTAATAGATTAATGAGCATGTTAAATATTGTGTGTCCAGCTTATAAGCATCGAATATTAAGTATATGTTCAAGTTATGAACATTGTAAAATTTCCACCATATCTCTTGTCGCATTTTCACATCGCAGATATTTATAGTAAAGTTAAACTTACATTATGATATTAATCATATGGTGTTTTTATTTCTACCATATCTCTTGTCGCATCTTCACATCACAAACATTTATAGTAAAGTTAAACTTACATTATGATGTTAAATCATGTGGTGTTTTTATTTCTACCATATCTCATTGTCGCATCTTCACATCACAAACATTTATTGTAAAGTTAAACTTCATTATATTAATCATTATTATTTCACCATATCTCTTGTCGCATCTTCACATCACAAACATTTATTGTAAGTTAAACTTCCATTTATTAATCATATTATTTCCACCATATCTCTTGTCGCATCTTCACATCACGAACATTTATTGTAAGTTAAACTTACATTTATTAATATATATTCCCATTCTGCTTGTGATTTACATACAACAATGGTACTTATATGATGTTAAATCATGTGGTGTTTTTAATGTTTTTTTACTTTGTTTTGTTGTTTCATGTGTGTGTGTGTGTGTGTGTGTGTGTGTGTGACTTCTGTAAATTAAATATGTAAAGCTGTCACAGTTGAGTGGATTTTATGTAACTGTTTCATTTCTTTTCAGGTTTTTGTCACTGTTTTTGTGTTTGTCTCTTAAATATGTTTTTCTTCTGTGTATGTGTAACATTTTTGTATTCAACCTGTATTAAACCTGTGTTGGTGTTTTAGTGAAGAGAAGCTGAGAGAGCTGGAGAAGAGCATGAGTTCGACACAGGAAGAACTGACACGACTGGAGACTGAGAGAACAGAGCTCATTGCAAAGGTAATAGAACATTTTTATTCCCCTTTACTTGCTGGTGGCCTGTTACTTCAGTTGTTAGAATACCAGGTTCACAATACAAGGGTTGCGGGTTCAAATCTTGGATGGGCCACAGGGTTTTTTTTTCCCCTCTATAGGTTGGCTGGTTGATAGAGCCATTCACTCGAGATCTGTTGTCTCGAGTTTAGTCCGACATCATGAAAACTGGCCTGTTCACTGGCCATTTTAACCCTTTGGTTCCGAGACCCTATCAACCAACTGTGAAAACTTAACTCTCAGGAAGCTGGTGGATAGGATGAGGGAGTCAAAGGGTTAAGGTTTTGCTTTGCTAGCATGGTCGACAATGCAGGGTGCTGCAGGACAGGGTGCAGGAGTTAAAGGGTTATTATTCCAATCATTCTGGAGGTGCCAGCTTAGTGTTTCATACGTCCTGTTCACTCCCTCTTCCCATCTGTGCATCCATTTCTAAATCTTGCTTGAACGACTCTCAACCCTCCACCCTTGCTGCCTGTATTATATCTGTTCTGATCTACTTGATCTCTTCAACTGTAGTAAGCTTTAACTCACTCGGTACGACGGAACGCTATAGCGGTCGTGATGAAAGGCATGGTTCCGTATGACGGAACGCGATAGTGGTTTCGATAATTAAAAATTTTTCTACGCTCCCCTTGTGATCTTGCATGCCTACCATAGCCACACCGGTCACTGCAAACGTGTCAAGGGTTTAAGGGGAAAGTTACTTCGTGAGATTCCGTAGCCATACACTCATCAGGAAACAATTGACTTCGGCACCCCATACGACTGGCTAATCTGCATTCATGTCGAAAATGGCGTCGCAGGCGAGTACGAGTTTTCAAACAAAGTAGATCACGACGGCAGCGTTTTACTGCCGCTGAAGTGATTGAAGTGCTTCAGACTGAAGGATTGGACATCGATGAGTATGATGAAGATAATGGTGAAAGTGTATCAAGTGATGGAAGCTGCCAGCAACAAGGTACTGACAGTGACCCAGTTTCAGACGGCAGTAAAATGGGAGAGGGAGGTGGGCGTATACGTCACGAGAGGCGAACTGTCAGTGGGCCAAGCACAGTGAGTCGCATGTCTGATGGAGTTTTCATTCACTTTCCCATGCATGACTGGCACGAAGATTTTAGTTTTTCTCCCACTTTGCCTCTGTTCTCTGGCTCTTGTGGCCTGCATAACCCAGTTCAGTGCCACGCCCCCTTTGATTTCTTGAATCAGTTTGTGACAGAAGACTTTCTAAATTCCATTGTCATAACAGAAGGCATAAGAGAACTGAGTGGCAAGCAGAATGAGCACTTCTCCTGACCTTCTCACCTTTGACTGTGTGTTCATGGAGCTGATCAGAGTGTGTGACTGTACGGTGATCCTGACCACAAAATTTGGGGTATTTTCAACATGCCACATGAAGAAGAAATACTCAAGGAAGAACTTCAATATTTTGGCATGAACTAACCCAGCATGTAAATATTCAGATCTGAAAGTTTCATTTTGTTCCTTTATGTTTTGTATTTTGTGTGATTTTTTTCCTAACCCTTCAAAATGGGCCTTCCCTGGGGAAACGTAAGGGGAAAAACTCTCCGTCCCGAGTGAGTTAACCAAGATACTGTGTGATACTGTGTTCAAGACATACAGTTCACATTCCTTGTCAGTACGTAGAGTTCATATACAGGCTTGTGGCATTTGCCTTGATTATGTTGACTACTTCCATCACATGGTATTGTGGTGTTGGCACATATGGAATTGACAGAGTACTGTAACATCATGTTGGAAAAAAATGAGACTAAAACAGAAACACATTATTTGATTTTTCAATCAGCAACAGCAGAATCATTGAAATAAGAAAACCATGTCATTGGACGTTTTATATAAGGAACCATAAGCTTGTCAGCCCATGCCTCTACATATGTAAAGAAACAAGGTTGCAGATAGATAACACATTTGACTAAAAAGTTTGTGTCATGCATGTAACTATCAGAGAACAGTTGTGCTTTGAAATGTAACAACTTGTTTATATAGACGTAATGTAGAACTTTATTAATAATTTGCTTTTTGTGTACATAGAAAACTTGCTGAAACACCAGGGGAGAACTCTGAAATAGGACATAAGTAGTGTCGTTCAAGAGATTTCATTACATCCGGCAATAAATAGAGAAAAACTAGATGTTAATTTTTATTGTGCTGTCAGTTTTCAGATTAGTTTCAGATCATTGTGTTATTGAACAATATACAGGATGATGAAAGCACAGCAAAATCTGTGTGTAATGTAGAGTGTTCTAGAAGAACATATGAACAGTCTGGTATTAGTTGCGTACATTTAGTGTTGACATTTTTATAACAATAAAAGACTGTGGCAAAATAGGAGCACAGAAACTCTTTTGTATATCTGTACACGTATAGTGTGATAATTCCTTGAAGCAGACACCTGTTGACATTAATGCCGCATGTTTCAGATTGAGGCAGGGGATGGAGTGAGTGCTGCCATGGACCAGTTACAGCAGGACAATGTGAGTGACAATTTCTCATTAGATCAGCTGACACATCTTTTGAAGACTTCCATGTTTGATTCTTTGTCACAGTTTGACATTTTCTTTTTGAAGATATTATCACAAATATAGACGAGTTATGTCCTGTATGTGGCACTTCCATCAGTACTTTTTCAGTTTTTGTGTGTTATTGGGAATGTTTGTTGATTATTTTGAGTAATTTCCTTTTGAAAAGTGAAGACTACATTAGCTCACTGTAATACATGGTTACTGATAAAGTTTATCAAAAAAGAAAAATTGTTTGTGGGTTTTGTACCATGTTTGTGGGTTTGGTTGTGTTTTTCTGTTTTGTTTATTTGTTTTATGATTTCACAGTCAAGATATAAATCATTTCTTTTATGAGGCAAGGACATTAAATGAATATATCATCATCATCATCTTATGCTGTGCTGCATGGCATTGGTGATCATGGCCCTCTATACAAATCTGTGTTCTGACGCTGCAAGTATATCTGCTACTCTGTCTGCCCCTGTCTGCTCTGCAAACTGTGTAATATTTTCTCCCTGGGTCTACATGGTGCTCTCGTTCCCTCCAGCTTTCCTGCTGTGATTAGGTGCTCAGATTTCTCTTGCCTCATAAAATGTCCTATAAATATTGCTTGTCTTTCCCTAATCTTCGTCATAATTGTTTTTGTGTTTGCTTCTTTCAAGACTGTCTCATTTGTTTTCTTTGCTGTTCGTGGAGCTCTTAGCCTTAGAAGCCACATTTCAGCTGCCTTAATCTTGTTCTGACTCTGCTTGTTGATTGTCCATGCTTCGTATCTGTACAACAGTATTAGTTCTATAAAACACGAAAAACTCTCTTCCCGATGTTAATTGATAGGATTTGTTGGTAAGAACGCTTTTCATTTTCTTGAATGCTATTTTACCTTGGCCAGTTTTGCTTGATATTTCTAATGTGCATCTGTCGTCTCATAAGATGACTGTTCTCAGATATTTAAACTTATCAACTTGTCTCAGTGTTGCGCCATTTGCTGTTACTTTACAGTAGGAAATTTTCTTGTTTTTTACGCTGATTACTCTTTATACTTGATAAAATACCTGTGGTTATTTCCTTTTAATTCTGTGTCTGTTTAACAGTCCAGCCTGCAGGAGAAGGTGGCCACCCTGCAAAAGTCATTACAGACACAGTCTAGTGAGAGTGCAAGTAAGTTGGAAGGTCTGCACACTCAACTGCAGGAAGTAAAGGGAGAGCAGCAGGCCACAGAAGACCGCTGTACCAAACTGCAGTCTGCATTGGACAAAAAGTTGGAAAAACTCAATGTTTCCCAGCAGAAAGTACAGGTGAGTGATACTTTAGTGTTTTTCCACATAAATGAGAGAGAGAGAGAGAATGTGTGTGTGTGTGTGTGTGCTTGGTTGTGTGTGCTTGGTTGTGTGTATATGTGTTTGCGTGCATGCATGTGTGTGTGTATTTGTGTGCGTGTATGTGTCCATGCATGTGTGTGTGTGCTTTCAACAGAAGCTGTGAAGCAGTTCCTCTGCTTTAGAATAAGAATTTGTAGACTTGATTTATAATGGTTTTAGAAACAGCAAATGAGTTAGATACTAATTCAGTCTTTATTAATTTAGTTATCAGATCCTTCTTCCGTTTAGAAACGGTAGGCTCTTCAGCTCTAAATCAAAGTGGCATCCAGCGTTCAAGCAAACAGGAACCCCAAAAAACAAAAAATTGAACCAAAACACATGTTTACTGTAACTTGTTTGTCACAGTCATGTTTTGGTATACTTAATATGCATTCTGATTCTGTTTTTGTGTTTTTCTGGTTCTGGTTGAGATTTTGGTTACCAGGTCAGTTCATTATTAAACTAAAACTATTTTTAAGCAAGCTAACTGAAGACATATATATAAACAAAGAAAAAAATTGTACATGAATGAATAAATACATGCATAGTTTTTGCATTTGCACAATTTTGAATAAATACATGCATAGTTTTTGCATTTGCACAATTTTCTAACATAAAAATGGATTTTATGCAGGCTTTGGAAGTGGAATTAGAGACAAAGGCAGAGCTGTTGAGAACATCGGAAGTTGCCAAAACCACTCAGCGCACAGATCTAGAAAACCACATCTCTACTATGCAGACCTCTGTGGATCAGGCCAACGCTGACCTGGCCACAACCAAGCAGCAACTGGAACAGGTAGATGGTTTGTGCAGTGTGTTTGGAATATTTGTATAACTTATCAACGTGTTTGAAGTCACATTACTTTTGTTGATTTTGGCCTATGAAGAATGGGCTATGTGTAAGATCTAATTCACTGAAAGGTCCTGATTGTGCATGGGCATTTCTGATGGATGGTAGACATTGTGGAACAATTTGATCACCACTGTCAGGATCAGAATATGTCCAGATATGATATATTGTTATGGGGGTGGTCAGGAGTTAAGGGCTGAAGCACTTGCTTGACAGGGGTTTCTCCTCTGAGGTCCTTCTGCTATCCGGCTGTACCCAGTGTTTCTTACTACTACTGGTCTACATTTGCAAACACTCACCTGGGATGGTATCAACACACAGGACAAGACCTAAGACTGACCTTTTAAAACTTTGACAACAACCTGGACCTTATCGAGAAACTGTTAGCTCATTCTAGAAATCCTGCCCAGTGAGTAACACATTAGACAATAAATATGGTGTTTATGTTATGATATAGTCATGGTTCAAGGATTTGTACCAGTTCTCCCTCTTCTTCTGCATTTGTGGGCTGCTTTAACTGTCATATGTTCATCTACACTACCTTTATATTATAAGTGGGCTTTACATGTACGTGTGGTTTTTAACCCGCAGTGTAGGCTGCCATATTTTGTTTTCCAGTGTGTACGGTTGAGTATTTTTGTGAATCCATAAACTACCAGGCACTGATATTGTTTAAAGGATATTCTGAGGAGTCTTGCATTGGAAAGGTGAAGGTGGGTATATTTGTTTTATGGGAACTGTCGTGAGGAGAAAGCAAAGTTCAATACTCGCAGTACTTGAAGATTTCTGGATCGATTGTGTATGAAGTACACTTTGGGAACTGTTGTGTACATCTGCTAGGATGATAAATTGCCTGCTATGTATAAGGTCTTGTTGTGACACCAATGAAGGAGAGCCTCTGTCATGAAACCGAAAGAAGTATTTTATCTAAATACATGTTTGGCTTAATTAATATGTTTACTATGTCAGACTCTGACTTCCACTCACCCTCCTCTCTAAACTTGCCTGATTCTCAGTGGGCCTTTAACTTGATTTTAGGCCTTTGGAATGTTATCACTGGAGCTTCCTCCAGTGCATGCTCATGTATTAGGGGCATTAACTTGTTGGCAATGCTCCACAGTTCAGGCTGCGGAGCTCAGTCTCTTGTCTGTGACACTCCGCAGCCAAAGCTGCAGAGGATGTTATGATTTTTTTACCGAGACAATTTGCATGCTATAGTAAGGGAAATTATGCTGAAAGCACGGTTTAACCACTTTTGTAAGTACATTTCTTTCCCTTTGACTGTAGCAAACTGTTAGAAATCTTTTTTTGGCTTGTTTTCGCGGTACCCCAAACAAAGGAATTTCAAAGAGTCAAAAGACTCTGTGCCTATATATAAAAACAGAACTCATAGTGACTTCCAGTGAAGAATGTATATCCTGTGAAATGTTCAGTGCAGTTTTGTCACATGGATATTTAATGGATTACAAGCAGCAGTTTGATCAGTCATGTGTGTGTACATCTGGAACTTTTATTTTAGCTGTTTGCATGCTTTTTCAATGGTAAACCAGAAAAAAATGAAAGCATGCATAAACAAGCGGTCTGCACAAAGTAGACATAATGACCTTTTTAAACATATATAACGTGATAGGTTTATTATCATTGGTTATTCTCCATAATTCTTTGAAAAGTACCAAAACTGTGCGTCTCGACAGTTTCAGCAGCCATTTTAGGGCGCGTCTCTGAAGAGTTAAGAGTTGAACTATGGTCTCCTGGCAGGGCTACTTCCGGTTGATTTCGATGTTAACTGCTAAATTAGGCTGAGACAGGCAGCTTATTGCCACCATAATGCTTTCAGCCGACACAGTAAGTAATTTAACCAGACATGTATGTAGATAAAAACAGTGCTTTCTGTGTGTACATGCACTTGAAGGGGGCTCAGTCAGAAGCAGTTCTGAGCATTTGATGACCTGGGAGATTGGAAAAAAATCCTCTCTGTCCACTAGGTGCAACTAGCATCCAAAGAAGAAGTCTGCCGTTGTAATCCACCTGGCTGTTGAACATGTCATGAACTCTGTTGTTGTCATAGTGTGTATAGAAAACATTTCATATTCTGGTCTGTTGTCAGTTTGTAGGAGCATGATTGTAGACAGTCTTTCTATAGATGTATTCATACACTTGTTTCCAGGCCAAAACTGAAGGGTCTAGCTTGAAGGAGAAGGTGAACAAGCTGCAGTCCCAACGTAAGGAACAGGGAGACAAGCTGTCCCAGCTTCACAACAAGCACAAAGACTTGGAGAGACAGCTGACTGACAAGGTATCTGGTGTACTCTATGCTTATACATGCACACATATACAGACTTAAATGTACACACATGCCTCTCCCTGACCTTCCCATCATGATCCAGAAAACCCAATCTTGTGTAGCTGACCTGAAGGATTGGATGACTGAAAATAAACTGAAATTAAATGAAGAGAAATCCGAATTGATCTTGATCACCCCACCCAAACTCCAAAATCACCCCTCTCTTCCAACCTCTGTCGCACTTGTTGACTCATCTATCCCTCTCTCCCATTTTGCCCGTAACCTTGGTGTAACTCTTGATCAAACCCTGTCCTTCCACCAGCATGTGAGCAACGTCTGTCGGACTTGTTTTCTTGAACTCCGCCGAATTGCTTCTATCCGCCACCTCCTCTCAGAAGACACGACAAAGGCTCTTGTCTGTGCATTTGTTCTATCCCGTCTCGATTACTGTAATGCTCTTTTTTCTGGTTCCCCCTCTCATCTCATTAACAAACTTCAGAAAGTTCAAAATCATGCTGCCCGTCTCATCTTCCGCTCTTCAAAATTTAACCATGTTACGCCATTGCTCTGTTCTCTCCACTGGCTCCCTGTTCAGCAAAGAATATCCTACAAGATTGCCTGCCTCTGCTTCAAATCTATTGAGTCTTCCTGTCCTGAGTATCTCACCCATCTGTTACATCTCTACACGCCATCTCGAGCTTTGCGGTCCTCATCTGATACCCGTCTCTATAGTATCCCCATAGTCCGCACTAAAAGGTTTGGGCAGCGTTCTTTTTCCTATCAAGCTTCAACCATCTGGAATCAGTTACCTCGCTCTCTTAGATACTCACCCTCTCTGTCCACATTCAAACGCTCCCTCAAAACTCACCTGTTTCCCAAAACTGGTAATCTCTGCCCCCTTCCCCCCATGTAATGTAATGGTGACATTATAGTGTCTTAGTGTCAATGTGTCATTGTATTTGCATGTCATGCTGTGTGTGTGTGTGTGTGTGTTTGTGTGTGTGTGGGTGCTTCTGTGGGCGTGTGTGTGTGTGCTTGTGATTCTGGTTATATGTTTTGCCATTGTAAACACCTAGGGCATTAATTTGATTAGGCGTACTAAATGTTCATAATAATAATAATAATAATACACATACGCACTCATAGATGTATATTTACTTACATATGTCGACTGTACACACACACACACACACACACACACACACACACACATCAAAGAGAGGGATGCCAGAATGGTTATTTTACACTGTGTGTTTGTTGGTGTGAGTCTGTGTATATTCTTGATAACATCTCCACTTGAATTTGAATTTGAATTTGTGTGTGTGTGTGTGTGTACATGTGTGTGTGTGTGTGTGTGTACATTTGTGTGTGTGTGTTTGATACAGGGTGTTGAGTTAAAATATTGTGCCCTTTTTTGTCTCAGTAATTAAAATAATTGCTCCAAGTCTGTTTTGTGCGCATGTGTGTGTCAGAGAGAGAGTGTGTGTGTGTACATTTGTGTGTGTTTGTTTGATACAGGATGTTGAGTTAAAATGTTGTGCCCTTTTTTGTCTCAGTAATTAAAATAATTGCTCCAAGTCTGTTTTGTGCGCATGTGTGTGTCAGAGAGAGAGAGTGTGTGTGTGTGTGTGTGTTTGTTTGATACAGGATGTTGAGTTGAAATGTTGTGCCCTTTTTGTCTCAGTAATTAAAATAATTGTTCCAAGTCTTTTTTGTTCACCTGTGGGTGAATGTGTGTATGTGTGTGAGTGCATATATGTGCTTGTGTGTGTGTGAGTGAGTGTGCATATGTGTGTGTGTGTAATACAGGATGTCAAACTAAAATATCGTGCCCTTTCTGTCTCAGTAATTAAAAAAATCATTCACGGCTGCATTTTCCCAGCCATTCTGCCACCCTTTAGTTGCGAGCCAGCGTCACCTGCGTGTGCTATTTTTAGCCAGGCAGGGTCGACCGAAGTCCGTCAGTGTGGCGCGTCTTTGTGCTCCCGCACTAGTGATAAAGGGACGGGTGAAAAGGATGTGGGGAGTGGAAGGGAAGGGGCGCGCTGTTAATAGCCGGCAGAAAGTGGCCAACTAAAGTATCTCGGATTTGTGCGCCATGCATTCCAAATCTGTTTTGTTCGCATCTGTTTCCTGTGGTGAGATGTTAAAGCCAAGATTTTAAGTTTGTCTCTTCCCAGGTATCAGCTTTGGCCACTCTGGAGCAAGAACAGGAGGAAGGCAAGCAGACATTGTCCAGCTTGAGGGGCTCCCTGGAGGAGACAAAGACTCAGCTGAATGCCAGCCAGCAGGAGCTGGAAATGGAGAAAAAAGGCAGGAGCTCAGAGGTGCAGGACCTGCGACAGAAACTGGAGAAACTGAACGTGGAGAAAGGAGAGGTGCAACAAG
The DNA here is from genome assembly GCA_030674185.1 of Monoplex corrugatus. NCBI lineage: Eukaryota > Metazoa > Mollusca > Gastropoda > Littorinimorpha > Ranellidae > Monoplex > Monoplex corrugatus. The sequence continues at coordinate 51,447,719 of JAPXFY010000018.1, read as the reverse complement.
AACTGGAGGCTAAGGTGATGGGTTTTTTGGGGGGGAGGTGGAGGTGTTGTGAGGCTGATGTGTGTGTGTGTGTGTGTGTGTGTGTGTGTGTGTGTGTGTGTGTGTGTGTGTGTGTGTGTGTGTGTGACAGAAGGTGGATTTTTGTGCGTCTGTGTACATTGTGTGTGTGTGTGTGTATGTGTGTGTGAGTGTGGTGTGTGGTGTGTGTGCATGCAAGTATGTGTGCGCTGACTGATAGACCACATCAACTGAACTAGTTCTGGGTTGTCTACCACATCAGCTGAGCAATGCTGGGTGGTCTGGCACATCAGCTGAGCTAATAATGGGTGGTCTACCACATCAGCTGAGCTAATAATGGTGGTCTACCACATCAGCTGAGCTAATAATGTATGGTCTACCACATCAGCTGAGCTAATGTGTGGTCTACCACATCAGCTGAGCTAATAATGGGTGGTCTACACATCACTGAACTAATAATGTGGGTCACCAGATCAGCTGAGCTAACAATGTGTGATCTACCACATCAGCTGAGCTAATAATGGGTGGTCTACCACATCAGCTGAGCTAATAATGTGTGATCTACCACATCAGCTGAGCTAATAATGTGTGGTCTACCACATCAGTGAGCTAATGTGTGATCTACCACATCAGCTGAGCTAATAATGGGTGGTCTACCACATCAGCTGAGCTAATAATGTGTGATCGACCACATCAGCTGAGCTAACAATGTGTGATCGACCACATCAGCTGAGCTAACAATGTGTGATCTATATCAGCTGAGCTAACAATGTGTGATCTACCACATCAACTGAGTTAATAATGTGTTGTCTACCACATCAACTGAGTTAATAATGTGTTGTCTACCACAGCTGAGCTAATAATGGGTGTTTGTAACATATAAGTATGCTTATTAACAGGGGATTTTATATATTATATGTAACATATAAGTATGCTTATTAAAAGGGGATTCGAAATAAAATCCCTGTTAACGATAGACAATGGCCATTTAGTCCAAAATTTGAACCTGTCTTGTTTTTGCATTAAATAGGCAATCCTATTTCTCTACCCTAACTTACTTGAAAATTGCGTGTCCCTCTGATTCTGATTGCAAAGCTATTGGTTTATTAATTTGATTAATTGATATAATGTAAAAATCAATTCATTACCTTGATCGATACAGTGTTGCATTCTCATATACAGTGTAACACTCCACTGTACTGTGTAACATTCATTTCTAGTGCCTTGATTAATGCAATATGACAGTCTTATACATAGTGAAGAATATGTTCATTACCCATTACCTTGATCAGAATACAGTGCAACATTCTCTTATACACATTGACCACAATGTTGTTGGTAATCGTCTTCATTCTCTTATGCACATTAACCACAATGTTGATCGTCTTCCTAAAGGTATCAGCACTGAAGGAGCAGAAGAAGGCAGGGAAGAAGACTTCCCAGGAGCTGGAGAAAAGTCGAAAAGAGCATACGGTACTGCAGGAACAACTCCAACAGACACAGCAAAATTTGGACAAGGTTAGTCATCCAGAGTCAGGGTCTGCTCTGATTTGGTGTGTGTGTGTGTGTCTGTGTGTGTCTGTGTGTATGTCTGTGTGTGTGTATGTCTGTGTGTATCTGTGTATGTGTGTGTGTGTACGTGTGTTTGTCTGGTTTTATGTCTGTGTGTATGTCTGTGTGTTATGTGTTAGTGTGTGTTGTGTTTATGTGCTGTGTGTGTTTTATGTCTGATGTGTGTGTGTGTTTGTTTTGTGTGTGTGTGTGCATTATGTGCGTGTGTATGCTATTTGTGTTCTGTATGTATTGTGCATGTTAGTTGTGGGTGGATGATATTGTGTTTGTGTGTTATGTGCATGCTATGTGTGTGTGTTGTATGTGCATATGCACAGGCTCATTAGTTAAGTGTGAAGAGACTCACTGTGAGTGTATGTACAGGCTCAGCAGTCCCATACACAAGAGAAAGCAGAGTTGCAAAAAACTTTAGATGATGAATGCACAACAGCCCAGACTACAAAACAGGACTTGGAGAACAAGGTAATAATTGTTTTGTTTTGTTTTGTTTTGCTTTTGCTTTCTTTTTCAGGTATTGTTTCTTTTCTGTATGGTTGATGAAGAAAGGCATGTTTTTACACAGTACTGATTGTGGTGACTGAATTACTCGCTTAATCTCCCAAACCAGTTTATAAAACTCACTGGGGTCCACCTAAAACAATTTTTTTTTAAAGGATCATCGCACTCAGGGAGGTTACTTTCATACTCACCTTTTTTGTGTTTTTTGGTCCCGTTTATCTACACCACCTTAACGGCCACAGAAGCTGGCACAGTTTTTGCAATGCGATGATGATGATGTCGATGAGAATGATAATCAGTCGATGAGAATGATAATCATGATGCTACGGAGTTTCATCTAGGATTGAGAGTGCGCGACAGGGCTGTACTCTACGCTTACTATCATTATATATCCTGGCGTTAACCAGGCCTGAGAGATACAGACACCTGCGGTGCTGGTCAGAAGATTTGAGCAGCATCCTCAGTGACACATCTGTGAAGTGGATGAGACTCAACTGTGTGGTCCCAGTCTTCCAAATGAGCCCATAGCACGGCCAAGTCTTGGTAGGAGCCGGTTAGAGCTGAAAAATATCATAATGATTTTTGAAGGTACTGATGGGGATTCAAACCCATGACCTTCCAGGCGGTAGTCCATTGCACTAACCACACCACCACCTATAACGAATTTGTCTACAGTGAATTTTTGGTAGCAACATTCTTTTTGATTCTCCCTGTCCACTTCTTTTTCTGTGTGGATGGGTGAGTTATGGGCAGGTCAGAGTGAGGTAGAGGCATGTAGTCAGGGGTATGTGTCCAATATGACCCTGATTTGTGATTAGTTATGAGATACCTGTGTCATTCTGGAGAACATATCAGTGTGGAGGACAGTCACACATCCATCACCTGGAAGAACTTGATACCACCAGAAAACTACTAGCAGACATCAACAAGAGAAGACTAAAATGCACTGGCCATATGTCATGTGGCAAGAACACAGACCTCATGGCAACTGCTTTTCAAGGAAAAACAGTCGCAAAAAAAGAAGAAAGGCAGACCTCCAATCTCATACATCAAGAATATAACCAGCTTGGGTGGCCTAAATATTCGAGAAGTTGTCCACAAAAGTCGAGACAGAGCCGTTTGGGAGAGAGTAGCAGTGTCGAAGAGTGCAGCAGCCAACACTGAACCTAGTGACGCTGACAGGTGAGACAGATGAGAATTAGATACTGTTATTTTTGTCTCCCATGAATAAAAAATGTATGTAATTTTGCACGTTATTTTTGTTTCTTGTTAAAAAAAAAAAGCGCTGACTTTTGTATAACATTTACTTGTTTTTGTGGTCATTGTGATATAAAAATATACACATGCGATTGTTTTATTGTGGTCATCGTGCTATAAAATTACACACATGGGATTGTTTTATTTTTACAGTTAAGCAGTATGACCTCAGAGCGTGACCAGACACAACAAGAAAAGGAGAAACTAACTGTTGACCTGTCAGAATTACAGACATCCCTGCAGTCTAAGCAACAAGAATTGCAGCAGCTCAAGACTGCTTCCGAAACACAAAAGGTAGGTTTGATGGAGTCAGGAATAGCACATTGATGTTTGATGGAGTCAGGAATAGCACATTTGTGGTTTGATGGAGTCAGGAATAGCGCATTGATGGTTTGATGGAGTCAGGAATAGCACAGTGATGGTTTGATGGAATCAGGAATAACATAATTATGGTTTGATGGAGTCAGGAATAGCACATTGATGGTTTGATGGAGTCAGGAATAGCACATTGATGGTTTGATGGAGTCAGGAATAGCACATTGATGGTTTGATGGAGTCAGGAATAGCACATTGATGGTTTGATGGAGTCAGGAATAGCACAGTGATGGTTTGATGGAATCAGGAATAACATAGTGATGGTTTGATGGAGTCAGGAATAGCACAGTGATGGTTTGATGGAGTCAGGAATAGCACATTGGTAGTTTGATGGAGTCAGGAATAGCACATTGGTGGTTTGATGGAGTCAGGAATAGCACAGTGATGGTTTGATGGAGTCAGGAATAGCACAGTGATGGTTTGATGGAGTCAGGAATAGCACAGTGATGGTTTGATGGAGTCAGGAATAACACAGTGATGGTTTGATGAATCAGGAATAACATAGTGATGTTTGATGAAGCAGGAATAACATAGTGATGTTTGATGAATCAGGAATAACATAGTGATGTTTGATGAAGCAGGAATAGCACAGTGATGGTTTGATGGAATCAGGAATAACATAGTGATGGTTTGATGGAGTCAGGAATAGCACAGTGATGGTTTGATGGAGTCAGGAATAGTACAGTGATGGTTTGATGGAATCAGGAATAACATAGTGATGGTTTGATGGAGTCAGGAATAGCGCATTGATGGTTTGATGGAGTCAGGAATAGCGCATTGATGGTTTGATGGAGTCAGGAATAGCACAGTGATGGTTTGATGGAATCAGAAATAACATAGTGATGGTTTGATGGAGTCAGGAATAGCGCATTGATGGTTTGATGGAGTCAGGAATAGCGCATTGATGGTTTGATGGAGTCAGGAATAACATAGTGATGGTTTGATGGAATCACGAATAACATAGTGATAGTTTGATGGATTCAGGAATAACATAGTGGTTGTTCGATGGAATCAGACATAACATAGTGGTGATTTGAATGAATCAGGAATAACACAGTTATGGTTTGATGGAATCAGAAATAACATTGTGATGGTTTGATGGAATTGGGAATAACATAATGGTGGTTTGATGGAATCAGAAATAACATAATAATGGTTTGATGGAATCAAGGAATAACATAGTTATAGTTTGATGGAACCAAGGAATAGCATAGTGATAGTTTGATGGAATCAGGAATAATGTAGTGATGGTTTGATGGAATCAGGAATAACATAGTGATGGTTTGATGGAATCAGGAATAACATAGTGATGGTTTGATGGAATCAGGAATAACCTAGTGATTGTTTGATGGAATCAGGAATAACACAGTTATGGTTTGATGGAATCAGGAATAACATAGTGATGGTTTGATGGAATCAGGAATAACACAGTTATGGTTTGATGGAATCAGGAATAACACAGTTATGGTTTGATGGAATCAGGAATAACACAGTGATGGTTTGATGGAATCAAGAATAAACATAATGATGGTTTGATGGAATCAGGAATAATATAGTGATGGTTTGATGGAATCAGGAATAACCTAGTGATGGTTTGATGGAATCAGGAATAACATAGTGATGGTTTGATGGAATCACGAATAACATAGTGGCTGTTTGATGGAATCAGACATAACATAGTGGTGATTTGAATGAATCGGGAATAACACAGTTATGGTTTGATGGAATCAGAAATAACATTGTGATGGTTTGATGGAATCGGGAATAGCATAATGGTGGTTTGATGGAATCAGAAATAACATAATAATGGTTTGATGGAATCAAGGAATAACATAGTTATAGTTTGATGGAACCAAGGAATAATGTAGTGATGGTTTGATGGAATCAGGAATATGTTGATGGTTTGATGGAATCAGGAATAACATAGTGATGGTTTGATGGAATCAGGAATAACATAGTGATGGTTTGATGGAATCAAGGAATAACATAGTTATAGTTTGATGGAACCAAGGAATAATGTAGTGATGGTTTGATGGAATCAGGAATATAGTTGATGGTTTGATGGAATCAGGAATAACATAGTGATGGTTTGATGGAATCAGGAATAACATAGTGATGGTTTGATGGAATCAGGAATAACATAGTGATGGTTTGGTGGAATCAGGAATAACAGTGATGGTTTGATGAATCAGGAATAACATAGTGATGGTTTGATGAAGCAGGAATACTAATGGCAATGCGTGCAGGGTCAGTTGTCATCAGAACTGCAGCAGATGGAGGAGGCACACAGTCGCAAGATCACTGAGCTTCAGGAGAAGAACACCAACCTGGAGAACCAGATGTCCACTCTCAGGGTAAGGACTTATTTTCTGTGCCGGGTTCTCTGGTATTTTTAGCTGTTTCTCTCTGATTTGAAAATGTGTGTGTGGTGTGTGTGTGGTGTGTGTGTTGTATGTATGATGAGAGAGAGCACTCACATGTGCACGTATGTGTGTGCGTGCAAACAATATTGTTGATATCTTTGTGTGTGTGTATGTGTGTATTTTTGTGTGTGTCTGTGTCTCATTCTGTCTATATGGTCACTTTTACATGATATTGTGAGCTACTTGCCAAGGTTTATTTAGACTCACAGTTTGGATTGTATAATCAAATTGTATAATCAAACAGCTTGATGGGTGTACATCCATTTTCCACTAATTCCAGGCCTCTCGACATTATGAATACTTGAGGGTGAGGATGAGACTGTGACAGAGGTTGAAACTCATTTCTTGCCAGTGATGATACGAAATGTTTATAACATTTCTTACTTGTGTTCTTTTTGATTTTGCTTGAAATTTATTAGAATAGCATTTAATGGTTAATACTTAGAATGCTTGTTTTATCATTGTATGATCCAGAATTAGCCTGATGAATATATTTACAACCACGCTTTTCTTTATCCTCATCTGTGCACAAGTGTGCCTGTACCTTCCCATTTTAGCACGCTTTCTGAATGATTTCATATGCGTACAGGTTTTTTTCATCAACCGGTGATATTGTATGATGAAAATGTTTCGCGAGGATTTGTCTGAAGCCTGAACATGTAGTATCTCCTACCACTATACTCCCTGGCACGTTCTGTTCCATGTCCACCCCCACCTCCACTATCTCCCTTCCTTCCTGTACCTTGCTATTCTGTTATAAGATGACAGAATTTAGTCCAAAAGTGTAGTAAGGAAAAGGAAAAGAAAGAAAATGATTCTACAATGGTAGGAAAAGATTTTTTTTTATCAACATTTGATGCAGATATATGTGAAAATGTGTGAAAAAATTGGAGAGGTTTGTGTGCAGTTAAAAAATGGGGTCTTTTTGTCAAGTTGGTGCATCATAAAAATAAATGCAGTTTGTTAGTGGGAAAATTGGTGAAGTCAGTTTCAACCCTGTCTCCGTCATTCTTAGATCCACTTGTTTGCAGTGAAATCCACCATGCTTGGTCAGTATAACTTACTGACCTTTTTGCCCATCCATTTGGCAGCACTACTGTATTTTTGTATAGTAAGAGGGACATCCATTTGTCCTTTCTTTGTGTATTTGTTTAGTATTCACCTTCCCTGTCTATCTCCATTTCCTCTCTGATTCTCTTTCCTGTCATAAAAGCACAAGCTTGCCTGATAAAAAAAAACATTTGTAAAGAAGACTTTATACTTTATAAACTGAATGGATGTTTCTGCTAGTGGGAAGATGGACAATGGCCGTCAGCTTTTTCAGTTGGCAGAGTGCAGATGTCAGGACCAGTGCATTAGTTTGTACCTGTCTGACTATTTACTTTTGCCAGTTTTGGTCCAGACTGCTGACCAAGATTTGTGAAATACACAGGTGTCTAAATGTTACTTGGCAGTAATTATCAAAAAGGCTGAATATATTTTTATGCCAGAGGATACCGGCACTCACGAATGTGATGTCTCCCTGTCTCTCCCCTCTGCCAAAAGCGTTTTGCAGTTTTTCTTCTTTGCCTGTCCTTGGCCCTTTCCCCAGTCCCTCCTTACAATTCCACTAGCAGCTCATAACCACATGGTTTATGGAATGATCCTTAGGTGAGCCTTTCTCAATAAAATGATCGTGCCTTTCCTATGTACATTTTACACAGACTCATGTTGTCTTTCAGATAATTATTGGCAGATTTGGATATGTGACATACAGAGCCATCTCAAAACAACAGCACATTCATAAAAATGTTCCGAATTCAAATTCTAGACTGTACTTTGGTCTTAACTTTTGACTCCCACACCTTATCCACCAAATGCAAAAACCTAATTCTTTGACTTCCTCATCCTATTCTCCAGCTTTCTGCAAAGAAAAAACATGTATATGTATATCGTTTAAAGCAAGCAGAATGAGAATGTTGATTTCTGTTTTTGTGTTTCTGGAACATGTTTATGATATATAGAGTGAGTCCATTTATTTGTAATTCAGATTATATTTCATATTAGTTTTGATTTTGGTTGATTTTGATATCTGATTTCTCTGTTATTCTTTAGTCTATATGCAAAACATTTTATTTGTAAGCATCAGAGGAACTGATGTAATGCACTGAATGTGCCTGAACCTAAAACTACTTGCCCAGGTTGATCTTTCTTCTGCACTTCACATAGACATGGGCAGCTCTGATGAAGTGAGGACAGTCATTAAGTTCCTGAACAGCAATAAGAGACATGAATGGCATTAGGGCTGAAATGCTGAAGGCCAGTGGGGAGGAGATTGTCTCTTGGATACTCCAGATTTGCAATGAGGTGCAGATATCTGAATTCATCCTATAACTTAGTATAAGACTAGAAATATGGCACTGTTATTTGCATTCCCAAGAATTGAAATCTTGTTGACTGTGATAACTGGAGAGGAGTGAACTCGATTTGCACACATGGAAAAGTGTAACTGTCAGATGAGCTTGAAGTGGATGTAGAAGTGTAGTCAACCATCAGCTGTATGAGGAACAGGCAGGTTTCAGACCAAACTGATCCTCTGCAGTTCAGATCTTTACACTTCGATGCATGATAGAGAAATGCCAGGAATATCGGGTCTCCTTAGCAGTGAGTTATGTTGACTTCAGAATGATATTTTAAAGTATTCATGGACCTTTGCTATGGAGAATGCTAATCATATGGCATCCCAAGATTGTGGTCAAAGCAACAGAAAACATCTGTAGCAGTTCTCACTGTCATGTATGCACAAACAATGGCTACAGCGCCTAGTTTCAGGTTCATCACTGATGTTCTTCAAGGCTGCATTCTTTTGCTGATCCTGTTGGCTGTTGCTTTTGACTGGCTTCTAAAGAAAGCAGCTGAAAATCATGGCATCAGCTGGAATGAAGTATGGGGGGGGGGGGGGGGAGGGGACTGACTGATCTTTATTTTGCTGATGATCTAGCAGAAGAATTGAGTCTAGCAATCAGCTGCATGAAGACAGAGAACACACTGACTGGTGACCACCAGTCACCATTCATAGGTCAGAACAAAATAGAAATTCATGGTAAGTTCACCTCTTGGGTAACTAAGTCAGCTACCAAGAAGTCAGTTTCAGAATAGGCACAGCATCAGCAGCCTTCAGGAAGCTGACCAAAATCTGGGCAATCAAGTTCTCTTTTAAAGGACAACATTGATTATATGTTTTGGAAGTGTTAACATGTCACAAGTTTCTGAGAAAGACTAGAACAATTGTTAGGTCAAAATGCATCACATGTGCAAATCAAATTATTTGAAAACTTATTCCTGTTTGGTACTGGTAAGAATATGCAAAAAGATTCAACATTTGATCTAATAATCCTTCTAGGAATAGTGTGTATTTAGAATCTACCAAACACCATTAAAGAAATCTTACCACAAATGCCAGATAAAAGAATATAATGCAGAATAGAGGTGAAACTTAGACATTTTTAGAGAAACATGGCTGCAGTATGTATATGTAGTTTCAGATAAAGTTTGACATGAGTGTTAGTTTATGACGTATATATATAGTTTCTCTATGACCTACCAATGAATATTTTGTATTATTGACAGTGACTGTACTGCATGCATATCGACCCTTTTTTGAAGATGTAGAAGTCTTATACATGTTTTGATCTGTATTTTTTTTTAGAAAAATCATTCTACTTTGCTAGTTTGTTTCTCTTTGTGTCTCGTTAGAAAACTTTTTTTTTAAAGTTCCTTTTAAAAGCCAAGATTGGATTTTTATAACTCCAGCATCTTGTCCATCTTGCTTTATGGCTGTGAAACTGGCACTTGAATTCCAGGAGAAGAAGAAAATTAATGCCTTCAACTCAGAATGGTCAACGGATATTTAAGGCATCAGACGGAGTGACTTTACAATCAACAACAAAGTGAGAGCAGTCCAATCAATTTCCATTTTGAATAGCATCTACAAATGGCATTTAAAATGGCTTGGCCAGGTGTCTAGGCTTCTTCCTGCAAAACTTAACAAATAGTGCTGTGGCGGCCAGGTAAGGGAACACAAAAGAGAGGCCAGCCCAAAACCACCAGGCAACAAACTATCCATAAAACCTCCAGTAAGTAAACAAGAGCTGGAGTGATGTCAGGGTGCTGACTGCTGACTCATCCAAGTGCACAACATTGACTGCCTCAAGCGTCAGAGGATACGGAAGCGACTGAACTGAACTGAACTACATGCATTTCATGTTTATGGTTTTGTATGTTTCTTCTTTCAGACCAGTTTAGCCGAGTCTGAGGGCAAGCAAAAGGACCTGAACAACAAGGTGTGTAATGTAATGTTCATATCTTTACATATATATTAATTCACATGTTTTTTTTGTTTGTGTGGGGTGAAGGACTGTATATGTGTTCAGCACACATTCACAAAGCAACACTGGCAATTGAGCAAGACAGTATCATCCAGCATAATCACCTGTTTACCAATCTCTACAACATATCTCTATAGTCAAAGTAAGGCAGGTGTGCCATTGTCATACTGAGTGGAGTATTAGCCTCGTGGATGTAACAAACCCACCCCCAGAAAGCAAGAGAAGCCAGAGATTTAGCTGTGCATCATTGTTTCTCCCCTCCATTCAAACCTTTGGTGGTCTGGGTTACAGTCTTTCAGATCAGATGATGAACTAAGGTCCCAGTAGTCTGCAAAGGGATGTCAATTAGTGAAATTTTGAGAACGAAAAATCCACTTTGATTTGCAGACAAACATAGAAACACACACACTCTCCTATGCAACAGTAATTATTTGTTTAAAAGAAAGTTAATTGTGGTTGCCTAAAGTACCTACCAAAGAGAAAGTATGCAGTCTGTGCAGCAACACTTTGCTTGCATATTTTGCAGACCAGAACAACCTGCACGCATGTTTTTAAGACAGCATTGCTTGAACACAGAAAAAGAAAAAGAAATTCCCTTATCTTATGTCATTTTTGCGCTCAAAGAAAAAAACTGTTTGTCGTTATAATCCTCTTCTAAATTCTATCTTTTACCTTCACTGGGTGCTCTGTTGGTCATTTAGGTGAGGTCTTTGCATTTTGTGGAGTGCTGCTACCTAATGTTTGGGTGGCTCATTCTGCATGTGTGTATATGTCCCTCTTCTCTTTCTTCCTTGAAAATAGGTCTGATAGATTTCATACAGAATGAAAGAATCATCACCTGCTTTGTCCTCATGGAGGACCTGAAGACCGACACTCTGGAAGGGTTGTCTAGGACTTTTCTTTCTCCCCATCTCCCCATATCTAATTTTTTTCTTTCTTTGAGCAGTGTCTTCATCAAAGGTTTTTGGTTTATTTGTGGGGTTTTTAGGACCTGACAGTCAATTCTGTTGAGTGAAAGGTCTTTTTTGTTGGCTTGTTTTTTCTGATGTCTTGTCTGTTTGTTCTTAGTGCAAGTCTTGGGACTGAAGACAAAGTACCAGCATTTACTCTCTTTGAAAATGCATCCCTTGGCAGTCATTTTCTTTTATAAATGTTTACTCTCTTTGAAAATGCATCCCTTGGCAGTCATTTTTTTGTTTACTCTCTTTGAAAATGCTTCCTTTGGCAGTCATTTTTTGTTTACTCTCTTTAAAAATGCATCCCTTGGCAGTCAATTTCTTTGTACTCTCTTTGAAAATGCATCTCTTGGCAGTCAATTTTTGTTTACTCTTTTATTTACTCTCTTTGAAAACGCATCTCTTGGCAGTCATTTTTTGTTTACTCTCTTTGAAAATGCATCCCTTGGCAGTCAATTTCTTTTTCTTTTATGTTTACTCTCTTTGAAAATGCACCCCATGATAGTCTTTTTTTCCCATAAACATTTGATTATTGTTGTTAATTCTCATGTATGTGTTTATGATTTTATCCTGGAAGGTGTCAGAACTGGAAGCAGAGAAGCAGCGTGTGGAGAAGGACCTAGGGGAGGCCCGGTCACAGCTTGATGAACTTCAGTCTTGTCTGAACACGGAATCGGAGCAACGATCCAGCTTGGAGAAAAGTCTGCAGGCATCATTGCAGGAAAAGAACATTATTATTGGTGACAAGGACACTGAGATAAAGGTACAGTGTGTGTATTTGTTTGTGTGTGTGTGTGTGTGTGTGTGTGTGTGTGTGTGTATTTGTACGTGCATGCATGTGTGTGTATGTGTGTGTGTGTGTGTTTGTACGTATGTGTGTGTTTGTATGTGTGTATGTGCATATGATTGTGTCTGTGTGTGTATGTGTGTGTGTGTGTGTATGTGTGTGCACATGCACATTTGGATGTGCGTCTCTGATTGTCAGTCTGTTGATGCTGACAATCGTATCAGAGACAGTTTTATGAAACTTTATCTGTCGTGTTTCACATGACGGGCCCTACAGAAGTTTTCAGAATCATATGTTAATTAGGAATCATTGTGGTTGGGGATTGTGTTTGCTCAGCGACTGGTTTTCTTTGACGGGTAAGACTGAAAGCCAGTGAGACCTGGTAACTTTTCAGCTCAAATGGTTGTGTGTGTGTATATATATATATATATATATATATATGTATATATATATATATGACATCAACTTGGAATGCTCCATGAAGATACACATGTACTTATGTTTGTGGGTCACACTAGCACAAACTACATAAAAGAAGAAAGATTTTTTTCCTTTCAGTCCTAGTGTTGAGTCTTGACATCTGAAAGTATTGCTATCTGCTGAAACACTGAGAATATTAGTTTCTTTTTAACTTATGTTTTGTCTGTCTTATGTCTGTAAATACAAAACAACTGATGATGACTTGTTCCTACAGACTGTCCATGCCAAGTTGGAGAAAGCAACAACCAGCGTGGAGGAGATGGAACTCAAACTGACTCAGCGCTCAGAGGAGGTGGTCCAACTGAGCAGTCAGCTGCAGGAAGCCAAAGACAGGGAAACAGAGCTCAATGCCTCCTTTGAGCAGCTCAGTGAGGTATGGTCAAGTTTACAATGAGCATGTACAAGATGCCATCAGGGTACATTTCATTGTACATAGAGGTTTTGATTCTGCATATAAACTTTATGTAATTTACCAGTCGCCGTGGTGTAGTGGTTAATGCAACAGACTACCAACTGGAAGGTTGTGGGTTCAAATCCCCATCAGTCCCTTCAAAAATCATTGTGGGATTTTTCGGCTCTAACCGGCTCTTACCCAGAGTTGGGTATGCTATTGGCTGGTTGGGAAGACTGAGACCACACAGTCAAGTCTCATCCATTTCACGGATGCGTCATTGAGGGTGTTGCTCAAATTGTCTGATCAGCACCACAGGTGTCTGTATCTCTCGGGCCTGGTTGATGCCAAGATATATTATAGTAAGCGTAGAGTCATGTAGTCGCAATTCTAGATGGAACTCCACAGCACCATGGTTATCATCCTCATCAACATCATCATCATCACATTGTAAACAAATTGTGCCAGTTTCTGGCCATTAAGGTGGTGTAGAAAATGGGATGGAAAAAAAAGAAGAAAAACGTGAGCACAAAGATAACCTCCCTGAGTGCAATGATCCTCAAAAAAAAAAAAAAAAAAAAACTTCACGTAAAGTGGTGATCCCCCTGTGGGGATGCCGGGGATTCTTTCAGTGTAAATAGTATTTCAACCCTCTGGAAATTCTGTGCTAGAAATTTCCTCTTCTGTCATTCTCTTAGTTTCTGCCTTGTTCCTTTGCTTTCTGTCATTTCTTCCTATGATTTTCTGCCTTGATGGTCCATTCATCTGTATATAATTGATAAAGTCTTATGTACTTTGTCTTAGGATTGATAATAGGTGCATGTGTGTTACGATTGATAATAGGTACATGTGTTAAGTGCAGTTTTGGCTGTAGAGAAACATGATACGCAGAAGCAATTTTAGGTAATTCAGGCCTGTTTTTATATGTTTTAGTGTCCTTAGTCATGTTTAAATTTGTATTCAGGTTTGCTTTCTAAATTTCCTGGAAAACACACTAAGTGAATGTGAATATGTGTGTGTATGTAATATGAATAGTATGATAAAGATTGAGAAACAAATCGTCATAACCAGGCCAGCATATCATAATAATATTGTAAAACATGTGGTCAGGTGCGAGGAGCAATGAACACCCAGATGCTGCAGCTTGATGAACAGCTGAAGGAAGCCACTGCTGCCAAAGATGCTGCTGTGTCACAGAAGGTGAGAGACAATATTGTTTGTCCCTTCAGTAATGTTACGATCCATGGCTGTTCAGTTGGTCATGGTTTTTTGTTTTGGAACATCTGTTGTTGTTGTCATTGCTGTTGTTGTTGTTTTGGTCTTTTTATCGTGTCCTGTTTTATGTGGACTCTATATTCTCTCTTTTTATGTGTATTTTTACTTTGTGGACTTTATATTCTCTCTTTTTGATGTCTATAGCTTCTTTGTCTCTCTGTGCTTCTTTCATTCTGTCTTGGTCTGACTACCTCTGTGTCTGTTTTCCCGTCATCCCTCACCCATCACCTTTTCCTGTGGTTTTTCTTTAACCTACTGAGTCTGTTGTGTTTTGTTTTGTTTTGTTTTGTTTTGTTTTGTTTTTGTTTCATTTCATTTTGTTTTGTTTTGTTTTGTTTTGATTTGCAATAAAAGCAGTAGAAAAAGGACCTCATAAGCTGGGCTGAGTTTCATAAACCTGGATGAACAGTGACAAAAGATTGATTAAAGATACTTTGTCTTTCTTTGTTAAATATGTATATATTTGATGTGGGTTTGGGTGGTGAGTCCTGTGAAGAATTCTAACAACATAGCACAGAACAGAACAAAATAGTACTGCACAACCTGCATGACAGAGTACATAATTGCATGATGATACATTTTATCCCTTTGACTCCCCTTGCCTGTCCACCAGCATCCTGCATTGTCAACCATATTGGGAAAGCAAAAATTAACCCTTTGACTTGCTTTCCTATCTACCGGTTTCCTGTAGGAAGCTGGTGGATAGGGTGAGGGAGTCAAAAGGTTAAGTTTTTGCTGTTGGTGGATAGCATACAGAAATCAAAAAGTTAAGTCAATGAAGACTATCTAGTGATTTATTTACTGAGTCGTGCACAACATGGTACATGAAACATCCATAATGATCATGTTTGTTCTCTTCAGGTACAACTCCAAGAAGAGCGAGACAAACTTCAGCAGAGTTTGAGTGAATCCAGAGCAGCATGCGAGTCCTTTGAGTCTGACATCAGGAACTTGACAGCAGGGCTAGAACAGGAGAAACAGCAACACCAACAGGTCAGTTGTTAATAAGACAGTGAGGCAGTGACTGTGAGTTCACTGCTAGGTTACACATTTTGTTAGCATGACAGCAATTACACATCTTGTACATTACTGGCTGATAGGTTAACGGTCTGATAGGGACTTTATTGTCCTGTTTATTACTGACTTATTATGCTTGTATAAATATCTAAAAGGTTCATGACCTTAATCATGTTATGTTGGCGCAAAATTGAATGTTTGATTGATGTTAGGATCTGCTTTGTTTCTAAGTGGAGAGGTCTTGAAACTGTTCACATTTATCAACTCATTCATGTGGTTGTAAACCAAAAACACTAATGACATTTTTGGTTTATTGATGGGACGTGACAACCTGAGTGTAATGTGAACTTTCATTGACCCGCAAAGCCTACTTGGGATGCCTACCACTATTATGAAGGGACTCTTCTGAGAGCATAAAACAGAACTCCAGATTATAGAGATGAACATGAGATTTTGTTCATTTAAGGCTGCACGCTGCACAAACAGGTTAGAGCCATCTCATGATAGATGATGACATTATGAAAGATTTATGAGTTTTTAATGATTGATTATTGTACATTGATTTGATAATATGCATTAGTATAAACTGTTGTCATTCAATCGTAGAAGCCCAGAGCAACATGAATTTCTTATAAATGCAGTCAGATGACTGTTTTATCATCTCTAACCAACTGATCAGAAAACATTTTGCAATTGTGACCGTTGATTGTCATCCAGGATGTTACGAACCTGGAAGAAGCCAAACAAATTCTGATTGGCCAGAAGCTGGAGGCCCAGAATGCATTGGAAGGTGTGGAGTCACAGGTGAAGACGGCAAAAGATGAGCTAGAGCAGCTTAGAGCTGACAGCGGGCGAGTGGCTGAAATGTTACGAGCTGAGAACTCCACTCTTCAGAACAAATTGGTAAGTGTTCACATTTGTTGTGTGCTTTGGCCTCAACAAATGTTACAAACTCAGAACTCCACTCTTTAGAACAAATTGGTAAGTGCTCACAAATTGATGTGTGCTTTAGCCTCAACAAATGTTACAAGCTCAGAACTCCACTCTTCAGTACAAACTGGTAAGCGCTTACATTTGATACATACTTTAGCCTCAACAAATGTTACAAGCTCAGAACTCCACTCTTCAGAACAAACTGGCAAGCGTTTAGATTTGATACATGCTTTAGCATCAACAAATGTTACAAGCTCAGAACTCCACTCTTCAGAACAAACTGGTAAGCGCTTACATTTGATACATGCTTTAGCATCAACAAATGTTACAAGCTCAGAACTCCACTCTTCAAAACAAACTGGTAAGCGCTTACACATGGCATGTGCAGTAGCCTCAGTAGACACTCTTCATATTGGGGATTTCTATACAGAACAGATTTGATAGGTATGCATATCTTGTACTCTGTGTTCAGTGTTGTATGCGTAAAAAGGGTGCAAGGTTGTGGCTTTTGTCCTATCTCGTCTTGTCTTGTCTTGTCTTGTTTGTGTCTTTCTTACTGTTTTGTTAGTTCTGCTTGTGCGTGCATGACTGTCTTTCTTTGCCAGCTGGTCGGTCTGTGTGTATGTCTGTGTATGTTTGTGTGTGTGCTCATAGAATAACTACATTCAGTCTAGCAAAGAGCCCCCAAACATGTGAGTTTAAGTAGACTGTCCACTTATGCAGAAAGCATGTGTTTACATCAGAAGAGAAAGTGTTAGTTTAGTTTGACCATCTTAGTTGGTTGATTTTGACTCTGTGCATGTGTGTGTATGTGTTTGTGTATGTGTGAGTGTTAGTATGTTTGTGTGTATGCATGTGTGTGTGTGCGCATGTGTGTGTTTGTGTGTGTGTGTGTGTGTGTGTTTGTGAGAGAGAGAGAAAGAGAAGAAGAGATAGCATCCATATGGTGTGTGTGTGTGCATGTGTGGGGAGGGGGAGGGGGGTTGAGAGAGAGAGAAGAGAAAATATCCTTGTATGTGTGATTAAACAGAAATTTTGCAACCAAAACTTGAGTGTAGAGAAATTTTCCTCAACACTAATCTGTATCCATGTGTTCCAATGTAGGCAGAAGAACAGAAGAAGCGAGAGCAGATGGAGAGAGAGAAGGATGAAGAGGCGACCAGGTTTGAGATGCAGCAGTCCGTACTGAGTGAGAACCTGACCACAGTGCGTGGAGATCTGACCGCCACAACTCAGAAAGTGGAGGACCTCTCTCGGGTCAACGACGAACTGAAGGGAGAGAAACTGGGTTAGTCCTTGCGTTTGGTTATGTTCTGTTCATGTTGTTTTGGTTTTGTTAACTTGTAATGTTCCTTGTGGTGTTTTGTTTTATTGTGTGTTGAGAATGGAGCAGGAGATGCTGTGATTGTGTGTACATTGTATATATGTGTGTTTTGATACTTTCTCAGAGGCATCTCGGAAAAATATAGAACTGTGGTTTGCTGTGGTCATACGAGGGTAATTTCCAATAGAATGAGACCACGTCTGTATAGCTTGAAAATGCATTTACAGAAAATGGAAAAATAAGTCACAGAAAACGTCAGTCTATGATGTAATTCTGTGCCAAATTTCGTTATTCGTCTTTGATCCGTCTCAAGAGCCGAGCAGCCTTGGGAACGGCGGTTTTCCAGTGTCTGTCACATATACCCAGTGTATGTCAAGGCCCTGTCAGACACTGATTTGAAAAATGGCAAAGAAAATGGCGTTTTCAACAGCGGATTATCGCCCTCAAATGCATCCGAAATACTTGCGGACATGAGAGCTTTGGGACAACCTTCTGCTCCTTCAAAAGCATCTGTGTTCAGATGGGTAAAACATTTTGCAAGTGGTCAGGCCAGCACTGAAGACAACAGGGGGAAAATGCGAAAAAGCAAAAAAAAAACGAAAAGTTAGTAGCTAGTGTAAAGGCAATGGTTGATGCTGATTCAAGAGTCAGCCTTGAAGAGATTGCTGATTGTCTCGACATTCATTCATCAACTGCATCGAGGATCCTAAGAAATCAGCTTGACTACAGGAAGGTGTCATCAAGATGGATCCCTCATATTTTGACGCCAGACAATAAGGGGGGTAGGTTACGTTTCTGCCAAGATATGCTGAAAATTTACAAGAACTGTAACCCTAAGCGGCTGGATGAAATTGTGACAGGTGACGAAACCTGGGTGTACATGTATGAACCTCGGAAAAAGTCACAGAACAAGGCCTGGATTCCTTAAGGTGGGATTCCTCTTCAAATCGCTCGTCGTCAACGTTCGCAAAAGAAAGTGTTATACACCATCTTTTTCAACACAAAGGGGATCGTGCTACAGAAACCATGCATACAAGGAGAGACCATCACCGGAAAGTTCTACAGAGACTCAATACTGTCTGACATCAAGAAGTTTTATGCAACTTCCCGACCAACCGCAGCATGAGAGGAATCAAGATTCTTCATGATAAAGCACCTGCTCACAAGTCAAGGCTCGTACAAGAATACCTTGCAACCGAGAACATCCATACTTTGCCACACCCTGCTTACTCCCCAGACCTTGCACCCTGTGACTTTTACCTGTCCCCACATCTGAAGAAATCACTGGCAGGAAGAAGGCTCAAGAGCCGAGCAGCCTTGGGAACGGCGGTTTTCCAGTGTCTGTCACATATACCCAGAGAAGCCTACAGAGCAGCATTTCTACGGTGGATCGAGCGAATGCAGAAGTGTGTAGCAGCAGGAGGTGAATACTTCGAACGTATGAAATGAATCATTTTTTTTTTGCCGTTGAGTCTTTGACGTATAAGTTCGTTGGTCTCATTCTACTGGAAAGTACCCCCCTGCGCGCGCGCGCGTGTGTGTGTGTGTGTGTGTGTGAGAGAGTGAGAGAGAGAGAGAGAGACTCCAGAGGTTGGTGTATGTGTGTGCGTATGTAAAACTTCATTTAGATTCACACACATGAACACACACACATACACTCACACACACACTCAGAATTTTTCTGTGAAAGGAAATTCTAATGATTTGATATTATATCCTGCCTTTATTTGATGTTTGAACCTTGAAGTTTGTTCAGATTACATTAAATTATAAAATGTAAGAGTGAACACAATTTTTTTCTGATTTTTTTTTATTTGTTTGTTTGTTTGTTTTTTAACCCACAGCATACTAAATCAGTGTGTGTGTGTTGATTCAGAACTGGAGGCTAAGCTTGAGAACAGCAATGACGAGCGTCGCATGCTAGTGGAGAGGTGTATTTCCAGTGAAGCAGAGTGTGAAAAGTTGAGGGAGAAGGTGACAGAACATCGCCGCAAACTGGACGATGCTCAGGCAGCCCTACAAGAACTGGGTCGTGAAAACCAGTCTCTACAGGTACTACAGAATGAGAGCGCCCTCTACAACTCTATCAGTCCTGCAGTTTTTAAATGGTCCCCCCTCCCCCCTCATCTGCTGTAGGGATGGCGGGAGCTCCTTCAGTATAAATAGTATCCCCACCTTCTGGAAATTCTGTGCTAGAAATTTCGTCTTTAATTACACATACTGTACCGTGGCTCACTGATGCAATAAGCGGCAGCGATTTGCCATTCCTGCCTCATAAACAATAAAGTCCGAAAGGACCATAACTCTGAGAGTATCCATGACTTGCTCTACCTCTTTTCTCGGCAGCC
This sequence comes from Monoplex corrugatus, assembly GCA_030674185.1. Classification (NCBI taxonomy): domain Eukaryota; kingdom Metazoa; phylum Mollusca; class Gastropoda; order Littorinimorpha; family Ranellidae; genus Monoplex; species Monoplex corrugatus. The sequence continues at coordinate 51,427,698 of JAPXFY010000018.1, read as the reverse complement.
ATCTTCCAGCTTGCCTCGTATGCTCTGAGCAGCTAAGTATTTTGCTACTTTGCTTGCAATCGATCGATTTTCATTGCTGTTTTGTATTGTCTTGTCTATGTTTTCATGTAAGGGAGAAACTTGCGTGAAGCGTTTGGGTGGCAAACCCGCTCTCTCTTCACCTTTGTCTCTCCCTCCTCTGTCTTTCTCACTCTCTCGAAGTCATCGCAACTCAAATGCGGTCCTGTTGCGGTGACCACGAGCCTCAACTCTGCTGCAGTAATGTTGAGTTTTCGTCATTTTGCGGCCTTCACACTGCCCCTCACGGTAATCGACTCAACTGCGGTTCTGTCGATTCCGTATTCGCCCCCTGCGTACAGCTCAACTGCGGTTCTGCTGCTACGTTTCAGCCCCTATGGCTGTAGGGCGACATGGGTATGGGTCTCCTTCGGGAGACAGGAAGGCCAGCATTTTGGCAGAAAATGGCTCACCCCCTGGTTCGCCAGGCGAGTCAAGGGAGGCAACCCCAATTTGATGGGCTCAGACCGTAGGTCCGCCCCGATTGCCTCCCTTCCTCCATTACCAGCGGGTTGACTTTTCTTCATCTTGCGGCCTTCTCGTAGCCCCCCACGGTAATCGACTCAGCTGCGGTTCTGTCGATTCCGTACTCACCCCCTGCGTACAGCTCAGCTGCACACATTTCAGCCACACTGGCTGAAGGGTGACCTGCTCGCTCCCTGTGTGCAGCTCAGCTGCACGCATTTCAGCCACATTGGCTGAAGGGCGACCTGGGCACGGTTCTCCTTCGGGAGGCAGGAAGGCAAGCAATTTGTTGAAAAAGGCTCACCCCCTGTTTAGCCAGGTGGGTCATGGGTGACAACACCCCAGTCAGACCGTAGGTCCGCCCGGCTTGGTCATCACAACTCAACTACGGTTCTGTTGCCATGACCAAGAGCCCTCAACTCAGCTGCGGCTCTGTTGACTTTTTGTCATTTTGCGGCCTTCACACTGCCCCTCATGGTAATCGACTCAGCTGCGGCTCTGTCGATTCCGTACTCGCCCTCTCAGTAGAGCTCAACCCCGGTTCAGCTGCTACTGTTTCAGCCCCTATGGCTGAAGGGCGACACGGGTATGGGTCTCCTTCGGGAGGCAGGAAGGCCAGCACTTTGGCAGAAAATGGCTCACCCCCTGGTTCGCCAGGCGGGACACCCCCTGGTTCGCCAGGCGGGCCAAGGGAGACAACCCCCCTATTATGGGCGTCAGATCATAGATCCGCCCAGGTTGTCTCCCTTCCTCCCTGCAGCCTGCTTGTGCCCTCAACGCAGCTGCGGCTCTAAAAAAGGCTGAACCCTGCTTAGCCAGGTGGATCATGGGTGACAACACCCCTGTCGTGGGCGTCAGACCATAGGTCCACCCCAGCTTGGTCATCACAACTCAACTACGGTTCTGTTGCCATGACCAAGAGCCCTCAACTCAGCTGCGGCTCTGTTGACTTTTTGTCATTTTGCGGCCTTCACACTGCCCCCCACGGTAATCGACTCAGCTGTGGCTCTGTCGATTCCGTACTCGCCCTCTCAGTAGAGCTCAACCCCGGTTCAGCTGATACTGTTTCAGCCCCTATGGCTGAAGGGCGACATGGGTATGGGTCTCCTTCGGGAGGCAGGAAGGCCAGCACTTTGGCAGAAAATGGCTCACCCCTGGTTCGCCAGGCGGGCCAAGGGAGACAACCCCCCTATTATGGGCGTCAGATCGTACATCCGCCCAGGTTGTCTCCCTTCCTCCCCTGCAGCCTGCTTGTGCCCCCGCTCCAACCTCTCTGTCCCATTCGGGACAGTGTGCTTGGTCGCCTTGGCAAATGCCAAGCGACCCACTGCAGGCTGGCACATCTCTGTCCCATTGTGGACAGAGCACTTAGTCATCTTGGCAAATGCAACCGACCCCCAGCAGGCTGGCCCCTTGGGCACTGGGGATCCGGGGACTCCATGGGCTCAGCCCATGACGCCTCCCATGGCACCGTACATGGCGCCATGGCAGCACTTCCCATCTATGGGATTTCCCCTTCCCTCGTCCACAGGGTATACTTGGTGGCCCCGCTTTATGCCCGGCGTCCACCCACGCAGGCGTCCACCTTGACCACCCCTCTGGACCCCCCCCCCCCCCCCAGGTCGGATTCCTCCCCAGGGGTGCTCCCCGGGGCTTCTGACCCCAGTCTGTTTGGAGTTTGCCCACAATCGGGCACTCCACAGTCCATCGCCTCCTCTGTAGGCGGGCCGGGGTACACTGACTCGAAAGCGGATGATGAGGGCTCTACCCCGCTTCCTTTTCATTTCCCATAGCAATGTAATGGCTCACTTCACACCTGCCTGGAGCCGTGTCCACTGCTCAAGAGGCCAAGGCTCCCTGCCTGCTGTGGCAGAGCTCGCCTTGGTGCCCTTCCTCTCACAGCCCCAGCATCCCCTTTCCTAAAAGAGTCAGGCTTGGCAGCTTGCTCGGTGAGGAGGGCCCAAAGCAAGGTAAGGGGCACTGAGGCACAGGACATCCTTCCAGCTCCATGCCCGACTTCCCTGGAGCTCTGGTTTACGGGAAATTCCTGAGGCCAGAGAAACTCCCTTTTCACAGAGCGGTCCTCACGGCCCATGAGGCCAGTCACTTTCTTTGTTTCTGCCTTTCTCCTCTGCTTTCTGTCATTTCTTTCTATCATTTTCTATCTTCAGGCATGGGAATTGTACGCCGATCGGCGCATTTACGCCGAATGCGCTGTTGCGAGACGCCGAACCGCTGGCGTTGTACGCTGAACGCGTTTTTATCCGAAAAAAAAAAAAAATCTCATTCGGCGCATTCTGCAAACGGGCTGTTCACGAAGTGGTCACAAGCTTGCAACCCTGAGGCGCAGTTTGACTGGAACGGTTCACTGGACTGCAAAGCAGTGAAGCGTAAGCAATTTACATCATTAACAACAAAGAATGGCCCACAGGAGTGACATTGTAGAACGCGGGAAGCGTTTTTGTGACGACGGCTCTCGCTTCAAGTGGAGGTGGGAATGGGTAGACCGTGACTTTACCGAAAAGGTGATTGACAACAATGATAGACCAACAATGATAGACCGACTGCCTCAACCGTTCGTATCGGCGAGTGGATACGAAAGCTATCTGCTCCAGGCATGGCTTACTGTGCATTGTGTAGACAGGAAATCAACTACTCTAACAGAGGTTTTGATGCCTATGCAGCTGCCTGAACTTTTCAGATTTTTTCCCTTAAGTTAAAATACATTACTTTCTTCTTACTGGCTCTCTCTCTCTCTCTCTCTCTCTCTCTCTCTCTCTTCTCTCTCTCTTTCTTCTCTTCTCTCCTCTCTCTCTCTCTCTCTCTCTCTCTCTCTCTTCTCTCTCTCTCTCGCTCCTCTCGGTGTTGTGTGTGTGTGTGTGTGTGTGTGTGTGTACACTCCATAGAGAACTGAGGAATGTGATTAATACTGTGAAATGGTTATAATATGAAATGTTTTAACTCTGATGGAATTCAGTAATTAGATCAAGGAGAGGCCACCAAAACAATTTGTACAATGAGAAAATCAACAGCTTCTGGGGGGCGTTGCCCCCCAGACCCCCCAAAGGCACTGCCCCTGGACCCCCAGTACTCCCAAACCACTTTTTCAAATTCCCATGCCTGTATCTTGCTGGTCCATTCACCTGTATGTGTTCAATAAAGTCTTACATACTTTCTCTCAGGATTGATAATTGGGTCCATGTATTAAGTGCATTTTTGCCTCTAGGGAAATGAGATGTTGAAGCAATTTTAGTAATTTAGGCCCTGTTTTTTTTGTGTTTTAGTGTCCCTTGTGTGATAAATTGGATGAAGAGATCATCGCGGGGCATTTCCTTAGATTATGAGCGCGGATACATTGATATATGTACTTAATTGTTTGTTCCTTTTTTTTTCCCTGTTAAGTACTGTGTGTGTACTGAAACGGTTATAACCCTGATATGGCTCTATGCAGTTGGCTGGGCTTTAACCTCTTGAGTGCTGTGTCCATAAAATTTACGGAGCTCTCGGAGCCTTCTCTGGTGCCTACATACGTGAATTTTAAGGAGGTATTTGACGCACCTTTCAGGCTAATGTAAATAGGAGAGAAGCACTGACTAATGTTTCAATCTCAGAGAGGGTTCATAAAAGTGACTGGCTTCACTTACATGGCTTTTTGACCTATGCAACCTCACCAGATTGGTTTTATTTATCTGGAAAGAGAAACTGGTTTTCAGCAAAAATTGTTGACACCAGGACTGGCTTGCAATACTGCATGTTTTCAGCCTTTGAAAGCATGTGAGTCGAGTCAAGAATAAATCTGACATGAGAAGAGGTTGAAAACAGCAGTAGTTACTTGCTGTTAGTATGAAATGAGCTGCAGACAGGCCCAACATGAAAAATATTGATTTTCCCGAGCCTTCTTCCCCCCCCCCCCCCCCACAGCTAGCCAACATTGAATGTGCTTCAGGCAGGCCCAGTTGTAGAATTATATAAGCCACACTGTCAGTGAGTAGTATTAGAAGTGGCAAGGGGAAGACTAGGGTGATGGAGTGGGGTGGGGTGGTGGGGGGCGTGCCTCAGGGGACGACTTGACCCTGTCAAGCCACTCAGTGTGGCTCTTTGTAACTTGTCAGCTGTCAGTGATCTCTTAGTAGGAAGTCTGCCTAAGTCTACGTTTAGATTTCATCAGGAGGGTCATATCTTCTATTTTTTCCTTTGTTTTTCTGGTTTCCATCGCGAACGGTTATGAGTTTTTTACGGGAATTTCCACAAAATATTACAAATATGTAGTAATTTCAAAAAATTGCTACATAAATCATCTGAAAATACATTTAGTCATGCCTAATGCACCATTCTGTGTAATTTCAAGCATAGATCCCCATAAATATGGAAGCAACAGTTGTTTTAATGTACATGGTAGCGATGCAACATTTTTTCCTTGGCACATGGAAAACACTGGATATCAAAAAACGTCGGCACTCAAGGGGTTAAGAAACAATAAGAATTAGAATAAGTGATCCTGCTATTTTTTGGTTGAATAAATTGTGAGATGTAGCCAAATGTACTTTGAAATATACTATGAATATGATAACAGTAAATACAGTTGGTTTGTTTTTTTTATTTACTTTCACATTTAATAGTGCAAATGTCATGCTGCAGTCTCTGCTTGTACACCTCAAACTGTGAATTACCTTAATTACTCACATCTTGCAGCCCATGCCCCCTCTCACATCTGCTGTATCCTCTTTTAGAAAGGAATTCCCTGTGCTATTTTTATCACTTGTCCTTGCAGGTAGATTGGAAACTGGGAATGATCCCCGTGACTTGTCCTGATATGTGTATCTGAGTGATACTACAAATCAAAGAGTGCGTAAAGAACGTACAGTGAATGACTTTAGTCACTCAGTTGTCTAGTTTTGATATGTGTATGTCTTATGCCAGTGAACAAAACACACAGGCCAGTAAGCCCTAGTCACACTCCTCTATTCATTGTGGGTATTCTGTAAACTAGGTGTCTGTATGTGTCCACCTAGACGTTATGAACTGAATGGTGTCAGACTGTAGCGTACTGTTTTGTCACTATCTGTCAGCCTTAAACATGATGTCTGTATGTATGTTTGTGTGTGGCAGATCACCACCACTAAGGTGAAGACGCGAAAATGGACATCGGACGAAGAGGTCATGGAGTGTGAGGCCTGCCATAAAGGCTTTACTGTCACTGTTAGAAAGGTATGGAATGTGTTTGGGTTCATGCAGTTTGCTTCTGTTCTCTTTGACTTGGTTAAAGGTTGACATTTTCAGTGCCACCCAGTGTTTACCTTTAATCGTTTACAGAAAGATTGTAGCATATGTTGAGATTGTGTTGTATGGGTAAGGTTGTATGAAAAGTGTAAGTGTGTGTGTGTGTGTGTGTCTGTGTGTCTGGTGTGTGGTATGTGTGATGTTACAGGTTGCAAAGGGTGTTAGATTGGTTGACTAGTTGATGGTGTGCATAGAGGTGGCATTTTATTGTGATGAATTTTCATATTGAACTTAGTTTGTTTTGCTTGCTATGTTAGAAGTTCAGAAGTTTTCAAACATGCAATCAAAACAGGCATGATTAATAATACTTTGAAAACAGAAAAAAGTACAAAGAGGTGGAGATTGTTGCTGCTGAAATGATTATGAAAGCAGAAAAATGTCGAAGAGATGGAGATTGTTGCTGCTATAGCATTTCATCATGGGACTGGTTTGTTGCAGCATCACTGTCGAAACTGCGGCCATATTTTCTGCAATGAGTGTTCCGCCAAGCAAGCCCAGGTGGCGTCCTCCAAGAAGCCAGTCAGAGTGTGCGACAACTGCTACACCGAGCTGACCCACCATCGGTGACCTTCCCCACATCATTTCACCCTCACCTCAGCTGGTTGTTAGCGTGCGTGAGAGAGCTGACGCTTGGCAGATTGATAGCTGTTTCATGCGGAGGAAAGTTACCAAAACTATGACAGTATAAAGATTGTTTTCCCACTTTCAAAAAGCATCAAAAAGTCTCACCTGCAGGGTCTGTGCATCATGTGATACAGGACACAGGCCCTTTTTTTGGACGGGGCAGAGATCACACATTCCAGCAGACCAGAGTCTCGGGATGAGGCTGAAAAGTGTGGTCTGCAAGCTTCCTGCAGGTGAGACCTTTTGATCAAATGAGAAAGATTTAGGTTATCAGGTACACATGAAGAAAGAGAAGTATGTTTTGTATCGTTTTATACAAACGTAATGGGAAGTATGTTTTTATCAGTTTCATTCAGAGAAAGATGTGAGAAGTATGTTTGTGCATCAGTTTCATATGGAGAGAGAGAATTTCCTTGTGGGCCACTTTCGTATGGAGAAATTTTACACAAGGCATGTTTTTTGCCAGCTTCTTTTTTTAAATTTGTTTTTATTCATTTTTTAGCAGAATATAGAGACAGGGGCATCCAGCAGTCATGACCTGGATGCAGCCCAGCCCCCATAGAATGTTAGGAGTTAGGGCCGAAACACTTGCTTGACGGGGGCTTCTCCTCTGAGGACCTTTTGCTGTCTGGCTCCCCCCTCCCGTCAGTTTCATGCAGAGCAAGAAAATGAGAAATACACACATTGTTTCAGAACACTAGTGGAATCTGTAGACTTATGGGTCTTGTGGATACACTGTATGTATGGTCTATAGGAATGTTGTTTGATGGCCGGTTTTGAATGAGTTTTTTTGTTGTTGTTTTTTTTGGTTTCCCCAAGTGATGTACAGGAATTGTAATCTGATGTCTTTGCAAACCCTCTCCACCTCTTTGTCTTACCCCCTATCCCCCAACTCCTCCCATCTTTTTCTGTTAACCCTTTGACTCCCGCACCCTGTCTACCAACTGCAAAAACTTAACTCTTTGAATCTCTCACCCTAGGGTGAGGGATTCAAAGGGTTAAGTTTTTGCTTTGCTGGCATGGTTGGCAATGCAACATGCTGGTGGACGGGGTGCGGGAGTCAGAGGGTTAATGGAGATTGTATGGAGAATTTTTGTCTGTTTGTTACTTCCTGGCTGGTTGACTGTTGAGATTGATTGCTTTGTTGCTTGGTTGGTTGTATATGGGATGTTGAACGTATGTATTGACATTTTTTTTGGTTTTGTTTTAATATGGTCATTTTATTATTATTGTACTTTTTACAAGTGACAGTTCTGAAGGGCAGATGATGTGTTGCTGCTGAGGAGTTGTTTTATAGGAACATCAGTGATGATTTTTTAACATTTTCTGGCTTGAATGATAAAGAGAATGGAGATAAGTAGTGCTGACGATTGTCTAAGGAGGTATGTTCTGATTCACTCCAGCATTTATCTGTTGATCTTAGCAGTGTAAGATTGCCTGTCCTTTAGTGTGTTTGAGCAATATGATACATGGTTTTGTTTGTGTATGTGTGCATGCATGTGTGTGTTTGTGTGTGTGTGTGTGTGCGCATGTGTGTTTGTGTGTGGATGTGTACGCGCATGTGCACGTGGTGTGTGTGTGTGTGCGCATGCATGGGGTGTGTGTGTGTGTTTGTGCATGCGTGTGTGTGTGAGAGAGAGAGAGATAGAGTGTGTGTGTGTGTGTTGTATATTTGTGTGTTCACATGAATTTTATATAAAAATTTTCAAGCTGTGAGTTCACACATGAAAGAATACAGTTCAGTGCATGCTCTAGCGAAATGATTGTCACGTCAGACTGTTGCCATGAGCAAGGCTTTACAGGTACAGCCACTTGTGTTCTACTATGATCTTCTGATGCAAAAAGTATCCAGCGTACATGAGACTGCAAACATTCCTGTAGGAGTGTACATTCTTCCCTGATCTGTGTCGGCATGACAGAGCTGAGAAGACTGCAGTGTCAAACTTGCATGTACTTGTCGTGTTGTGTTGTGTTGTGTTATGTTGTTCACATATACAGCACACTCAGTGTACAGCAAAATCTTATCAGTAATGCGTGAGGATTTATACGCAGGCATGTAGCGTGTGGCGTGATTATTTTACATCTGCATCGTTTATCAGTTTTTGGCCTACCATGCATGGGTTTATCCGCACAAGTTGTGACGCCTTTTCGGGCAAACTGAGATTGTGACTGAAACAGCGCGTCAAAACATTTTCTGTGTGTCACAGTGCTAAGCGCACTTGTATGACATGACATGACACATTACATGCTTGTATGACATCTGTGTGTCATGACAGTACACACCTGTATGACATCTGCGTGTCATGATATATTATGTACCTGTATGACATCTATGTGTTGTGACACACGACACACTTGTCTGACATCTGTGTGTCATGACACTACACACTTGTATGGCATCTGTGTGTTATGACACATTACATGCATGTTGGACAAACGTTTGTCACAACACATTAGACCCCTGTCCAACACAGCTCCAGTATGTCATACAGTGTTGCACTCTTTTTGTCTCTCTGTCCTGTGTGTATGCTTTCATGTTCTTCTGTGGCGTACCTGCACCTGTGACACTACGGAACAACCTAGATAAAAATGCCAGTGGTGTATGTATGAAGTTTTCATAGTCACAGACAACTGCTTTGTTGGTAATCAGTATGATCATGTGTTGTGATTTGTCATCTGGAATATGCAGACTGTGATTATTCTGTGATTGATCGTTGTGAAAATCATTCTGCTTGGAAAAAAAATGTAGTAGTTATGAATGTTTCTATTACATTAAAAAAAAAAAAAAGCAAAAACATGTAAGAAAAGACTTTGAAAAGTTCCAAAAAAAAAGTTCTGGGTCATTCACATTTTCTGCGTTTGAATGTTAACGATGTGTAATGCACAAAGAAAACCAGTTAAGATGAATCTAATTGTAAGTTTTGATAATAAACATTACCTTGCTTTAAGTATACTTTCCTTGATTTTTTTTCTGTTTTCAACTCTAAGCATTTATGTTTTTAGATTCAAAGACAATGCATACAAATGTGAACAAGAAGAAAGGCACGCTTATTACCTTTCTTAAAAAAAGAAGAAAGGAGTGTATTATGTCTTATCAACAAATCAGTGGGCAAGGTAAGAATGAAAGCAATCTCTACTGTTCAGTTGTTGATACTTGCATTTCAACAAATGGTAATGGAAAAAAATGATACAGACAACACAGAGTTGTTTTGAAACGGTTGTTCATGTAACAATTACTCCAGTGACTTTGTTATGTTCTTCAGTTAGCAGTCAATGGTACCACTGACTTTGAAGGTAGACAAGCAAACAAACAAAATAAATGCAGTTTACAAGGTACAGAGAGCAGATGGAAAGCTGATGGCATTTTCTGTAATATTTACTCGAATTTGTTATGTTCAGTAAACTACTTCTGATATTCTTTCTTGCCAGAAGTTTGCTTTTTTTCTTGGGGGGGGGGGGGGGGGGGGGGATGGAGGAGTAGGGGGGATATGATTCACGGGCAGGTACGGATGCAGATTTAACTTGGTAGGGTTTGAGGACAATTGCAAACACAGGAGTGTACAGATATTGTTTGTTTGTAGACTTCTGACTCAAGATGCTGTCCCAAAAGTTACAAAGATAAAAAGAAGACGCTGTTCCGGGTTTTCACGCATTTTGTTATGTTATTCATCTATGTGTCTAAATTTATGCTACCTGTAGGATCTGAACAATCACACACACACACACGCAGGCATGCATGTATGCATACACACACACACACACACAGACACACACACACACACACAACACACACACACACACACACACACACACACACACACACACACATATCATTCATATCCATACAGGCACATGCACAAACTTGAAATGTTTGTCATGGGTTAACTGTTGTGTTATAGAGAGATTGAATTTTGATGCAGGATGAACTTGTCTGTTTCAGTGATGGAAAGTGTTTATAACCTTGAAATGACACCAACAGGTGGTCTGCTGGGTTCTCATATATGTAAAGCGTGCACACACATTGACATTGGCATGTACGAGAATGCATGATGCCGTGAATCATAATTGCAAAACAACAGGCACGATAATTGAGTGGGTAAGACATTGGATTTGAAAGGCCTAGGATCGATCCTGCCTGGGTACCTCCAGAAAGCCTGGTTTCAATTCTGGGTACACCAATCTCCCAGGTCACCATGTGTGCAGACCTGTTTGTGCCTAAACCTCTTTGCATGCAAAATGTCAAATTTGCACATTACAAATCCTGTAAGTCATGTCAGTGTTGTTGGCTTTTGAAAACATGAAGCACCCAGCATTCATATCCACCAAAGACAGAACCTGCAGACTTGTGCAGCAACATTCCACTTGCACAGTGTGGGCAAAAACAATATGCATACATGCATCCAAGAAAAATCAGAACGCTATAGAAAAAAAAATTGAAAAAAGTCTGGAACCCAGCTGTTCTTAAAAAAAAATCCTTTTCTCAGGCTTTTATTTTGATGGCATTTATTTCAGCAGATGGCTTTTTTTCTGTGAGCTGCTTCTTGTAAATTTGCTTTTATCGTGTGAAGTGCACCGACATTAACACCATTATGATGTACGCCTCTCTACATTCTCCAACCCCGTACATCCCACCTCTGCTCCTACAGAAGAAGGGGAAATAAGTTCACTGTTTGTTTGATTCCATGATTGTAATGATTCTTATGCAATGGCAGCAGTTTTGTTTCTGTCACATTTTTGCTGATGAGGGTTTGGTTACTGGAACATTCCTTGTGTTGTGTGTATTGCTGCTGTGCCTTTGTTGATATGACTGTGAGGTGTTGGATAAACTTGTCTGTGCACTGTGTCTTTGTCCTTGTGAAAAGTCCCTGATATTCATAGGAAAGGCTCTTTGGGGTATTTATTCAGCCTAGTTTTTGTGTTAGTGGTATTTAGACTTTGTTCCCTGTAGTGATATGCTTGTGAAGCTGCCATGATGTCTTGCATGTAAGACGGGCATACATTTTTAATTAGCACAACTTTTGTTTTAGTTACAACTTACAGATTGGCATTTAGACGTTTGTTGTGGTATGCTTCTGAAGCTTCCATGTTGTCTTGCATGTAAGACGGGCATACATTTATATTTAGCACAACTTTTGGTTTAGTTACAACTTACAGACTGATCGTAGTTTTGGTGAATATTATGCATTATCTGAAGGCTTGTTTTACTTTTGTTTTACAAAACAAATTTGGGGGTTCTTTTTTTTGTTTGTTTATTCTTTATTTTCCAAACTCAGTAAATATACCAATAGCAGATATATATCAAAATAAGACAATTTGTTATCCTCCAGTAGAGTTTGTGATAGTCATTGTTGTGAGCCATTTAGAAGTTGCCATACTGTGCCAGTTGTAGTTGTATGTTTTAAGCCCCTGTTGTTCTGCTGTAGTTTTGGGAATACTTATGATTTCAAGGTGTATGATGTATGAACATGTAACTTCATTCAAGTATTGATATATGTTTCAAATTCCCTGGTGATCAAGGACTGTTGTGTGTGTGTAAGAGTGTAAAAGAAAAAGGAGTTGTGTGCTGCATTTGGTTTTATTTAATCACATATCCACCTGCTTTGTTGAGGAGTTACCTTATTCTTTGCATAATATATGTAGATTCTGATCATAATTCGCCTTTTTTTTTTTTCGTTCCTCAGCATAAAGAGATTAATCAGGAAGACATTTTATCATGCATAATCTATCAAGCATTATATCCCTTTGACTCACACAGTATATCTACCCACTGCAAAGACCTTAACCCTTTGATTCCCATACCCTGTCCACCAGCTTCTTGCAGGAAGCTGGTGGATAGAGTAAGAGAATCGAAGGGTTAAGTTTTTGCTTTGCCGGCACAGTTGGCAATGCAAGATGCTGGTGGACAAGGCGTGTGAGTCAAAGGGTTAATATGACATGTAAAACCCACACAGCCCTCCATTATCAGCATGTTTCATTCGTGCATGAACAGTTTGATCCCACATGATAAATATCACCATGCACATGTTGCCATAGTCTGTTTTCTTCTCTGAACTGTTTGTTTTATTTGTAATATTCAATGATATAGTTCACCTTTTGTGAGAAAAAATACATGATTTTTGTAGATGAAGTGTACATCTTATATGAATACAGATACACAGTATATATAATTTGTAAGCAAGACATTGAGGAGCCTGTTGTCTTGAAATGCTTGTGATCATATGTGGGTAATATGGGTGTAAAATTGATGATTCAGGACTGTTGTCCAAGTAGTTCGTGTCAGTTTTTCTTTCTGTAGGACTGCAGATTTTTATTTCCTTCACTTCCGCCACTGTTTGGTACATTGATTGGTATATCTCTCTCTCTGTCTCTCTTCTCTGTCTCTGTCTCTGTCTCCTCTCTCTCTCTCTCTCTCTCTCTCTCTCTCTCTCTCTCTCTCGTCTTATCTCTCTCTCTTTCTCTCTCTCTTGTCTCTCTCTCTCTCTCTCTCTCTCTCTCTCTCTCTCTCTCTCTCTCTCTCTCTCTCTCTCTCTCTCTCTCTCTCTCTGTCTCTCTCCTCCCTCTCCCACTCTGACATGCACTTTGTCTCTCCCTCTTTATACAAACATATGATTCATGTATATCGTGTGTCATGGCTTAAATAAAGATAGTGTTGTGGTTTTTTAGTGTGTCAGTGTCTTGGGATTGTTTGTACAAGTGTGGTTGTTGTTGTGTGGGTGTTTTGTGTGTTTGGTGTGTTTGTTGCTTGGTGTGTTGTGTGTGTGTGTGTGTGTGTGTGTGTGTGTGTGTTTTGTTTGCTTTTTGTGTGTGTGTGTGTGTGTGTGTGTGTGTGTGTGTGTGTGTTGTTTTTGTGTTTTGTGTGTGGTGTGTGTGTGTGTGTGTGTTGTTGTTTTTGTTGTGTGTGTGTGTGTGTGTGTGTGTGTGTGGTGTGTGTGTGTGTGTGTGTGTGTTGTTTTGTTTTTGTGTGTGTGTGTTTTGTGTGTGTGTGTGTTGTTTGTGTGGTGGTTGTTGCGTGTGTGTGTGCTGTGTGTGTGTGTGTGTTTGCTGTGTGTGTGTTGTGTGTGTGTGTGTGGTGTGGTGTGTGTGTGTGTGTGTGTGTGTGTGTCTTTGACATGTCGTGTTATCGAATGATTCCAAAATACTGTTTCTGTGTCTTTCGTGGAGGTCATATCACTCATTTGTTTCAGTTCTTTTCCCTCTTCCTCTTTTTTTTTCATGAAAGGGAAAATGTTCTTCGAGTTTCTTGTCCAAGCCCTCTGTGTGTGAGTGTGTGTGTTTGTGTGTGTGTGTGTGTGTGTGTGTGTGTGTGTGTGTGTGTGTGTGTGTGTGTGTGTGTGTAAAAGAGGGAGAGAAAGAACAAAAATTGTGTACTTGTGTGTCAGCATTTTATGAAGCTTTAATTCATAAAACATCATGTCATGTGAACTATCGTTCTTTCACCCCATCAGCAGAAAAGATCCGTTTCAAAATGTGTTTTAAACCCTTGCCATATTTGTGAAATACTTGATGACCTGTCATAACAATCAGAGTTAATATTTCATGTAATTTACATCATAAATATTCTGCGTCATAGATTTCTGACAGAAAAGACTTAGCCCTTTGACTCCCACACCCTGTCCACGAGCATCCTGCATTGTCAACCATGCTAGCAAAGCAAAAACGTAACCCTTTGATTCTTACACCCTTTCCACCATTTTCCTGCAGGAAGCTGGTGGATAGGGTGAGGGAATTAAAGGGTTAAGTTTTTGCATTTGGTGTATTGGGTGCGGGAATCAAAGGGTTAAACGTCATGTATGAATGCTACTACATTCATCCTTACAAGTCGGCATAATTGATGTATCACGTGAATTAGATTATATTTCTCTGACAGAAAAGACCAGGTGTTATACATGATTTCTGTGCTCATCCTTGTAAGTTAGTGTTATATGGGCATATTTTGATGCTGCTCTTAGGAATGGTATTAGTTCCAGTTTGACAAAGACTTGGCTTTGCTGGACTTAACCTGTTGTTAGTTTACTGAGAGGAAAAGCGAATGCATTGATATGTTCTCTTAATTTTCTTTTTTTGTTTTGTTTTTTTGTTTGTTTCCTGTTGAAATATTGTGTATGTTTTGAAACGGTTATAGCCCTGATAATTATGGCTCTACACAGTCGGCTGGGTTTTAACCTTTTGACTCCCGCACCCTATCCACCAACTGCAAAAACTGAACCATTTGACACTCCTCACCCTATCCACTAACTTCCCTGCAGGAAACTGTTGGATTGGGCAAGGGAATCAGAGGGTTATGTTTTTTGCTTTGTTAGCATGGTTGGCAATGCAGGATGCTGGTGGATAGGTTGCGATAGTCAAAGGCTTAAACAAAAAATAACAGATGACAGGAAAAGCAGACTTGTCTGTCAGTGGTATTCCCAGTTCCCAGAGTATAATGGTGAGCATAGAATACAGTCCTGTCAGATCATCTCTAAATGTGAGGGATTACACAGTATCATGTGTCACTATTCCCATCTTCATTTACCTGTCAGGTCATCTCTTTAATGTGAGGGATTACACAGTATCATGTGTCACTATTCCCATCTTCATTTACCTGTCAGGTCATTTCTAAATATGAGGGATTACACAGTATCATGTGTCACTATTCCCATCTTCATTTACCTGTCAGGTCATCTCTACATATGAGGGATTACACAGTATCATGTATCATTATCCCCATCTGCTTTCATTGTTGAATTGTGAAGGTTATTGTGATTTCTGTGGCGGTGGCAACAAAATAATTACACAGCATGACAAGTAGAAGAAGAAATCTCTGTCTGTCTGTGTTAAAACTGTTCCAATGGAAACGACAACAAAGCTTGGTGAAGATGATGGCTTACATAGCACAACAAGAAGAAATCTGTGTGTGTGTTAAAACTATTTCAGTGGAAACAACAATAGTTACGTGAAGATGATAGTCCCATTATTGACACATCATTCGCCAGATGTCTCACAGTGTAAGTTTGGGATCAAATTTTGTCAGTACTATTTCTCTTTTCATCTTTTGCACAAAAGTTGAGTTTATGCAATTACTCAGTCATTGGCATCTCGTGAGAGAGAGAGAGAGAATGACTGAAGTGTCAGGTCCTTTATGAATCTGACCCAGTATGAAGATCATCTCCGGGCAGAGAAGTGCATGAGAATGTTCAAAGTTTATGGCTGCCCGTACAAACTTTCTGGGTTGCGGAGACAAATTGATGTCCGATAAAGTTCAAAGTGTGTGATCTGCTTCGTTGTGACATTGATTTGATAATGCGATTTTTAATTATGATTTTGATTTGATAATGCAATGTTCATTTATGACATGTAATGCTTTTTTTGGGGGGGGGAGGGGAGGGGGTGGGGAGGGGAATTTTTCTTAATGACATAAAAAGAACATTCTATGAATTCATTTCTCTTAATGTCCAGTAACTTTTTTTTTTTTTTTTTTTTTTGTTGTAAAAAGATATGCAATTTGTTCCCTATGTTCCAGTTTCATACATTCCTATTATTTCTGGTAATACACATAGTATGGTCTTGTCTTCTGCCTGTTTAACTCATTGGTGTTGTGTGGTGGCGTGCATGGTTATGCACACAAGCTTTGGTTTGTTTGTTGCTAATTTTGAATGGAATAGAGATTTTAAGAATTGAAGTTTCATATCAAAACCTTTTTATGGACATTCTTAAAATAGGGTCTTTTATGTCAATGTTTTATTTATTTATTCTGTTTAAGTCTGACATAAATACTGTTGCTCTGGAGAAACTGCTTGTTTCTGAGGTATTTGTATTTCAAAATCAACGTAGTTGATATTGCTTTTAGTTGCTTTGTGAAGTCATAAAAAGTCTTCGTTAACCAATTATTTCTCTTTCATTAATGATCATTTAAGTTACATGCCATATTTGGGACCAGTTGTTATCAGCTCATGAAATCGCATGTAATCAGTGACCACGGAATGTTTGAAATATTAGAGAAAGAAAAAAACAAGGAAATATTGGAGAAAAAGTAAAACAGATCCCATATGTTCTCTGATGCTGTTTCCATTATTGCGTACTAACGGCTGGCATGTTAGCTCAGTTGGTTAAAGCACTGTGCTGATAACGCAGAGATCGTGGGTTCAATCCCCAAGTGGGTCACTAATTTTTTAATGCAGAGTGGTTGGTTCTTTTGGTAGAGTGGTGGACTGAGGATCAGCTATCTTGAATTCAGTCCCAGCCCCCAGCATTAAACACTGGCTTGTTTGCTGCCCATCTTAACCCTTTGCCTCCCGCATCTTATCCACCAACAGCAAAAACTTAACCCTTTGACTCCCTCACCTATCACACTTCTGCAGAAGCTGGTGATAGGGAGTGAGTCAAAGGGTCAAGTTTTTGCTTTGCTGGCATGGTTGACAATGCCGGATGCAGATGGGCAGGGTGCGGAAGTCAAAGGGTTAACGTTTCCATAATTCTGGTGGTTTATCAGCTTAGTGTTTCAAAGGTCTTCCCACCCCCCTCTCTCTTTCCATTTCTCAGTTCAAGACCTTGTCAGCGCATAGGGTTGTGCCAGGCTGGGGGAGTCTGCTAAATAACTGCTTGCAGAATTGGGTGGAGCACAAATGGAATTATCTGAGCACGACGAATCCCTGTTGAACAAACTGTGCAAACTCCAAGCCTTGTTATTGTCTGTACTGGGCTGTAGGGTTAGGATAGGATTGCAGAGATGTAAGTCAGTGGTATTGCCGTTGTCCTATGTGAGTCCATGGTATGCTGGATTGCTGGGCCATTAGTACCCCCCTTAAGGACACCAGGGCTCTTTCAGCATAAATAGTATCCCTATCTTCTGGAAATTCTGTGCTAAAAACTTCTTTTTTTTTCTGACATTCTCTTTGTTTCTGCCTTGGTTTTTCACTTTCTGTAATCTCTTGTCATTTCCTGCCTTGCAGGGCCATTCACCTGTGTGTGTTCTATAAAAGTTAACACACTTTCTCTTGGGATTGATATTTGGGTACATGTATTGTTCACGTTTTGGTATTTAAGGAAATGTGATGTGCAGAAGCAGTTTTAGGTAACTTTGGCCAGTTTCCATATATGTTTTAGTGTCTTTAGACTTGTTTACATTTTATATTCAGGTGTGCTTTTTTAACCTTCTGTTGATAAATTGGGCAGATGGACAAAGCCAGGACATATCCATAGATTGAGCGCTCGAATGCATTGATATATGTACTTAAAATTCTTTTTTAGGTTTTTTTTTTCAACAAGGTGTACTGTACATTTTGAAATGATTATAACTCTTGATACAGCTCTGACCAGTCAGCTGGGCTTTAAACAGAAAGATTAAGAATGAGCCATAAGTAAGTTAGGGTAGGAGTGCTGATCCATAAGTGAATGGTATCACCGTTGTCCCGTGTGATCCACCATAAGTAAGTTAGGGTAGGAATGCTGATCCATAAGTGAATGGTATCACCGTTGTCCCGTGTGAATCCAAGTTTGGCAAGAAGTTTGCTAGTAGTCACCACATGGAATGTGATGTAGCTGTCAACTATGATTACTTTTGGTTTCCAAAATTTCTGTATTACCAGCAGTTCGAATGGTGTGTTTGTTTTTAATTGTGGTCTATATTTTTTAAACTTCTCATTTCAGTCTTAGTGAATTAAAGGATATGTCATATCTATTAAATATCTTCTTCTTCTTCTTCTTCTTTATCCTCCTCTTCATTTTCTTCTTCTCCTTTAACTCTGCGAAGAGGCATTGGGGCGCCACATTAAAGAACTGTTCACCAGATTACTCCAGCTCTCTCGTTTGTGTGCCAAAGCCTGGGTCTCTCTGGTTTTCTCTGCCCATTCCTCAGTGTTGTCAGTCCATCTTTTTCTGTCTACCCTTCCATCTCCTTCACTGAACAATTCCCTAGAGGACTGATTTAACAAAGCCACTGGATCTTAATACATGGCCATACCAGGGTAGTTTGTCTTTTTCTTTCTTAATTGTCAGCAGATCATCATATGGTTCAGGGTGCTGCTGGATGGTTTGACGCTCTTGTTCATTGCTATGACGTCTCATTTCCATGGCTTCGATTCATTTTCCAAATCCGCTTTGAGAGTCTGTGTTTTAGAAAGGCATACAGGAAGATTACACTGTCCAT
The DNA here is from genome assembly GCA_030674185.1 of Monoplex corrugatus. Taxonomy (NCBI): domain Eukaryota; kingdom Metazoa; phylum Mollusca; class Gastropoda; order Littorinimorpha; family Ranellidae; genus Monoplex; species Monoplex corrugatus. Next base: position 51,409,148 of record JAPXFY010000018.1, on the reverse strand, counting down.
TACAGTGTGGGTACATTCAAACCTGCTTGTGATTATCCTGAAAGTCTGCAGTCAGGTTGTAGTATGTAGTGGTGCTTCAGTAGAATATGTTTTAGCTGGAAGTGAATATACCATTGTCCTTGTTGGCTTACAGTATTGGAATATTATCTATTACATAATGAGAGACTTTTGCAGGGCTTTCCTCCTTGAAATGTATATCTTGTGAACATGGTATAATTTGCAGGGGTGGCTTTGTTTTTTTATAATAAAGGTAATAATACTACATTTATGAAAATCAACTTGTTGGAATGTTTTGTTGTTTGAATGTATGTGTGTAGGGGGGGGGGGCGTATGTGTACGCATATGTACATATGTAATTATTGTAAAAATCCAGAGATCAGGAATACTGCCTCTGAGCGACATGACTGACCTCAATTTGAATTGAAATCAGTGAAATTGTTTCCTAAATAGGCAGGCAAAATGCCTTGCTGTGTTTAGTTATATTTGCATCATAGTGATCAGCAAAGTCCAGTACGCAATCCCTTTTGTTGTATTGAATGGGCAGTTAGAGTCATTTTTACACAGAATGGCAGCATGCATAGGGAAATTGAAATGAGAATCCAGAGAGCAAATGCAGTGACTTATCAGCTGGCCCCTCTGCTATCACTTCATACACATACCTATGGATACAAAGCGTCAACTAATAACCTCTGTTTTTGTACCAACACTTTGTTATCAGTGCCAGACATGGACACTTAAACAAAGACAAAAAAGCAAACTAACAGCTTGTGAGATGAGGTGTCTATCAAAAAGACAGTGAATGTCACACGTCGAGACAACATCAGACATGAAGTGATTAGAAACACTGTGTGGGGACTATGCCATGTGTAGAACATCTAGAGGCTGAAATGGTTGGGTCACCTCATGAGGCTTTCAAGCGGACAGCCAGCATACAAAGCTTATCACGTGGACAGGCTGGGATCCAAAGGAAGGGGCGTCATAAGAAATAATGGATAGAAGGTAATAATAATAATAATTACAATAATAATTACAATATTTATATAGCGCAAAATCTTGATAAAATCAAATCTAAGCGTTGAACAGACACACACACGCACGCACGCACACACACACACGCATGGCTATAAATGGGGAGAAAGAATAAAAGCAATGGAAAATTATAGAGAGCATATCATATACAATTATATATTACAATGTGATTCCCCTCCGAGTGAAAGAAACAACTGAAAGACTCAACCTAAGGCAGACGCTACCCATCTGGCCCACGTCCGAAAGCTGCATCTCCCCTTGATATTTAATAACACAAGAGGACAGAAAAAGTAAGTAAAGTAAATAAGTCAGAGTCAGGCATCTGTCTGTAATTATGTGGTCTGACTGACTCTTAAAAGTAGACTGTGGGTTCCAGATCTTGTGTCCAGTTCGGTGCCCCCTACAACATATAAGCTTGTTCACTGCCCATGTTTTCAAGCCCAAACAGCATTCAAGAAGATGAAAAGCGTTCTTACCAACAAGTCCTATCAATTAACACCAGGGATAGAGGTTCTTGGGCGTTAGACAGAACCGATATTGTTGTATGGTTGTGAGGCGTGGACAGTCAACACACCAAGTTAGAACAAAATTGAGGCAACTGAAATGTTGTTTCTAAGGAGAATGCTGAGAGTTCCATGAACAGCAAACAAAACAAACGAGACAGTCTTGACGGAGGCAGACACAAGAAGATCATTAATAAAGAAGATTTTTAAAAAAAAGACAAGCAACGTTTATAGGACATTTTATGAGGAAAGAGAAATTATAGCACCTGGTCACAACAGGAAAGCTGGAAGGAAAGAGAACACCAGGTAGACCCAGGGAGAAAATATTGGACGGATTTGCAGGGTGGCTGAGGACAGAGAGTGTGGGAGATGTACTTGCAGCGACAAGGGATAGATACATATGGAGGGCCATGATCGCGGCAGGGCACATAATGATGACTGCCCATGTTTATGTCCCAAGCATGCTTATGGTTTCAGTGTTTTATACATCTGTTCCGCTCTCCATTTCAACCTTTGCAGCATGTAGGGTGTTGTGCAAGCTGAAGGAGTCTGCCAGTTAACTCTGGCAGATTTGGATGAGGACAAATGGACTTGAACAAGTGCATAAACTCGTCTGCCAGTTAAGTGCTGGCAGATTGGATGAGGCACAAATGGAATTGTCCAAGTGCAGTAAATCCGTCTGCCAGTTAACAGTTAACCGCTGGCAGACTGAATGAGGCACAAATGGAATTATACAAGTGCTGTTAATCTCGTCTGCCATTTAACGCTGGCGGATTTGGTTGATGAGGCACAAATGGAATTGTCAAATGCAGTAATTCTCGTCTGCCATTTAATGCTGGCGGATTTGGACAAGACGCAAATGGAATTGTCCAAATGCAGTAATTCTCGTCTGCCAGTTAACTGCTGACAGATTGGATGAGGCACAAATGGAATTGTCCAATGCAGTAATAATCCCTTCTGAATAAACTCCATACTCATAACTCCAAACGCTAGTCTGCATCCATAAACACTTATGGTCAGTTTTCCTGTTGCCACATAACTCAGATGCAATAAAAAATCTGCTCAGAAAAAAAGTTCTTCTGTGACAAATTAACCTTTTTAAACATAAAAGAAAAAACTTGGTCTTTATGATACCTTCATGACGTTATGATCATGCTATGCGTCATGACGTTATGATCATGCTGTGCGTCATGACGTTATCATCATGCTGTGCGTCATGACGTTATGATCGTGCTGTGCGTCATGACGTTATCATCATGCTATGCGTCATGACGTTATGATCATGCTGTGCGTCATGACGTTATGATCGTGCTGTGCGCCATGACGTTATGATCATGCTATGCGTCATGACGTTATGATCATGCTATGCGTCATGACGTTATGATCGTGCTGTGCGTCATGACGTTATGATCATGCTGTGCGTCATGACGTTATGATCATGCTGTGCGTCATGACGTTATGATCATGCTATGCGTCATGACGTTATGATCATGCTATGCGTCATGACGTTATGATCATGCTGTGCGTCATGACGTTATGATCATGCTGTGCGTCATGACGTTATGATCATGCTGTGCGTCATGACGTTATGATCATGCTGTGCGTCATGACGTTATGATCATGCTGTGCGTCATGACGTTATGATCATGATGTGCGTCATGACGTTATGATCATGCTGTGCGTCATGACGTTATGATCATGCTGTGCGTCATGACGTTATGATCATGCTGTGCGTCATGACGTTATGATCATGCTGTGCGTCATAACGTTATATCATGCTGTGCGTCATGACGTTATGATCATGCTGTGCGTCATAACGTTATGATCATGCTGTGCGTCATGACGTTATGATCATGCTGTGCGTCATGACGTTATGATCATGCTGTGCGTCATGACGTTATGATCATGCTGTGCGTCATGACGTTATGATCATGCTGTGCGTCATGACGTTATGATCATGCTATGCGTCATGACGTTATGATCATGCTGTGCGTCATGACGTTATGATCATGCTGTGCGTCATGACGTTATGATCATGCTATGCGTGTCCAGACTTGGGTATTCATTCATGAGTTATGTCTTCTTTACAAATAAAAGCAGAGCTGGAGTTTGGGCAAACATCTATGCGTATCGTTCAAGAAATCACACCAAGAGCACATTTGGTTCATGCATTTAATTTATTTGCATGCACACAGTTAAAAAGTGAATGCTGGCGCGCGCATGGGCGCGCGCGCACACATACACACACACACACAACACACATACACATATCCACATTCATGTATGCAATGCATGTACAAACATAATTATGCATGCACGCATTTGTGTGCACACACGGGCGCACTTGTGCATACCACACACA
>JAPXFY010000018.1:51377754-51400254 GCA_030674185.1 Monoplex corrugatus | reverse complement strand
AATGCACTTTCCCATCCTTCTCCTCCACGTCTCCATGCATTCCAGGAAGGTTTCCTCCGGGATCGTCCGCAGCTCCGTCGTCACTGACCTCTGCTGATGGTTCCACGTCTTGAGAACGGGTCCCATTGATGACCCCCTTAACTTGGGGAAAAGGAAAAAATCACGTGGAGCCAGGTTGGGTAAGTAGGGAGGTTGCTCCAGCACAGCGACGTTCGGATGGTCTTATTGATCTTTTTTGTGTCTGCCTCCGTCAAGACTGTCTCGTTTGTTTTCTTTGCTGTCCATGGAACTCTCAACATTCTTCTTGGAAACCACATTTCAGTTTCTCTCAATTTTGTTGTGACTTTGCGTGCTGACTGTCCACGCCTCACAACCGTACAACAGTATGGATTCTATATAACACTCAAGAACTCTCTTCCTGGTGTTAATTGATAGACTATATCAGAACCAAACTTTCACCTTGGTTTTTCGCAAGCTGAACCGATAACTTTTCTGCCATGTACACTGGCTATCATTATCAGCACTGTAAGCATGTCGTAACAACACTGTAAGCATGTCGTAACAACAATGTAAGCATGTCGTAACTGCACTATAAGCATGTCGTAACAACACTGTAAGCATGTCGTAACAACACTGTAAGCATGTCGTAACAACATTGTAAGCATGTCGTAACTGCACTGTAAGCATGTCGTAACAGCACTGTAAGCATGTCGTAACAACATTGTAAGCATGTCGTAACAACACTGTAAGCATGTCGTAACTGCACTGTAAGCATGTCGTAACGGCACTGTAAGCATGTCGTAACAGCTCTGTAAGCATGTCGTAACTTCACTATAAGCATGTCGTAACAACACTATAAGCATGTCGTAACAGCACTGTAAGCATGCCGTAACAGCATTGTAAGCATGTCGTAACACCACTGTAAGCATGTCGTAACAGCACTGTAAGCATGTCGTAACTACACTGTAAGCATGTCGTAATAGCACTGTAAGCATGTCGTAACAGCACTGTAGGCATGTCGTAACAGCACTGTAAGCATGTCGTAACAACACTGTAAGCATGTCGTAACAGCACTGTAAGCATGTCGTAACAGCACTGTAAGCATGTCGTAACTGCACTGCAAGCATGTCGTAACAACACTGTAAGCATGTCGTAACTGCACTCTATACATGTAAGCATGTCGTAACGGCACTGTAAGCATGTCGTAACCGCACTGTAAGCATGTCGTAACAGCACTGTAAGCATGTCGTAACAGCACTGTAAGCATGTCGTAACAACACTGTAAGCATGTCGTAACAGCACTGTAAGCATGTCGTAACAGCACTGCAAGCATGTCGTAACAACACTGTAAGCATGTCGTAACTGCACTGCAAGCATGTCGTAACAGCACTGTAAGCATGTCGTAACGCACTGTAAGCATGTCGTAACTGCACTGTAAGCATGTCATAACAGCACTGTAAGCATGTCGTAACAGCACTGTAAGCATGTCGTAACAGCACTGTAAGCATGTCGTAACTGCACTGTAAGCATGTCGTAACAGCACTGTAAGCATGTCGTAACTGCACTGTAAGCATGTCGTAACAGCACTGTAAGCATGTCGTAACTACACTGTAAGCATGTCGTAACAACACTGTAAGCATGTCGTAACTGCACTATAAGCATGTCGTAACAGCACTGTAAGCATGTCGCAATTCTGTTTCATTGCCCATTGACTCAAAACTGTCAAGGACAATCCCTTTTTACTGCTGTGAGTTCTTGTAGTGCAAGCATACGGTAGACCTTCAAGGGACTTAGGATTATCGTCTTACTGGCTTGACAGAATTCTGATCACAGTTACGGGTAACCGGAGAATCCCTCTGTCCTTGAAGAATCACCACCTCCGTTCCCACCCAGATAACTCTTCTGACATCTTGAGCCATTCGTCAGTTCTGTTGCTTGCACAAGTTTAATCTAATCCTTTGACTCATGCTCCCTATCCACCAAATGCAAAAACTTAACCCTTTGACTGCCTCACCCTTTCCATCAAATGCAAAAACTTAACCCTTTGACTGCCTCACCCTTTCCATTAAATGCAAAAACTTAACCCTTTGACTGCCTCATCCTTTCCATCAGATGCAAAAACTAACCCTTTGACTGCCTTACCCTTTCCATCAAATGCAAAAACTTAACCCTTTGACTGCCTTACCCTTTCCATCAATGCAAAAACTTAACCCTTTGACTGCCTCACCCTTTCCATCAAATGCAAAAACTTAACCCTTTGACTGCCTCACCCTTTCCACCAGCTTCCTTGCAGGAAGCTGGTGGAAAGGTGAGCAGTCAAAGGGTTAAGTTTTGGTTTGCTAGCATGGATGACGATACAGGATGCTGTGGATAAGTGCGGGAGTCGAAGAGTAAAGTCTTAACATCACACAATATGCAACACATGTGAAAATGGTTGAACTGGCTCGTGTGAAAAGTAGTGCGAACAGCGCTTTGATGCTTGCATGTCTTATTTTTTTGTTTGTTTGTTGTTGTTGTTTTTTAACACATACACACACTTGCCCGTAAATATACAAACGCACACACACGCGCGCACATGTACGTACGCACATGTATGCATGGTGCGCGTGCACACACACACACACCCCACACACGCATACACCACACACACGCACACACACACACACACACACACACACACACACACACACACACACACACACACACACACACATACAGACACACACACACACCAAAAGTTTGCGGTCACAAATGACCGCGATTACACTGAATTCTGTAATGTTTCATCGTCTGTTTTGTTTGTTTGTTTGTTTGTTTGTTTGTTTGTTTGTTTGTTTGTTTGTTTTTGTTTGTTTGTTTGTCGTTTGTTTTCTGTTTCATCGTCGGCTTTGTTGTTGTTTTTCTTTGTTTCTTTGTATGTTTGTTTGTTTTCTTTCTTTACTTGTTCGTTTGTATGGAGGATTGTTTATTTCTTTGTATTTTTGTTCTTGTTTGGTGTAGGGGGTGTGTGCGTGCGTCCGTGTGTGCGTGCATGCGTGAGAGAGAGAGAGAGACAGACAGACAAACAGACAGAAAGACAGACAGACAGACAGAGAGAACAGCGGAGAAGAATCTCCCCGTTATAACATCAGTACAGACTTTGAGTTCCCAAACAACAAGCAGTGCAATGCATCTTTAACGTGCCCTGACCGTCAGCAGTGATATGTCCCACGGCTTTTGTTGCCTGGCTGTGGACTTCAAACTGGGAGTGATATATCACAACTTGTTCACCCGACCTCTCTGCATGCATACACAGCGTCGGAGGCGGCCGTGTTCACATCAAAAGTGCTGTCATTCTGTTCACAGTCTTTCTGTCAGTCCGGGTCTCCGTGTCTTTCTGTGATCGGTAACTGTGGTCAGTGGTGCCGAGCTAATACCAGCTTTTCTACCTTGGCAGCGTGTCTCCTTGGAGTTTGGTGATATTTTATATACCAGGTAATTATAGTTACAAGTAATTAACCCTTGGACTCCCGCACCCTATCCGCCAACTGCAAAAAAAATGAACCCTTTGACTCCCTTTACCCTATCCACCAGCTTCCCGCTGCAGGAAGCTGGTGGATAGGGTGAGGGAGTCGAAGGATTAAGTTTTTGCTTCGCTGATGGTGACAATGCAGGCTGCCGGTGGACAGGGTACGGGAGTCAAAGGGTTACGTGATGGCCAGTTCAGTCAACACTGACCCGTGATGGTCGGGATAAGTCAGGTAGGGGTAGGTTAACACGTCACAGGATTTCCAATCGAACCTGTCTGTGTACCTTCAGTCATCATCATCATGTGCCCTGCCGCATGGCGTTGGCGATCATGGCCCTCCATACGAATCTATCCTTTGTGGCTGCAAGTACATCTTCCACCCTCTCTGTCCTCAGCCGCTCTGTAAATCCGTCCAATATTTTCTCCCCGGTTCTACCTGGTGTTCTCTTTCCCTCCAGCTTTCCTGTTGTGACGAGGGGCTATAATGCCTTCTTCCTTATAAAGTGTTCTATAACTGTTGCTTGTCTTTTCCTAATTTTTTTTTTATTAATGTTCTTTTTGTGTCTGCCTCCTTCAAGACTGTCTCGTTTGTTTTCTGTATTGTCCATGGAACTCTCAACATTCTTCTTAGACACCACATTTCAGTTGCCTTAATTTTGTTCTGGCTTTGCGTGTTGACTGTCCACACCTCACAACCGTACAACAGTCCATCATTGTAATTACATGGTCAACAGTCCATCATTATAATTACATGTCATCTGTCCATCATTATAATTACATGGTCATCTGTCCATCATTATAATTACATGGTCATCTGTCCATCATTATAATTACATGGTCATCTGTCCATCATTATAATTACATGGTCATCTGTCCATCATTATAATTACATGGTCATCTGTCCATCATTATAATTACATGGTCATCTGTCCATCATTATAATTACATGGTCATCTGTCCATCATTATAATTACATGGTCATCTGTCCATCATTATAATTACATGGTCATCTGTCCATCATTATAATTACATGGTCATCTGTCCATCATTATAATTACATGGTCATCTGTCCATCATTATAATTACATGGTCATCTGTCCATCATTATAATTACATGGTCATCTGTCCATCATTATAATTACATGGTCATCTGTCCATCATTATAATTACATGGTCCATTATTACGATGTCAAAACAAAATGTGGTTTGGGGTCATCTTGTCCAAACTATGATTACAACAGAGTGAAGTGTTTGATTATCTTGTCCATTACTATAATCACAACTCAGAACGTAATTTTTTGGTCATCAGTCCATTACTTTGATTACAACAACAGAGTGTACAATGACACTGACTTACAATGGTGACTTTTTTTTCTGTACCATTTTGTATGCTACATTAACAGTCATAGAATCTGGGACAGTATTTCACAACATTTTGTATGCTACATTAACAGTCATAGAATCTGGGACAGTATTTCACAACATTTTGTATGCTACATTAACAGTCATAGAATGTGGGACATTATTTCACAACATTTCGTATGCTACATTAACAGTCATAGAATGTGGGACAGTATTTCACAACATTTTGTACGCTACATTAACAGTCATAGAATCTGGGACAGTATTTCACAACATTTTGTATGCTACATTAACAGTCATAGAATCTGGGAAAGTATTTCACAACATTTTGTATGCTACATTAACAGTCATAGAATCTGGGACAGTATTTCACAACATTTTGTTCGCTACATTAACAGTCATAGAATCTGGGACAGTATTTCACAATACTATGACGATGATGACGATGGGGATGATAATCATGATGCTATGGAGTTCTGTCCAAGATTGAGACTGTATGTCTTACTAGCTGTCTGTACTCTTCACTGTCCATCACAATATAATTATCCTGGCGTCAACAAGGCTCGAGACTCAGAGACACACATTCGGCCGCGGTGTTGGCCAGAAGATTCGAGCAACACTTTCTCTCAGTGACACACACCCGTGAAGTGGATGAAACTGGTGACTGCGTGGTTTTAGTTTTTCCAGTGAGCTCATAGCACGCTCGATTTTGGATAGGCACCAATTGGGGCCGAAAATCCCACAATGAGTTTGACGGGAACTGACGGAATTCGAACCCACAACTTTCACGTCGATAGTCAGTTGCGCTAACCACTAGACCACGGCGAGTGATTACACCGTGGTTCTTTTCTCAGGGCCGGTAACTCGAGTCGGTGTCTAAGGTCAGCTCATTACACAGCGCATCATCAGATGAACCGAGCAGTGAAATCTGACACGTGACTTGTTGCAGTGACCTTGACCTGATAAGTGGACGCGTGAAACGTGCACACCAGTAGGGGGCCTGCAGCATTTACAGTGCCAGTGTCGTCTGCAAGATGTTTCTGGTTTCTGCGGCGACTTTCTAAAAAAAGAAAGAAAGAAAAAATCAAGATCCTGTCTTTTCTTTGACGTTACTGGGGTAACAGCGACGGCGCTGTTGGCAATCTAAACGACAGTCACTCCATCTTCCTTCTGTTTGCTTGATGGTGACTTAGGTTTGCTTCTTGCTTATTTGTTTGTTTATTTATGTATTTATTTGTTAATTGATTTGTTTGTTTGTTTGTTTGTTTGTTTGTTTGTTTGTTTGCTTGTTTGTTTGTTTTGTTTGTTTGTTCGTTTATTTATTTGTTCGTTTATCTATTTGTTCGTTTATTTATCTATTTATTTATTTACTCCTTTCTTTATTTATTCCTTTATTTATTTATTTATTCCTTATATATTTGTTTGTTTATTTGTTTGTGTGTCTGTTTATTCATTAATTGTTAAGTTTCGATTTTTTTGGTCCTATACGTGTATGCACATTGTTTTGCTCACATAGTGCTGGCAGTATTTTGCTGTACAGTGAACTTACTCCATGTTCCTTGACGTGCATGTTGGGCCTACATAGTGGTTATTTCCATGTCTCCATAGGCTACCGAACACTAACGTAACTTAACACCATCTTTAATGTGCATACTTGTTGCTCTGTGTGTGTGCGTGTGTGTGTGTGTGTGTGTGTGTGTGTGTGTGTGTGTGTGTGTATGTGTGTGTGTGTGTTATGTATGTGTGTGTATGTGTGTGTGTGTGTGTGTGTGTGTGTGTGTGTGTGTGTGTGTGTGTGTGTGTGTGTGTGTGTGTGTGTGTGTGGTGTATACACGAAGGTGGTTCAGTCTCTGTGTACGATCAGGTCTGTACTCGAGTTTAACTAAGAGATCGAAAAAAAAAAATATCATACTTTTACTGGCACCAGACGGAAGGTACCCCTAGCAGGATCGAACCCCAGACCTTCCGATTGGAACTCTGATGAAAAATTCGGCGATGATAATACTACACCACTAATATTTCACCAGAGATTCCCAGTATGACTGCTCAGAGTCTGGTACCAATTTGCTGGTCCGCTAAGTTCTTTTACATAGAAAGAAAGATATGGAGAATTTCTTCTGTTCTTTCCGTGACTGTACTGGCTACTCGCTAGAAAAGGTAAACCTAGTCCTGTAACCCTGCAGTCGTAGATGAGTGAGGTGGTAGAGATTTCAACTTCTTCTTATAAGGGCAGTGTCCCATATCTCTCCCTTGCTGCACCATGGCCATGAGGTCATAGGAGAGTGAGATAGGAGAAGAGATTTCCACTTTCTTCGTGACCAGCATTACGAAGCCAGTGCCCATCTTTTTTTTTTTTCCAAGCTGTTGTACTTTTCCTGAGTCTGAAAAAGATCAGGTATTCACTCACAGCTGGCGCCAACAATGGTAGTGGTGGTGGTGGTGGTGGTGATGGTGGTTGTCGTTGTTGTTTGCTGCTGCTGCTTCTCACATTGTACACAGCAGCAAGGAAGTTTAAGTCTTTTTCTCATAATTTTTGTATCTGATGTTTGTTTGTTTGTTTGTAATCTTAGCTTGACAAAGACCAGTTGGCCGAAAATTTGCGCCTTTCTTGTCTTGTTGTATTAAATACGCGTTCGTATTCTTCTTTCGTGTTTTTTTTTTCTTTTTCTTGTTCCTGTTTGCTTGAACGCGGGCAGTCACACTTGTATTGGATGCTGTTGTTGTTGTTGTTATTGTTCTTGTTGTTGTTATTCCTGTTGTTGGTGGTGTAGTTGTCGTTGTTGTGTCATGTGACTCCTGGAAATGGCAGGCTTAAGTATGAACCAGAGACGTGCACAGTTTTTGTGGTGCTGACTAAAGTACAACTTAAGCGCACTCGGCATACACTCTACTGATCTGTTCCTTTACATATGGAATCTTCACTACAGCAGGTGTGCAGATGACTGGTTAGTTAGTTGATTGATACGATGGTTGATTAACTGATTGATTCTGTACTGCAGCAGGTGTGCAGATGATTGGTTACTTAGTTGATTAATACGATGGTTGATTAACTGATTGATTCTGTACTGCAGCAGGTGTGCAGATGACTGGTTAGTTCGTTGATTGATACGATGGTTGATTAACTGATTGATTCTGTACTGCAGCAGGCGTGCAGATGACTGGTTAGTTAGTTGGAATGGAATCTTTATTTAATGTCTGTTCACAATAGTGATTTTAGACACACATACACACACATACACACACACACACACACACACACACACACACACACACACACACACACACACACACACACACACACACACACACACACACATAGGGGGAAAAAAAAGGGTGGGGGACGGGGATGGGAAGGGGTAGTGATAGTTTGAATGTAAGAAGGGGAACAATAACAATTAAGAATTCAGAACATAAAGTTAACAGTGTCAATCAATAACAGACAACAATTAATGAACTCTTCATAACAATCTGCCAACAGGGGATCTGAGAATCAGCTGGACTACCGAAATAATATCATTATTTTTGTTGTAAAGGATATCTCTAGAGTCAGTACATGAAAAATCGAGATTGTTATTTCTATATGTCGTAAGTAAAATAGGACATTCAAAGAGCAGATGGTGGACAGATAATTCTTTTGAACAAATACATACATTCTGTGTATATTTTGTTTTTGTTTTCTTACTGTACACAACACCCGAACACCTTGTGGAGCGGTCAAATTTTCGACTTTAAAGTCTTTCTCAAGAAACTCAGAATGTCGACTAACAAAGCATAGCTATTACGAAGTTATGTAGAAATATTTTGCGTCATTTTGATTGTGCGTCATTTTTATGATGTCATGCTGTGTGCCATACACCCACACACACACACACACACACACACACACACACACACACACACACACAGAGTCGCACACACCTCCGCACACTCATACACACATTCATTCACATACTCCCAAACACACACACATTCACATACCCACAAACACACACACACACACACACACACACACGCACATACTCTCACACACGCACCCACACACACACATACACACACGCGCACCCACACTCACACTCATGCTTCAAAAAGTTCAAAACAATGCTGCTAGGCTCATCTTCAGAAAATCTCGTTCCTCTCATGTCACTCCTCTTCTCAAATCTCTTCACTGGTTACCTGTTGAAAAGAGAATTCGCTACAAGATTGCTTTGTTATGTTTTAAGTCTCTCAACGGTCTTGCACCCCCTTACATCTCTGACCTCCTCCATCTGTACACCCCCTCTTGTCAACTTCGTTCCTCGGCTGATACTCGTACCTTCCGCATACCATCCTGTCGCACTAAAACCTATGGTCAACGCTCCTTTTCCTATCAGGCCCCTGTAATCTGGAATCAGCTCCCTGTCTCTGTTCGCCACTCTGCAACTCTCACTTCTTTCAAGTCCTCTCTGAAAACCCATCTCTTCCAGTCCCTCTCATGATACTTATAAAGACTCTACCACCTAACTTCCCCAAATCCCCCCTTGTTGTCTTTTGAGCCTTGAATGTCGGCTGGTGTGTGTGTGTGTGTGTGTGTGTGTGTGTGTGTGTGTGGTGTGTGTGTGTGTGTGTGTGTGGTGTGTGTGTGTGTGTGTGTGTGTGTGTGTGTGTGTGTGTGTTTGGTTGTGTCTGCGTGATACCTGTAAGCGCTTAGGGCTCTTGTTTTCATCAGATTAGGCGCTATATAAATGCTCTTTATTATTATTATTATTATTATTATTATTATAAGGGTGTGCTAACAGGTAAAATTGTCCTTCCTTCCCTCATCGCGTCGAGCGGGATTTCCTTTGGGCACTGTACAGTCGCAGCTCATGCAGATTGGACCATGAGAAGGGTTGGAGTCAGTCCCACACATTCAATCCTTGAGGGTAGTTGGTGAGCAGTTTGTGTCTCCAAAACCTTTCTCTTTCTTTCCTCCTGTTTGGATCTTCTGTTAGGATATGTTCTATGGCTGTGACTCTCAGGTGTTCAATGGAGTGTCCAGGGGTCTGGAAGTGACGAGCCACCAGCGTTTCCCTTCTTTCCTCCACCCCTTTCTTGTTGTAGTCAGGTTTTGTCGTTCTTGTGCTCTTCTGTTCGTCTGAGTTTTTGATGTTCGATCTGTGTCCATAGAATCTGTGTTGTAGAGTCTGTCCCGTCTCTCCTACATATTGCACATCTTTGCATTTGGCACAGTCAATGAGGTAGATGAGGTTTCTGCTTTTGCATGTCATAGAGTCCCTGATGGTGAAATTCTGTTCTGATCGGACACTTTTGAACATTGTAGTCTCTCTGAGGTGTTTGAGGCACAAGACGCATCTCCTTGCAGTGCACTTTTTGCAGCCCGCTTCTGTATTCCCCTGAATCTTGGCAAATGGGGGACAGGAGGGCATGAGTATATTTCTGAGGCTTTTGCTGGCTCGTTCTCCTACCATGGGTGGAGCAGGCATCGCTTTCTTCATTCTGCGGCTGGTGTGGAGCGTGGCTATGCCTTCTTTCAGCCACATAGCTAGTGGAGGGTGGCTGGGGTTATGGGTCACGATGAATGGAACTCTGTTGGCATTCTCTTTGGGCTTGGTGGCGTACTTGAGGGTGGATTCTCGGGGGATGGAGGACACCCTGTCAATGGCAGCCTGTATCAGGCTGTTGGGGTAGCCACGTGCTCTCAGGCGATCCTTCAGTTCAGTGCATCTCTTCTTGAATGTTGCATCTTCTGAGCAGATCCGTCTGATTCTCAGGCACTGTCCATGAGGTATTGCTCGGACACAGTGGCGGAGATGACTGGATCTGAAGGGAAGGTACATGTTAGCGTCACTTGGTTTCCTGTGAAGATCTGTGATAAGATGTCCATCTTTGATGCTGACTGATGCGTCCAGAAAAGGGATGTTGCTACGACCATAGTGAGCGGTGAATTTTATGGTGGGATGCTGTTTGTTCAGCCAGTCCAGGAAATGTTTGAGTTTTGTTTCTCCATGGGTCCACAGCATGATCACATCGTCGATGAATCGACGCCACAGGTCTGTGCTAATGTGGTGAGGGGATGATGACAGCAGGCGTTCTTCGATCCACCCCATAAAGAGGTTTGCAATTGCTGGCGCCATGGGTGTGCCCATGGCCGTTCCGTGAATCTGGCGGAAGAAGTGGCCGTCGAAGTCAAAGACGTTGTTCTGGAGGACATGTTTCACGATGTCCAGCAGCAGAGGAGTACTGGGAGCGTCTTTGATCAGATGTCTGTTGTTCTTGAGCATATGTTGAAGTGATTCTGAAACCTCCTCATGTGGTATGCTCGGGTAGAGTGCAACAACGTCGACTGTGACGATAAGTACGTCCTCGTGTATGGGTTCCATTTTTTCTTTCCAGGCCTCCATCACTTGCAAGAAGTGCGTTGTATCCCTCAGGTACGATGGCAGTGCTTGCACGATGGGCTGAAGCCAATGATCTACGAGCTTGGAAAGCCGTTCCGTAGGTCCATTAACGCCGGAGATGATGGGTCGCCCTGGAGGTGTCTGGTTATCTTTGTGTATCTTTGGGAGATGGTGAAATGTGTGAGTCCTCACAGTTTGTTCATCGACCTTCCCCCATTCGTAGCATTTCTGGTCCACTATCTGTTCTTTCAGAAGCGTTTCCATGAAAGCATTGGATGTTGCAGCTATCTCTTTGGTTGGATCCTTGTGAAGTACTTCATAGTGTTCAGCTTTGTTGAGTTGTCTCCAGGCCTCTTTCTCATACTGGTCAAAGTCCTGCACTACAATCGCCCCTCCCTTGTCTGCTTGTGAGATGCGCAGAGTGCGGTTGTTGACCATGTCTTTTAGTTCTGAGATGGCTTTTTGGCTCTCTCTTGAGATGTTCCATCTCTTTGGAGGATTGGGTGTGTGGGTGGTCACTCGTGCTACAAGTGTGGAGCTAAAGGCATCCAGGGCTTCATCCCTACCCGTGGGTGGCTGCCAAAAGTTTTTCTTGTAGAACTTGGGCTTTGACGGTAACTGGGTTGATGTGTTGTCTGTGTACCAATACTTGCGTAGGCGAACTTTCCTTATGCCTTCTTTGATGTCGTGTAGAAGCTGTAGCTCATCGTATGTTTTTGGGGTGGGGCAGAACTTGGGCCCAAGAGACAATACTCTGACCTGATCTTCGGAAAGTCGAACGGAAGACAGATTCACCACCTGGTCTGGTTCAGTTTCCACCTGTTTGCGTTTCTTTCTGAAGCGCCTATTGCTTTTGGTTGTGTTGAGACTTTGAGATGTAGACTGCTGCTGTGGCTTTTCTTTGTTCTTCAGAAGTTGGAGAAGTTTTTGTGTTTGGTTTGTTGACAGTGGGTTTTGGTGTTCGTTTCTTTTCTTTCCAAGTCTGCCACAAAATCACGAAAGGCTTCTTCATGTAGGGAAGATCTGAGGGTGGTTACTGTTGATGCCAATGTCTCCTGGTTGTTCTTTGAAGCTTGCTTGTAGAAATTGATGGAAAGTTTCATGATGGACTTCTCTGCACTGGAAATTACATTGTGTATCTTTTGGTGAAGTGTGTTGCTTTCCGGGAGGCCTGTGGAGGCAAAACGAACTCTCATACCATTGGGAGTAAGGTTCTTTTGTTGGCATGTTTGTAGAAAGTTGATGTGGGATAGGTATCTTTGAAGCTTTGTTGCTAAGTTGACACTCTGGCCGATCTCTGTGCTGGGTGAGCCAGATCCAGAATGTGACACCGGATGCATGAAGATAAGTTTGAGTGGTCATGGTGACAAACAATGGCTGATTGCAGAGATCTCTATGTGCCCCAAGGTGGATCCACGAAGGGATGCAGGTTGTTCCTCACTTCATGTGGAAATCATAATTCTTACTGTACACAACACCCGAACACCTTGTGGAGCGGTCAAATTTTCGACTTTAAAGTCTTTCTCAAGAAACTCAGAATGTCGACTAACAAAGCATAGCTATTACGAAGTTATGTAGAAATATTTTGCGTCATTTTGATTGTGCGTCATTTTTATGATGTCATGCTGTGTGCCATACACCCACACATTTTTGTTTTCCAAGAGTTAAGCCTTAGTTTGTATATCAAGGACGCTAGCTGTCTGGGGCAGTTAGGTATCAGGCTTTGGGTACTGGAAAAATTTGTATACAGTGAACATTCTAACACAGAACCAAGTTCATGAACTGACAGTCGTATGTTATGGAAAGTTACGGTATTTGCATTATTGGATGCACCGTCTTTTGCTAATTTGTCCGAAATTTCATTCCAATAAAGTCCACAATGTGACGGAACCCAGCAAAAATTTATACCAACACCACTGGATGATATACAATGTATCAAATGTTTGATCTCACATATAATATCATTTCGTATTACATTTTCTGTTTGTTTCAAGCTACGTAACACTGATTTAGAATCAACACACAATAGTATGTTGCAGATATCGTATGAGAAGCTAATAATATAGTTAAGAGCCATCAATATTGCGTATAATTCTGATGTAAAAATAGAGAAGCCTTTACCTATGTAAAAAGATTTTTTTACCTTTAAGGCAGGAATGACGAATCCAGCTCCGCTATAAGCTGTATCTAAAACAGACCCGTCTGTGAAAATTTTTAGGTGATTAGGATAATATGTGGTTAAATGAGATTTGACTTCTGATACTAGAATATTTATTTCTTCTGTTTTATTGAGATTTATGTAGTCTATGTCAAAGTTAGCTTTTTCAAGTTCCCAGGAAGGTATGGATGGAATAAGAGGCATTTCTGGAATGTCATTTACATCAATATTGTTTTCGCTCAGGAGGACTTCTGCAAAATTTCGTATAGGTTGAAGAGAATGCACCGTTCGAGCTTTCTGAGGATAGTCATTTTCCGAGGTGTATAGTAATTCATCCTTAACTGAGTTCTTTACGGCCAGAGCTCTAATAACATACTTCGTCACCGCTAATTCACGTTGATCTGTAAGCGGTAATATGTTACTTTCTTTATAAGACTTCATTGTGTTTGTATGAACGGGCACACCAAGAACCAATTTAATAGCTTTGCTGTCTACACTCTGTAATTTTTTTAAGAGTGTATTCGAGGCAGTAAAATATACCTCTTGTCCATAGAGCAGTTTCGATCGAACCAAAGAAATCGCAAGATGTAACATAGTTTGAGTGTCTTGGCTCCAGGATTGTCTGTTGACTATTTTTAAGAAGTTAAGTCTTTTGTTTGCTTTTGTAATTAAATATTCGATATGATGTCTCCAATTCAACTTTCGTGTTATGTGCACTCCTAGAAATTTAACGGTGGGCTTATAAGCAAGTGAATTGTTGTCCAGCGATAACGTAGGGAGAGTTTTAGGGTTTTCACCATTGTTAAAAAGCATAAGATAAGTCTTTTCACTCGATAAGTCCAGACCGTTGTCTTTCATGTAATTACTCAGGTTATCAAGATCATATTGGTAGAGCTTTTGTACATGGGTGATTGTTCTTTTGTTTGGTTTTTTTTCGAAGAGTGGTATTCATCCATATGGCAATATCATCTGCATACTGTACAACATTAGTGTTCTTCGACAAATGTTGTGGCAAATCATAAAGAAGTATACTGAACAGGATGGGGGCTATGACTGACCCCTGAGGGATCCCCATGTCTATGTCTTTAAATGAAGAGTATACAGTCCCTAATCTTACACACATTGATCTACAGGATAAAAAGTCTTTAATGTAATAATACATTTTACCTGTTACACCAATGCTCTTCAATTTGTAAAGCAGTCTTGAATGCCACACAGTGTCGTAAGTCTTCTTCACGTCAAAAAATGTAGCCAAAGTGCTTTTTCTACGAGAAAATTGTTTTTTGATTTGACTTGTAAGTTTCACTAAATGATCTGTTGTACATCGCCCTTTCCTAAATCCTGCCTGTTGAGGTGGAATAATATCATTTCGCTCACAATAATGGAACAAACGCTTCTGAATAATCTTTTCCATCAGTTTCCCAACATGAGAAGTTAAAGCTATTGGTCTGTAACTGTCAACGAGTGACCTTGATTTGCCTTCCTTAATGATGGGAATTATCACGGACTTCTTCCAGAGTTTTGGAAGAGCTCCATTCAACCAACATTTTTGGAAAAATGAGTGTAATAAATCCTTCCACTTAAGAGGCAAATGAATTAGCATCTAATAAGAAATACCATCTAAACCAACAGAAGATTTATTGGATGAAAAAGACGCCAAAGTTTCCATGAATTCGTCCAGTTGAATGGGAGAATTGATATAATGATTCTCCTTAGAAATTGGATCAACATAGATGTCATTTTTCTCCTGTTCTATTCTGTGTTGACCATTAGTTGACTTTAAAGTAACTGATCGGCTATTGTCTGAAAAAAGATTAAGAAAGGCGTTACCTTTTTCAAAGGAATTTGGAAATAAATTGTCTTTAAACTTAACTGGGTAGCTTGGCAGTGTATGACCATGTTTCATTTCTTTTACTTTTTTCCACACTTTGTACATATCCTTTATTTCAGATACTTCATCATTGCAGAAACTGGTCCAATAGGACTTCTTTGCTTGTGCTATTACTCTATTACATTGAATTTTAACTTTCTTCATGTTCAAATGATGTGCAATGTTTTATTTTTCAGCCAGATTTTAAACGTTTCTTTTTTAAAGGCAACAGCCTGTTCACATTCTTTCGTCCACCACGAATTCCCACGGTATTTGCCTAGTGTCACCGACTTGCACACTGGAATAGAAGAGAAAGCTGCCTTTAAGACAACTTCGATGAAATTAGAATAAAATACATCTATATTGTCATGTTTTATTAAATCTGTGTTGTGCGTCTGAAGGATATTACCAAACGCTATCCAATCGGCGTTCTTGTATTTGAATTTGGGGATTCTGTCTTCAGTGTCAGTGGGTGTTCTGAAAGTTGTTTTCTCCAAAAGTTTTATTTCAATTGGAAGATGATCACTACCCAAACTATCATCTCCTACGAGCCAAGTACAATTTGTTGCAAACTCTGGATAGATGAGAGACAAATCCACTGTGGTTGCTCTATGAGTAGAGATATCAGGTATCCGTGTAACTGAACCATCGTTTAATAAGTAAAGATTTGAATCTACTATGTTTTCAATTAGGCGATTGCTGGTAATTTTGAGACATTCTTTCTCCCAGAAAGGAGAATGAGCGTTAAAATGACCCAGTACTATCCACCTTGAGCCTTTTGTGTCCAAATGCTTGATCCAGTCTGTGTTATCATCTTTTGGACCAGAAGGAAGGTACAATGATAAAAGATTTACATTAACAGTTGTATTAACTCTGACAACTGCTCCTGTGTAAAGATGTCTTTTGTATCTGCTGGGATCGGGAAATCCACAAAGGACGAGTAGTCCAGATCACATCGGATGTATATGGCAACCTGTATCTTGTTATTTGCCTTACAACATTGAAATAGCGGAGGATAAAAATAATTTGGCAATTTTGGAAGCTTATGTTGGACAACATTAAGAGATTGCAGTGCTAAAACACAATGATTATTTTTTGATAAATACTGTTGGAGCAACACTAGGTTTGAATGGATTGATCTGCAGTTCCATTGGAGTATACTGAAATCTGATGTCATGTTGTTTATATCAATAAATCACCGCTGAACGATGTGTGAATTTGGAAAATAGGGAACTTAACAAACAAGTGAACAAGATGAATAGAAGAGTACACTGTAAAATCTATCCAATTGAGTACTTAAGCTGCAATGCAGTACAGAATATACTAATTAGCTAATATCGAAAGAAATTATACACAACTTATGTCTGATAACAAATGATTCTTTGAAGACAAGAGTTATGTAGTGTCTCAGAGAAAGACAACATTCAATGTTGGAACTGGGTTGTGTTAATGTCTTCCATAATGACCAGGTGCATATGTCTATCTCCTGCCATGATGATTAAGATAACGCCCTTGGTGTCCAAAATTCCATGGGTACCACATACGAAACATGTGTTGGAATGAACGAGGGTCTTGAAAATGGTCGTGATATATTTGTTCAGTGCAAGGATATGGTCTATTTAATATGGTTGTGTTCTGTAGAGGACGTCTTTGTGAATAAAAGTTTCTCTGGTAGTTGTTACGATATGCGAATTGTTGGTGGCGTGGTGGTTGCCCTTTCTTGCGGTGTGTGTTCCTTTTGGTTGTAGATTTCTGCCAAAAAAGGGACTCGAGGTGACGTCCAAGATTTCCCGCAAGAAAGGTAGTGCCTCTCTGTGATGGGTGGATATCATCTCTCATCATTTTGCTGTTGCCGGCATTCAGATTTTCGTGAGCCAGGAACGTGACGTTGTCGTGGTCATGTAGTTGAGAGAAAACGTTTGCATTGAAAAGTTCTCTTTTCACTTTCAAAACTGAAGATTTAAGAGGTGCCACTCTGCTTATCACTACCTTTGTATGTGGAAGTTTTGCAGTGATATCTTTGGTGCAACTCACCATATGATCACTGCACAAACTAACGTCTTTCGTTTTTAAGTCATTGACACCAAGATGGAGCACAACTGCATCAATATTGTCATCTGCACTAAGGTCTGCCACAGCTCTACTACAGTCTTCGATAGAGAGGGTCTTTCGACAGTTAGCAACAAAACCATAAGACCGGCCTAGTCTTGTGCCGTCTATGTCATCAAAAACAGAGTCATGTAGAATTAACACATGTGGAAGTTGTGATGATCTGATGGCGGTTTCGTTGACATCGTGGGTGTTTCTATCCACGAGTTTGCTGTTAGAATCACTATCAGTTATGCAGGTGTTGTTAGTTTTGTGGCTGGAATATTTCTTCTGTGGGAATTTTGAGTGATTGTAAGTAGGCCTACTGTTTTGTGCTTTTGGTTTGTCTTTTTCTTTAGAAAAGTTTTTGACATCAGTCGAATCTGGAATATGACGTGTTGGCCTGTTACGTTTGACGTCACTGCCTGAATGATGTTTACAGGCTAGTGTCGTTTTCAAGGGTGATCCCAGCTGAATATGGTTGTTGTTGGTAGAGTTAGTTAGTTGATTGATACGATGGTTGATTAATTGATTGATTCTGTACTGCAGCAGGCGTGCAGATGACTGGTTAGTTAGTTGATTGATACGATGGTTGATTGATTGATTGATTCTGTACTGCAGCAGGTGTGCAGATGACTGGTTAGTTAGTTGATTGATACGATGGTTGATTAATTGACTGATTCTATTTACCTGTGCAGTGTTCGGATTGCCGGGGATTTACTCCATCAGCCCCATTTGCATTATTTTGCTTATGCCACTACCATCGTGCATTGTTTTTGTTCTATCTGTCCGTCTGTCTGTCTGCCTGTCTGTCTGTCTGTCTGTCTCTCTCTCTCTCTTCTTCTTCTTCTTCTTCTTCTCTCTCTCTCTCTCTCTCTCTCTCTCCTCTTCTCTCTCTCTCCAAGGAAGTAGTTAGTAAATATTGTTGTCTGGGTTTCAATTTCACGACAATGATTAGCACCAAGGCCGGCTCAGAACATTTGGTGACAAAAGGTAAAAAAGCAACTTTGCTATTAAACAGGACTTTTCAAAAATATAAAGACATGACTATAGAAACTTTCTTCAAGTTGTTTGATGCAAAAAATTCAACCTATTTTGTTGTATTCTTCTGAGATATGGGGACTTAACAGACTCGAGCATACAGAGAAAATACATTTGGTATCGTGCAAAAGACTGTTGGGTGTTCCAGTCAGGACACCTAACAAGATGGTATATGGGGATTTGGGAAGATATCCTCTTTATGTCACTCCTCAACTACCTGTCTTAGATATTGGTTTAAATTACTGGAAATGAATCCAAATAGGTTACCTTATAAGGCTTACCAAATGTTAGTGGAACTTGACAGGGCTGGGAAAGAATGCTGGGCTTCAAAAATAAGGGAAATTTTGTGTGAAACTGGATTTAATATCGTGTGGCTCAACAAGGTGTTGGTAATGTAAAAGCCTTTTTGCGTGTATTTAAACAGAGACTTGTAGACTTACATATTCAAGAATGGTCTGGGTCACTCAGAGACAGAGATAGGTATGAAAGCTACAGATCATTTAAGACTATCTTTGAAAAAGAGAAGTACATTGACTCTATTGATATATACTGTTTCAGAGTTGCCCTTTCACAAATAAGGTTGAACGTTTTACCACTAAACAATAATATAAATAGATACAGTGAATCTGACCAAGAAAAGGTATGTCCATTTTGCAGGACAGAATCTGAAAACGAAGAACACTTATTATTTAGATGTTCCACTTACGCTGACCTCAGGGCGAAATTTTTAAAGGATTTAGTCAGCTTGCCTATGTGCATACTGCTCCAATCAACAAATAGCCACCGAAGTCACAGCGTATCCAGATACGTTTTCCACGCCATGAATAGGAGAAAAAAATTGTTAAAAGGAGAAGAAAAGTAAATAATTATGTAGATACTAGCACTAGAATTTCAGACAATACGTAATTTCATTTCAATTGTAAAGATAAAAAAAAATTAAAATGTTTATTTGAATATGAAGGGGGTGCTCATATAGACACACATGTGCATATGTGCCTGTGTATTCACGTTGACGTTGGTGTACTTACATGCATACATAGGTGATAGTATCTACATTATGTATATGTGTGGATACATATGTATATATCTATGTGTGTATATATGTATGAGTGATTATGTATGTGTGCGTGTATATAGATGTGTATATGTGTGTGTGTATGTGCGTATATACATAACCTTCAATTCAGTCTATGACCTGAACCATTGCTGACCGCCGAAGATTGAGTTATCTCTGAACTATAAGATGCACGAAGTGCTAAATAAGCATTGAATGATCATTTGGTACTGTCTCAATGTCAATTGTTTTGGTAAATGAGTGACTGATCTGTGATTAGTCTGATTAACTGATTGGCATTATGAATGTCTGTTTTTGCCAATTAACCGACTGTTTTGGGGTCGAATTGCTCTTGTGTCATATATTTCTTGGTTTATTTCATTGTACATTAATTCCATTGATTGGTTTAGATTCACTGATGAATAATTAATAAACTGAACGCATGATTAGCTGACAACGGAATGATTATCTAATTTGTTAATTGATGGGTGGCTCACCGACTGATCGATTTTATAAATTGATGGTTTTAGCTATTGATCGATCAGCGATTGAATTATTGAATGTATGGATGATTGATTCGCGTTATTTGAAGTAACGATTGCAAATTGATTTATCGAACTCAGTTAAATTCTAGGTTATCTGGTCGATTAAGTCACTGGGTGACTGATTAACTGGTTAAATGATTGATCGATTGATTGAGTGAGTGAGTGAGTGATTACGTGAAGTGATTGTTACTGAAGTGATATCGATTGTACGGTTGGATGATGCATCTGACCCAGTCAATTGAAAGTTGATTTGTCAGTTGATTCACGGGCTGAATGGCGGATTATTTGATTGATCAATTGGTAAATCAGTGGATTGATTTGGTTGACTGATTAATTGATTGGTTGGTTGGTTGATCGATTGATGGATTGATTGTTTATGTCAAGTAGCTGTGGTTGAATGTATTGATCAACTGTATGATCACTGAAGGGTACAAGAAACGTCAGATCTGTGCACTAATTGAATGGTTTGTTTGTCTGATAGCCTGTTATTGTAAAATTGACAGTTGGATGAATGATATTCTTAGCTGGCCAGTTAAGGAATATGGACTAGAATACAAATGAAAGGACTACTGTAAATGCAAAGATGAATGTATCCCAGCTTATGTGACGGTAAACGATAGAAGGGGACAATGTGACAGAGTTCACTGCAGTTTGATAGTATAACTTGTACGAGTGTATAAGAAAACCTGAACTCCTCCCCTCCCCTTCCCCATGCATGTATTGTGGCCTAAGGCCGATGTACAATAAACATTTTCTGATTCTGAGTTCTTTCTCTCCCCACCCTTTTTCTCTCTCTCTTTCGTCCGTCTGTCTGTCAGTCAGTCTGTCTGTCTGTATCTCTGTGTTCGTCTGTCTGTCTGTCTGTCCGTCTCTCTCTCTCTCTCTCTCTCTCTCTCTCTCTCTCTCTCTCTGTCTCTCTTCTTCTTCTTCTTCTTCTTCTTCTTCTTCTTCTTCTTCTTCTTCTTCTTCTTCTTCTTCTTCTCTTCTTCTTCTTCTTCTTCTTCTTCTTCTTCTTCTTCTTCTCTGTCTCTCTCTGTCTCTGTTTCTCTCTCTGTCTCTGTCTATCTGTCTCTGTCTGTCTGTCTGTCTGTTTCTCTCTATCTCTTTCTCTCTCTCCACCATTTTTCTCTCTCTCTTTCATCCGCCTGTCTGTCAGTCAGTCTGTCTGTCTGTATCTCTGTCTGTCTCTCTCTCTCTCTGTCTCTCTCTGTCTCTCTGTCTCTCTGTCTCTGTCTCTCTCTCTGTCCTCTCTCTCTCTCTCTCTCTCTCTCTCTCTCTCTCTCTCCTCTCTCTCTCTCTCTCTCTCTCTCCTCTCTCCCCTCAATAATTTCTTTTCCTTGCTAATTTTTTCCCGTCTATTTGCACACGCAGAGACCATGCAGATGGAAACGGCATAACGATACACACACTACCAACAGCTGAAAGCAGAAAAGGAACATGGATAACAAAGCGTACGAACCAGACGCTGACAACAGCAACAGTGGCCCAGTAGGACCTTACATCACCATCATCACCATTCCAGCCACCGCCACCACCACCTTTCCCACCGCCCTCCCCACCGATGTCATCACCACGGCAAGTTCCACCTCCACCCCCGCCATCATCAACAATAACAACAACGACGACCCAGTTGCAGTAGACTTTGTCAATCCTGTCTACGTCAGCGACAACGATGACGGCAACGACGGGGACGATTCCAGCTATGAAAACAAAGACGTATGCCTTGATCCTGAACTGTCTTCAGAGATCTGCTGCACTGGCTCGAACCACCAGCCACAACTGCCGAGGAATACTGAACGTGCGGAATCCACCAGCGTTGAAGGACCTTCGTTTTCAAAGGGGAACTCTGGCTCTGAGCAGCATGGCTCTGAGCAGCATGGCTCAGAGCAGCAGCGGTTTCGTTCCCCGAAGGATGGCAAACGTGTGGAATCCATAACCGTGGCGGGGACTTCGTCACCAAGGAGCCACCAGGCTTCTGAACAGCAGCAGTTAGAAGCTCTGAAAGGTATTGAACGTGAGGAGTTCAGCAAACCGAGGTGAACTTGTCTCAGTCAAACCATCATGGTCCTGTGGGTCAACAGTTAGAAATGCTGAGGGACGTCGAACGTACGGAATCCATGAGTGAACCAACCTCCACTCCAGCAACACGACGACAGCACCTGTTACAACGGCCAAAGGGAGGTCTTGAGCGTACAGATTCTGGCAGCGAGGTACTGCTGAGTGTGAGGGCTCTGACTCTGAGGCGCGCGGAAAGCTGGAACGTGGCGAGATCCAGTCGACGTCGTGGTGGTGGTGGTGGTGGTGGTGGTGGAGGTTGTGGTGGTGACAGTGGTAGCAGTGGTGCTGGTGGCCTCAATCTGCCCCCACAGAGTCGATCCTGGTCTTCCTTCGCTTCCGTCAGAGGTCAGTGTGTGGTCTTGTGTGTGTGTGTGGGGGGGGGGGGGGGCAGTCGTGGTGAGCATGGTGAATGTATGGGCGCCCGTGTTTGGTTTAAGCA
>JAPXFY010000018.1:51337754-51357754 GCA_030674185.1 Monoplex corrugatus | reverse complement strand
CTCTCTTTGTTTCTGCCTTGTTCCTTTGCTTTTTGTCATTTCTTCTTATCATTTTCTGTCTTGCTGGTCCATTCACCTGTATGTGTTCAATGAAGTCTTACGTACTTCCTCTCAGGATTGATAACTGGGCACATGTCCTAAGTGCATTTTTGGCTCTAGGGAAATGAGATATGCGGAAGCAATTTTAGGTAATTTTCATGTATGTTTTAGTGTCCTTAGTTATGTTTAAATTTGTATTCAGGTACGTTTTTTTCAATCCCCTGTGTGATAAAATGGACGGAGTGGTCAACGCCAGGGGCATCTCCTTGAATTATGTGCGCGAATGCATTGATATGTGTAGGCTACTTAATTTTTTTTTCTTTTTCTTTTCAGGGTTATTTTCCTGTTGGAGTGTTGTGTATGTTTTGAAACAGGTCAAAGTGCTGAAATTGCTCTGCGCAGTCGGCTGGGCTTTAAACAAAAATAACAGTAAGAGTAAGTCTGCCAGATAATTGCTGGTAGATATGGGTGGAGCGCATACGGAACTGTTCCAGTGCGACGAATCCCTCTCAACTGAAACAAACTCCAAACTGTATGTTTCAAACTGTTATGAGATAGGAGCTGCTTTTTCACAAAGTCTGTCGGTTTCGTTTGCTGTTTCAATTTCCTTACATTTTGATTGTAAGTTGGTTGTTTGTCACTTCCGGTTTTGTAACAGGGGAAATTAGCCACAAGATTAATTAAGCTGAAACTAGTTCAGTGACACTACAACGTTACTTACTTACTCTGTGTTTTCACCAGCTCCATGCCATAGTGAGGTGATCATATCACAGAATGCGACACAGAGTTACTTGTCTGTCTCTCTATCAGTGGACTGGCTGTAAGACAGATCTACTGTGATCTAATGCTGCGCTGTATTGTTTTCAATTTTCAACTTTCTACTTATGTCTATGACTTGACATAGGAAGTGAATGGACGAGATCTGTTGTTCACCATCTGCAGCCAGCTTAAGTTTTTTACCCACTGGTTCTTGCTTTTGCCTAAACAAAACACAAACAGTGGAACACCACGTCTATAAAAAGGCCTGCTGGTTTCTGACTGAAATGAATGAACTAATTATTCATGACAGTTGATTCAACAATACAACAGCCTCTTTGCATAGCTAAACACGTAGACCTTCTCTGTCTTCGTAAACGGAAATGATGGCTCTCTAAAACGAATGTTGTTCCGTATACGACAGGGGAAGAGATGGGCTGATATAATCAACGGACAAGGAAAATAAATATGTTGTTGCAACCCTGGTGCTTGATTATTTTACCCTATGGTTTGTGTGATAGGAGCGGAATTGTGGCAGATGTGTTGTTGTAATTTTGCCACGTCAGTAAATAAAAGCTGCAATGCCAAAGACCAAAATGACCAGTTTTAAACATATAAAGTGAAAGCAAAAGTGCGTTCCTCCATTTCGGTTGTAGCTTGTCCAGAATATGACCAGCTGCTCTGGCACTGAGAGTACGCAGCACTTTAGTTGTACTGCCTGCACTGGTTTCCGTTTGCATTTCATCTTCAATTTTGGGACAAGACGGCGTGACAATGCCATTGTACAGAGGATTCCAGTACAACCATGTGCATCACGAATGTCATACTATGAGGTCTAGAACTATAATCATGACAGATGCTCTTCGTGGTTTACACACAAACACTGTGTGGTGAGGAGATACCGAGATTTTACACAAATAACGGATTCAAAGCTGTATGAACAATTAATAGTATCGTCCATTCTGATATCTTGAAACCATCCAGACATTCATGTTCAACTGACCTACTCTCCTTCCCCCCCCCCCCCCCCACCTCGCTTCACTGCCCTAGTTAAAGTTCTGATCACAGCTAATGCAAATTCCCATCCATTCTCCATAGACTGAACCTTCCCCCCCCCACCCCCACCCTCCTTCTCCATGGCCGTCACTGATGCTCAGTTCAACTGATCACAAAACCCATTTCAGCATCCTTTTAAGTGTAGGCTTGGATAAAATAAACAGGCCTGGATGTGCTCTGCAATTTGATTCTACAGTTCACTACATTTATGCTGACAAATATTTCCTAGTTATTACTGATAGTGACTTTAGCTTTACTCATTCAGTTTTGTGTGTGTGTGTTATGTGTGTGTGTGTGGTGGTGGTCTTTGATTTAATGTCTATTCACTAAAGTGATTTTAGACACACACACCAAAAAACAAAAAAAAAGAAGGGGGGGGTGATAGAGGAGGAGTGAAGAGGATGTTTGAAAATTGTCAATTTTGGTTTTGAGAAAAGATGATCCAGAAAACAACTGTTTCGAGGAGGGGAAGGTAAAACTAACAAATAACGTTACCATAATTAACGATTTAAATAAAACTAAGTAACAAACAAAATTGATAAATTTCAGAAGAAATGAATAAAAAATAAAACCAAGAATTGACTAACTATAACAGTGAACAAGTGAAATAGCATTTTAAAGGTAATTCGCTATAGGACTTTTTGACAGGCTAACAAAAAAATCATATAGTAATGATGATAAGCAAATATGTCAGAAACTGTACTCATAGATAGTGTAGGAATATTCGTTTTACCCTAAAGCAAGAAAGAATATGACTATGTGTTATCTTCTTTCTACACAAACACACTATGTTCTTGGTGTATTTTGTTTTGAATGCATCAAGTTTCCATCTGTACATAAGAGATTGTATAAGTCTGTTGGCAGGAAGCTGCTTAAGTATTTTGCTGACTTCAAAGTTCATGTGACATTTATCACACTTTTTCTGTTTTAATTGGAACTGCTTCCAGACATAGTTGTCCACTAAAGTGTAAGTCTCGTGCAATGAGAGAGAAAGCTGGATATTGTTTGAATCTGGTGAGTTATTAGCTCCCTGTTTGGCAGCCCTATCAACTTTATCATTATAATAAAAAGAACTATGAGAAGGTATCCAGCAGAAAGTAATATCTGTGCCTCTTGAAGATAAACCATGAATCAAGTGACTAATTTCCAGAATCATTTCAGGTCCTTGTTTTGTAATTTAAGTGAATATATTTAAGAGCACTGAAGTACTGATTTTGAATCGACGCAAAAAAGTATCTGAAAAATTGTCCGAGGAAGACTTATCATAAATTTTAAAGCCATTAATATTGCAAAGAGTTCAGCTGTAAAGACAGATTTATCAAGTCCTATATTGAAAGATTTTCCAATTTTGAGAGCAGGTATTAAAAACGCTGAGCCTGCTTTTCTTTCAATTACTGATCCATCAGTGTAAATTTTCAAGTGATTGGGACATAAGTCGTCTATATGACATTTAACCTGACTTGCCAGTAAGTTTATATTGTCTTCTTTTTTTAAATTAGTGTAGTGTACGTCAAATTGTGCTCTATGGAGTTCCCAACTGGGTACTGGCGAAAAGGAAGGTCTTATAGATACAGGATCTACGTCTAGATCAATTCCTGAGCCTTTCATGACATCAGATGTGTATGTTGCAAGTGTGACCTGTGAAGATATTGATTTAGCTCTTTTTGGAAAGTCGGTATCTGATCTCAGTTTAGTTTCTGTTTCTGTGATGTTTTCTACGGTGGTATTTCTTAACAAAAATTTAGTAGAAGCGACTTTCCTTTGCTCTTCAAGTGGTAACAGATCGATTTCATTATATGTACGAAGACAGGAAGCATGCATTGGAAGACCCAGCGCAAGTTTGAAACCTTTACAATCTATGCTCTGTAGTTTTTTTAGTAAGTGTTTCGGTGCACTGAAGAAGATTTCTTGGGCATAGGTTAATTTAGATCTAACAAGCGATTTACAAAGATGAACAAGTATTGATGAATCTTGACCCCATGTCTGTTTGCGAACTATTTTTTAAGAAATTTAAACTTTTCTGAGCTTTGGTTAACAAGTATTCAATATGCTGATTCCAAGATAATTTTGCTGTAAGGAAAACTCCTAAGAATTTAATTGATTCGTTAAACTGAAGAAGAGTGTCTCCCAGTTTGAAAGTGGGAATATTTGCTGGGTTTGCTCCATATTAAATAAAACTATTTTTGTTTTTTCCAGGGATAGATGCAGTCCATTTTCTACCATGTATCGTGCTATTTTATCAAGTTCTAATTGGTAACATTTGCGTGTATAATTAATACAGCACAAAGGAGTTTTCCTTTTCATATTTACCTGCATCCACATGCACAAATCGTCAGCATATTGAGCTAAAACTACATGTTTAGATAATTTACTGGGTAAGTCATGCATTAATATCATGAAAAGAAGGGGAGCTATAACGGATCCCTGAGGGATACCCATTTGAAGAATTCGTTTTGTGGAATATACATTTTCAATCCTCGTTTGAAATACTCTGTTTTCTAGAAAACACTTCACATAGTCAAAGACGTGACCTGTCAGCCCAATACTTTTAAATTTAAATAACAATCGGGAGTGCCACACTTGATCGTATGCTTTAGTTATATAAAAAAATGTAGCTAAAACGCATTGACGTCTTGCAAATTGTTGTTTTATGTTAGTAGTTAGTTTTGTTAGGATTTCTACTGGTGACCTGCCTTTCCGAAATCCTGCCTGATTTACTGGTATTATTTTATTCTTTTCACAATAGTGCATCAATCTCTTTAAGATTATCTTCTCCATTAGTTTACATATGTGTGATGTTAATGCAATTGGCCTGTAGTTTTTCAAATCAGTATTACATTTACCTGGTTTTAGTACAGGAACCACTATTGTTTCTTTCCAGTTGTTAGGCATTTTCCCACTATTCCAGCATATTTTAAATATGTTATGTAGTAAGATTATAAAATTTTCTGGTAAATTTTTCAGCATCTCATTGGAAATTGCATCTGGTCCAACTGATGTCTTTTTACTTGGAATTGACTGAATGGCATCTTTTAATTCTTGAAGTGTGATTGATGCATTTATATAGTGATTATTGTCAGAGGCAGGATCCTTATATACGTCTTTCTTTTCTTCTCGTTCCCTATAATTTCTATCAGAGACAGGAAGTCCTTCTACACGACAGGCCTCAGCAAACACGTCTGCAAAAGCTTCTGCTTTCTCTAATGAACTAGGAAAAGGGTTATTTTCTAGCTTTACTGGAATTGATGGCAACTTGATCCCGTTTTTCATTAATTTTAGTTTTTCCCAAATCTTTATCATGTCCTTGTGGTCATTTATTTCATATTTACAAAAAGACGTCCAGTGTTGTTCTTTGGCTTGCTCTATGATTCTGTTGCACTTAATGTTGGCACTTTTCATCGCTGTATGATTTTCAGGTGACCTGTTTGCTAAATAGATTTTGTATTTTTCTTTCTTTTCGTTCACTGCCTTTTGAGAATCCTCATTCCACCAGACATTTCCATGATGTTTTCCTTTTTTCGACACTGTAAGTTTTGGAATTGAAATGGTAGCAGCCCTTAAGAGTGAGTTACAGAAAACTGCGTACATTTCGTTTATATTCATTGTTTCAGATAGATCTGTTCTTGTCTTTTCAAGGATTGTCTTAAAATTGGCCCAGTCTGCATTTTTATAATTAAACTTGGGTAAACTATCTTGTGGTATGGCGTCTATTTCAGTAGTATGGTTTAGGGTAAGACGTATGGGGATGTGATCTGATCCCAACAAGTCATCCTCTGTTTGCCATGTGGCGGTTGGGGCTAGGGATGGTGAGATTAAAGTGAGGTCGATAGCTGTGGGTCTGTGCGTTGGTATATCGGGGATACGGGTAACGTGTCCGTTGTTTAGTAAATATAAATTGGAATCTACAATATTGTCTGTCAGTCAACCTGTTGCTTGTTATTTTGTACAATACTTTTCCCAAAATGGGGCATGCGCATTAAAATCACCTCCAATTATCCACTTGTCGTCCTGATCTTGAAATTGTCTTAGCCATTCAGTGTTCACAGAGTCTGGGCCTCTTGGTAAGTATACAGAGGCCATATTCACAACTAACGATGAGGAAAATTTTATAATGATTGCACATGATGAAATAAATGCGGTAGATTTTGGTACTGGTGATGATCTTTCACAGTAGGATAGTCCTTCACGAATATATATAGCTGTTTGTATACGGCCACCGTCATTTACAGAGTCACATATGGGTGGATAATAAAAACCGGATATTTTAGGTAATTTGGTTTTGATGGTGTTCAACGACTGTAGAAGCATGACATGGATGTTTTTAGGATAGAGATAGTTACTCAAATATGAGATGTTTTTAACAATGGAACGTGTGTTCCACTGAAAAATGTTGATATCACTTACTACACACTTCTTCATGAGGAACGATTGAATACGTTTGGAGCAATATGCTACGTTTAGATAATTAGATATTCTTTTAACTTGGAATCAAAAGCAACAAATAGCATAAAAACGAAGTATGTAAACAAGTAAATAATTAGGTAAAACAATATAACTGAGAACTGAACGAAGAGGAACTGAATCTGAGCTGAATCTAAAATGACCAGGGAGGGAAGAAAAACGGAGAGTGAAAGCCGGGTCTTTGTTGATGGTGTTGTCGGGTTGGTCTCCTCCTCGGTTTTTCCCAGAAGATCTGGTGGATTTGCCTCCCTAAGTTTCTGGCCAGAACGCTCGCCCCTCTGGTGGTTGGATGGACGTCGTCCTGGCTGACTTGAGTGTGACTGATGGTTTGAAGATTTTCATTGTTGACGTAGTCGACACTCGCTGCTTTTAGGAGTCGCGCTTTGGTCAGGGCATTAAGGGCTCTCTTTTAACGTTTAGGTGTTGGTTTCTCACAGGAGCGACTTGGCTTAACATTACCCTGGCTTTTGGAAATTGGGTTTTTACAGTGTTCACACAGATTTCTAGATTTTTGCTGCATTCAGTGGGCTCCTTTGTTTTCAGATCTGAGATCCCCACATGTAGAACAACACAGTCAGGTTCAGGAGTCAGCTCTTCTTTTGATTTTTCAATGGCTGTCTTACAGTCGTCGATGGTACGGATCTTCCTCGTCGCCACCTGAAAGCCGTAGGAAGAGCCCAGTCTCTTTCCATCCACTTTATTTAGGACGGAGTCGTGAATGATGAGGACACGAGGAAGAGCATTTGACTTTGATTTGGAAGATACCGCAGTTTTGACGTCACATTTAGGTTTTGTTTGAAACGTCTGGTCTAGGCCTATGTTTGATGTCATTTTTCTTTCCATTTTGTGTTTTTGCCCGATCTTCTAGTTTGGGGGGTTGAGCCGCGCATTCCGCATAGGTGGCGAATTTGTCCATCGGTGACATGGTGGTAAGGTCACCGTGGACTGCGGAATCTGTCTGGCACGCAATGGTAGTCGTAAGTATTGTGCACTTATTGACATCGCGCAGCTCCTTCAATGTTGTGTTGTTTTCGAATAAGATTTTTCTGTCTGACTGTAGTATGGTTGTTAGGCTATTGATTTGTTTTGACATTTCTTGGATGGTACTTTTTAAAATGTCAATTTCCCTTACCGCCTCATGACATCTGCAGCCACATGATGATACTGGTTGTAGCTGTGGGACGTTTGCCTGACTCCTGGATGATGAAAGGGTCCGACTGGAGGTCTGGTCTTCTTGACGATCGTAGGCTTCTGGGGTCTCTGAAGGTGGTGGTGTCTCTGCCCTGGAGTTGTCTGATCCACGGGTGGTTTTCTTTGCTTTGTCTTTGCTGATACAACGTTTCGACCGTGTCATTTTTAGCCTAGTTGATTCCTCTCTGTAAACGTTCAGTTATAAAGACGCCATCTTGGGTGTGTGTGTGTGTGTGTGTGTGTGTGTGTTTTCTACTGTTCGTTTGTCTCAAGATAATGATCAGTCGCACAATGGACATACGGTCTATGTAAGCGCACATTGGCTGTCATGAATTAAAGCAGTGTCGATACACTTTCCTTCTACCAGTTAGCAAGAAATCAAAGCTTAAACTGAAGACACAGTTAAGTTTGCAAGTTGTGACGGGTTACCTCTTCAGTAGAACACTTGCCGTTCCTTTCAAATTCATCAACTTTTATTCTGTCTCTGAGGCTTTGTGTGTGTGTGTGTGTGTGTTAAAGGTCCTAGGCCGATACTTTCATTTTTTTCCCATCCATGCTCCCTGGATCAGTGAAGTGACAGCTTGTGGCAGTGACAGACACGTTTGTTCATCTTTGACACGACAACTAATACAAGGGCAGCCTATTTCAGAACACGAGCTGACAACAAGATCTGCCTTGTGTCGTGCAAGATGGAGTTAAGGGGCAGACAAGCGTGGCTAAATTGCTATGATTGACGTCCCTTGCTTACTCTTGGTGGCAGGAGTGGTGAATGTGCTATGCTGACGCTGTGATTGTCACGCCAGCCGTGAGTCTCTTAACTGCCACGTTTGTGCCGTTTGCTGCACGAAAGTGTATGATTGTTCTACTGCACAATGTCATTTGAGAAGGCAACAAGTGTGACAGAAAAAGCTGTGACTGTGACGGGAAAATGAGTGATGACGTAGCGTATCTAGGCAACGAGAGTATACGAACTTGTCCGGTTTTTCTTTTCGCCAGTTGTACCAGAAACATGTAGGCCTACAGTTAAATCACAGTTTCAAGGGTTTGGAACAATAAACACAATGGTTAAGACAGAAGAAAAGCTAACCTGGCATGTTATTTACATTTAAGTAATTTATCAAGTCATATATACGTAATAAAACCATCATTGATTAGAATATTGTCTTATATGTTTTGTAAGTTTTGTAAGTTATAGGTTGTTTTTATGTGAACAATATTTATCTTATATACGTATAAATTGTTATCATTTCTGTTACCACGTTGTTCGATGACGCTTGATTGTCGTTCAGCAAAGAGATGAGGTTTGTGAAACGGGTTCATAAGGGAAATGTTGACATGTGCTAAATCTTAATGTTCATTTTTAAACTACCAATGTATAAAATATCATTATGTATATTCTGTATACTGTGTGGAGTTCATGTGTCAACATTGTCTTTAAATATACGTAAAAATGTTTGTTGTTGTCATTCTTCATTGCTACATTGTATGTTAGATGTCCGTTTGTTGTGAAACAAAAGTGAATTAAAAAAAGAAAAGGAACAAAAATAAGTTAAGTGTTAGACTTCATTGTAACAACTGCCGAGGGCACTCCGGCTAGATGGTTAAAAAACTACAAGAGACGTGCTGTATTGTGACATTTTGTCTGTCACTCTGTGTGTGTGTGTGTGTGTGTGTGTGTGTGTGTGTGTGTGTGTGTGTGTGTGTTTGTGATTTATTGTCGGGGTGTGTGTGTGAGAAAGAGAGACATCATGCCTTATTATGACAGAAATTAACAGGTACACTTTGTCTTCACTTCTATTCCGCCAGACAGAATAAATTAAGAAGGTGGGGGGGGGGGGGGCGGAAAACAAGAGTTTTGGTACATGCTACTATTTAGCATTATAAAAAAATCCTCAAAGGATTCTGTCTGTTTTGTATTCCAGACCAGACAGTTTATTATGTCAAGTATGAAGTCCATTGTATATGTGTGTGGGGGTGGGGGGTTGTTTTTGTCGTTTGTTTGGTTGTTTGTTTGTTTTGTTTTGTTTTTTGTTTGTTTTTAGTCTACCATTGTGAAGGAAACAACCCTACTTTCCCTCTCTCAGAGCTGTAACAAACAACATATACATACATTTATATTAATTATAAAAAGAAGACAAAACGGTTTACACTGAGTTCTAGGGCACGTCTGTGTAAACCCATGTATTCATGTGTGAGTGGATGGGTGAATGGGCAGATGTATATCTGAAGGCCAATGTTTGTATGTATAGAGCATGTTTGTCCGTCAGTGTGTCTTTGACATGACATACATGTATTTGAATAACCATCGGCAATCTTAGGAAGCCATTTCACAGTACCTGTTTTGGTCATTTGAGACTCACAGCCATATCGGGGCTATAACCTGTTTCAAAACATAACACTTCAACAAGGATACAAAAGAACTGAAAATTGAGTATACATGTATATCAATGCATTTGCGCGTTTATTCTAAGGAAATGCTCCTGGCATTGACCAATCCGTCCAATTTATTACACAGGGGATTTACATACAAAAATCAGTACACCTGAGTACAAATTTAAACACAACTAATGATACAAAAACATGTATGTAACAGAGTACCTTGCTCTGTTACGATCTTTCCCCATTTACTTACAACGCTCAAAGGCAACACCGTGTAGCGTGCTTGCCTAGATCAAAAACGCCTTGCGTTCTCTTGGTCAAATTGTACTATTATCTCACAGCCTCTGCCTACCCATAGCTATGCATTGAACATTCCAAGGATCTAGCCAGTACATGACGATTGTAGATAACACACTGCTAAACAATTAGCAGATCTACAATGTGTACATGTACTCTAAAGCGGGCCTACGACAAGATTTTGTCGTCATCTCCAGTCAGTATTACGTGGTAGTTTTACAGAACGTAGAGGGGGGACCGTCACTAATGTATGCATGCTGCCATCAGCATTATAGAACAATCGCCGTGTAATTGCCGGCGGGAACACTCAGACAATGACCGCAGGGCGCGTCTGTCTCAACCGCCTTAGGTATTTGTGGCTTGATAGCGAGCATATACCCACTCGCGAAACTGCCGGACAATGACCAGCGTTTCACTTGTGTGTACTGACGCGCTGCGTTAAAACTACACACTAAGTGTTGACTTATCAATTAGGTGAGAACAACCAATCAGACCTTGGCATCTGGTTGATTGATTAATTTGGTGAGAACAACCAATCAGACCTTGCCATCTGAAAGGTTTGAGATTTGAAAATATGACCATCATGCTCTGTTCCCAGAGTACAAATTAACAAGGCGCATCATAGCGTGTGCTTTTCCACCGCCACTCTCAGTATTACCAGAGGTGCCCTTTCCTGCCACCACTCTTGATCTCACAGCAGGTGATCATCTTCACGGCATTACTGTAGCACTGTCTTCTTTGGCGTCTTCCTTCCTGTCTTCTTCTTCGTATTCTTTTGTCTCCTTCCATATCCCAGTACGGTCCTTTTCCCTTATTGTCATTTTCCCATTTTCCCTGTTTTCCTTCCCTACCTATCCTCATCAAGAGATAATAAAGAGTCAAGTAACACAACGAGGACTTGTCTTTTGATTGAGAGACTTCCCTTTCTGCTCTGGATTAAAGGACCACCACAGCAATCATCACCAAACCCCTTAACCCACTCATCCACACCACCTGGCGCTGCGATTCACCATCAATATCATCATAATCAACCTTACCCCCCCCCCCCCTTAACCACGACCTATCACACTTGGCGCTATCAAGCAGGATCCAGATTCGGAAAGGGAACAAGAAAACAAGAAGACAGTGCTACAGATTCATCAAGTTGCCAAACCATGTCGACACCACAACTGTACCGACTTCCAAAACTGTCCGGAGATGAAAGCAGTGCAGAAATCGACGACTTCATTCAGGAGGCCAGACTGATCCTACAGCTCCAGCCCCTGGATGACAAAGCAGCTGCCCTCTGGCTCATATCATCGTTAGAGGGCCCAGCTCGTCGGGAGGTGCTATGGCAACCAACAGCAAGAGTGGACACTCCAGACAAGATCCTGAAGATCATCCAGGACAACTGGGGTGACCAGAGGGACTCCACAACTCTTGCTGCCACCTTCTACAACAGGCAGCAGAGAAAGGGGGAGACTGTCACTGACTACGCGACCCACCTACGCGTACTCTGGATGAAGGCCAACCAAGCTGAAGAGGGGACATTGTCACCAACGCAGCTTCGGGACGCCTTCGTCTGTGGTCTCTCCCCAGGCGCTCTCAGGAGGGATGTCCGGCGATACATAAGAGATCATCCGGACACCACCTTCGAGGGAGCCAAGATGGAGGCCCTGCGGTGGATGCGAGAGGACAGCTGTGCTGAACACCACCTGGCACAGCTGATAGTGGCCAACTCTAGCCCAGTCATCGCCCATATGGAGGCACAGCTGGCAGAAATCAGTGCCAATGTAGACCAGCAACTCCTGCGGTGCAACACTGCGGCTAAACCTCAACCACCACAGCAACCACCTCTCCACAGCAGACAGCAACCTTCACCACGGCAACGGCAGCCACCAGAACACTGTCTTTGGTGTGACCGGGCCGGCCACACTGAAGACAAATGCTGGAACCGGCGCCGGTACAAGAAGAGAGGCAAGCGGCGACGGCAGCCTGCACCACAGAGAGCTGTAAAGCAAAGTGCAGACCGTCCTGTCACCCACGGACAAGCTGCAGGGCACAAGAAGAAGGGACGCCCAAGCAGATCCAAATCTGCCACAACTCCTTCTCCTGGGCCCCATTCTCCTTCTTTTCCTCCCCAGCCCTCCAAACCTGCTGTCCCCAAAACACCCTGTGCCAGCCAGAACCTGAGTGCGGCCAGCACCTCTAGAGCTGCCGGTGCACGTCCTGTTCCAGTGCCCCGCAGACACCGTCGATCCAGAGGCCACCCGAGCCATGATGGTCAACAACAGGACCCAGCAGCACCGGAGCAGGCGACGTCTACACCAGCAGCTGATGATGACCTGCAGGTAGGCATGTATGTTTACCTGCGGGACATGATTCCTGGTTCCAGCACAGCATGGACCAACACCTGGTCGCCGGACCTGTATTATGTGACGGCACGCCATCCCCAGCACCGTCACATCTACACAGTACAGTCACTGGCAGGTGGCCCTCACCAGGCCATATCCAGGATCCACCTCCTGCCAGCATCTGGGTCCATGCTAGACGCAAAGCCACAACCAGACCCAGAATCAGTATCTGACTCTGAAGACGAGCAGTGGTTAGTCTGCCCACAGCCATGGTGCAGAACAACGCGGCCCACGGTGACAACAGCACCTGAGCCCACTGTACCAGAGCAGCCCACTACACCAGTCCCTCCAAGACGGTCAACACGTCTCTTGAGCAGGACGGAGTGAGTCGTACCACAACGGGACAAATAGTAATGAGTAGGCCTATAGTAATTTCTTTTCAGGTTCTACAGACCATAACATGGACAGATAATGTAGCCTACAACCAAAATTAACATTTTTGTAGGCCTATGTGTTTAAATTGATAATCTGCCAAAGCTATGAACATTATATTTAGGTATTATTCTTTTCACTTAGCATGTAATAAGCATGCCATTGAAAACCTGGATTGTCACATTAATGTGATGCTTTTGATATTTACATGTAGTTTTATACATTTGTCATTTTGTTTCCCGTAATGAATGTTTTGATGCATAGGTATGGCAAAGAGGCTTTAGTGAATTTATTAAATGCTACTTTCTTTAATGCTACTTTCTCTAGCTTATTATGTTAAGGCATTTGCCATTTCAGTGTTTCATACTTTCGTACTGCCAGTTATGTTGACCAATTCAGAGTCCTAACTTGACCAAGCAGTGTAACTGTCCTTTCGGAACTGAAATTGCAACTCTTCCAGTGTGCCCATGAATACCCTAGTTAATATACAAGTGGATTCCATACTCCACCATATTCATAGCATTTTACAATTTCATGAATTCTTGAGGTGGCCCTGAAATTTCAGCCCTCAAGAATTTACCCAATGTTCGCGCACCATCGCGGACGATGGTTTTCAAATTGGTGGGGGGAGGTGTAACAGAGTGCCTTGCTCTGTTACGATCTTTCCCCATTTACTTACAACGCTCAAAGGCAACACCGTGTAGCGTGCTTGCCTAGATCAAAAACGCCTTGCGTTCTCTTGGTCAAATTGTACTATTATCTCACAGCCTCTGCCTACCCATAGCTATGCATTGAACATTCCAAGGATCTAGCCAGTACATGACGATTGTAGATAACACACTGCTAAACAATTAGCAGATCTACAATGTGTACATGTACTCTAAAGCGGGCCTACGACAAGATTTTGTCGTCATCTCCAGTCAGTATTACGTGGTAGTTTTACAGAACGTAGAGGGGGGACCGTCACTAATGTATGCATGCTGCCTTCAGCATTATAGAACAATCGCCGTGTAATTGCCGGCGGGAACACTCAGACAATGACCGCAGGGCGCGTCTGTCTCAACCGCCTTAGGTATTTGTGGCTTGATAGCGAGCATATACCCACTCGCGAAACTGCCGGACAATGACCAGCGTTTCACTTGTGTGTACTGACGCGCTGCGTTAAAACTACACACTAAGTGTTGACTTATCAATTAGGTGAGAACAACCAATCAGACCTTGGCATCTGGTTGATTGATTAATTTGGTGAGAACAACCAATCAGACCTTGCCATCTGAAAGGTTTGAGATTTGAAAATATGACCATCATGCTCTGTTCCCAGAGTACAAATTAACAAGGCGCATCATAGCGTGTGCTTTTCCACCGCCACTCTCAGTATTACCAGAGGTGCCCTTTCCTGCCACCACTCTTGATCTCACAGCAGGTGATCATCTTCACGCATTACTGTAGCACTGTCTTCTTTGGCGTCTTCCTTCCTGTCTTCTTCTTCGTATTCTTTTGTCTCCTTCCATATCCCAGTACGGTCCTTTTCCCTTATTGTCATTTTCCCATTTTCCCTGTTTTCCTTCCCTACCTATCCTCATCAAGAGATAATAAAGAGTCAAGTAACACAACGAGGACTTGTCTTTTGATTGAGAGACTTCCCTTTCTGCTCTGGATTAAAGGACCACCACAGCAATCATCACCAAACCCCTTAACCCACTCATCCACACCACCTGGCGCTGCGATTCATCAATATAATCACCCTCCTTACCCCCCTTACCACACGACCTATCACATGTATAAAGTATAAAAACGAGCCTAAGTTACCAAAAACATTTTGCTTCCGCTTGTCTCATTTCCCTAGAGCCAAAAATCCACTGAAATATATGTACCCAATTATTAATCCTAAGTGAAAGTACTTAAGACTTTGTCGAACATATACAGGTGAATGGACCAGCAAAGGCAGAAAGTGATAGGAAGAAATGACAGAAAGCAAAGGAACAAGTCAGAAACAAAGAGAATGACAAAAAAGAGGAAGTTTCTAGTACAGAATTTCCAGAAGGTGGGCATACTGTTTATACTGAAAGAGCCCCCGGCATCCCCACTGGAGGAGGCAGGTAAGATAAAACAGAGGGCAAAACGAGATGGACATCACCCTTTACTGCTATACGACCCTGCATTCACAGGAAACCACTTTATCTTTCAACTTGCTCCAGAACAGAAATTTCACTTCTAGTGAACTGACATAGGAACATTGACCTTTGGTGAAAAAGTCTGAGACCCAATCGAAGTGGAGATCCAGAAAAGACACCACCGTAAGATAGATCGCACTCTTTAAAAAAAACATATACAGAGAAGGGGAAAAAACAAATTTTAAAAAGTCATATCTCCAGATGACCTTGAACCCGCAAGGAAAGAGAAACGGGATAGTTAGGCAATATT
Source organism: Monoplex corrugatus (assembly GCA_030674185.1). Lineage (NCBI taxonomy): Eukaryota > Metazoa > Mollusca > Gastropoda > Littorinimorpha > Ranellidae > Monoplex > Monoplex corrugatus. The sequence goes on along the minus strand of JAPXFY010000018.1, from coordinate 51,342,386 downwards.
AACAATCTTCCTTTTCGCCCTTGGAGAAAGAAACGAAAAATTCAAACTACATTAACAATCTTCTTTTTCACCTTCAAATGTACTCACTGTGTGCAGTAATTCACTGAAAATCAAACAAAAGAGTCAAATCACATTAACAATCTTCCTGTCTGCCTTTAAATTTACTTATGGTATGCAATAATTGCTTGAAATCAATTGATCGCTCCGGTTTACCGTTTCCCAACAGCTTTAACTCTACTATGCAAGTTTATGGGGCGAAGTAGTTAGTGCAATGGACTGCTGACTGGATTTTTCTCTTTTTTTTTTTTTTCTTTTTTTTTTTCTTTTTTTTTTTTTTTTTGTTCTGAGCAACTCCCACCCAAAGTTCAGTGTGCTGTAGACTCACTGGGAAGATTTGGACCACACAGTCCAGCCTCACTCACTTCATGGATGCGAAATTTTAGGTGTTGCTCAGTTTTGCTGACGAACACCATGGGTCTGGTTGTTTGTGTGTGTATGCGCGCGCGCGTGTGTGTATGTGTGTAAGAGAGAGAGAGAGAAAGAGATTTCAGACTTCAGAATACTGTATTACTCAAGGACAGTAACATTAGGTTCCTTCGGACATGTCGTATAGCTAAAGAGAGACAGAGAGAGAAAAGAAAGAGAGAAAAGACTGAAATGAATAAACAAAAAACCAGAAGAATCAACCAACCAAACAAAAAATATTTTAAAAAGAAAAAAAGAAAGAAACACCACCCAAATCTGATTTGAAATCTGATTTGGAGTGCTTTATAGATAACATGTTTATTTCTTAAAATATTTCTGTTGCCGCAGGAGAAATATTTAACTGCGTTTATTTGGCCCTCGTTCGTCAAGGACTATGTTCTAAAATGCAAAACTGGTTCATATTTTGTCCAGATCCGTTGATAAACGCCAAAGAAATCCCTTTTTTCATCGATGTGACCTTGAACTTTGATTTATTACAGCGGAACTTGCTGTATAAGGCGTTTCATTAGCGACAAACATAATCAATAAAAATATGGATAATTATGCTTAAAAAAGTGGAGATTTGTTTAAATAAAGATGTTCCCGTTTTGAAACACGAAATAAAGTATTGGATCATCCTGCACAGATCGCACACACACACACACACACACACACACACACACACACACACACACACACACACACACACACACACACACACACACACACACACACACACACACACACACACACACACATACACACACACATACGCACGCACACATATACACACACACACAAATACACACACATACATATTTATATATGTACACACATACACATACACACGCACGTATGTGCACACATATACACACACTTGTACATTGAAAGGGACCTGTGGATTAAATTTATCGAAAATCCACTCGCAGCCGAGACATTTTTAACGGACATTTTTTTCACAGGCATACACGATACACTGACATGCACACAGACAGACAGACAGAGAAAGATGCCCCGCTGGTTAGCATTTAACAATCTCCAATCACATGGGAGATTACAAAATATAAATCAATTCAAAAAAGAAAAAGGAAGTTAGAAAAATGAACCCGTAGACCTACCATCTGGCAGCGAGAACTTGAAGCGGATATTTTAAGGAAGTCGGCAACTTCTGGAGCGAATTAGGAGAAAATTGCCCGAGAGGTGAATACTTAAAAGAAAACAGTCAGCAGATGGTTTATGTGCACTAGAAGCTGGGTCGCTCATAGCCTATGCTACAAGCAAGGAGCCAACGACCTCAGTGAGCTGAAGAACTCAAACCGTGATGATGACCGACTTGGTCATCGGGCCATCACACAGCAGATGGGAATAACTGGAAGAATCTCTCCCGTGTCAGTCAGTGGAAGCCTGCTTCGTTTTATGACTTTCTTGTCATATCCTGTTAGTTCTGGCCGCGCTCTCCCCCGGTGCTTCGTTCATGTGTTTGACGGGTGCTTATTCCACTGCATGCGTCTGTCCATGCCTGTTTTTCCATCCCCCCCTCCCCCCCCCCCCTACCACCCCCGCCCTTTTTTTTTCTTAAAGAAAAGGAGGTTTTATATCGGCCTGAGAGAGATGTCTGTGTATGTGTGTTTGTGTGTCTGACAAAAACAGTTGTAAGCCAGATTTCTCTCACTTGTTTCAGGATGAATATTTACCAATTTTAGTTCGAAGATGTAGAGCGTTGAAGAGTTGAGAATACATAAAGTTTGGAAGTCATGGCGCTAAGTCAGTGTCACGAGGTCAACAACAACAAACAAAGAGAGAGAGAGTGAGAAAAGAAAGAAAGAAAAAGTGCGTCAAATCTGCACTTATAAGGAAAGTGTGTAAACAGCACTTCTTCCATAACTTCTGACAATATTTACATTCTGTTTTCCCTGTTGTGAAAATCTGCCACTGTCCTCTCTTCATGTAACGTTTTATTTCATCTGATGCTTGTACGATATCAATTCACAATGACTTGGAGAAATACAAATTATGGAAAGAAAGAAAAATGGAGTAAAATCTGCATTTTAAGGAAGGTGTGTGACCAGCACTTTCTCAGTAACTTCTTACAATATTTACATTCTGATTTCACTGTTGTGAAAATCTACCACCGTCCTCTCTTCACGTAACGTTTTATTTCATCTGATTCTTGTACAATATCAATGTCACAATGACCTCGAGAAGTACAAATTATGGAAAAAAAGAAAAAGGGCGTAAAACCTGCACTCATAAGGAAGGTGTGTGACCAGCACTCTCTCGATAACTTCTGACAACTTTGACATTTTGTTTTGCCTATTGTGAAAATCTACCACTGTCCTCTCCTTACGTAAAGTTTGATTTCATCTGATGCCTGTACAATATCACAGTGACCTCGAGAAGTACAAATTCTGGATTTTCTGTAATAACTTTTTTTTAAGAAAAGGGAGAGCATTAGAATGGTTCGACAGTCTTGTTCCATATTTCTTTACTTTCTTCATGTCCTGTCTTACCCCCCTGTCTGAGGCCTGGCAGGCATAGAAATTGAACTTTCGCCTTCCTGTCTTCCCTAAACGGGTTCAAGCTTGGAGGAAAAACTCTACCACACTGTGAGTGCCCCGAATACTCATCGTTTTGAGGGTTGGGGAAGATGAAGCAACGGGAAAGAGGAGAAGGGACAGCCCTAAACTAAATAAAACTGACGTCTCTGCTTCCTCGTGGGATCGAACCCCGGGTTGCACTACATTAACACTGGTCTTCTCACTGTCCCATCTTAACATCATTGTTGTTTTGGCGGTGTCAGAAAAGGATTACATAAAATACCCCCTTCCCCCACTTCCCTGGGATGGTTATCCCCGTCGGCCATATCAGCTGAGGTGGGTGTCGACGTAAAAACTGAACCAAATCAATCAATCAATCAATCCTTACACCCCTGAGGGATATCAGACAAGCCTTACCTCCCTCCCCCCCACCCCCTTCTTTTTTTTTTTTTGTGCCCTTTCGTGTCGTTTATACATTTTTTGTTTGTTTGTTTGTTTATTGTATCTAGGCCTGTTAACATGGCAATCGTTATGGCCTACCGTTACAACTTTCATCGTTTAACTTTTGTTTTACAGATCTGCAATGGCAAAACAATACTAATAGCAACCAGAAAAAAACACGAAAGAAGACTAAGAACGCGTATTAATCAACAAGACAAGACAGGCGCAAATTTTCGGCCAACTGGCCTTTGTCGAGCGTAAGATTACAAACAAACACCAGATACAAAAAATAAGGAGAAAAAGACCGAAACTTCCCTGCTGCTGGGTTCAATGTGAGAAAAAAATATAATATTAGCATTGACTTCTTGAGTTATTCAGTTAAATTCACGCGGTTGGCTTTGCTGGTGGTATGTCAGTTTACATGTAGTCATGGCTCATAGTTCTGAATTCTGTAAGGTCTTAGCTTTTAGACCTTGTAACTCACTGGTGGGTTCGTGTTTGTGTGTGTGTGTGTGTGTGTGTGTGTTGTGGTGTGTGTGTGTGTGTGCGTGTGTGTGTGTGTGTGTGTGTGTGGTGGTGGTGATGTGTTTGTGTGTGTGTGTGTGTGTGTGTGTGAAGTGAACGTCGGAAAACCACGAAGTGGTAAGGACTAGTATGGTTGCGTGTGTGTGTGTGGGGTGTGTGTTTTTTGTGCGTGCGTGCGTGTGCGTGTGTGTGTGGTGTGTGTGTGTGTGTGTGTGTGTGTGGTGAACGTCGGAAAATCACGAAGTGATAAGGACTTTTGTGTGTGTGTGTGTGTGTGTGTGTGTGTGTGTGTGTGTGTGTGTGTGTGTGTGTGTGTGTGTGTGTGTGTGTGTGTGTGTGTAAACTGAACGTCGGAAAACCACGAAATGGCAAGGACTTGTATGTTTGTGTGTGTTTGTGCGTATGTGCGTTTGTGTGTGTGTGTGTGTGTGTGCGTTTGTGTGTGTGTGTGTGCGTATGTGTTGTGTGGTGTGCGTGCGTAATGTGTGTGTGTGTATCTGTCTGTATGCGTGTGCGCGAAGTGAACGTCGGAAAACCACCAAACGGCAAGGACTTGTTTATGCAAAAGGACAAAGATGGCCGTAAATCATCGACGTCAGAACGGCAGTGCCATCCAGCACTGTACACGCCAACTTGTTTAATTAAATGCTCTTTCATCTTTTTA
>JAPXFY010000018.1:51327754-51332754 GCA_030674185.1 Monoplex corrugatus | reverse complement strand
GTGAAGTTGATGATTATAGTGTACTCTGTATTCCTATGTTCCTACATAGTTGGTTACAACAGGAAAGCTGGAGAGAAAGAAAACACCGGACATACCCAGTGAAAAAATTTTGGACGGACTCGCAGGGTGGCTGAAGACAGACAGGGTGGGAGATGAACTTGCAGCGAGAGGGGAAAGATTCGTGTGGAGGGCCATCATCGCCAACACCATGCGGCAGATGCACATCATGATGATGATGATGATGATGATGATGATGAGATGATGATGATGATGATGATGATGATGTGCTAAATTATTAAGGTGCTAAACATTGATGGAAAAAAAAGAAAGAAAACAAAGGTGATAAATAAGTACAAATCTGAATGCAACCCAAAAACCGAAACACAGGGAAAAACACAATATTAATGTCGAAGTACAGAAAAACCGACCAAGAAGACAAGAAAAACACCTGAACCTCCTTACCAAAAGTTGCTTGAATCACTTTTCGTGTGTGGCTGGGAGGTACCGTTCGAGTCCCGCTAAACCGCATCTCAAGTCCCCGTGGCGTGGACAGAGTCCATTCTACTATAGTCACTGGGGCAGTGGCGGTTGTCGTGTAGTTGCGTGCATGTGTGAAGCCGGCGACGGTGTAGGTGTCAGTAGACTGTCACTTAGAACTTCCTCCTGGCATTTCTTTTCCAGCCCGTCTTTTGAGTGAGGTCTTCACTTCTGCTATACGCAAGTGCGGGGCTGTGTAGTGTGGTGTGCATGCAGACGATTCTGTTGAGACTTTTAAGTTACCATTCTTCATTCTTTGGTGGCTGATATTGTGAAAACATTGAATGAGCGGTTTGTGATCGATTGTTTGTTTTCCATAATACGTTTGTCTCCAACAAGACGTGGTTTGGACTAGGAAAAACATTCAACAAAGCAGTGTTTAAGTGTTTGCATTTAATTTACAACGGACACGCACTTCAAAAAGAAAAAAGAGAAAAAAAGAAATATTGAATAAAGCAACACGTTTTTGCTTCATAAAATGGATTAAACGCATTTTCATCTCCGTCAGCTGTGACTAGACTGTGAAAATGCAAAATCACAAAGCAGCACATTCTTTTGTTCGGTTTTACTTTGTTTTGTTTTGTTATGTATTTAATCATTTATTGGTTTAGCTATGGTACAAAACAGCAATTCTTTTGTTTAGTTTACTTTGTTTCGTTCTGTATTTAAGCGCATTCTTTTGTTCAGTTTTACTTACTTTGTTTCGTTCTGTATTTGATCATTTATTGGTTTATCTATGTTACAAAACAGCAATTCTTTTGTTTATTTTTACTTTGCTTTATTTCGTTCTGTATTTAATCGTGTATTGGGTTATCTATGTTATAAAATTTATTTCCTGATTACGTCTCCTGCATACTCAAAACCTTGGAAGAAAAATGGTGTGTCATCGCCAGGAGTCAGATTGTGTACTTTTCTCGGTGTTTACCAACTTCTATTGACAACGTTACAATAATTGTGATCATTTTTAATTCACTTGCCAACTTTTCCCCTCGCACAATCCGGTTTTTCAAATTTGGATAAACCAGTCTTACAAGAACACGTAATGGGTCCTTTATACATAGCAATTGCAAATTAGAGTTGTCTTCCATCTGATGAGTGCTTGATGGCAGTTTTGCAAACTGAGAAATTTTCTCTAATGCATCGAAAAAATGTCAAGAATTAAAAAAAAAATTCAAGCCGGAAAAAATTGCGTGAATTGGAATGTGTGTGTGTGTGGGGGGGGGGGGGGGGATAAAAAGAAAGAAAGAAAGGAAAATCCTGTAAACTGGAATGCTTGAACTGGCAGCGTCATAAAATATAACTGATGCTCACGTGACTTTTGGTAATTAGCTTTGTCACCACGAATACATTTGAGACTAGTTTAAAATTAGTTTCTTCGTCGTTTTATCCATCCGTTTATTCATTTGTTTGTGTGTTTGTTTGTGTGTTTGTTTGCTTTGCTTTGTTTTGCTTTGCTTTCCAAAACAAGTGTGACTGCTCGCGTTCAAGCAAACAGGAACCAGAAAAAAAAAGAAAAAGAAAAAAGAATTTAGAACGCGTATTTAAAATACAACCCGACAAGACAGGAGCAAATTTTCGCCCAACTGGCCTTTGTCAAGCGTAAGATCACAAACGAACAAACACCAAATTAAAAAATTGGGAGAAATTTTGTTCGTTTGTGATCTTACGCTTGACAAAGGCCATTTGGCCGAAAATTTGATCCTGTCTTGTCGGGTTGTATTTTAAATACGCGTTCTAATTCTTTTTTCTTTTTTTTTCTGGTTCCTTTTTGCTTCACTTTCCTTTCCTTTGCTTTGCTTTGTATGATTCTTTGGTTCTTTTGCTTTACTTTGTTTAATTTTGTCTGCTTCTTTTAAAACGTCAACGTAGGATGACAGTTTACGTCATTTCAACACCGAGTTATTGCTCTATGGCAAGCCCATCACTGTGAACTGGGGAAAAAAAAAAAAAAAAAAAAAAAAAAAAAGGCCAAGTTTATAGTTAAGGTTTCAAGACCATCTCCGACTCACAGCTTTACCTGACATAAAACAAACGAACTAAAACCAAATGGCGGAGCGAACCTCAACACGTTCTAGAGGGCCACGCCCCAACAGCTACACCCAGCCTGGGCCACGCCGAAACAGTCTGAACAGAACGGCCCTGCCGCGTGACTCAACCAGCAGCAGTCCCAGACGCAACAGTTATACCCGACCGGGGTCCAGAGACAGTTTCGGTGACATCAAGTCTGGAATTCGCAGATCTTCGTCAGGGGCCAGCTTCCAACGTCTTTTGAATATAGCAGGTACGGTATTTAGAAGAATAAGTGGGATGGAATGCTGCCTATAAAAAAAAATTTTTTTTAAAAGACTATCCCCCCCCCCCCCTAGCCATTTGAGTGTCGATTTTAACCAGACGTCGGACATATAAGGTACACTGGTACAAGTCTGAACGGTTGTTACCCATATTTGAAGGCATGTGCCTTGCCGCATGGCGTTGGCGATCATGTTCCTCCACATAAATATATCCTTTGTCGCTGCAAGCACTTCGCCCACCCTCTCTGTCTTCATCCACTGCGGAAGTCCGTCTAATATTTTCTCCCCGGGTCTACCTGGTGCTCTTTTTGCCTTCAGCTTTTCTGTTGTAACTAGGTGCTTTAATTTCTCTTTGCCTCATAAAAATGTCCTATAAAGAAAAACAAAGGAAACGACACAGTGATATAAACTTGAAAGGTCATGACCCTTTTGGGGGGGATGTAATATAAGGTTGAATGGCTGTGGCCCATTTTGGGACCTCGGGTGTATACTCGTAGTGACATAAAATTTGAAAAGTTGTGGCCGGTTTTGGGGGAGTAGGTTATAGTGATATAAGTTTGAATGGTTGTGGCCCATTTGAGGGGGAATAGGTTATAGTGATATGAATTTGAATGTTGTGGCCCATTTGGGGGGAGTAGGTTATAGTGATATGAATTTGAATGTTTGTGGCCCATTTGGGGGGGAGTAGGTTATAGTGATATAAGTTTGCATGGTTGTGGCCCATTTGAGGGGGAGTAGGTTATAGTGATATAAGTTTGCATGGTTGTGGCCCATTTGAGGGGGAGTAGGTTATAGTGATATAAGTTTGAATGGTTGTGGCCCATTTGGGGGGGAGTAGGTTATAGTGATATAAGTTTGAATGGTTGTGGCCCATTTGGGGGGGGGGGGGGTGGAGTAAGTTATCATGATATAAGTTTGAATGGTTGTGGCCCATTTGGGGGGGGGGGGGTTAGGTTATAGTGATATAAGTTTGAATGGTTGTGGCCCATTTGGGGGGGGGGGGTAGGTTATAGTGATATAAGTTTGAATGGTTGTGGCCCATTTGGGGGGGGGGGTAGGTTATAGTGATATAAGTTTGAATGGTTGTGGCCCATTTGGGGGGGGGGGGGTAGGTTATAGTGATATAAGTTTGAATGGTTGTGGCCCATTTGGGGGGCGGGGGGGGGGTAGGTTATAGTGATATAAGTGTGAATGGCTGTGGCCCATTTGGGGGGGGGGGGGTAGGTTATAGTGATATAAGTTTGAATGGTTGTGGCCCATTTGGGGGGGGGGGGGGTAGGTTATAGTGATATAAGTTTGAATGGTTGTGGCCCATTTGGGGGGGGGGGGGTAGGTTATAGTGATATAAGTTTGAATGGTTGTGGCCCATTTGGGGGGGGGAGGTAGGTTATAGTGATGTAAGTTTGAATGGTTGTGGCCCATTTGGGGGGGGGGGGTAGGTTATAGTGATATAAGTTTGAATGGTTGTGGCCCATTTGGGGGGGGGGGGGGGTAGGTTATAGTGATATAAGTTTGAATGGTTGTGGCCCATTTGGGGGGGGGGGGGTAGGTTATAGTGATATAAGTTTGAATTGTTGTGGCCCATTTGGGGGGGGGGGGGGGTAGGTTATAGTGATATAAGTTTGAATGGTTGTGGCCCATTTGGGGGGGGGGGGTAGGTTATAGTGATATAAGTTTGAATGGTTGTGGCCCATTTGGGGGGGGGGGGGTAGGTTATAGTGATATAAGTTTGAATGGTTGTGGCCCATTTGGGGGGGGGGGGTAGGTTATAGTGATATAAGTTTGAATGGTTGTGGCCCAGTTGGGGGGGGGGGGGGGGGTAGGTTATAGTGATATAAGTTTGAATGGTTGTGGCCCATTTGAGGGGGAGTAGGTTATAGTGATGTGAATTTGAATGGTTGTGGCCCATTTGAGGGGGAGTAGGTTATAGTGATATGAATTTGAATGTTTGTGGCCCATTTGAGGGGGAGTAGGTTATAGTGATATAAGTTTGAATGCTGTTGCCCATTTTAGGCCGAATTAGGTTATAGTGGTATAAGTTTGAATGCTGTGGCCCATTTTGGGGAGAATTAGGTTATGGTGATATAAATTTGAATGCTGTGGCCCATTTTAGGACGAATTAGGTTATAGTGATATAAGTTTGAATGCTGTGGCTCATTTGGGGCCGGATTA
>JAPXFY010000018.1:51117754-51322754 GCA_030674185.1 Monoplex corrugatus | reverse complement strand
ATGATTTGCCTGCTTGTTTTAAAGAGTGGATTAGATATATCGATAAAGTCAATACACAGGCATGTACTGAAGCAGCATCATTCGTGACTAATATTACAGCTAACAGAATGACTAAAGAATTAGACGATTCGTCTCCCTGATAATCATGTATGATTTGTTTCATCGTTCCATTCACATATTTCGCTCCAGACTGCCCCATTGTCACAGATCATGACTTAAATCACGAGCAGTATTAAGTTGTAGTTACTGTAATTATTCGTAAAACATGCCTTGCTGTCGGCTTCTGCGAGAATGGAGGTGATCCACTGCCAAGGTCAAGGCCAGTGATCTGCTGTATCCAGTCTTATCTTGTGAGAGACCTTAAATGTATGAAATTAAAATTACGGTCATATTGATGATTATGAGTGTTCATGTAGTTTATGCCTAATATAGCTAAAGAAAGCCAAATAATGAAATTGCATTTGAAAGCTTGACGTTCTACGCTTTATCTGTTGACCTGTCACCAACTCACTATTTTGTAGTTTATGTGGAATCATTTGCCTCATTGACTGGTTGACCAAACTGAAACTGGAATGAAACACTTAACAAATGAATAGAATGTGATTTTTTTTTCAGTTATGAGTGTGATTGAATTTATTGGAATGTAAATTTAATGTTGGTTCACTTGATCTCCTAATACAGCCTGCTAAATGAGATGAAGTATTTCCTTCTGAAGGTGCATGACTTCAGTGATAATGTTTCTGCAGAAGAACAATGTATGCCCAAGACTATACCAGTTAGTTTTGATGTTGCTTCAGACATTCAGTCACACTCACTTAGAAAGTGATGTAATAATCTAACAGCTGGTAAGTTTATGTCATTGTGTGTTATGACACAACCTGCATTTACAGTTTCTAACTTCTAAGACTAAGAGTCATTCGGAATCACTAACTTGTAAGGTTCTGCCTGTCTGTGACTGTTAGACTGTTACAGTGGCCAATATTCATGACTTTGTGAAAGAAAAAAAAATTGGGAAGTATGTATAATGTAGCATTCAAGATTACTAATAGTTTCACTATCATTGCAGTACCGTTGCTAGTGATTGATAATTTTACAGACAGTTCTCAGTTTATAGTTTTTATGTATTTACTGAATAGAAGGTTGGGATTCAAACTCCATCAATCAGAACAATTATTATGGGATTTTTTTGTCAAGCTCTTACCCAGAGTTTAGTGTTTTTGCTATGGACTCATTGTGAAGATTGGGACCATACACTGATACAGTCGAGTCTTACCTACTTTATGATTATGGACATGAGGGTATTGCTGCAGATTCCTGACTAACACTTCAGGTGTCTGTATCACTCAGATGTGGTTGATGTATGTGTGTTTGTGTGTTCATTATTTCTTTTAATGTCTATTCACATATGTGTTTTTAGACGATGTGTGTGTGTGTGTGTGTTGTGTGTGTGTGTGTGTGTTGTGTGTGTTTTGTGTGTGGTTGTCGTATGTCTGTGTGTGATGGTGTACATGTTCACTAGTGCAGTATGTCTATGTGTCTGATGGTTATTGTACTTAGAAATTTCATGTGGTGTGTGTGTGTATATATATATGTAGATGGCTAGATAGATAGATTGAGGTCAGAGGATCTGTGATCATAGTCATCAAGAGTACAGACATGCAGACACACACAAAGATACACACATGCACATGTGTGCTGTTAAAAAAGGTTGGTAGTGTCTATTGGTTAGGTCACTTCAAAGTAATTCTTTTTAAGCAAATGACTTAAGATGCGATAAATGGGCAACAGAATTTATTGTTGATAATATTTATATTACATATCATTTCTTTTTCATTTGTTATGCTATAGAATTTCTTCAGGTGTTAAAGTGGTGACTATCCACAGGCTACAACACATCTCTACAGCATCCCTGTAACAACTTGTAACCGTAACAGTTCTAGCATCGGAAAGGACCTTGAAGCCTTTGAGGCATATTTTTGGCAAGGAGCAGCAGACCAGTTAAACTCTTTATTTTATCTTTCAAAAACATTACTAGGGTCGAGTGCAGGTAAGCCAGAAGCTCGTAATTAAGCAGTTTCAGAAATAGCTGAGGCAGACCATCTGGCAGAGGAAAATAGACTGCCCTCTGGAGGAATCATTCGCTTCATTTCATCTGTCTGTAACCAAATAAACGAAACAGGTAAAGCAAACAAACAGAAACGTTTCCTCGGGTAGAGTTTTAGATTTTTGTTGTGTAACTTCAGTTGTCGAAAATGTTGAATATGATGAAATCGTAAGTTTTGCGCAGAAAAGAGAACTAAATAACCAAGATGAGTCACGCTTAAAACAAATAATTACAGTTCCATCCTGAATCCATGTAAAATGTTGTATCTGATTATTGAGAAATGGCCAGTGACCCATGGAAAGGATGCTTTATGTACCTGTACACAATGGAGGTCCATGGAAAAAAAGATATGCCAATGAATAGATCGAGTTGCCAAGATTTTTTTTTTTTACATCTTAAAAATGTAGTTACCATTTCTGGGTATGCTATAGTGTGAACAACGTGTCTACCTTTTTCTCTGTCTGCTGTCCTGTTTTTGCTCTCTTCTTATTGGTTTGTCAGTTGTTCATTGTTGTGTCTAGTCCATACATCTGGAACAACCCTCCCCTGTCTCTGTGACAAATATGAAACTCTTTTTCCCTTCAAGTGTAACTTATCCTCCTGTGGGGACGCTGGGGGGGCTCTTGCAGTATAAATAGTATCCCCACCTTCTGGAAATTCTGTGCCAGAAATTTCCTGTTTTCTGTCACTCTCTTTGCTTCTTTCTTCCTCCTTTGCTTTCTCAGTTTCTGTCAGTTCTTCCTATTATTTTCTGCCTTGCTGGTCCATTCATCTGTATGTCTTCGATAGAGTCTAACGTACTTTTCTCAGGATTGATAATTCGGTACATGTATTAAGTGCATTTTTGGCTTTAGGGAAATGAGATATGTGGATGCAATTTTAGGTAATTTAGGCCCTTTTTTTTGATGTTTTAGTTTCCTTTTTTAGGTTGTATTCAGGTATGTTTTTTAAATCCTTGTGCGATGAATTGGATGGAGTGGTCAATGCCAGGGCATTTCCTTGGATTATGTGCACAAATGCATTTGCTATGTGTGCTTCTTTTTCTTTTTCTTGTTAAAGTCTTGTGTATGTTTTGAAAGGGTCATAGCCGTGATATGGCTCTACACAGTCAGTTGGGCTTTAAACAAAAAGAACAGAACAGAAGTCTAACTTATGTTTTTGTCCAGCTGTAATTCCCTCTCCCCCTTCCCAATAGGCATGTGTTTGACTGCTGTATCTTTAAGTTGTTTTTGTTGCCATCAGTGAATGTTTCATTGAACAAATATGTGCAACGCATGGACAGCCCTCTTTGCTTGATGAAAGGAATATCAAATGGCTTCGGGAGCTTCGAAGGTGATTGTCCGGAGAGTGTCGAGGGATTATTGCTTCAGGTCCCATCCACACCATCGTGGTGTTTCTTGCTAACTTTGATTTGATATGATATATACATCAAGGTTTATTGCCTTATGAATGTATAACTGTCAATATCATTATCATTATTCAGTTTTTCTATCACGTGTTTGTTTTTCTCCCAATTCATCTGTAAGTCTTTGCAAAGTTTTCCTAGAATGTCATCATATCAGTAAACTGAATAATGGTAGTACATGGTGTTGGTATTGGTTATATCATCTTTCATGACACTAAAAGTTAATTTCATGGAGATATATGAGCACACAGTGGAGAAGTGTGTTGAAAACACATGAAGTTCATCTGCATCAACAAAACTTGGAAAGTCTCAGGCCCACTTGAAGTTTCATAGATGATTTCTTTACTTCAGACTTTTTTTTGCGTGTGGGTATTTACACTACTGTGTTCACCTGACAGTACTGGCTTCAGCTAGACATTCCTCACACTAAAGCCTGCTTCCTTCAGAATCTGAGACCAAAGTTTTACTCCACAGTAATCCTGTATGCTTTGTAGTGAGAGGACAAAAGGCAAGTCTGACACTAACATGAAGAAACTAAAACAAAGAACCCCAACACACAAAGAATGTTTGGCCAAGTCACATGGTGTGACTCATCATGGTACAGTACTGTTACACCTATCTCATGTGAAGTCCAGTACATGTATCATTGACTCTTAATGCAGACAAAGCAGACTGAAAATTGCACAAAATGTATAAACATGAAAATTAGATTAGTGAGATTTTCATCCTCTCACATAAAAATTGTGATCTTGATATTTTTCCTTACCTACTTTGTTCTGATCCTAAGAATTATCATAAATACTGAGATGGACATTCTGTCGGGTTATTTGCCAGTCTAAATTCTTTGGTAAGATAATGTATGTTCGTATATTTTGGTTTTCATCTGTAGGTGACAGATTAAATGAAAGTGCTAGCACTTCCAACACAGTACAATTTATCCATTGTGAAAAGTCTATTGATGTTATCATCTCACTGATAGAATGTTGATTTTTAACTGTTTGACTCTCACACCCTGTCCACCAGCATCCTGCATTGTCAACCATGCTAGCAAAGCAAAAACTTGAACTTTTGCAGTTGGCGTATATTGCGTGGGAGTCAGAGGGTTAATGTTTGTGTTGTAAAATTTAAATCAAATGACTTAAACAACAACAGCAGAATTTCCCTGATGTTTTTTTAAGTAGGAGAAATGAAGCAACAGGGTAGTTCTTTTTTTTTCTTTTTTTTTTAAACCTTAGTTTTGTGTGTGTTTGTGTAATTCTGTCATTATTGTCATTTGTGTATACTTTACAAAGGTCCTTGGCACTTGTCATTTTTTTGTAAATTGAATATGTGTTGTCGTTCTCTTTTCAGGTTTCTTTTTTGTGTTGTGGCCAAAGCTGATGAGAAATAAGTGAACTGTTTGGTTGTTCTTTTGTTTTTACTATCGCCTGAAGTGAAATATTTGTATAAACAAGCTCATCTGTACAGTTGTACTTTTGTTTTTACTGTTGCCTAAAGTGAAACATCTGTGTGTGGTCCCAGGCATTGCATTGATGTAAAGGACAATGAGTTGACTGCTTTATGATTAAGTATTATTTAATATTTCATTGTGTTTGAAAGTGTAAGTCATGTTCATACATGCGTATGATTATGTTGGCATGGATAGGTGCATCAGAAACTTCTTTCTTACTTATTTCTATGCACATAAACAAATACCACACTGCGCACATATCTGCACACACGTCTGCAAATATGCTGTCACACATACACCCCCCCCCATACACACCCCATACACCACCCCATACACACACACACACACACACACATACACACACACACACACACACACACACACACACACACACACACACACACACACACACACACACACACACAAATCTTTCATTTCAAAATGTATGTAAAAAAATGCGATACTCCTCCCTATATCATTTGAGATCGATTGTTGCTCTGTTTGTTTTCATATTCAACTAAATGTTTTGAAAACAATACATTTGCAGTGAACAATTCACACTGTGTCCTCATTGTTTATTTAACTGCAACATACTATGTTCTATTTTACCAAAAATGTTCACACACAAAAGCTACTCTGAAACTCATTTTTAAAAAGTAACATCATGTCAGATTTTGATTTTTGAAATTTCAGAATCACTGGTTCACAGTCCTGTTAATGCATCACTTTAAGTTAGTGAAGTTTGTATTTTATTGTTAATTTTCCCTTTACATTGTTGATGTTAGCGCTAAGTTTTCGTTCCATTTTTCTACTTTCCCACCTACTTCTGTCTCTTACTCTGTCTTCCCTCTGCCCCCCAACACAACCTGCTGAACTGTCATCTCCCAAGCCTTTTTTTTCATCTAATACCACTCATACTAATCATAGTGAAAAGATCTTAAATCAAAGAACACACACACACACACACACACCACACACACACACACACACACACACACACACACACACACACACACACACACACACAACACACACACACACACACACACACACACACACACACACACACACACACACACACACACACACACACACACACATACACACTGAGGCTTTAATATACATAACTTTTTGTTCAGATGTAATTTTGTTGTATTCAATTTTTCAGGACAGCGGAGCTCAGAAGATGACGATAATGAAGACCGCCTTACGGTGGATGAGATGGTGGTGGTGGAACGACCCATTCTCACTGAGTTTGATATCGAACAAGGTTTTGAGAAGACAGAAAAGACCCCAAGAACCCCCCTGACATGGATGAAGAAGAAAGCTAACAAGTGTGTGTGTTCCTGTTCATGTGTGAAAGGCTTTCTCTTTCAAGTCTTTCCCTTTTTGCGTCTCCTGCGAGGCTACAGTCTAAAGTCTGATCTGCCGTCTGATATTGTGGCTGGATTGACTGTTGGTATCATGCACATTCCTCAGGGTATGTATAATCTTTTCAGTTCTCTCTGTATGTGTATAAGAGTGGTGTGTGTGTGTGTGGTGTGTATGTGTGTGTGTGTGTGTATGTGTATGTGTGTGTGTGTGTGTGTGTGTGTGTGAGTTTGTGTGTGAATAGGGATGTGTGTGTGTGTGTGTGTGTGTGTGTGTGTGTGTGTGTGTGTGTGTGTTTGCTTGCATGCATACGTGTGCTTTCTGTTTGTGTGTGTGTGTGTACATTACTGTGTATGTGTTCAATGTATGCATACATGTATAGATGAATGCATGTATATGTATGCATATATATACTGTATTTTGTGTATGAACAAAACTGCAAGCATTCATATATGGAGGTATTTATGTCTTTGCGTGTACATGTGTGTATTTATGTGTGAGTGCGTGTGCATAAGCATGTGTATGTGTCTGTCTCTCAGACATTGTGTGTGTGACAAATAATGAAGATATATGCTGAGTGTGTGCATGTGAGTGTGTACATAGAGACTGTTGTATTGACCAGTTAATTGCCTCGTCTGAATGTTAAAACTACACTGTGCATCACCCCAGCATACATTTTGAACCTATTCAAATAATACAACACATGCTGAGTGTATGAGTGTGAATATAATATGAGACAGAAAGAAAAAGAAATAGGAGCGGGCCTCAGTAGCTCAGTTGGTTTGAGCGTCGGATTCACATGCAGATGGTTGTGGGTTCGAATCCCGGGTTGTGCTACATTAAAACTGGCCTTCTCACTGTCCCATCTTAGCATCATTGTTGTTCTGGTGGTGTCAGTATAGAATTAGATAGGTCCCATTTCCCCTACTTCCCTGGGATGGTTATCCCTGTCGGCCTATCACCTGAGATGGGTGTCGGCGTAAAAACTTAACAAACAAACAAACAAGAAATGGGAATATCAGAATCAGTTGTGTTGATTAATTGATTTCATTGTCTAGATGTTAAAAACTATGCATATCGATAAATTTTGTCTAGATGTTAAGACTATGCTAATTGATTAATTTCATTGTCTACATGTTAAAACTGTGCTAATTGATTAAGTTTATTGTCTAGATGTTAAAACGATGCTAATTGGTTAATTTCATTGTGTTCATGTTAAAACTGCTGATTGATTAATTTTATTGTTAGATGTTAAAAGTATCACTTCATTATATACTTTGAACTTTCTTTTTAACTGATTTGAAGCTCAGCACAGACAGGCTTAGGTTTGACCGTAAAGGCTGAAAAATGGCCTAATTGTATTAAATACCTCGCTCCGCCACCTTTGTTTTATTAACCCTTTGACTCCTGCTACCTATCCACCAACTGCAAAAACTTAACCCTCTGACTTCCACACCCTATCCACCAACTTCCTGCAGGAAGCTGGTGGATAGGGTGAGGGAGTCAAAGGGTTAAGTTTTTGCTTTGCTAGCATGGTTGACAATGCAGGATGCTGATTGACAGGGTGCAGGAGTCAAAGGGTTAATTTTCAAAATACTTATTTAAAAGAGCCTCACATTTTTAGTGTTTCACCATGATGGTCTTGATTGTTCATTGGCAGATATTAGTTAAATTCGATTTGAATGTTTGGCGCCGCAGGAAGACTTGTGATCAACACATTTTTCGAGACAGAAAATATATGTGTAGGAATGGAAAGTGTAAGACTGGTATAAGATTATTTTAGTGGTATTTCTTCATGATGTTTTGTGTTTGGTTGGGTGGTGGTGGTGGTTGTGTTGTTGCCAGATTTTAATATTTGGGGGGCTGCTGGGAAAAAAAAAAGATTTGGACAGGAAATGGGGAAACTTTTTATAAAGTTTATTTTTTCACTTATGGTGCTGAATATGTAAAGCCAGGTGTTGTTGCGTAAGGAGGATGTTGATGTTTGTTTTTCCATTTTGAACCATCTTACAGTGTTGTATAGCCCCCGGCAATAATTCAAAACCAAACAGCTACCCTAAATTTGATAAGCTTCAACTTACATGTTTTCTTGAAATTTTTGTTTCTTCAGTGAGTGCTTTTTTGATCTTTTGGACCTGGTCTTTCAAGCACTTTCACATGTACATGGCGCAAGTTGGGGTTACTTATTATCTCGGTGTTTCTTTGCATGTTGTGTTTGCTTTCCACTCCAGCCGGCACTTAAACTGAACAGATATGGTGATCTTTTTTGTACTGGATTGAGGGGAGGGAGGGAGGGAGGGATATTTTGTTGTTTATGTTGGCCCTCTCCCAGAGAGCTTCAAGATTGATTGAGCATTTGTGGAGGTAGTTCGGCTTTTCCCCATCCCCTCTTTCTACCCCCCCCCCCCTTTTTTTTTTCTTTCTCTGTAAGTGCCTGCGTAAGAGTAAGGTCTCTGACTAGTGTAGATCAGCTGGCTACCACACTGTCTGTTCTTAAAAGACTTATTAACTTGCTTTGTTTTAATGCACTTTTAGAATATGTATAAATGGACAATTGTCTATAATATAGTTTTTCCTTTCTGACATTATCATAGTTAACCCTTTGACTCCCGAATCCTATCCACCAACTGCAAAAACTGAATCCGTTGACTCTCTCACCCTATCCACCAGCTTCCTGCAGGAAGCTGGTGGATAGGGTGGGGGAATCAAAGGGTTTAGTTTTTGCTTTGCTAGCATTGTTGGCAATGCAGGAAGCTGGTGGACAGA
The DNA here is from genome assembly GCA_030674185.1 of Monoplex corrugatus. Taxonomy (NCBI): domain Eukaryota; kingdom Metazoa; phylum Mollusca; class Gastropoda; order Littorinimorpha; family Ranellidae; genus Monoplex; species Monoplex corrugatus. Next base: position 51,313,658 of record JAPXFY010000018.1, on the reverse strand, counting down.
GTACGGGAGTCAAAGAGTTAAGGTAATGATTATGCTTTGATTGTTATAGTATGATTTTGCTTCCCATATGGTGAAAGTAGTGAGAATATTGTGTATGTGATTGTTTTTGAATACCACCCACCACATGGCGGTCATATGCTGTCCTCAGGAGGTTTGATGTTGTTCGTATGCAAAAGTTTGTCTGTTTTCATGTCTGAGGGTAATACCCCACATGATGCTGTATATAATATTAATAGAAATTAATTTAGGCTTGTGTACCACATGTATATAGTTATTGTTTTGTGATCTAGCTTTCAACAGAGATACTTGTGTGTAGTCTTGGCATCAACAACAGCAGCTGTAGCAGCTGCAACAACAACAACAGCAGCAACAACAAAACCCACATAATCAAACAAAACGAATGAATCATATACAAAAAAAGAGACTTAAAGTGGAGGGGCTGCTGTCTACACCTACTCACAACACTGAGAAGAGATTATTCGTAGATATCATTCTGATGTACAACCTCTCCTTATAATGACTAGACAGGACAGGAAGAGAGACCTGATCACTTGATAAGATTGTGATACACAGAGTGACAAGTCATTATCCATCAGATGATAGGATCCTAGTCATCCATGTGCCTTAGACAGCCTGCATATGGCTTCATATTAATACCAAAATGTATTAGTATGTTCGATTTATTTAATTAACCATCGTATGATTTCCCTTGGTGCATTTGTGCATGCTTCTGAGAAAACATTGTTTGGAACAAATACCCCCCCCCCCCCCCCCCCCCCAAAATAAAAAGAGAACACAACATAGACCAAAATTTAAAGGTGTGAGAATTGTCTTTTTTTCCTCCATATGTGGGACAGGAGTAATCAATATTGTGTTGTCTTTTTTTCTGTATTGTGTTTGTTCAAACTAGATTTGTATTAAAAGTGCACACAAATCACGGGTTCTGCAAAGATGCTTTTCTTATTGTGTGACAGACATGTGTAATGTTTTGTATTGTTTCCACAACAGCCTTATATAAGGTTTTGTATTGTTTCCACAACAGGCATGCTTAAGGTTTTGTATTGTTTCTACAACAGCCATGTATAAGGTTTTGTATTGTTTCCACAACAGGCATGGCCTATGGTCAGCTGTCTACACTTCCTCCAGTGTATGGTCTCTATGTCTCCTTCTTCCCTGTGATATTGTATTTCTTCTTGGGTACCTCCAAACATGTCTCTGTGGGTGAGTAAACTGTCTGTTTTTCCACTGTGGGTGACTCATCTGGGTCATGTTTATTGAACATTCAGATATGTAGCTGTTTAATCCTTTGACTCCCGCACCCTGTCCACCAGCTGGGAAAACTTTACCCATTGACTCCCTTACCCTATTCACCAGTTTCCTGAAAGAAGCTGGTAGATGGGGAGTCAAAAGGATTAAGGTTTTGCTTTGTTATCATTGATGATGATGCAGGATGCTAGTGGATAGGGTGAGGGAGTTAAAGGGTTCATGTTCAGAGAGTAGATATGTTATTCACACAGTGGAGTGTGTGGCCTAGTGCATAAAGCTCCCACCTAAAATGTGAAAAGTAAGATTTGATTCCTGTTCAGACAGGGGCTTTTCTCTCTCTCCTGTAGACCTTGGATGATGAACTGGGTGCTAGTCTTTCACACTGCTTGCTTGGATTTCTTGCTAAACATGTATTTGTCTTTCTTTGATAACAACGAGCTGGACAGCAGAAGGTCCTCAGAGGAGAATCTCCCATCAAGCGGGGATTTCTCCTCTGGACAGCAGAAGATCCTCAGAGGAGAAACCCCCACTTGAAGGGGGTTTCTCCTCTGAGGACTTTCTGCTGTCCAGGTCTCCCAAGAGTTTCTTGCTATTTGCTAAACATGTATATTTGTCTTTTTTTGATAACAAGTTAGATATTGGTCTTATGGTTTTTCTGACCGTAGGTTTTGTTTCTTTTGGGGTATTTCTGTTTTCGTATTTTAAATTATGTATGTATGGTGTTTGTGAATTTGAGTTTTATTATTTGGTTGACTTGCTGTTGTCCTTTTCTACTGTAAGCTTGAACAGGAAGGGTGTGTGTGTGTGAGCTTTTGTGTGTGTTTGTGTATGTATGTGTGAGTGTGTGTGTGTGTGTGTGTGTGTGTGTGGTGTGTGTGTGTGAGTATGTGTGTGTGAGTGTGTGTGTGTGTGTGTGCACACTTGCATTTGTGTGTGTGTGTGTGTGTGTGTGCATGATTGCATTTGTGTGTGTGTGTGTGTGTGTGCATGCATGCATGTGTGTGTGTATGTGTGAGTGTGTGTGTGTGAGTATATATTTGTGTGTGAGTGTGTGTGTGCGTGCTTTTGTGTGCATGTGTGTGTGTGTGTGTGGCGCGTGCTTTTGTGTGCGTGTGTGTGTGTGTGTGTGTTTGCTGATCTGTGAACATGAACTGGAACTTAATCGACAGGTACCTTTGCTGTGGTCAGTCTAATGGTGGGGTCAGTAGTAGACAAAGGGTTGACCGCCAAGGGCATCATACTACGGACATGGAACGAAACTGTAGAAGACAATGGCAACATCACATATCAGATCATGAGTAATGGCGCTGAAGTTCTGGAGGCCAAACTGGGTTTTGCCATGGCTGTCACATTTGCTGTAGGGTTGGTGCAGGTGAGTATTGTCTCTGTAGTACATGCTTGTGTTTTCCTGTTTCCAAGTGTTTGTCTTGGTAGCATGCATTTTTGTGGGGGTGCGTCCATTGATTGGTGTAAAAAATGCAGTTAAAATAATCTTAACCTACAGAATCCAGTACTGTCATTTTCATGTACACACACTCGCTTATGTGCAGTCTCTCTTTCCCTTTCAGTTGTGTCTCTCTCCCTTCTTAGTTCCTTTTGTCTTTCTGTTTCCCTTGACCTCAGCCAGTTATATACATATGCTCCACTGTAGGGAAAGCCCTCCACACAATGTATATAACACACGCGCGTGGAAACATCCGTATGTAACTGCATTATCGACCGTCATCATCATCACCATCATGTATGTGTGTGTGTGTGTGTGTGTGTGTGCATGCATGTGTGTGTGTATGTGTGAGTGTGTGTGTATGAGTATTTGTGTGTGAGTGTGTGTGTATGAGTATTTGTGTGTGGTGTGTGTGTGTGTGTGTGTGTGTGTGTATGTGTGTGTGTGTGTGCTTTTGTGTGCATGTGTGTGTGTGTGTGTGTGTGTATGTATGTGTGTGTGTGTGTGTGCAATGTTTGCACACACACACTCACACACACATCACACACAACACACACATGCACACCCCACACACACATCCAACACAACACACACACACTACAATGATGATGATACACATACACAGTCACATACAACCATACACACGTGTAAACATTGTGTGGAGCTTTCCTACATGAGCATTACATACGGCTAGGTCAAGGGACAGAAGACAAAATGAATGAGATGGAGAGGCACAATAATGGAACATCATGATGTAACTGCTTATCGACTGTATACAATATGAACTATACATGTAGCACAACATCTACACATGACTGCATGTATCATGACAACAAAACTAAGAAAAAAACACATTATGCAAACATCTACACATAACTGCAGTACGTAACATAAACATACATGTATGCAAACATCTACACATACTGCAGTACATACAACATAAACATACATGTATGCAAACATTACACATAACTGCAGTACATACAACATAAACATACATGCATGCAAACATCTACACATAACTGCAGTACATACAACATAAACATACATGCATACAAACATCTACACATAACTGCAGTACATACAACATAAACATACATGCATACAATCATCTACACATAAGGATAACCAGTACATACAACATAAACATACATGCATACAAACATCTGCATATAACTGCAGTGCCAATCACCCCTCACACATCTCCTACCAATCACCCCGTCACCCACCGACATCATCAGGTTTGTTGGTAGCCACCTCAGCAGACGTCACAACAGCTCTTCTCCATTTACTCCAGTCTTGACTTTTGTGTGCTAACTTATAGACTTTCAAACTGCTCATGTTGGTGATGCTGTTCATATAGCAAGTAGATCTAGGTGGTCGACCTGGATTTCTTTTAGCGTCAACTTTTCATGTAAAACTGTTGTCCTTAGGGTTATTTTGATGTTGTGGGTTGTGGGTTGATGTTTTTCGTTTTTCTTTTGTTGATTCCTGCCAGCAGTTGACGTTGGACTTCGAGTTTGTTAGAAATGCTTTTATTTGTTCTTTTGTTGGTCCATTTGACTCTAAGAAGCTGCTTGTAGAATCACATCAGCTGCTTGGATCTTATTTTCATCTGCTTTTGTGCATGTCCAGGCTTCACAGCCAAACAGCATCACTGGCCAGATCAGACATTTTAGAATTTTGATGTTAAGTGCTGTTGGTGTGCATCTGTTTTTTCAAATATTATAGAGTTGGTCCATTTTCTGTTTGGCCGTTCCTGCTCTTGTTTTGATCTCTTTAGTACAGGCGCCATCGGATTACTGGACAAAGGCACAAAAAAATACAACAAAACTCCTTGTATATGCACAATATCGAAGTTTTAATCAGTGTTCTCTTTCCTTATTGGTAGGAGGAAAGTAAACTTAATCAGTATTTAAACAACAAAGACATTTTATAATTTTTCCATTACCATGGACACAATAGCAGGTGTCCAAATCTGCATGTACCACCTAATTGGCAGACTTAACCCTTTGATTTCCACACCCTGTCTACCAACTGTAAAAATGTAACCCTTTGACTCCCTCACCCTATCCACCAGCTTCCTGCAGCAGGATGCTGGTGGACAGGGCATGGGAGTCAAAGGATTGAAATACCTTTTATTTACAATTGTTCAAACACATAAATATAATGGTAAAATAACAGTCAGCATCTCTGTGTATTCTAGTGGAAGGAGTCAAAAGTTGAAAAATTAAAAAATTCAGTGATAACACCTGTTGCATGCATATCTGATGAAGCTGGTTTCATTGCACTACTGTAGTGTGGGACAGACATGACTAACACTGAAATCCCCATGGTCTTGATCAGAGCATCCCGTTTGCTGTATAGCATATAATGGCTTGTTATGAACAACCCTTTGCAACTGTGGGAGTGCTGGAAACTGCCTGACTGAAATGTAATAGCTGTGACAAATGCATTATTATGTGTGCGACTGTGGAAATGATGTGCAGCATGAGAGAAGTAATTCAAAGAAATAAGTCTCACTTGCCAAAAGCTGTTCTGCATTTCTGTTTAAACACAGAGATTGAATGGTATACAGCGTTTTAACACTTTGACTCCTGCAAGAAGCTGGTGGATAGGGTGAGGGGGTCAAAGAATTAAGCTTTTGCAGTTGGTGGATAGGGTGCCGGAGTCAAAAGGTTAAAATAGTGAAAACAGACTTTGTTGCTTGTAGTTCTAGTATGGTTAAGATGATTAAAAAAAATCACAATGCTTGGAATTGGATCAGCAGATATTTCATTGTGATACAGACATAGGTTGAAACAGGACATGGGTTAATTTTTAGCATGTGACGCATATTGTTGAAGTTTCAAAAGAGAGTTGCTGTTTTTTCACTTTCTTTGATAAACTGTTGCTCAACACAGTTAGATGATTTGTGTGTATAGAGAAATACACAGATAACTGTTGTGTGAAGTGTATTTTGCTATCCCAAAGAGATGTGCAGACTAACCACCAGTGACATATCTTAGATTTTGCCACCATTTTATCACAAACATCCCCCCCCCCCCCAAAAAAAAAAAAAAAATCACATTGTAGAAACTCCTGTTTACAACAAAACTTCTTTATTTCATTTGACAAACGATGAAAAAATATGAGATAAACATGACAGACCAGTATATCATGAAAAGTTTGCAAATCTGTTTGAGAATGCGCACCCCTTTCTCAGCCTATTGTTTCCAGTACTGTGGAACTGCACAACTAATAAATGAAACGTATAAACAAGTTTCCGCTTATCTGTGTAGCAAGTATGTCATTAGCAATATCAACTTGGAATTCTTGGTCAGTACATGTCACCATTTGACATGTGTTTTACAGTTGTTTTTACTGCATTTTACAGTTGCTTTTACTAGTGTTTTACAGCAGCCTTCAGAATCATTTTACAGTTACCTTTATTGTTGTTTTACAGCAGCCTTTAGAATCATTTTACAGTTACCTTTATTGTTGTTTTACAGCAGCCTTTAGAATCATTTTACAGTTACCTTATTGTTGTTTTACAGCAGCCTTAGAATCATTTTACAGTTACCTTTATTGTTGTTTTACAGCAGCCTTTAGAATCATTTTACATTACCTTTATTGTTGTTTTACAGCAGCCTTTTGAATCATTTTACAGTTACCTTTATTGTTGTTTTACAGCAGCCTTTAGAATCATTTTACAGTTACCTTTATTGTTGTTTTACAGCAGCCTTAGAATCATTTTCAGTTACCTTTATTGTTGTTTTACAGCAGCCTTTAGAATCATTTTACAGTACCTTTATTGTTGTTTTACAGCAGCCTTTAGAATCATTTTACAGTTACCTTTATTGTTGTTTTACAGCAGCCTTTAGAATCGTTTTACATTTGCATTTACTGATGTTTTCCCTTTACTGATGTTTTACAGCAGCCTCCAGAATCGTTTTACATTTGCATTTATTGTTGTTTTACAGTTCCCTTAACTGTTCTTTGCCTTTACTGTCGTATTGCAGCTGCATTAAATTTGGATTTGCAGTCATCTTCATGGTTGTTTTTACAGTTGCTTGACTGTTCTTTCGCATTTGCCTTTGTACTTGCTTTGTAGAGGCAGAGCAGTCGTCTTCCAACCTGCCTGCACGTTTGCATGGGTGAAAATCATATTCAGGAAACTTTATATATGCACACAGCTTCAGTCCACCCAGCTGTGAGAGGATGCCTGCCCTTCTTCAGAAACTGGAAAAGTAGAGGAGATGGGCGTGTCCCTCATCATTCTGACCCCAAGAAAAATTGAGGTCTCTATCACCTCACTCCCGTGGCTTCCAGTCCACCCAGCTGTGAGAGGGTACCTGCCCTTGTTCAGTAACTGGAAAAGTAGAGGAGATGGGCACCTCCCTCATTATTCTGATCCCCAGAAAAATTTTGGTCTCTACCACCTCACTCCTGTATAACCCCACAGTCTTGGGGCAACCTTTACTTCCCCCCCCCCCCCCCCACCACTTTTTTTTTTTTTACAGTTTCATCAGTTCCTTTTACTGTTGTTTTGTGGTTGCCTTTAAAGTAATTTTGCGGTTATGTTTACAGTTGTTGTTAGGGATGCTGAGATTGGGCTTTCTGACGGTGTACCTGTCAGACCCTCTGGTTAGTGGCTTCACTACGGGGGCTGCCTGTCATGTCTTTACCTCGCAGATCAAACATATCTTTGGTGTACACATCGACCGCTACTATGGACCTTTTAAACTTATCTATGTAAGTATGTTTTTACTCTTTTGATGTTTTGGTTTCTCTGTGCATTTGGTTTAGTTTGCTCTGACTTTATTTTGGTTCTGTTTTGACATATAATAGTACACCACATCATTTAAGTACTTGCTAGAATTGTTCTTTTGGTTTGAGATTTGTTTTGCTTGGGTCAAAAATCTCTCTTTCAAAAGTTACATCTGTGTGTATGACTAGTATATGCATACATGTATGTGTGTCTGGTGCATTTATGAATGTGTGTGTGTGTGTGAGCGTGTGTGTGTGTGTGTGTGTGCATGTGCGTGTGTGCATGTGCGTGTGTGTATGTGTTGTGTGTGTGTGTGTGTGTGTGCATATGGGGTGTGTGTGTGTTGTGTGTGTGTGTGTGTGTGTGTGTTGTGTGTGTGTGTGTGTGTGTGTGTGTGTGTGTGTGTGTGTGTTTGTAAGGGGAGGGACTAAGGAAAGGAAATTGGACCAGAGACAGTGGATGTGAATGGTCACACAAAATTGTACAGATTTAAATCACATTCCTGTGACCCCTCCCAAAAAACTAAATGAAAAAAACACAGACAAATGTGCTCAGTATTATTACCCCTTTATTGAAAAAAGAACCACAAACAAGTGTACTTAGTATTATTACCCCTTTATGATTAATGTTCATGATATGAAATACTGCTTTTTGTATCAGTATTGCACCATTGGATTCTGTCATCCTTGTTACAGTCTTACCGTGATTTCTTCGTCAACATCCCAACAACCAATGCTGTGACGTTGATAGCGTCACTGGTGTGTATAGTGGTGCTTGTGGTGGTCAAGGAGTATATCAACAATAACCCCAAGATCAAATCTAGGCTGAAAATGCCTGTTCCTGTGGAGCTAGTGGTGGTGAGTAACTCATCGAGTGACTTTTAAACTTTTCCTTACAATGATAGACTGAAAAGTAAAGATTGTCCTACATTGTGTTACATTGAGCATTGAAGTGAAAGAAACCTTGCCACTCTCAGGTCATTTTCGATTGAGGATTGAGGTAAAAGAAACCTTGCCACTCTTAGATCATGTTCGATTGAGGATTGAGGTAAAAGAAACTTTGCCACTCTCAGATCATTTTCGATTGAGCATTGAGGTAAAAGAAACCTTGCCACTCTCAGATCATTTTCATTGAGCATTGAGGTAAAAGAAACCATTCCACTCTCAGATCATCTTCGATTGAGGATTGAGGTAAAAGAAACCATTCCACTCTCAGATCATTTTTGATTGAGTATTGAGGTAAAAGAAACTTTGCCACTCTCAGATCATTTTCAATTGAGGATTGAGGTAAAAGAAACTTTGCCACTCTCAGATCATTTTCGATTGAGGATTGAGGTAAAAGAAACCTTGCCACTCTCAGATCATTTTCGATTGAGGATTGAGGTATAAAAAAAAAAACTTGTCACTCTCAGGTCATTTTCATTTGAGGATTGAGATAAAAGAAACCTTGCCACTCTCATTTTCTGGGGGCTCTTTTCATACATCTTAGTCACTGCTGTATATAAATGCCTAATCTAGAACAGGGTCAGATGTCTATGTAACTATGTGTCAAAAGGTGTGGAAATGAAGTGGACAGAATTCCATAAAATAAAGCTGGTTGTTCATTTTATCAGAGTATGTTATTGTGTGTGTCTACTCTTTTGGTACATTATATGTCACACATCAAGTCTTTTGACATGACAGGGTCCGTTCAAAAAACTTTTTTTTAAAAGCAGTAAGAAGTCACATGTTCAAGAAACTCATCAAAACGAAGTGTACTGATTTTTTTGGTTGATTGATGAGGACACAAGAAGTTTAAAAAATCCTGAGTTGTTTGACGTAGTTTTGTGCAGAAACAGTGACATGGTTATTGTGACACTCTTGAGGTGTTGTAACATGCACCTTTGCAGCAGTCCTTTCCTCCAGTTCTACACAGCCAATCCTTCTGGTAGTTTATGAGTTTGAAAGAACAATCTTTGCCTTATCATCAGTAGTAATAAATCTGGCATTCCTGTGTTGTGACAACCTGTATCTGGCCACTGATTATGCCTGTTGTGAGCTTCATTTTTTTAGAGGGCTGTTTATGGTCAGATCTGTGATTCATAAATGTATATATCTGAACAGTTTGTGTATGAAAATGATTTTTCTGTTTGTCATATCTTTGATTACTCACAAACATATTCCAGATAGACTTCTTGCGTATCAAGTCTTTGATCAGTCACAAATATTGCTTTTTTATTTTTAATGATCATCGCACTTAGATTTCCTTTGAGCTGTCCTTTTCTTTTTTCATTTTACTTTTGTCCCAATTTTCTATGCCACCTTTAATGGCCACAAAAGTTAGCACAGGTTTTACATTGTGATGATGATGATGATGATGGCAATGAGGATGATAATCATGATGCTGTAGAGTTCCATGTAAGACTGAGACTGCATGACAGGGCTGTGCTCTACACTTATGATCATACTATGATGTTCGGTTTATGAGACATTTTGTATGTATATGTGCAGTCGTAATGAATACTAAAAACCTTGTCAGGTGACTTGTGCCTCTTGGTGTTGACCAGGTTGTGCTGGGAACAGTGGTTTCCTATTTTGTGAAACTGGAGGAAGTATACGATGTCCAGATTGTCGGGGATGTACCTGTTGGGTAAGTCATTCTCTTGTGCCTTCTGTGTACAAAATTATTGACAGACAGACTGCTTAAAGCAGTCAAAATGGACCTTGATGCTTGTAGATCTAGTTGTTTGTAGATCTAGTTGTTTAACCCTTTGACTCCCACACCCTGTCCACCATAATCCTGTATTGTCAACCATACTAACAAAAGCTTAACTCTTTGACTCTCTCACCTTATCCACCAGCTTCCTGCAGTAGCAGCAACAAAAACTACTATTACAGTCAGCAGATTGTATATATGAACTGTGGCAGTGGTTTGTTGCAGATAGCAGATTGTACATATGAACTGTGGCAGTGGTTTATTGCAGATAACATTGTACATATGAACGTGGCAGTGTTATTGCAGATAGCAGATTGTACATATGAACGTGGCAGTGGTTTGTTGCAGATAGCAGATTGTACATATGAACTGTGGCAGTGGTTTATTGCAGATAGCAATTGTACATATGAACTGTGGCAGTGGTTTGTTGCAGATAACATTGTACATATGAACTGTGGCAGTGGTTTGTTGCAGATAACATTGTACATATGAACTGTGGCAGTGGTTTAGTTGCAGATAACATTGTACATATGAACTGTGGCAGTGGTTTGTTGCAGATAGCAGATTGTATATATGAACTGTGGCAGTGGTTTGTTGCAGATAACATTGTACATATGAACTGTGGCAGTGGTTTGTTGCAGATAACATTGTATATATGAACTGTGGCAGTGGTTTGTTGCAGATAACATTGTACATATGAACTGTGGCAGTGGTTTATTGCAGATAACATTGTATATATGAACTGTGGCAGTGGTTTATTGCAGATAGCAGATTGTACATATGAACTGTGGCAGTGGTTTATTGCAGATACATTGTATATATGAACTGTGGCAGTGGTTTGTTGCAGATAACATTGTACATATGAACTGTGGCAGTGGTTTGTTGCAGATAACATTGTACATATGAACTGTGGCAGTGTTTATTGCAGATAACATTGTACATATGAATGTGGCAGTGGTTTATTGCAGATAGCAGATTGTACATATGAACTGTGGCAGTGGTTTATTGCAGATAACATTGTATATATGAACTGTGGCAGTGGTTTATTGCAGATAACATGTATAATGAACTGTGGCAGTGGTTTTTGCAGATAACATTGTACATATGAACTGTGGCAGTGGTTTATTGCAGATAGCAGATTGTACATATGAACTGTGGCAGGTGTTATGCAGATAACATTGTATAAGACTATGGCAGTGTTTATTGCAGATAACATTGTACATATGAACTGTGGCAGTGGTTTATTGCAGATAACATTGTATATATGAACTGTGGCAGTGGTTTGTTGCAGATAGCAGATTGTATATATGAACTGTGGCAGTGGTTTGTTGCAGATAGCAGATTGTATATATGAACTGTGGCAGTGGTTTATTGCAGATAGCAGATTGTACATATGAACTGTGGCAGTGGTTTGTTGCAGATAGCAGATTGTACATATGAACTGTGGCAGTGGTTTGTTGCAGATAGCAGATTGTATATATGAACTGTGGCAGTGGTTTGTTGCAGATAGCAGATTGTACATATGAACTGTGGCAGTGGTTTGTTGCAGATAGCAGATTGTATATATGAACTGTGGCAGTGGTTTGTTGCAGATAACAGATTGTATATATGAACTGTGGCAGTGGTTTATTGCAGATAGCAGATTGTACATATGAACTGTGGCAGTGGTTTGTTGCAGATAGCAGATTGTATATATGAACTGTGGCAGTGGTTTGTTGCAGATACAGATGTACATATGAACTGTGGCAGTGGTTTGTTGCATATAGCAGATTGTATATATGAACTGTGGCAGTGGTTTGTTGCATATAGCAGATTGTACATATGAACTGTGGCAGTGGTTTGTTGCAGATAGCAGATTGTATATATGAACTGTGGCAGTGGTTTGTTGCATATAGCAGATTGTATATATGAACTGTGGCAGTGGTTTGTTGCAGAATCCCCCCTCCCAAGGTCCAGCAGTTCCTGTATCTGAAGGATGTGGTGTCTGACTCTATAGCGCTGGGCATCGTCGCCTTTGCCATCTCCGTCTCCATGGCCAAAATCCTGGCCAAAAAGCATGATTATGATATTGATGCCAATCAGGTCAGCTCTTTTTTCTTGCCATCTTCAATGTGTTTTTCCAAAAATCTTGATGTCAAATATGCAGGCAAAACAAACAGAAAAATATGCAACACAAACAAACAAACAAACAAACAAACCATGAAAACAAAACAGATCAAGAACTTTTGTAATCAATTAAACAAACGGAAAATATGACTGTTGATTTAAATAAGGTCAGTATCATTTTACCAAGTGCTCTGCAAAGATGGTCTCAAAACCACAATGTGTGGAAGTGGATTGGTAGACATTGCTAATCTAGGGCCAGATTTTTAGGAGTATAATTACTATTCACTCTGTCTGTCTGCTTTACCTTTTCCAACTCTGAACAGTCATGCATCTGTGTGTGGAGGCCACTCTGATAATTTTTATTGTACGATTGATAAGGTGAGTGTTTTTCCACAACCGGAAAGTCATAGTGGGATAAGATGGCAGAAAGCCTCACTATCCTGTGGTCAGCTTTGTTGAACAGAATCAGGTACCCATTTTTAAGGACAGACTACAAGCTGACTCACAAATTTCTGGAGCCGAATAGCCAGACCCAGATTTCTGGCATCCATTTGGACAGGCAGACATTCTACCTGTAGTCCATCCAGAACTTTCCCCTCTCTTTGTATTGGCACATGGCTGTGATATTGATCCAGTCATGTTAGTGTAATTTACTCTCTCTCTCTCTGTGTGCTCAGTAAAAATAGGATTGTGACATTGATCCCAGGGAGGTTAGTGTTGTAACCAGTACAACTGTGATGCTGATTACTGTCAGATTGCTGTCAGCATTTAGTCTGTTGGCAGTGATTAACATGTTAAGGTGTGGGGATTCTTGTAGGGAATGATTGATGAGTTTGTCCAAGAATGAAGTGCATTTTCAGGGAACTTTGTACTTGCCCAGTCAGATTGTGATATAGGTCTTGGATAAGCTTCCTGTTACTAAATCTTCATATGATGACTTTGATTCTGCGCATGTGTGTGTGTGTGGGTCTGCGCGCGTACATGTGTGTGTTGTGTGTGTGTGTGTGTGTGTGTGTGTGCGCACGCACGTGCTCATGTTTCCATTTTCCATTAAATTTTTAATTTGATTCTGCGATTAAAATTTATGCAAATACCTATTTTTCATATGTGCGTGTGTGTGTGTGCGTGCGGTGTGTGTGTGTGTGTGTGTGTGTGTGTTGTGTGGGGTGCGCACGGTGTGTGTGTGTGCATGTACGCGCACATGCACATGTTTCCATTTTCCATTAAGCTTTTAGTTTGATTCTGTGATTACAATTTATGCAAATACCTATTAGTTTTCATGTAAACTGTTGTTGATTGACTCCAAATACTTCTCAGGTGCTGTGGATTACTCACAGCATATCTGTCACAGTGCATGCACACCTTGTTCATAGATATGTTAAATTAAATTTCTTGTTCAAGTCAGGGATAATTAGCATCATGGTGTTGTTCAGAGTGTCAAGGCCTGTGACTTTTTGTATGCAACATCTGAAATATTGAATGATACGGAGACCAAAGGCAGTATGGAAGAGTTTGGCAGTTGCTTTTCCGCCCTTTAAAAAAAAAAGATTAATTTTCATCCTAGGATGCGAATCTTAAGTGTATGACAAATTGTCATCTGCAGGAGCTGCTTGCGTACGGCATTGTGAACGTTACCAGTTCTTTTTTCTCTTCTTTTTGTGCTGCTGCCTCTCTGTCACGTAGTCTGGTGCAGGATAACGTGGGAGGCAAAACTCAGGTATGTTTTCTAAATCGCATTTTGTCTTTTTGTTGTTGTGAAACAGATTGGAAGTAACTGCCTAGTACGTGTTCTTTTTGTTCATTGTCTTGGAAGGTTAATTCTCGGGAGTAATGTGGTGATCTTGTGCAATTGTCAAGAGTAATGTGGTGATCTTGTGCAATTGTCGAGAGTAATGTGATCTTCTGCAATTGTCAAGAGTAATGGTGATCTTCTGCGATTGTTGAGAGTAATGTGGTGATCTTCTGCAACTTCTTCAATTGTCGAGTGCAGTGTGGTGATCTTCTGTCAGTTGTCGAGAGTAATGTGGTGATCTTCTGCAATTGTCAAGCGTAATGTGGTGGTCTTCTGCACTTGTCGAGAGTAATGTGGTGATCTTCTGCAATTGTCAAACGTAATGTGGTGATCTTCTGTAGTTGTTGAGTGTAATGTGGTGCTCTTCTGAAATTGTCAAGCATAATGTGGTGATCTTCTGCAATTGTCGAGAGTAATGTGATGCTCTTCTGCAATTGTCAAACGTAATGTGGTGATCTTCTGCAGTTATCGAGAGTAATGTTGTGCTCTTCTGAAATTGTCAGGCATAATGTGGTGATCATCTGCAATTGTTGAGAGTAATGTGGTGCTCTTCTGCAATGTCAAGAGTAATGCGGTGCTTTTCTGAAATTGTCAAGTGTAATGTGGTGATCTTCTGCAGTTGTCGAGAGTAATGTGGTGATCTTCTGCAATTGTCGAGTGTAATGTGGTGATCTTCTGCGATTGTCGAGAGTAATGAAGTGATCTCTGCAATTGTTGAGAGTAGTGTAGTGATCTTCTGCGATTGTCGAGAGTAATGAAATGATCTCTGCAATTGTTGAGAGTAGTGTAGTGATCTTCTACGATTGTTGAGAGTAATGAAGTGATCTCTGCAATTGTTGAGAGTAGTGTAGTGATCTTCTGCGATTGTCGAGAGTAATGAAATGATCTCTGCAATTGTTGAGAGTAATGTAGTGATCTTCTGCGATTGTTGAGAGTAATGAAATGATCTCTGCAATTGTTGAGAATAATGAAATGATCTCTGCGATTGTCGAGAGTAATGAAGTGATCTCTGCAATTGTTGAGAGTAATGTAGTGATCTTCTGCGATTGTCGAGAGTAATGAAGTGATCTCTGCAATTGTTGAGAGTAATGTGATGATTTTGTGCAAGTCCATATAGTTCCTCTGATAGGTTCTTTACCAGATGATGACCTGGTCATTATGGATTCATTGAAATTAATGCCAAATAAATATTTATTGTGAAGTAAATGAATCTTTATAGTAACATCTCTTAGTCAAATGTAAACGATAGTTTCTGTCAATCTGATTATTGTGTTGAATGCCATCCAACTGGGAACATATACATGTGAAGTATAACATTCATATGTTGGACCCCTGATATTTTTCAGTTACAGTATGAAGTTGTCATGTTACTTTTTATGGTATGGTGAGTGTGTGTGTGTGTGTGTGTGTGTGTGTGTGTGTGTGTGTTTGGTATGGTGAGTATGTGTGTATGTATGTGTGTGCATGTGTGTGTGTATATGCTGGCATGCAGTCAAGAATATGTAGTCATATGTGTGTGCTTATTCTTTCTTTCTTTAATTTTAAAAGTAACAGAATTGGAATGGCTGTCACGTCAATTGTAGTCATGTTGACTTTATTCAGTAATGTTGATTTTATTCAGTACTGTGCTGTTATGTACTATACTTGTCAAATCAGTTGCCGTCATGACGTGTATGTTGATGATACTCAGGTGGCTGGGTTGGTGTCTAGTGCTCTCCTGTTGGTTGTATTCTGGTTCTTGGATCCTACTTCAGGACTCTGCCTAATGTGAGGGTCTTTTTTGTTTTCTGTTTCATTATTGTTATAGTGTTGATTCAAGTACAAAATCACAGGAATAGATTGATTATGGTACATGTCCATTTACAAAATCAAAAGAATAGATTGATTATGGTAATGTTCATTTACAGAATTATAAGAATTGACTGATTATGGTACATGTTCATTTACAAAATTATAAGAATAGATTGATTATGGTACATGTCCATTTACAAAATTATAAGAATAGATTGATTATGTACATGTTCATTTGCATGCAGTCATATGCTTACACTTTGAAAATAACTTGTGTAACTGTGTTTATGTAACATCACAGAATTTGATTCCTTTGTGTCACGATTTGGGGTTCTGATTTGTTATGATCCATACTAAGTCTTACATACTTTCTCTTAGAATTGATTATTAGGTACATGTATGTAGTGTATTTTTGGCTCTAGGGAAATGGGATATGTGGAAGCAGTTTTGGGTAAATTAGGCCCATTTCTGTATTTGCTGAAGTGTCCTTAGTTATGCATAAATTTGTATTCAGGTATGTCTTTTCCCTGTGTGATAAATTAGAGTGGTCAACACCAGGGGTATCTTCTTACATTATGTGTGCAAATGCATTGATATGTGTACCTAATTTTCTTTTCCTTTTCATTTTTCCTGTTGAAGTATTGTGTATTTTGAAATGGTTATAGCCCTGATATGGTTCTATGCAGTTGGCTGGACTACAATAAAAAAAAAAAAAACAATAATAAAAATCAATGGAATTTATTTATAACCAAATGAGCTTAGTTTCATTGTTGTTTCTTTCGTAGGTTTTTTTTTTTCTTGCTGTTTTTCTTTCTTTCTTTTTTGTTGTTGTTGTGAATTGTTTGACTGAAATCACTGTTCATATTTTTCAGTGTATTCTGGCAGCTATCATTGTTGTAGCCCTCAAAGGGATGTTTAAACAGTTTGCTGAGCTGAAACGACTGTGGAACATCTCTATCATTGATTTTGTAAGTGTTTCAATTTCACCATTGATGTTTATATTATGGGCCACATGCAGAGCGATGAGACTATTAATTTTAGTTATGTAATTTGATTGAATATCAAAACTTGATGTTGTTGTTGTTGTTTTCCCAGTACCAATGTTTTTATATGTTGTGTGAAATTAAAGCTGTTAGTGCTAAACAGAAAAAAAATCAATTGTTTGGTGGGGGTGGGGGGGGGGGGGGGGGGGGGGGAGTATTTCATAGCCAGCTTGGTTTTTATAATTTTCTGTTATTTTCAACTAATGTCAGGTTGATAAGTAAATTCATGTTTATTTTTCAGTCAACAAAATTTTGCACTAAGATAAGAAGTGTAGTTGAAGGTGTATTTAAGTTACAGCTTTGCTGTTTCAAGAAAGGACTGAACAAAGAGTGTTCTAGAAATGAAGATGCTGCATTTTGATTTTAAATGAACAGACTGATCACTGAAATCTTGATATGTGTTGATAGTACATTAGTAATCCTTTGACTCCTTCGCCCTACCCTTCTTGAATTATCAACCATTATAAGTAAGCAGGAAATTTAACCTTTTCTGACACAAACCGTTTTATGGGTCATAGTAACGATAAGGAATGTTTTTCTCTGGTGTTGTAGCATTGAAAAAGTTAACCCTTTCTTTTCCGCACTCTACCCGCCAACCACAAAAACTTAATACTTTCACTCCCTCACCCTATCCATCAGCTTCCTGGATGAGGGAATGAAAGGGTTAAGTTTTTGCTTTGCCGTCATGGCCAACAATGCAGGATGCTGGTAGATAGGGGGAGGGAGTCAAAGGGTTAACAGAATGGTGAGGAACAGCTTGTGAAAGTTTAGTGATGTTGTTGATGTTTTGTGATGTTGCAGTCAGTGTGGTTGGTGTCATTCCTGGCCACTGTTTTGTTGGATGTCGACTTGGGTCTTATGGTGGGCATCATCTTTGCTCTCCTCACTGTTATTATCCGTCAACAACGGTGAGCCTCAGCTAATTTATCTGTCTGTCATTTACATTAAAACTTTTGACGCGCTTAGTTTAGCGCTATGTCAAAATAACCTGCTATTTATCTGTATGCTGCTTTTGTGATGACTGTGTGAATGGTAGAAGTTGACGTGCTCACACCCCGTACTTCTACGTAAGGCCTTATCAATAAACAAAAGATTCAGTGTGTTTAATATTCTGTCCTTCTGGATTTTTGTTTTTCTCTGTTTATGTCAATGCTTTGTATTGATACGAATCGTTGGAAAATTTACAAAGGTAGAAATAGAAAAGTAGCATGAAAAATGGGTTGTTTCTTCATTTTGTTGAATATTTTATCTTTTTGTCCCTCTGTCTCTCTCTGTATATGAGATGCACTGTTTGGAAGGCTTCTTTGGGAAATTGATCAAGTCAGACATGGAAGATTGATATGAAAAATGACTGGCTTATATGAGTATAGAGTGGCCTAGAAACCAAAAAAATATATGTCTGATAAAAGTCACATCGTTGTAAACCATTTTGGATTGCTGCCATCAGATTGATGTTTCATGCTTTAAAATGCAAATGTGTGCACACAAAATCCAGCTTTTATCTCAAAATTCAGTTCTTGAATACAAGTACCAAAAATTAATCAACTAGGTTCTGGGGTAAGAATGTTTGTTCTTTCCTTTAACGTCTCTTCACTCTAAGTGATGTTTGACAGTGATAGACACATAATTATCATTGTAAATCACAAACAGACATGCACACACACACAGACACGCACACACACAGACACACACACACACACAACACATACAAAAAAACTTTACATTCTTTCTCTCTGTTGTAAATTTTCTCTCTCTCTCTCTCTCTCTCTCTCTCTCTCTCTCTCTCTCTCTCTCTCTTTCTCTCTCTCTCTCTGTCTCTCTCTCTCTCTCACATACACACATATGAAAGAATGTGTGTGCATGTTTATTCATGTCTACTCTTGAAAAATTCATGTGATTGTGAGTGTGTGTGTTCATGTGAGAGGGGGAGAGAGAGAGAGAGTGCGTGTGCATGAGTTTGTGTGTGTGAGAGAGTGTGTGTGTCTTTGTGTGCTTCTAAGTAAAATTTGTGGTGTGTATATGTGTGTGTGTATGTATGCTTGGGTGTGCATATGCCTGAATTTGTGTGTGTATGTGTGTGTGTACGTGTGTGTGTGTGTATGCAGACCACGGGCATGTTTGTTGGGACAAGTTCCGGGCACTGACCTCTACAGGGATATGTCAGTCAACAAAGCTGTGAGTTCCATGGCCTGTCTGTCAGGATTACAGTACTGGGCCATCCACTTGTCTGTAAATGTATTAGGATAAAGCATTGAGCGCATGTCATTCTGTGCACTTTTAGCTGTCCAGTATGGCTGTGTCTGTAAATGATTGTATAATGAGTAATGGAGTAGTACAAATCTTCGAAAATTCATGTTCCACACCTTATAATCATGAATTACTGTCAGGAAAATAACACACAGAGATAGAATGAATGATCATGCTGCTCACTCTGTGGAAGCCTAAACTAAGCCTACATGGCTCTCCCCATAATTATTTCATGAATTTAATTTAAAAGTTATATCACCAGAGCCATATCTTAGCCCGTGAGTAATAATTCATCTCTGGAATCCTCTTGATTCTCAATCAGATCAACAGTCATATAAACTATTCAGTATTCCCCTCAAAAGTATTTCATATAGTCTTATATTGTAAAACAAAGGTTTTACCATACCTAAATCTTTGTCAGTGATTGTTAGCATGGCTCATTACAGCCATGATTCATTGCCATTAACACCAAGAGACATTACCCTGAACAAGCCGACAGGTTAAGAGAGAGAATTTGAAGGTATTCTCTGCATGTTTATTCTGGTGGTGTTGTCAGATTTGATACTGGAAACCACACTGAAACAATGTCCTTTCAATAGATGTAAACAATGAAAACTGATGCATGACTTCCAAGAAATAGTGATTTTAGTCTTGTCTAAACAAAAGGTTTATCAAACCACTATCAGTGCTAAATAGACATAACACAGTCACGGCGCACAAATCCGAGATACTTTAGTTGGCCACTTTCTGCCGGCTATTAATAGTGCGCCCCTTCCCTTCCACTCTCCACACCCTTTTCACCCGTCCCTTTATCACTAGTGTGGGAGCACAAAGACGCGCTACACTGATGGACTTTGGTCGACCCTGCCTGGCTAAAAATAGCACACGCAGGCGACGCCGGCTCGCAACTAAAGGGTGGCAGAATGGCTGGGAAAATGCAGCCATGCAGTGTTTATGCTTAAAATAAAAGTAACTATAACTTCACCCTGTCACAGTTTGTAAAGATTGAAAAGTCACCTGTGAAATAATGTAAAAGGAATCAAAATGATTGCATGGATTATAAAATATTTTTCATGGAAATGAGTAAATATAATGGGAATGATTTTGTGATCATCAGCCTCATTGCTCTGTAGGTCTGGTAACAGAATAGTGATAAAGATTTTTGTGTTGCAAATATGAAAAACAATAGGGTAACTGAAATACTAAAGATTTTTTGTGTTACAAGTATGAAAAAGAAAATGGTAACTGGAATACCAATGATTTTCATGTTGCAAATATGAAAAAGAAAAAGCTCACTGACTGGAATACTAAAACTTTTTGTGTTGCAAATATGAAAAACAAAAGGGTAACTGGAATAAGGAGATAAATATATTTACAGAAAAAGAATAAATGTGTGGTAATGATTGATTTTCTTTTTCTCATTTCTCAAGGCTGAAGGCCTGGACCATATCAGGATCTTCCGTTTTGAGTCTGCACTGTTTTTCGCCAACAGCGAATACTTCAAGACTTCAATCTACAAGATGACTGCTGACCCTGCTGTGTTGAAGAAATTGAAGAAAAAAGCGCAGAAAGAACTGTTAAAAGTGCAAGTGGTGTCACATAAACATACTGTAGTGCCTGCGGTAGGTACTGAATGTTTGTTTGTGTGTGTGTGTGTGTGAGTGGTGTGTATGTGTGTGTGTGTGTGGTGTGTGTGTGTGTGTGTGTTGTGTGTATGTGTATGTGTATGTGTGTGTGTGAGTGAGGTGTGAGTGTGTGTGTGTGTGTGTGTGTGAGGTGTGTGTGTGTGTGTGTGTGTGGTGGTGAGGTGTGTGTATGTGTGTGTATGTGTGTGTGTGTGTGTGTTGTGTGTGTGTGTGTTTGTGAGTGAGCGTTGTGGTAGTGTGTTTTGTGGCATGTGTGTGTGTGAGAGAGTGAGCATGTGTGTATGTATGTATGTGTGTGTGTTTGTGTGTGTGTGAGTGAGTGTTTGTGTGTGTGTGTGTGTATGTGTGTGTGTGGCGTGTGCGCGTGAAATCAAAGAAACTGAAGAAAAAGCAGAGAATGAATGGTTGAAAATGCAAGTGGGTGGTGCCTTATAAACATACTGTCATACCTCTGGTGGGCACTGTATGTGTTTTTGTGAGATACTGTGTTTAGGTGTATGTGACATCTTTGTGCATATGTTTGCATATGTGTGAGAGTAACAGATGCTGTGTTTCTCTGTGTGTGTGTATGTGTGTGTGTGTGTGTGTGTGTGAGTGTGTGTCCCAAAATTGTATGTGATGCTTCCTTTAATGTTATCAGATGTTTTTTCCTCAGTTGTTGATGTGCTTTTCTCTAAATTTCAGTCTTCATAGATTGTAGTGTTTATGTATGTCCTCTTCTACAGAACTGGAAGTATGGTACTGATGCAAAATATATCGTTTTTCTGCCTTGTGGCTGCTATGATCAGTAGCTTGTGCTTATGTGCAGGTTAAGTTTGAATAAAGCTATAACTTTCTTGCCCAGGAATTTAATAATATGTACACAGCAGATGTAGTGTTCAGTTGGTAAACAGACAAAAATTTGCATTCCTGCTTGAGTACACACACATTTGGGGACTGGGGAAAGAAGGAAGTGAAATGAGAACACAGTAGTAAATGTTTTCTGTGTGTGTAAATATGAGAAAGTGTCTGAGTTTGTGTGCATGCGTGTTTGTGTGTGTGTGTGTGTGTGTCGCTGTGCCATGTAAAAAGTGTCTGAGTGTGTGTGTCTGTGTGTGTGTGAGTGAGTGAGTGTGTGTGTGTGTGTGTGTGTGTGTGTGTGTGTGTGTGTGTGTGTGTGTGTGTGTGTGGTGTGTGTGTGTGTGTGTGTGAAATTAAAGAAACCGAAGAAAAAAGCAAAGAATGAATGGTTGAAAGTGCAAGTGGTTGGTGCCTCATAAACATACTGTCATACCTGTGGTGGGTACTCAATGTGTGTTTTTGTGAGATACTGTGTTTGGGTGTATGTGTTTACATAAGTGTGAGAGTAATAGACACTCTGTGTGTTTGTGTGTGTGTGTGTGTGCATGTGGTGTGTGTGTGTGTGTGTGTGTGTGTGTGAAAGGCTCTTGCTGACACAAAAAGAGTCTCTCATGACTTGGAACCAATCTTGACATAGAGGAAAACGGTAGGATCGGACTTTGTCAGTATGCGCCTCCCTTCCCCTTGTTTCCTCTGGCTTCCCTCATTGTAGTACCTTTTGTGTCATGTGGTCGAAAAGCATGGTTTGGTTTCTGTGCAAGTCAGGGGTGTGTTTTCCAGCATCTGGACTTTTTGTTGTCTGACTGACTCGCTGTTGGTTATGTCATTGGCATTTAAGGCATCAATGAAAAACGAAGGCTCACCCTCTTGTCTGTTCTGAACTGGCTTTTGCATGGTACCTTAGATGCATTTCAGGATTTTGAGGTCTTCTTATTCGAGTGTCTTCCAGTGACTGTGAAAGTCCATCACATGCAATAAAATTGGTTTCTTCTGTTGCTGTTATTGTAACGCTGCCTTTTTTTGCTAGGACTCTAAGGCTTGTGCCCTAACCTCCCAACCTGGAGGAGCAGGGATTGTGCTTTGTCAGGTTCTACCCTTCAGTCTGTCTGGCTTGGGTGTCTCTACCAGGAACCGAAGCCCTCTTTGGCATACCTTTACAGGATTCTGAGTCATGGAAGTCCCTGTGACCACAACAAGTGGGCAATTCCTCAGGCGGTTATTTTGTAGGTGGTCTAAGAAAAGCTGGAAGACAGCCAGAACTTGGCCATAATTCAGTGATTACCGATGAACAGAATGAGTAGAAAGGACCATGTTTGCTTGGAACATTCGCCTGTCGTGTTGATCTTTAATGCTTCACCCATTTATATGAGAAATTGTGTGGTAATTGGACAAACTGGGCATAACGTCACATTTTTAATCTGCCATTTTGGGCCACGGATGAAACTAGGGCGTAACTTCACACTTTTAATCTGCCATTTCGGGCCAAGATGAAACTGACCATAACATCACACTTTCAGTCTGCAATTTTGGGCCACAGATGAAAGTGGGTATAACATCACACAACTTGCTGTTTTGGGCCAAGGATGAAAGTGGGCTTAACATCATGTTTTTAACCTGCCATTTTGGTCCGAGGAAGAATCTTGGCCCTAAATGTCAGATTAAAAACTTATTGTTATGCCCAGTTTGTGGAGAACTGTTGAAAGAATTGCATTTTTTGCGTTATTGCCAAAGTGATAAAAATACTAGAGACTCAAGCATTTGGTAATTCAGAGTTATGATGCCAATTGGTTTGTGTCTTCACTACATTGTACAGGTAGAGAGTGCGCCATCAGAAGCCACTACTGACAACAACGAAGAGAATCCAGCAGACCCTGCAACAGGCACCTCCACAGAACCTGTGGTAGACAATACTGATGCAAATCAGAACACCAACTTGCTGAGTAACGTGCCAGATGACATGCCCATAGTCCTGCCAACGGTGACTGATGTCTACTTCATCATCATCGACTGCACCACCATGGGTTATGTGGATTCAGTGGGGGTCAAAGTTTTGCAGCAGGTATATGGCATGTTAACCTGTATTTCAATAACCAGAAAAACATGAAAATAGAATCAGAATGCGTGTTTAATATAACCAGACAAGATGCATTCTGATTCTATTTTCATGTTTGTCTGGTTCCTGTTTGCTCGAATGCAGGCAATTGCACTTGTTTTGGAATATGTTTTTCAGTGTTTGAACATCAGTTTTATCTTGGTGAATATTTTTTCAGGCGTCCTTGATTGTCTTGATTGTAGCAACATGTAAAAGAAAGTAGTAAAATCAAATGAAAAAGAAAACAAGGTGGCGGAAAGTTTTCAATTTTAAAGAATTTCTGTTTTTAATGCCCTTCACACTCTTTTATTAACCCTTGAACTACCGCACCATGTCCACCACCATCCTGCATTGTCAACCATGCTAGCAAAGCAAAAACTTAACCCTTACATTCCTTCATCCTATCCACCAGCTTCCTGCAGGAAGCTGGTGGATAGGGTGAGGGAGTCAAAGGGTTGAGTTTTTGCAGTTGGTGGATAGAGCATGGGAGTCAAAGGGTTAAAGACCTCTAAATTATGAGAATTGACATTTTGTTTTATAAGAGCATTCAGCTCTTTTGAAAGTTGCAAGTTACTTCTCAGGAATTGTTGAATAGTTTACACATGATTGCACTGGTAGGTGTTCAGTTTGAAAGAAATTTGACTTGAATGTTTCAGATTAATTGAAGAGAAAAGAGTCACCAGTCTTTCAGTCTTTTTTGTCTTTTTTCCTTTGTTAGTGTCATGCAGAATTTAAAAATCTCTGTGAATGTGGGGAAAAGACTGCCTTACAATCAAACACGATACAGTTTAGCATATATTCATGTGATCATTTTTTTCTGAAAATGAATATTGTTTAAAAATGTCTATACATTTGTAATGCTTGTTCATGTGTGTGCTTGTATTTTAAATTGTTTGTTACAACTTGTGCAGGTGGTTACAGAGATGAGAAGTTACTCTATCCAAGTGTTTTTTGCTCACTGTAAAGGTTAGTATGCCTTCTTTGTTGTAGTTAGCCAATATCTTAGGAAAACATGAAGAGAACAGGATGAGAGTGAGATGACACAGTATACTTGTGTTCTTTCTTTAGCATAAAGGAAATACAGAGTATTTGTGTAACATTTGCTGTCGCAATAAAATTGTCTACTTTTTGTTGATTTTAGGGATTTTCAAGTACTGTGTCTGTTGCAGAATAGCTTCTGATAAAGTACCTAATAATTGGAACCAGCTGATCTGCATGTGAGGTTTAGTCAGACCAGAAGTATAAATTTAGACCTAATATTTGTCGAGTCATTGCCTTTAATTTGTCTATGTGTGTTTGTTGGTGTTGTTAAATCATAGATTCAAACTCAAGAGCGCATCATGTGTCTGTCAGTTTGATAGTGTTACTCATACAGAATGATTAACCCGTTGACTCAACCACCCTGTGCATCAGCTGCAAATACTTAACCCTTTGACTCCCTCACCCTATCCACCAGCTTCCCGCTGGAAGCTGGTGGATAGAGTGAGGGAGGCAAAGGGATAAGCTTTTGCTTTGCTAGCATGGTTGACAATGCAGGATGCTGGTGGACAGGGTGTGGGAGTCGAAGGGTTAAAATTGTATGTCTGGGAACAGTTGATGTAAGGGTGTATTATATAATTCTATAGTCATGCCCTTTCATTAAGAGTTTGTTAGGAGTTTGTCCAAGAGGGATTCATCACACTTGAACCCTTTTGAATAGTTTCATACTGTTTGTTGTCATCATTTGTTGCTATAAACATTCTTTAGCTAGATCTTTTAATCCTGAACTCCTGAAGAACTGTATAACTATTTCAGAATCTGTTTATGTTACATCCCTGAATTGTCATCTTTTAGTCATTCCTTCTTTGTGGTTGTATGTGTTTTGAAAATAGTATTGTACTCATTTAAAAAAGTAATTAAAAAAGTACTTAACCCTTTGACTCCCGTGCTCTATCCACCAACTGCAAAAACTCAACCCTTTGACTCCCTCACCCTGTCCACCAGCTTCCAGCGGGAAGCTGGTGGATAGGATGAGGGAGTCAAAGGGTTAAGTTTTTGCTTTGCTAGCATGGTTGACAACACAGGATGTTGGTGGACAGGGTGCGGGAGTCAAAGGGTTAACTTTGTCTGTATGTTAATGTCTACTCTAAAAACTAAATGCCTACTCTTTAAAACTCTAGAGATGAATAATTTGTCTTTGCTCTTTCAGCTGCAGTGCGTGAAATGTTTGAGAAAACAGATTTCTACAAAACCAGTGATAAACAGTGTCTGTTTTTGACCATACATGATGCTGTGCTGTACGCTCAGCGCATGTTGGCTATTGTGGAAGGGGTAAGACTGAGAGCTTTGATTTCTTCTTCATTTTCATCTTTTCTGTCTTGTCTTCTCATTCCCTTCTCTCTCTGAGGGCTTTGGTTTCTTCATTTTTGTCTTTCCTCTCTTGCTTTCTCTTTCCCTGCCCTCTTAAAACTTTGGTTTCTTCATTTTAATTTTTTCTGTCTTGCCTTCTCTTTCCTTTCTTCTCTTTCCTTTCTTCTCTTTCCTGCCCCACTGTCTCTCTCTGTCTCCCTGTGTCAGTTCTTTCTCTGTCTTTATCTCTGTAATAATGAAACTGGAATAGAGATGATTGTAAACAAGGTCAGGTTTGTTTTGACGGTGCAGATGTTGCCTCGTATAACAACATTCCTTTGTATAGGTGAACATTCAGGCCCCTCCTCTTCTTGTTCATTGTTATCATTATTATCATTTTACGTCGCTGTCTTTTGTATTTGAGGCCTGATGTCTCTTTTATGTTGTGTTGTGAAGCTTGTTTACTTGCGTACATGCATTCAGTCACAGATGCATGTGTTCACTCATGCGCATGTACAAGTACACACACATATACACATGACACACACACAACACACCACACACACACACACACACACACACACACACACACACACACACACACACACACACACACACACACACACACACACATACACACACACACACACATATGTACGTACACATGCATACACACATCTACACATACATATACAGTCATTCACACACACACACACATACACCATACACGTACAGACACACACAGACACACATGCACGCACACCACACATACATGTGCACACATGCGCGCACGCACACACACACACACACACACACACACACACACACACACATGCGCGCGCGCGTGTGCGCGCATATGTGCACACACACACACATGCATGCACATACACATGCACACACACGCGCACACACACACACACACACACACACACACACACACACACACACACACACACACACACACACACACACATACTCACACGTACACACGCATACACACACACGCCCATACACACACACATGCACACACACACACACACTCACACACACACACACACACACACACACACACACACACACACACACACACACACACACACACACCCACACACACACACACATCCTATGACAAAGTGTTTGATATATGGATTTTATCATGGATGGCATCATGGCAGCAGGTGTCCAAAGCTGCCACATGTACATGTTACGCAGTTTACAGTACGCTGCTTCCAGTCCCCTGCTTCATCGCTTTCTGTGTGTGCATAAACAGGATTAACCCTTTGACTCCCAAACCCTGCCCACCAGCATCCTGCATTGTCAATCATGCTAGCAAGGAGAAAACTTACCCATTTGACTCCCTCACCCTATCCACCTACTTCCTGAAGGAAGCTGGTGGATAGGGTGAAGGAGTTAAAGGGTTAAGTTTTTGCAGTTGGTGGATTGGCTGCGGGAGTCAAAGGATTAAAGCTTCAAGCATCATCATCCATCTTTACTATAACATAACTTTTTTTCATCATGAAGTCAGTCAAATGCAGAAATGCAGCTTAAATTTGATTATTGAAGTGAGTACATGTTGCAGGAAGAGAATTCTGGAATGTTACATAGAACTGATAATGTTATATGGTTATGAGGCGTGGACAGTGAACACACAAAGCCAGAACAAGATTGAGGCAGCCGAAATGTGGTTTGTAAGAAGAATGTTGAGAGTTCCATGGACAGCAAAAAAAGCAAACAAGACAGTCTTGATGGAGGCAGACACAAGAAGATCATTGATAAAGAAGATTAGGAAAAGACAAACAACATTTATAGGCCATTTTATGAGGAAAGCGGAATTAGAGCACCTGGTCACAACAGGAAAGCTGAAGGGAAACAGAACACCAGGTAGACCCAGGGAGAAAATATTGGACAAGCTTGCAGGGTGGCAGAGGACAGAGAGGGTGGAAGATGTGCTTGCGGCGACAAGGGATAGAAGTGTTTGGAGGGCCATGACCAAGGCACATGATGATGCTGACATGTTGCAGGAAGAGTTCCAGTCCACTCAGCTATTAATGAGTACCTTACCCAGTCTGGGATTGGGGAAGGTAAAGCAACAAGGGAGAGGAAATGGACACAGTCCTTGTAATGCTAACCTTGGAACAAAATTTGAAGTCTCTGCCATGTCATTTCCTTATCGATTTATATGCGTTTTTGATTTTCGTGTATGTTGTTGGTTTTTTTTGGTTTTTGTTTTAGCCAGTGTTTACTTAGAATTCTCTGTCTTGTTATGTAACATGTGCTTGAATTATTCATTTTGAATGAAATTACATGTCTCTCGACTTTTATTTTCTCCTCTCTGTCTAGAAGCAAAGTCAACAGGTTTCAGGTAGTAACATTTGATCACTCACTTTTGTTGTTGATTGTTCTGCTTTGTTGATGTTTGAGATGTGCTCTCACTTGTTGCCTGTGCTTCTGTGAAATTTGACTGACTACTATAATTGAATTGTTTGATACTGTCATGAGCTATATTCTCAACACCATGTTTTCTCTAATTATGGTTTTATTAACAGTAAAGAATGTCTGCAGTTGTGTCAGTGATGAAGTAAAAATTAGGTTCAGAGTGTGAGTCTTTTCTGCCTAATATCTTAAAGGGAGATTTTCTTGTAGTCTCCTTTATATGGAGTAGTTGCATTTAGGTATAAAAGAAACTTAAAATGTTACACCTTTTTGTTGGTATAAAATAAAGATTTTGAAATTCTGAAATTTTTAAGAGGTTAACTTAAGGTGGTGCCCTCTCACATTGGGAACATGATATCAAAGTAAATGAATGTTGCAGACAGTGTATTTCACAATAATCTAAAATGCTTACATAAAAAATAGACGTGATCATTCTGTGTGTATGTGTATGTTAGGTGAGGTATGGTGGTAGACAACATGTGTTTAAGTGAAAATGACATTGAGATTTTTGAAATTTTATAATTAAGAAATGTAGCATTCTGTGGGATAGATTCTACTGATTGGAGTCCAGTTTTGAAAATGACATGAAAAGAAGTCTTAAGGCAGATGTGTAATCATGATTTAATTTGCTTTTGAGTTCCTTTTCTTAACATTTAGGAACCCTTTGACTCCTGCACCCTATCCGCCAGCATCTTCCATTGTCAACCATGCTAGCAAAGCAAACCCTTAACCCTTTGACTCCCTTACTCTGCTCACCAGCTATCTGCAGGAAGCTGGTGGACAGGGTGAGAAAGTCAAAGGGTTAAGTTTTTGATGTTGGTTGATAGGGTGTTGGAGTCAAAGGGCAAACATAATAATTGACAAAACATAACTGATCATGTGAAGTGAAATTTCTGATTATTCCCTGTGTCCCATTTCTGTCACTTCTTCTTTCTTCCTTTTTTTCTTATTTCTTTGTTGACTCCCGCATTCTAGCCACCAGCATCCTGCATTGCCAACTATGCTAGCAAAGCAAAAACGTAACCCTTTCACTTGGTCACTCTATCCACTAGCTTCCTGCAGGAAGCTGGTGGATAAGGTGAGGGAGTCAAAGGGTTTAATTTTTGCAGTTGGTAGATAGGGTGTGAGAGTCAAAAGGTTAAAGATATCTAAGTCTTTTGTATTAGAACATACTTTTATTTTGATAAGAAATCAGTAAAATGTGAACAAGTTCTTGCTGCAGAGATATCAGCAAATCTGAGTGCCTTAAAAAGAGAAATACAGTAAATGTTGTATGACTGACTTGCCTTGAAAGACAGTAATGTGAGTCTATTGATAAAGCTGTGACATCTCTCTGCTGTTTGATGCTTTCTCCTGTGAATATTATCACTATCACCTCTGTCTTCTCTGTAAGCATGAGTACAGGCATGAGATTTCTTCAGTAAAAGAAATCTTTACTCTTCCTACATATTATGTGATGTGTTTAGTTCATTATAACACTGTACCTGTATAACTAACAACAACAACAAAAAACCCATCAAGAATGATCACTTTGTAGATGAAAAATATTTGTATTTTTGGATTCAGAATTAAAGACTAACATTAACACTGAGGCTTATCCTTGCCCCATATTTTTCATAACAGGATTTCATAAGAAATTTTTAATATTTAAACTTTTTTTTTTTTTTGAATAAATTCTTCATGTTATAGTGTCATATGAGCATGACAACAAATTTTAACTTATATCAAATATGTAAACACATTTGCCAATATGCACATAACTACACATACACACGTATATACATGTACACATACAGTTAGCAGAAAGCTGATGGATAGGGTGAAGGAATCAAAGGATTAAGTTTTTGCAGTTGGTGTGGAAGTCAGAAGATTAACTACCGTATTCATTTTGTTTAACCACAGAAATAAGTGTCTAGAGCATCATCTAAAAGTAGAACAGGGACTCTAATACTCAGATGTTCTGTTTGGATATATATAAGCAAAGATGTATAAACATTTTTTAGATGCAGAAATGCAGATTTATTGACTAGTGTCAGGCTAGAGGGAGAATCCTGGTCAAATTTATTTCTGTTGTAAGTTATCGGACTGTTAATCCGACTTGATCTGTTTAGTCCATAAGAGTCAGAGCTGCAGAAGTGAAATGAGGGAAACAAAATGCCAGGCCTCTGATTTGTTTTCTTTACTTGATAAGCACATATGCTACAACACTACAGTAATTACTGGTGATAATGTTACACTGCATATTTGGTAACTTGGAGTATAGTTTCTTCTGTTTACAAGAGTTTTCTATGAAAATGATGTATTTGTTTTCAGCAGTCCTTTCATGATGTACTGTTTTAGCAGCAAGCCATAGGTTAAGTTCTTACAAACTGTTGCTGTGCTTCTCCTAGTACTTGTGTACTGATGGCTTGAGTGACTGCATATAGTGATAGTTGTACAAAGGTGTCTGCTCTCTGCCATTTATTCCAATGTGTTTGAAGCACTTAATACACTGTTTTCAATTTTTCCTATATTATATGCACATGTTGCATTTAACTGGGTATATCCTGATATTTATGTTGTTCAAATTAGAAAGGATTGATCCCAGAGGTCTTAGTGATGCCATACTTGCAAGTGAAAGCTTATGTAGTTTACAAGGCATAATCCGATGTATCAACCTTGTAAGTGAGCATGATTTTCGTCTCATGATGCACAGGGTCAAAATACATGTTTGGAAATGATGACATGTATTTGTTCCACTTCAGCAGTCCCACCTTCTGGCAATATTCCTCTTTCATTCACCTTGCACAAGATATACACAGTCACTCTATATTTCATTGCAGTTTGTTCTAGAGAGAGAACCATCGCATTTGAACACTTCTGTATGTGCTTCCCTCTTTATCAGCCGTACATGACCTGGAAAATTCTCTACCAGGACTATACAAAACCTTATGCATGGATGGTTGATGATGATGTCACTGCTGTTGCTGTTGTTGTTGCTGTGCTGCTGCATTTCTTGTTGTTTATTAATTGTCTGTTTCTGTTGTCGTAATTGTGTTCTGTTGTTATAACTGTGGTTATCTGAAATTTAGAGGATGTCTCTGAACCTCCAGGTACTTGGAAGTAATGAAAATGAAATCATTAGCTTACTAATCAACATGCTGTAAGCTTCGTGACACTGTCAAAAATACAAGAGTGCAGAACGGCCCTGAGATTTCCAATAGATTTTATTGCATTTTATCCACTCTGCAGTTAACTGTTGTTGTTTTTTTTTAAGTTTTGAGTCAAGCTTTTAAAAACATTGACTTGCTGTGTGCAGATGTGGAATAATTGAATGAAGATTTTTTGGGGGGTAAACATTTTATGCTGGGGCATAAAGGTGATTCTAGCTGCCCATTGCCTTACAATTATTGGTGTGTTTTTGTGTGTGTGTGTGTGTGTGTGCCTGGCAGTGCGTAGGCGCTTTTATGTAAACTGTAAGTATCTGTATACGCATGCTTGCTTATGTGCTAAGTTGAAAATGTTCGTGTGATTAAAGAAAGAGTAAGATGAAATATGTAGAACATGCCAACATTTACCACTGACAAAGAATGTAACTTGCTTTATAGCATCTCATTTTCAAGACACCTTAAGGTAAATGTGATGCAAAAGATGAACTCAAATATTTACAAATGTAAGAAAGAAAAAAGAAAGAAAGAAAGTTGTCCATTTGCACCCCCCCCCCCCCCCTTTTTGTTGTTGTTGTTGTTTTGTTTTGTTTTTTGTTTTGTTTTGTTTCTTAAGAGATGAAATCAGAAACTAGGATTTTATGTTGAATGGATTCTCTTTATCAATCTTGAAGCTCATGATCATCAAGCCTTTTCTGTTCTGATTTCTTCTTATCTCTTATACATAGAATGGAGATAAATGCATTCTCACTTCCAGCTGTAAATAGTGAAAACCTCTTTTACCTCTCAGAATGAGAAGACGTTGTCCAAGGATGTTGTGTCTGTCCATAGAAATCAGGGCAATTTATGCTCCGAGAAAAATCCACAATTGTTTTACTATTGTGCCATATTGTGTTCAGCTTTTTTTCATTGTCTTTGAAAAGAAAGCTGAGGTGGACAGAAGTGTGTGTGTTGTGTGTGTGTGTGTGTGTGTGTGTGTGTGTGTGTGTGTGTGTGTATGTGTGTGTGTGTGTGTGTGCGTGTTAAAATATATGACAGCAGATTTCTAGTATAATATTGTAACAGCAGAGCTCTCAGCTGTTAATGAATACAACTGGACTTTGGATTATGGATCTGCCCAAATGAGAAATTACTAGTGTATTCCTGTGATTGCTTTCAGTATTTATTAAAAACAAGTTCATGAGCCTGTATGCTATCTAAATATCAGTATCATAATTATTAATATTCAATCATTTTAGTGACCAGATATGTATTGCATTGTTCCAAAGTTATTTGCTGATATTAATGAATTTGTGAATGAGGAAAGTGAAACAAGGAATATTTATAACTAATAAAGTGAATTATAGTTTTTATAGAACAAAAACATAAATAAATCTGAATTACTTTCACCCTTTTTTTTTTCTTCTTTTTTTTTCTTTTTCTTTTTTTTTCTTCTTTTTTTTTTAAATCTTTTTATTTTATCAAGGACAATTTTTACAGATATCTCAACTTACATTAGTCATAATCTATTGTCTTAGCTATAAGAAGAACTTCAGTGATGTGAATTTGTTCTCTTTTCTAATTGTTCAGGACGGGGTCGATGGAGAAAGACTATCGTTAGAGAGCATCCAAGAACATAGCATCTTTGGTTCCACTGAAGCCAAGCTCAACACTAGTGGTAATGGAGATGTGACTTCTCCTGCCAGTGGTAATGGAAGCACAGTGAGTTTTTGTGCTTCATTTCTCTCCCACCCCCCTTCCCTCTCTGCAAAGAGTCTTTTCTTTCAAAAGTAAATATTGTACAGTAGTGTTACAAATGATATACCATTCATTCTGGTTTATATAGACAATTTGTATTGTGACAGTTAATAGTGATTAAAAGTTTTCAAATGGTACATTTTGATAAACTTCAACACAAAAAGTTACATGTTTCCTTCCACCTGTATCAACCGTCAGAATCACACCAAATCCATGAAAATACACAGTGCATCTAAGAGAATCTGATTGTGTTCTTGCACTCTCGCAACTACCCCTTCCCTTCCCCATCCCACACAAAAACACACAACATGTAAATGATGTAGCAGAAATATTAAAGCGTACAAATGAAATAACATGATAAAGATAGACGTCTTCATGGTGGTATTTTATTAGGAATGAACTCATGAATTGCAAAACTTTTGTGAACGAAAAATGTTCACAGAGCAGTGTAACATTTTCTCAGATCTTTGTCCTAATCACCTACCTTTCCCTTTCCTTCCCCACGTTCCCCCACTAATCTCACTGTTGATCATTATACTGTCTTCTGTCCCACACACATTCCTCCACTGTTGTCCCTTCTTCTAAGTACGTCCTTCTTTAGCTACATGCACTCACACACACACACACTCCCACAAACCCATAGACACAAATAAGCACATTACGATAATCCACACACATATGATTTATATACATACACATATATAATAGACATAAATGTACACACACATGTTACCTTATACATTTTCTTATGATGTTGTCTGTATTGTATATGTGTTTGAGAATTCATTTATTGTTACATTATAAAGTCCCTTGTAAATCTGTCTGGATCTCCTCATCTGCACAGTGTTTTTTAGTGATGTGTCTTTTTTATGTTTTATTTGATTTCTTCACAACAGGTTTACCATTGAAATTTGGAGTGCTCTTGCTACCCCGTTTTCTGTGTCTATGTACTAAAAGAAAATATGACTTGTGCCTCTAGATTTATGGGCAAAATGGGATAATAATTTTATCCATAAACTTGATGGCAAGTACAGGTATTTTTTTTTTAATCAATAAAGTTAATGATGACATGAACCAATATGTGTCTCTGTAAACTTGGATATTTATTATTATTTACTTCCTCAGCTTTGAGAGGAAAGCCATGTCACAATTTTTGTTTGTTTTGTTTTGTTTTCAGGGATAAACAGTGTTCTGGCTTGGAGACAGCTACTCCCAGGTCGTAATTGTATGCTGTGAAACAGACCTGCACAGTGTTGATGGGTTGATTTCAGTCGGGGACACATTGAACGAACTGAACTTGTTTACAGATAGAGCTCTTGGAACACTTGAAAGAACTGAACATCCTGTCTAGAGGCAGAGCTCTTAGGACAGATGAATGAACTGAAATTCTCCTCCAGAGACAGAGCTTGTGAGACATGAAAGAAACAAACTCCTCTTCTGTGCGTAGACACGTGAAAAATATAAACGAAACGATGATAGTGGTGATGTGATTAGTCATTATTACTGCACAGGTTCCTTCATGGAAACAAACTGAGCACAGTACAGAAAGAAGTAGAAAAGGCACACAGTTATCTGCATCAACATTATCTGCATCAACATTATCTGCATGTTATCTGCATCAACATTATCAGCATCAACAGTCTGCAGGCTTGTTGAGCCTTCATAGGTGTTGTTGGTTTTTTTTCTTCTTCTAAGACGACTTCATGATGGTATTTTCATCCTCTCCTCTATAGATTGGGTTCTTGGGATACATGAAGGAATTGAACTGATCATCTTTTGACAGAGCTCTTGCCATCTCCATTGACAGCAGATGTTTGTTTGAGTTGATGTTCTGACCCACAACATCTGCCTACCACCTCTCAAATATGTTGGAACGGTTTTTCTCTACCAAGTTTCTACAATGATTTCTTTCTACAAAGTTAATGTGTATAGTATCTGTGGTTTTTTTTTCTCCACAAAGTTGATCAGGTGATTTGTAAATGTATTATCTGAGATTGAAGCTGAATGCATATGGGCATTCAGAATGGCTTAGAAAAGAGAAAGACATATTCAAATTGAAGATTTTTAAATTTGTTTCCTACAACAGGTATTTTGTGCAGAGATTATTGTTTATTTTGCAAGAGAATTGCTCAGGATAGATTGGTGAAGGGTGGGGGGAGGTAGGATTGAAGCAGACTATGTTTTGTTTATTCTGTACTATGAATATTTTACATAGAGACTTTATTATTTTGTGAGTGAATTTCTATAGGTGGGTTTTTTTTTCATGAATTGAATAGAGGAAATTTATCTTGTCATTCCTCCTGTTACCCATCA
The DNA here is from genome assembly GCA_030674185.1 of Monoplex corrugatus. NCBI lineage: Eukaryota > Metazoa > Mollusca > Gastropoda > Littorinimorpha > Ranellidae > Monoplex > Monoplex corrugatus. The sequence continues at coordinate 51,277,990 of JAPXFY010000018.1, read as the reverse complement.
TGCATTGTGCTTTTTGAGTCCCGTCTTGTCCTAGCTTGAGAAAGGGTGTGGAATAGAATTATGTATTTAGAGTTTTACTTTGTTTCATTTTCACACTGAGATTGATCACTTGTTGTTGTTGTTGTTGTTGTTGTTGCTGCTGCTGTTGCTGCAGCTCCTTTGTTTTGTTTTATTTCACTCCTGAATAATTATCGAACATGTCATGAAGTTGTAAAAGCTGCCTAGCTACAGGATACAAACACACGTCAAATAGGAATATGTTGCTGCCTGATTTTTGTCAAAAGTTCAGAACTATTCAGAAACAAATATCAATGAAAGAAAGAAAGAAAATAAAGCAGACTGATTTTAAGACGTACACTGAATCATTAGTATTAACAATAACAAACGTAACTGGAAGAGTACTTTGAAAGTAAGATACAAACAGCAACAAAGTGACAAGGTATGCCACCTTGATAAACTTGTAATGTGTGTCCTGCCATTAATTTCAATCATCTGTGTCGACAAAGCTGATATTAAGCTCTACGGAAAATAGTTTCATTTTCAAAAGTAACTGATTGAAAACGTCTTTTTTTTTTTCGTATATAATCATGGCAGCTTTTATATAGATGCAGAGAAGTAACATCATCATTGTCATTGCAGAGAAACGTACACCTTGCCTCCACCACTTTCTGAGGTCCAGCTTACTGGTTTTGTTAATAAAAGAGCTGCGTCAATTAAAAACAAAGAGACAAACAAACAAAGAAAAACAAGAAATGTAAGATTATTGCCTTTCGGAATATCAATCCATTTTCTTTCTCAGTTAAGAGACCCTTTCTTTAGACTGGCACCTTCCATAGTTAAGGGAAAGGAAAGGTACATGACCTGCATCAGGTTTTGTTTGGATGTTTGTCTGTTTTTTTTACTGGAAGTTGTAGATGTTGCAAATGTTTTTGAAATGTTGACCCATACACTTCTATTTTGATGTTCCGTGACATTCTGCTGGCAGTTGTACTGCTATTGTGTGGCATAAAAGCTTTTTTTTTGGGGGGGGAGGTCTTCTTTCACCTGACAGTCTAATCACCTAATTAAGTGTTGACCATCTTATGCCACTGGGTGGGATACAGAAAATGGACAGTTTATCTTCTGTAGCCTAACAGTGCTATCATCTAAGTCGCTTACTGTGCTGCACAGTGATGACTGTCATTTTCAAAGGTTTGCCATCCCTCAAGTTTTGTTTCTGTATGGTTTCCGGAATTTTTTTTCCTACATAAAAACATGTTCTGTTTCATGGGTATGTGTAGACTGGACCACAAAAGTTTGATAAACAGCTTAATCTGTTGCCTTCTATCTGTCAGATGTTAATACTTGATTGTCATTATTGTTATTATTGTGTGAATTCAGTAATGTGAATACTGCTGTCTTGGTAATCATACGAATCTAAAACCTATTCATATATATACAAAATATCATATAATCATACATACAAAACCTCACTTATTCCAGATTGGCTGAAGGATGGTTTGTCATAAAAGACTGCAGCTGTCATTACTCTGCACTGTTTGGAAGTGTGTAACAAGCTTACCTAGTTGCTATATTTAATTTTCTGGTGTGTATTTTATGTGTATTTGAATACTGCCATTTTTTTTTTCTTTTAATAGTTTGTTTAAATTTTGCACAAGAATACTTTTTTTTTATACCAAACTTACCAATATATTGTTTTTATGAAGAAGAGGATCAGGAGAAATTTTTCTCTGCATAGTAGAATACTGAGTTATTAGTCATTGAAGATGGCTGAAGGATGAGGTACTTAACTGCTGTGGACCAAACAGTAATCCTGCGTGAAGCTGCCTATTTCCTGCACAGCGTACCTCCAATGTTTTAAACATTTTCAGTACAAAAATCCAAAGACAGCCAGCCATCTATAATTCACATGTAAGGTGGAAGACTGTTAAAGGAAAATAACTCAGTAAACATGGTCTGGCTTGAGAAATAATGGATACAGACACGTTTTGGATTCAGAGTTTGCTGTTACGAGTATGCTCTGAAATCAGCACTGAGTGACACACTGCTGTTGTAAGCTATCTCAGAATTCATCTGTGATGAGTGTTATTTTTCTGTGACTGTATCTTTGAGATGCATTTTTTGTTTGTCTGTGACTGTATCTTAGAGGTGCATTTTTGTCTGTCTGTGACTGTATCTTAGAGATGCATTTCTGTCTGTCTGTGACTGTATCTTTGAGATGCATTTTTTGTCTGTCTGTGACTGTATCTTAGAGATGCATTTTTGTCTGTCTGTGACTATCTTAGAGATACATTTTTGTCTGTCTGTGACTATCTTAGAGATGCATTTCTGTCTGTGACTGTATTTTAGAGATGCATTTTGTCTGTGACTATCTTAGAGATGCATTTCTGTCTGTCTGTGACTGTATTTTAGAGATGCATTTTGTCTGTCTGTGACTGTATCTTAGAGATGCATTTCTGTCTGTGACTGTATCTTAGAGATGCATTTCTGTCTGTCTGTGACTGTATCTTAGAGATGCGTTTTTGTCTGTCTGTCTGTGTCTGTATCTTAGAGATACATTTTTGTCTGTCTGTGACTGTATCTTAGAGATTCATTTGTCTGTCTGTGACTGTATCTTAGAGATTCATTTGTCTGTCTGTGACTGTATCTTAGAGATGCATTTTTGTCTGTCTATGACTGTATCTTAGAGATTCATTTTTTGGTTTCGTTTTTTGCCTTTTAACATTGTTGAGTTCCCAAAACACCTCAAATAATGTGGCACTATCGCCTGACCACATAACAATCCGTATTTCTGCCTTTGACTGGAGATTTCATTCTTACCAAGATATTGTACTTCTCACTCTGGCATTGTGTGTGTGTGTTTGTGCATGTGAGAGAGAGAAGTTTCATGCTGCTTTTTGCTTTTCTTTCTTCAAGTCAGTTTACATAAAATAACAAGAAAAACAAGCTCATCAGATTCTGCAGATACCCAAAACATTGTCCTTTATAGTATATTTCAGACAACATTGAACTTGGAATAGTTATACTTTATATTCATTAACATATTTGATATCAACTTCAACACATTATATCCTCTTTGTATTTTTCAACTTTGGAGTTGTAAGCAAAGAATGACTGTCATCTCTTTTGTTATCTAATCTCTTTGACTCGAGCAAATGCACATACTTCCTTGCAGTGCAGAAAACCTAGGTTTGTATGAACAATTTTAACAATGTACAGCAAGTGCAACAAGGCTTCAGAATAACTTAATATTTGCCACGGACAGTTGTTTTGAATAGGCAAAGGAAGTTAAGTTTATGCAGTTATCAGTTGCTGTATTATGTATTTGGATACTACGTGTGTTGTGTTTGGTCAGATGGCATGGGCAAGTACTTCCTGGCCTGAGTTTTATGCATTCCAAGTTTGCTGATGCAGAACGTAGTTTCCTTGTCTTTCCTATTACTCATCATGATGAAACAATTATCCAGCAGTTTAATCAGGATTGGGACTGCCTTGTGTCTTGTTATCAAGGACAGTGTGTCTTGTTATCAAGGACAGTGTGTCTTGTTATCAAGGACAATGTGTCTTGTTATCAAGGACAAGTTTGTGTCTTGTTATCAAGGACAGTTTGTGTCTTGTTATCAAGGACAAACTTGTGTCTTGTTATCAAGGACAATTTGTGTCTTGTTATCAAGGACAGTTTGTGTCTTGTTATCAAGGACAGTTTGTGTCTTGTTATCAAGGACAGTTTGTCTTGTTATCAAGGACAGTGTGTCTTGTTATCAAGGACAGTTTGTGTCTTGTTATCAAGGACAGTTTGTGTCTTGTTATCAAGGACAGTGTGTCTTGTTATCAAGGACAGTTTGTGTCTTGTTATCAAGGACAGTGTGTCTTGTTATCAAGGACAGTTTGTGTCTTGTTATCAAAGACAGTTTGTGTCCTTGTACGATTATCCAGTAGTTTAATCAGGATTGGGACTGCCTTGTGTCTTGTTATCAAGGACAGTGTGTCTTGTTATCAAGGACAAGTTTGTGTCTTGTTATCAAGGACAGTTTGTGTCTTGTTATCAAGGACAGTGTCTTGTTATCAAGGACAGTTTGTGTCTTGTTATCAAGGACAAGTTTGTGTCTTGTTATCAAGGACAAGTTTGTGTCTTGTTATCAAGGACAGTTTGTGTCTTGTTATCAAGGACAGTGTCTTGTTATCAAGGACAGTGTGTCTTGTTATCAAGGACAGTTTGTGTCTTGTTATCAAGGACAGTTTGTGTCTTGTTATCAAGGACAGTTTGTGTCTTGTTATCAAGGACAGTGTCTTGTTATCAAGGACAGTTTGTGTCTTGTTATCAAGGTCAATTTGTGTCTTGTTATCAAGCCCAATTTCTGTCTTGTTATCAAGGACAGTGTCTTGTTGTCAATGACAATTTGTGTCTTATTATCAAGGACAACACTTTGTGTTTGAATGCTTACCTGATTAGTCTTTTGTTGGTTTTGTGGATATTTTTTTCTGGATCAAGTCTCATCATTTTTACCCCAGATGAATCTCCTTTAGATTTTATTACTAACTGTCATTTGCTGTTGATAGCTTATACTTGAACTGATCTGGTTATATCAGATGTCTTTAATGATACAACGTAAGTAGTTGTTGTTGTTGTTGTTTTGTTGTGGCATAATGGGCAAGATATTGTTATTTCTTTTTGTTTTTACGTGTGTTATTATCGTTGAACAATTTCATATCATTATCAGTTCTGTTGTGGAGACTGTGATTGTTAACTACATTTCATCATATCATATCCCTTGTGGAGTGTTTCTTGACTTGTTTGCCGTACAAAAACGTTATTTTTTGTGGATTTTATTACAGTGGATTGGCATATCCTTTGCAGTGTATAACAAACTGCACAGCTTTGACCTGGAATAAAGGAAAATGGTGCGTGTGGCCTTCAGTCCACCCACCTGTGAATGGGTACCCGACTCTGCACAAGGTTGCAGAAGATAAAGCAGTGATGGAGGGAGATGGGCGCCGCCCTCATAATACTGGATCTCAGAAAAGCTGAGGTCTTTTGCTATTCATTCCCCTTACAAAATCAGGTTAATGGAACAGCCTTCACCTTGTTGAGTTTAGGGACTTTATGGGACAACCTTTCTTTAGCTTGTTCAGTTTATGGACGTTATGGGACAAGCTTTAACTTGTTGAGTTTATGGACATTATGGGACAACAGTAACACTGTTGAGTTTTTAGACATTATGGGACAACCTTTATACTGTTGACTTTATGGATGTTATGGGACAACCTTTACCTTGTAAAGTTTATGAAAGTTATGGGACAATGTTTAACTTGTAGAGTTTATGGACGTAATGGGACAACCTTTACCTTGTAGAGTTTATGGACGTTATGGGACAACATTTACCTTGTTGAGTTTATGGACGTTATGGGACAACCTTTACCTTGTAGAATTTATGGATGTATTGGGACAACCTTTACCTTTTAGGGTTTATGGACATAATTGGACAACCTTTACCTTGTAGAGTTTATGGACGTAATGGGACAACCTTTACCTTGTAGAGTTTATGGACGTTATGGGACAACCTTTACCTTGTAGAATTTATCAATGTTATGGGACAACATTTACCTTGTAGAGTTTATTGATGTTACGGGACAACCTTTACCTTGTAGAGTTTATGGACGTTATGGGACAACCTTTATCTTGTAGAGTTTATGGATGTTATGGGACAACCTTTATCTTGTAGAATTTATGGACGTAATGGGACAACCTTTACCTTGTAGAGTTTATGGACGTTATGGGACAACCTTTACCTTGTAGAGTTTATGGATGTTATGGGACAACCTTTATCTTGTAGAATTTATGGACGTAATGGGACAACCTGTACTGTGTAGAGTTTATGGACGTAATGGGGCAGACTTTACCTTGTAGACTTTATGGACCTATTGGGACAACGTTTACCTTGTTGAGTTGATAGACCATGGTGGCTTCTATGGGAGACCGGTTGTTGGGTTAGTTTTCATTATCGCAATCACACAAAACATGTCAAAAGTTGGGGTGGGAAAGGGAGATTGTTGTTATTATGGTTTGTTGTTATTATGGTTTGATCTGCTTGTTTGTATTTGCTATTTGCTATTTGTTGTTGCTCTGTCTTTTGCCCTACTCCTCTTCTGTCCTCCCCCTCTCAGTTTGTAGGTGCTTTGTATCTTGGGGTTTTGGTCGTTGTTGGGTGATTTGTTTGGTGAATGATGAGAGTGTGCGCTTTGGTTTGACTCTTGTGTCAAGATTTGGCGCCTTACAATCCTTACAAATGTCATTTATTATTATTGTTATCATTTTTTTTATTGTTGTTATCATTTGTTATTGTTATTATTGTTATTGATTATTGTTGTTATTGTTACTATTATCATCATTGTTGTTGTTGTCATCATCATTGTTGTTGTTGTTGTCATCATCATCATCATTATCGTTATTATTATCATTATTATTATCGTTATTATCATTACAAGTATTATTATTATTACTACTATTATGGTTTGACCTGCTTGTTTGTATGTGCTTTTCGATTTCAATGGTCATTGATCCATCACTAACACTTGTCTGTTTTTACATTGTTTGCAATGTGGACAATAATGTAGATGTGTGTCTATGTTTGTCTTACTGATATAATAGCTTCAGCACTGCCATAACACTTTGAAAAATTGTCCCAGATAAATTATCCCAGGTTCTGGTTGCATCTCTTGGAAAAATTGTCCCAGAAAAATTATCCCAGATTCTGGTTGCATCTCTTTGAAAAAAATGTCCCAGAAAAATTGTCCCAGATTTTGGTTGCATCTCTTTGAAAAATTGTCCCAGAAAAATTGTCCCAGATTCTGATTGCAGCATTTTGAAAATTTGTCCCAGAAAAATTGTCCCAGATTCAGGTTGCATCTTTTAGAAAAATTGTCCCAGATTCTGGTTGCAGCACTTTAAAAATTTGTCCCTGAAAAATTGTTCCAGAAAAATTGTCCTAGAAAAAATTGTCACAGATTCTGGTGGCCCTTTATATCCTGCATTCATGTTGGCTTCAGTTTTGGTAGGTTTGGAGGTGAGAACCAAAATAAACAGCATGGGGTAGTGATAGAAGAGCAGTACAGAAAAAGGCCCCCCCCCCCCCCCCCCCTCATAAAAAAAAAAAAGAAAAAAGAAAACACAACCAGTCATCCAAATTTACATACTGTTACCCTCCACATAGACCTGCGGCCTTCACGCCTTACTGTACTTACACATCTTGTGTTACAATTAGCACAACTGTCCACAATCATTCCTGGTGCTGAGAAAGATTTTAGACATTATCATCCTTACTTGTTCTCCTCCTGTTGTGCCTCTCGCGTGTATTCACTTACTGTTTAACACTAAAATGCTCCTTTTTTCCTTTCTTTTTTAAATACTGAAATGCGTCTACTTTTATGTAGTCTTTAGTGTGTACAATCTATTCTTAATTCTGTACCACAACTTTTCTTTGCCTTTTTGTGGTATGGACAAGTTCTCAGTTGCATGAGTTGCAAATTGGTTGACAGTACCAGTAAGCTGCAACTGCAGCCAAGTCAGTAATTTGCTGCTAATGCTATTCATTCTGATTGGCAGATTCTAATGCCTATGCTGAATGAATTATACCTGTGCCCATAGTGACTGGCTGTTTCTGTAAGTACTTACATGGACCAGTTGTTACTACCGCTCATCTTGATTGGTTGATATCACTGCCTATCCTTATCGGTTTTTAATGAAAGACATGGTATTCAAGTGGAAAAAATGTTAAACTTCCAACTGGAAAGTCTGGGTTCGATTCTGTCAGGGTACCTCCTGCCTGGTTGGGAAAAGGTAAAGATTTTCCCAATCTCCCAGGTCAACAGTTATGCAGAGTTGTTACTGTGCGTTATTGTCTAAACTCCCTTTGTGTGTACATGCATGTAGAACATCAAATATGCATGTTAATTCTTTCAAGACGGCCAGTGCGCACCCCGGCGAGTTCCCAGCCGCTGGGCCGTCGGCATTTGTTTTCTTCCCTGCTGACGCACCATTTTTACTACTTTTCTATTTTATTTTACAGCTACTAAAGTATGATTGATGGCAAAGTATTTGATATTACCAGAAAGCTCAAAACGTGATATTTGCTAGCATACTATTTTCAAATAAGAACTTCCAACACTTATACGCATCGCTACGACAAGAACAACGTAGGTCACAGAGTATAACCCAGACGCAAGCTCACATCCCAGTAGTAACTGTACTGTGCTGTACTGAGGTCTAAAGGAACCTTTGAAACCACTCTCTCTCTCTCTCTCTCTCTCTTTCTTTCCTTCTCTCTCTCTCTCTCTCTCTTTCTCTCTCTCTCTCTCTCTCTCTCTCTCTCTCAAACACAGACACACACATAGCGAGCAAGAAAGAGAGAGTGAGTGTGAGAGATTAAGAGAGAGAGTAGAGAGAGAGAAAGAAAGAGAGAGAGAGAGAGAGAGAGAGCAGTCAACTTAGATGGTAAAGTTTATAATAACTCCTGAATTCCCACGCCCGGTAGCCAGCAAACAGTTTATGAAGGAAGATAGTGCAGACCTAACACATGGCATTGGAATTTCCTGGTCAGGGGGGTCACTTTATTCCGTTATCAGTCAAAGCATCAACTGTAAAGCTACACCAACTAAACAGACTCTGTCCCTTTGCTGAAACCTTCTGCTAAACAGTACTGGCAGTTGTTTTGGATATTCTTTACAGTGAAAGCTGCCAGAATTTTTCAAAACTTGACCGGCACTGTACGGTCGGTGCGTCTGTGGGGAACAGACGCCTTACCGGCACTGGGGGTACGGTGCGTCGGGAGGGAACTTTTTTGGCACCGTCTCCCGGCAACCGGTGCATCACGAAAAGGTTAAAGATCCTGTCAGCCATGTTACTGCTCATCCTGATTGGCTGTTAGCACTACCTATCCTGGTTGGTCATTGCCATTGGCAGTATAAGCCTTAGCGTCCTCTTCAACTTGCAGTCTACTGCCTTGTGAGAAATTTTCAGTTCATGTTGTTTATAAGTCTTTTCAACCACTGATTATGTACATTCACAAAAAATAATGATGTTAGAGAGCTCTGTAAACACTGATTTCCATTTATATAATTCATTCAAAGTTGCTGTTTACATCAGAATGTACATTTTCATTTAGGTTCTCCCCATATTGTGGGTTGGCCGGTTTTAACCTTCTTGAGAGCGGTTACCTATGTACCAGAATTAGCTGTAGTCTTTCAAGTTTCTTTTGTTCATCAAATTTCATTTTCTTAAAGATCCAGTTCTTTTGATTCATTGTTCTCTAGGTGATCAAATCAATGGTGTCCTATTGTGTCTTGTCCCACTTTGTATTTCATGACAAGAGTATTCACATATGATGTATGACAATCCTGACAAGAAATTTATACCAAAGTGACCTTAAAGCAGGCAGACCATTGTAAAGAAGAAAACTGTTATTTTGATATTAGTATTTTCCTTCTTGTTCTCCTTATTAGCACTTGCATGGTTACTGAAGACAGAGGGTCACTCGACTGTTTCCAGTATAATTTTACCATAGATATCGGAGGAAATTTCTGTCAGAACAGAACTTCTGTGACAGATCTTAGTAATGGCAGAGTTGTCCTGCATAGTGAATCAATTTGACTTACTTCAATTTGTTATGCCACACACTCAAAATAAGAAAAGTATGCCAAGCGTTATTCTGCTTTTTTTTCTTTTTCTTTTTTATTCGTGTTTCATGAGATTAAGCCATTCCTGTTGCAGTATCATGCATCTCAAAGAGGAATCTCAACTTGGTGCTATTTATGATGTATTCTGTCAGCATCACTATGTGTAACATGTTCTGAAGTCATATTTATTTGTACCTTTATAATGGACAGCCAAGTCCCATTTCTCTACATACTGATGTTTCGGACATATCAGATCTGATGTGATTAGTGCCTCAATCTTTCTTTTTTTCAGTTAACATTTTTCACTTTCATGACTGTAGATGTCTCAGTGCCTCAGTTTGTTGTTGACCTTGATGTCATTTTTCTATATACCTTTAAACCATCTTTTTGTTGTCATTGATTTTTATCTCTTTCTTCATCGTCACAGCTTAATGTGTGAGAAAGAAAAAGAGAGAGAGAGTGTTAATGTCAGGGTGATACTGGGTATGTTTGCTCATACTTCAGAGTCGTAGAGAGAAAGAGAGAGAGTGTTAATGTCAGGGTGATACTGGGTATGTTTGCTCATACTTCAGAGTCGTAGAGAGAAAGAGAGAAGAGAGAGTGTTAATGTCAGGGTGATACTGGGTATGTTTGCTCGTACTTCAGAGTCGTAACATAGGTTGAATGAAGTGATTTTCATTGACACAGCTATTGGTGATTTACAGCGTGTTGGTGTGTGGACATTATGTACACTGCCTTATGAACAATTTTTTGTGTATATGGCTCAAATGAAAAAAATGAAATTGGCATAGTAATGAAAATGATACGGATATGTTGCATGGTATTGGAAGTGATGTGACTGTTACAGATTACACATAAATATATCAGACCGTTATGTTTGGGATGCAAACCAAGTAAGATTGTAAAATAAAGTCAAACTGATGCAAATTCAGTTCATTTATGAAATATACTTGTGATTCATTTCATTTATGAAACATACTCATCAGTTGTATATTTGTATTCAAATTTCAACTCTTCTCTGTGCTAGAAATGTCCTTTTTTTCTGTCATTCACTTGTTGCTGCACTGCTCATTTACTTTCTGTCAACTCTTCCTGTCATTTTCTGCCTTGCTGTCCATTCACTTGTGCATGTTCTGTAAGGCCTTACATACTTAATATTAGGATTGATAATTAGGTACAAGTATTAACTGCAGTTTGGCTCTAGGACATGTGATGTGTAGTTGCAATTGTTTTTAGGTAACTTAGGACTAGTTTTTGTATATGTTTTAGTATACTTAGTTATGTTTATGCATTTGTATTCAGCCAGGTGAGAAATTGGGCAGAATGGTCAACGCCAGGGGCATATCCCCAGATTATGTGTTTGACTGCACTGATATGTGTGTTTATTTTCTTTTCCAGTTTTTTTTTTCCGGACCATCAGTGTTTGTGTGTGTTTTGAGATGGTCGTAGCCCTGACATAGCTCAGCACAGTCAGATGGGTTTTAAACATTAATAATAATAATAATAATGATTCCCTTGCCATACCCAGTAGCTTCTTCTAGTTTCCTGTGGAATGCTAGTGGGAGTTGAAAGCTTGCATTATCTATATAAGTGTTTAAATCCCTGTTTTCTTGAAGCAAGAGTGAACTGAAGTGAAAGTACTATTGGCCTGTGTTATTGTTGTCATATTTCAGACAGAGATGAGATCTTTTTCGTTTTTCTCATGATTCAGTGGCAGTTTCATTGATCAGGATGGCTGAGATTACACTGTAGATAACCTTGAACATTATGGTTGCTTTCTTGAGATTATCTGATACTTTAGCTGTACATGTGCAGTTGATACTTACGTGTGTCTGGTGGGTAGGCATGTTTGTGTGTGCTTGCCCACAGACTCACACACTGTGAATGTCAACAGTGTGACTTGTACATAGATTTGCTTTATATTTATAATCCAGAAGTTACAGCGTATTGCTGTAAGTATAACGTGGTCATTTTGAAGTCAAGGTCATGGATATATACCAGTGTCAGTATGTCAGTATGAAAGAATGTCAGTATGTCGGCATACAGAATTGTCAGTATGTTGGTATACAAAAGTGTCAGTATGTCAGTATACAGAAGTGTCAGTATGTCAGGGCTGCATTGGACTCATTTGTTTGTACAAAGGCTGTATGATGTGTCATGATGTTACAGAATGTGTAGTATATGATGAAGTCAGTATCACAGTGTAAAATTCGTCAGATATGCAAGGTAATCAATACAATTATGTACACTTATGTAAAATTAATCAATTTCATGTAAGGAAACAGTGCATGAAACATGACACATCACTCTTTCATAAAAAAAAAAAATTTTAAAACAATTAAAAATGAAAAAATGAGTTCTCTCTTTTTTGCATTCACACATATCAGCAACATATTCACACTTACATACATGCCCCCCCCCCCCCTTCCTACACTCAGTTTATGTGATGATGTAACTGAATCTATGGTATATACCCCACCTCACTTACAGTTCTTGTTGATCCATAAAAGGCAGTACAGACCATAATGTTCCCATGTTTCAGGTCACCATACATTATTTGTGAGAGTTTATACTTCCTCAGACCTATAGGTATATTTGTGCATCGTAAGACAAAAGTGAACATCTGTCTGTCTTGGTTTCCAGTATAAACATCTGCTGTGTATTGTAGGTTCTCCAATATGCATCAACAATGGTAGTCACAGAAGTAGATTTTCACGATTACGAGGAGGAGATGGTGTGGAGTTTGTGGTACATTCTGCATATCTAAACCAGATTATGGACTGTTTCCAAAGAGAAAATCGAATCATTGGGATACAATTTCAGTGACATGATTTTATTATTGGTAACTGAAGGATTGATACTTTGTGTCAGTAGTTCAGATGTAATAGATTTTGCCGTAGGGTTCGTATGTTTGGCTTTGAAGGAAACCAAAGAAAGTGTTGCAAACATGGATGCTTAAAAATAGGCTGAGCTTGCAGCCATGTTGTTTGAATGGTCAGTTTTGTTTTCTTTTTTTTTTATTATGTTTTTTTTATACTGTATGTTGAAAATGATGGAGTAGATTATTCTTCCCATCTCCCCAAAACCTGTACAAATCTAGTACTTCACTACACAATGTGTAAATATATTTTTTTTTCCTTTTAACCCTTTGACTCTTCCTGCAAGAAGCTAGTGGCAAATGTTGGATAGGCTGAGAGAGTCAAAGGATTAATCATTGTATGGAATCTCACAACCAAGTATCTGCCTACGATATAGATGTGTAAATAATTATCATAATGTGTATGAATTTATACTTTTTCAAAGATTTACATGTACATGTATTTACTTTTTCCTGTTTGCTTGAAATGTGTGTAAAAATGGGATAATTAAAATCAGGTCATTCTACATGTATCTTGTTATATTGCTCAGAGAAAGAGAAAATGTGTGTGTTGCCTCTTTGTATAGAACATGAGTGAAGTTGATCCTCTTGTGTCCTTGTAACTGTTGAGCAAGTAGTAGTGTTGTTGAGACTTATTTTGAAGGGCGCATGCACACACACTTTCATGCATTCACCACATACACATTCACACACACACACACACACACACACACACACACACACACACACACACACACACACACACACACACACACACATACACACACACACATTTTTGTTTTAATGTAAAGAATATTATACTAAAAGTAGATTTTGTATTATTGTAAATACATTTCTGGCATCAGGTAACCTGGCAGAACCTACCTCTTTGTACTTCAGAGAGAGACTGAATTTGTGTGTGAAGTTACCTCTTGGTATAAATTTGGAGTTTGTTCAAGAATTCATCACACCCAGACAATTCCATATGTGATTCACCCAAATCTGCAAGCACTTTGTATAAAAGAGAGTGAATTTGATCCACTTTGTGCATGTGCCTATAAAACAAGGAAGTGTCAAAATATGATTGTTGAAACTAATCCGGAAAGACGTCCACAAATGCCCATGTATGCACACACATAGATGTGCGCAACACACTAGCATGCAGTTTTTGTTAAAAAATGTGATGCACACAGTCAGAGGGATCTGAGACAAGATACAGAAGGTCCATGAATGAGGTTGGGGGCACAATAGCACAAGTTTGCAATGAGACTGGAACATAATAGGCACGATAGGGTTAGGTTGGGCCAGGAGGTACAATGAGACAAGGCCACCATAGGAAGAGCGATATTATAAGCACAATAAGGGCAGACTGAAATGTGGTTTCTAAGAAGAGTGTTGAGTGTTCCTTGGAAAACAAAGAAAACGAAGGAGACAAGAAGAACATTAATGAAGGAGATTAGGAAAAGACAAGCAACAAAGAACATTAATGATGAAGATTAGGAAAAGACAAGCAACTTTTATAGACTTATAGGACATCTTTTGAGGCAAGAGAAATTAGAGCACCTAGTCACAACAGGAAATCTGGAGGGAAATACAGCACCAGACAGACTCTTTGAGAAAATGTTGGATGGACTTGCAGAGTCTGAGGACAGAGAGGGTGGGAGATGCACTTGCATCGACAAGGGATAGATTCGTATGGAGGGCCATGCGGCAAAGCACATGATGATGAACAAGAGCAAGATGGCTGAGATGGGGACTCAATGATGCAAAGCCACAGTGGGACAATGAGATAGGCGAAGCAGGGTGAGGACAGGGCTACAATGGGATGTGGACGTAATGGGCGCAAGCGAACAAAGTGGGGACATAATGGGACAAAGTCACAATAGGATGTGGACACACCAGGACAGGATGTGTGGGATGGACGTACTGACAGGCAAGGCCACAGTGGAATAAGGATATAATTTTGCCTCTGAACTTTGAAAGCTACTCCTCACTCCCCTCATCTTTGCTACCCATCATCCAATTCTTCGATTTCCTTTTTCTTTCTTTACTTGTCTGTCTTTCTTCCTTTCTTTCCTTCTTTCTTTCTGTCTTTCATTCCTTCTTTCTTTTTGGTTGTTGTCATTGTTGTACCTGTATAAATATAGACCTTAAAATTATTAAACAAATGAAGATGATAGGCCAATGAGATGAAGTGAGTGACATGGCGAAACACTCAATGGATTGGGGACATTGTAGGCATAATAGGGCAGAATGAATTAGATGAGGTCAAATAGGACCACAGTGGGAAATAACATGACAAGTACAATGAAATGGGGATACTGCCATGGAGTCACCAGTGACAAGGCCACAATGGGATGAAAACAACAGGTACAATTGAACCTGCTCTAAAGACATCAAAACGAAAATTGGAATGGCAAAACAAAACTGGTCCAACTCAACGATATCTGGAAAGGACGGAGGAATACCAAATGGTCTGAAAATTAAACTTTTAACATGTTAAGCCTGCACTCTGAGGAAAGTTGATTGCAAAAGAATTGAAGCAGCAGAGATGTGCTTTTAATCGGAAATGAGGCAGCAGAGATGTGGTTTTATCGGAGACACTACGTGTCAAATGGACAGATAGAAGAACTAATAAATGTCCTGGAAGTACTTAAAACCACCAGAAAATTACTGGCAGACATCAACAAGAGAAGACTAAAATACATTGGCCATGTGTCACGTAATAAGAACACGGACCTCATGGCAACCATTTTTCAAGGAAAAACAGGTAAAAAAAAAAATTAAAAAAGCAGACCTCCAATGTCATACATTGAGAACATGATCAACATCAGTGGCCTAAATATTCAAGAAGTTTGTCCACAAAAGTCAAAACAAAGCCGTTTGGAGGGAGGTGGCAGTGTCAAAGAGTGCAGCGGCCAACACTGAACCCGGTGACGCCAACAGATGAGACAGGTTAGGGTTGAGACAAATTAATTTCAAAATTTTACTTCTCATCAGAAAATAATTTTTATACTTCTTGAGGCCACTGCAGGCACATTCTGTGAAAAGACTGCAATCAAAAAGAAACTTCAATTGGGAATTGCAATGTAACAGAGTCCTACCACCATGAAAACAGAATAATCATAAATATTTTGGGAGGTGTCCTGAAAAAGTGCTGTTCATCCATTTCCTCCAAACTGCCGAGTTTAGGCTAAATTAAAAAACATGTTTGTTTATGTACCCTTCGCCCCCCCCCCTCCCTAATTCATGTACCAGTTAAAAAAAAAGCTACTCGATGGTCTACATTTTTGACCACTTATTTTGGTAGAAATCCACTAGTGCCCAACTGAGAAAACATTGCTAACAATTTCTGGCAGTTAACATGTGTTGACATACACACATGAAATATACTCACATGCATACATATAAACATTCGTACATAAGACATCATCATCATCATCATAAGACACGGATTCAAAAAGACACGTGCATATCTCATTGGCAACAGTAAAACAATAATCTACTTTTCGTTTAACCCCTGTCTGTCTGTCTGTCTGTGTGTGGGTCACAGTAAAACAACTAATCTACCTTTCGTTAAACTCTCTGTGTCTGTCTGTCTGTCTGTCTGTGGTCACAGTAAAACAACTAATCCACCTTTCGTTTAAATCTCTCTCTCTCTCTCTCTTTCTCTGGTCACAGTAAAACAACTCATCTACCTTTCGTTAACTCTCTCTCTCTCTCTCCTCTCTCTCTCTCTCTCTCTCTCTCTCTCTCTCTCTGTGTGTGTCTGTGTGTGGTCACAGTAAAACAACTAATCTACCTTTCGTTTAACTCTCTCTCTCTCTTTCTTTCTCTCTCTCTGGTCACAGTAAAACAACTAATCTATCTTTCGTTTAAGTCTCTCTCTCTCTCTCTCTCTCTCTCTCTCTCTCTCTCTCTCTCTCTCTCTCTCTTCGTCACAGTAAAACAACTAATCTACCTTTCGTTTAACTCTCTCTCTTTCTTTCTCTCTCTCTGGTCACAGTAAAACAACTAATCTACCTTTCGTTTAAGTCTCTCTCTCTAATAATAATAATTACAATATTTATATAGCGCAAAATCTTGATAAAATCAAATCTAAGCGCTGAAACAGACACACACCCACGCACGAACGCACGCACACACGCACGTACGCACGCACACACACGCACGCACACACACACACACACACACACACACACACACACACACACACACACACACACACACGCATGGCTATAAATGGGGAGAAAGAATAAAAGCAAGAATAAAAGCAATGGAAAATTATAGAGAGCATATCATATACAATTATATATTATAACAATGTGATTCCCCTCCGAGCGGAGACAGGCTGCAGAGGGGGTTTGAGTGAGGTTAGGATTTTATGCAGAGGAGAAAAGGTGAGTTTTGAGAGCGGACTTGAAGGAGAGCAAAAGTAGGTTGCTGACGGACTGAGAGAGGAAGTTTGTTCCAGGAGAGTGGACCAGAAACAGAGAAGGCTCGTGGACCATAGGTATTGAGTTTAGTGCGTGGAAAGCAAAAAGTCAGAGGATCGGAGGCAGAGCGGAGGGTACGTGAGGGAACATAGATCTCAAGTAGGCTTGACAGGTAATCGGGGTCTGCGTTATTGAGGCTTTTGTAGCACATGGTGTCTAGTTTGTACTGTATGCGCTTTGATACAGGGAGCCAGTGAAGTTGAGCCAGGAGAGGAGATATGTGGTCAGCTTTTTTCTTTTTGAGTACAAGGCGTACAGCATTGTTTTGGATGCGCTGTAGGATGTGAATGGTGGAGGCAGGAAGACCAGACAGGAGTGAATTGCAATAGTCAATGCAAGACATTATGAAGGAGAGAACGAGTTTTGCAGTTGTTTCGACAGTTTCTCTCTCTCTCTCTCTCTCTCTCTTCTCTCTCTCTCTCTCTCTCTCGTCACAGTAAAACAACTAATCTACCTTTCGTTTAACTCTCTCTCTCTCTTTCTTTCTCTCTCTCTGGTCACAGTAAAACAACTAATCTACCTTTCGTTTAAGTCTCTCTCTCTCTCTCTCTCTCTCTCTCCTCACACATACACGAAGACGAGAGAGAAGAGAGAAGAGAAGAGAGAGAGAGAGAGAGAGAGAGAGAGAAGTACAGTTGAAAAAAAACCCAACCAAAAAACAATGAGTGTTCAGGGCAGATTTGACGGAAGTGATTAAAGCTGAATGTTTAATGTGACCAGGGAATTCATTCCATGTTACTCAAATTTACTGGACCTTCGTAAGGGCACCAATGTCGACCAACAGACCTTGTTGAGTAAGACAAATACACCATGGAAACAGAACAGCCAAGTTTTTCTGCATAGGGTATATTAACGTACCCATGAACATAATTGCTAGGTGTATTCATGGATGTCAGAAAGTCGCATTAGATACATGAGAGATAGAGATCTGTTTTTGATGTCTTCTGCTAGTATGCTCAGGCTGGCGGACTTTTTAAAAAATTTTTTTAATAGCATTATGAATATTTTTTTCTGAGACTTTCGGAAGTTGATACAGATCCATTCACGACAGTATACAGAATGGGTACTGGGTGATTTGTGCGCAGTGATAGATTTCTTCTATATTGACAAAAACACAGACAGATTAATAATCGAATTCTTATGTCTTGTCTGAGCGCATACTTTTTTTTTTCGGTAAATATGGCATTATTTTAATGTGGCATCACTCTTAATGTAGGCCTACATAAAAACACGACTTATCGTTCTTGAAAAAAATCGTAATTTTTCGGATTTGTTCGGAAAAAGCCGGTAGTGTAAGAACATGAAAATTTTATAGTACCTGTTTGTGTGATTGTAGGATAAAGTATGTTTCAAATTAAAAAGAAAACGTGCAACAATAGTCACATGCATACTAAATACGCCTACGTATATCACGTGACCTTCGGGAGAAAAAATTATACTCGACATCCGGGCGTTCCGGCGTCATCTTTGTATCCATCAAGATGGCTGCTCCCATACTAAAGTGGAAGCGGGTTACCAACTCAACCGGTCCATGTCCAAGACCTCGTCATGGTCATCGAGCTGTTGCAATAAAAGAATTGATGATTGTATTTGGTGGTGGTAACGAAGGAATCGTCGACGAGCTTCATGTGTTCAATACTAGTAAGTGCATTTTATTGCTGCTCTCTGTATTTCTGTTTATTCTCCACGGTGTGTGTCCAAGATGGCGCCCTTTATGGTGTCAACGAGAAAAAGCGTTGTGCGGTTGATATAGGTAGATTGATGTTACTAAGGAAAGAAAAATGAAGAATTTGTGATAGCTTCTCGTGTTTTTTTGCTGTTTTTTCATTTTGTGGCCGTTTATGGCTTTAACTGAAGCAACAATGTGCGTGTGTATAAACAGTTTTCAAACATGGCGGCGCCCAGGCCATCCAAGAACTTTTTCTGGAAATAGGGAATCTGTGCTTGAATGAAATAAAACATGATCGCAAATTTATCTTCTCTAATGGACAGTGCGTTTTTACTTCATGTGGTCATATTTGATTTTGAAGTTTTGCATATATTTCGTGTTGTCAGCATGAATCGGCGCACAACGAGACTTGGCGGCCATTACCGCTTTCGTCTCTATTTACATATCGCGAAGGCGAGATTGGTTGTTCACGACAACAAAACTGTTTTATTTTTAACATTATAATAATATGAAACTTATTCCACATTAAAAATGGGTATGTTTCTGCACATAGCTTAATCAGAGACATATCCGTTTTACCTTTTAAGTATTAACTGGGATATTTTATGTTAAATACTTGGTAGAGCGCCATCTGTCGTGATGGATGCTGAAAAACAAAAGGGAGGGAAACATGTAAAGAGATAACCGTGTGGCCGAGAATAAACCGCTGGCCTCGTATAACTTCTAGTCACACTACCGCGTAGCGCCAGCGCGGAGGTATTCGAAGTCACTGCGCCTCCAACTTGTGTTGGCCCTCCACAGTTCGCCGTGTGCAGAATATGCTGACATAATCAGTGTAAACCACTGTGATGTAAACAAAGCCAGTGTGCGTTTGCGTTTACTTTTACCTTGTCAGAATAGTGAATAATATAACCACATACACGCACACACGCGCGCGCGCGCACACACACACATACAAACACACCCACGTACTAGCACAAACACTACAAAGCACAGAGACTGACAGAGAGAGGGAGATATAGTAAAAAAAGAAAAAATGCCGTGTGTGTGTGTGTGTGTGTGTGTGTGAGAGAGAGAGAGAGAGAGCACCAGTGCACATGTCAAAGAATCAGTTTTTTAAACCACACTTATAAAGTTCAGCCACATACAAGTTTGATATTTCATGTGTGTGTGTGTGTGTGTGTGTGTGTGTGTGTGTGTGTGTGTGTGTGTGTGTGTGTGTGTGTGTGTCACAGTGTGTGTGTGTGTTGAGAGAGAGAGAGAGAGAGAGAGGGCTTTATATGTTTGCCAAGTAGATACAGGTTGTACAGCAGGGTTAGACAAACATTACATAGCCTACATCTAATTATAAAACAGTGAAAAAATAAGTTGTTTGATCTCTCACTGTAAATAGATCAATTGTTCTGTCAGAGAGAGAGAGAGAGGGGGAGGATCTGACATCTTCCTATAGGCCTACTGTTAACAGTAACCAGCCAGCACTTTTTACATCCTAAGTACTATTATGAAACTATGTGAAAATGGCCTGAACACTGAACAGATAATGTGAAGAGAGAGAGATTTGAACACACACAGTTGACCTAAAAACACACAGACATGGACAAATACACACTGAAACACACACGGATGCAAACATATGAGCAGACATACAAAAAGATATGTGTGCACACACACACACACACATACACAACACACACACACATGTCAAAGAATCAGGTCTTTTTACGCATTGAAAAAGTTTGTAACAGTTGATTTTTCTCAGTGATAGAACACAGTATCGTTGTTTATGAATGTTTGCAGTTACCAACCAGTGGTTTGTGCCTGCTGTGCGGGGTGATATTCCCCCAGGATGTGCTGCATATGGCTTCATTTGTGATGGCACACGTATTTTGGTGTTTGGTGGCATGGTGGAGTATGGAAAATATTCCAATGAGCTGTATGAACTGCAAGCCAGTCGCTGGGAATGGAAACGACTCAAACCAAAGCCTCCAAAAAATGCTGCTCCTCCATGCCCTCGTTTGGGTAAGTTAAGAATTTTTTTTTTTTTTTTTTTTCAATAATTTGTAATGTAGCTGAGGAAAACCTGGCAAGAAAGATGCAGCCAACCTGCTAAAGGTATGGCCAAAAATAGCTGCATGTGATAACAATTTTGACTGATGAGGTTTTTCCTTATTTTGAGTCTTACTCTTAACATCTAATTTTCAGTTTTACAAATTGGTTTAACAGTGAAAGCACCCTAAAAAGCAAGTAATATCTTAACCCTTTCACTGCTGTGCTGTCTGAACTGTGCCAGTGGCCCAGTGCTGTGTGGAGCATAGCTGATTACATGTACAGGCAGAAAATTGTAATTGTCATCATTTCTTACAGTATCATTTTCACTTTCACTGTTGAAATTTCAAGAGACACACACTATCACTGTATCAGTATTTCTGCAAACACTTCATCAAGTATAAACCAATGCTTTACGGTTTACTGCTATGAGAACATACCACAAACTTTGTGCGATAGAGATTGTGAATATGCTTAACCAGCTGACAAACTTTTTTAGACACAAAGAAACACCACACATTGCATAACACTGAGAAGGGAAATAACTCTAGTTTCCGGTGCTGTGCATGTAAGGCATGCGAGTGACTGTCAGTAAACCATCAGTGGAGGTCAGTAATGAGTGGATTCATCAACCACACTGCATACATCTTGTTCACTGACAAGCTGGTTCAGCAGATGTAGTCAAGAGGTTAATCGTATGAATGTTGCTTATGCATGTGTGATTAATTACAGTTACAGGAGGAAACTGCATACAAAGATTTGAAACTAAAAGCAAGACTAAAACAAAATTTTTCTTGTTATCATGTCCATAATTTTGTGTCTTCTGGTAGTATGATTTTTCTTTAAAAAATCTGTTTAAATCAGAATGGTGGAGATGGAGGGGGATAGAGGAAAAATGTAAACTGTGCAGTTATTTGAAAAGAACTGGAATCATCTGTAATTATTTTGTTCTACGGTTGCTAGTGGTGATTTTAGGTTGAATACAAAAGATCAACACATTGAGTGACATGATGTGATCATTTTGGTGCTGCAGGTCACAGTTTCACTTTACTTGGAAACAAAGGATACCTCTTTGGAGGGCTTGCCAATGACAGTGAAGACCCCAAGAACAATATTCCAAGGTGAGGGTTTTTCCTTGTTTGTTTGTTTGAATTGTCATCATTTCTGGATGATTTTGTCATAGTATACATACTTACTGAATATTACAGTGATGGTGATTGGGGGATGATGGTTTGAAGAATTATGGCCTGTTTGAAGGACTTGTTGTAGCATGTATGATGTACATAATGGAATAACGTACCTTCAGTTTCATTCATTTCAGTCACTCCCTCATCATCAGACACTTGAGGCAGTCAACACTGTTCATTTAGATTGGGCAGCAGTCAGCAGTCTGATGTCACTCTAACTCTTGTTTTCTTGCTGGAGATTTTCAGGATGTTTGTTGTCATTTGGTCTTTTACTAACCTCTCTTTCGTTTTCCCTGTGAGTCCATCACAAGATTCGGTTGATGAGTCTTGTAAACAGGAGCCTTGACAACTGGTCAAGCGGATTCAAGCACTGTTTCCAGATTTTGGAAATTAGAAAATGATTGAACTGCTTTTCTGACTTCATCTTTTTTTGGTTATGAAGTCATTTGATTCCTGAAATTTTTCTTAAAACTCTTTGAATCAAAGGTGTGAAGTTTCTTCTCCCTGAATTTTGTATGTCATGTTTCACAGCCATGAAGAAAGGTGAACAGGATTATGGATTGTAGAATTGAATCTTGGTTTTTATAAAAAAAAAAAAAAAAAGACTTCTTGATTGCCCAGATTTTGGTCGGCTGCTTGAAGGCTGCTGATGCTTTGCCTATTCTGCAGTAAATTTCTTGGTCCATAGATCCATGTTGATTGAGCTACAGGTAGTGACCTTATGTTTCTGTGAATACATCTGGTAGTTGGTGGTTGCCAATGAGCATGTTCTTTGTGTTTTTGCCACTGATTGCTGAACTCAGTTTTTCAGCACATTTACCAGTGGTGCCTACAAGCGCTTGGAGACACAAGTGTTTTTTTGATAAGACTGCTCTGTCGATCAGCACAGTCAAATCAGATAGTTTTTCATTTTTCTTTTCCTTGATGATAAAAGAATGGAACACTGTCTGTCATTATTTTACTGTCAGTATATTCAGAAAGATCTTTGACTGACCAGTACAACAGCCAATGAATTGGTTAGAATGTTGGACTGCCCTTCATAAGGTCTGAGGTTTGATTCTGCTTGAGTTCACCTGGGTGAAGGACAGATTTTTTTCCCAATCTCCCAGGTCAACATATATCTGCAGACTTGCTAGTGCCTGAACTCCTGACACATGTATACACAGAGAGAAAAAGTATGCCATTAAAGATCCTGTAAGCCATGTCAGTTTTTTGTGCTTTGAGGAAACAGGAAATTGTCCAGCCTGCATATCCACTGAAGACTGAGTAGTGTAATGATACAAAAGCAATGCAGAAGATAAGGCATCCCCTCCCAAAATACAGCTGCAGCAGCAGCAGTAGCAGCAATAAACAACAACAACAGCAGCAGCCGCCGCCACCACCGCCACCGCCACCACCGCCACCACCACCACAACAATAACAATAATAACACCATCACCATCAAAGCAACAACATCATTATACATAGTGTCTGCATTGTTGCATTGTGCATATATGCACAGCAGGGAAAGCATTGCTTGGAAGGCTTGGGTGAAGGATGGATAGGGGTTCTTGCAGTTGCAGAAGTTCAGTAAATGTTGGTTAAAAAAAAAAGAATATGTTGCTGGTGGGGAATTGAGGACTTAAATTATTTGCAGCAGTTAGGTATGGGAAATATCCTGATGGATTAACAATGCCATCTTACCATATTCACTTGATTACAAATTAAGGGTTATGGTCATGTCACTTGTCTAAAACTTTGTTTTGTTTTGTTTTTTATATTTATATATATATTTTTTTTTTCACTTGTATATCATTTGTCAAAAAATTTTTTTTTTCAAAGCATTTTTTTTTCTTTTTCCAGATTTGTTGACTTTCAGCCCCACATTGGGCGCCAAAAATTTGTGTAACCACTCCTATGATTTGTGAGAAATATGTGATTATATATTGTATGTAGGTATGTATGTATGTATAGGTGTATATGTGGAGTGATTTTACATTTGTGGGTTTTGAGTCAAATTCCAATCTTCCAAAAAACCTTTAAAGCCAAAATACAGATCTTTGAATTTTAATAGAATGAAACACAATAAATACAACTTACAACTATTACAAGTGACCACAATTTGTTCTCACGGGGGATAACCCCTTTTTGAAAAAGACTGACAAATTAAAACTAGCGGTACAAAGAGTCAACCCCAGCAGAAACACTTGAGAACCTCAGGTAGCTCTGCAACAGATTGCATACATTCATTTGGTCAGTTTTCCATTTGAAGTAAATCATATATAAGATGTGATTATGACATGATAAAATATGAAATGATATATGAGATATGATATGATATGATATGATATGATATGATATGATATGATATGATATGATATGATATGATATGATATGATATGATACGATATGAAAAGCATACAGCAATAAAAGCCAGGATCAATACTGTAGAGTGATCCATCCAGTATCAAGTAATCAGCCGCCTGTGTGCATCAGACACTTTAGCCTGAGATCCCACATGAAGCAAAACAAAGCATGACCTTGGACACCATCAACCTCAACAGTTGACCCTGTATAATAATGATATGGTATGGTATGAGACATGACATGACATGACATGACATGATATGATATGATATGATATGATATGACATGTTGATGAATAGCCTTAAGAAAAAATACAATTAAATGTTTGAATGAATAATCATGAACTATAAAAAACATGAATAATCCAGTGAAAGAAAAATAATAAACATTAACAGTAGACTACACATGCTTATATTTTCAATAAACAAAATGAACCCTATTCCACACACACACATGAAATGATGTGCATCTATCACACCATCTAGGAGGTCTTTACAAAACATTTATGAAAATGATTTTCCTTTCTGTGAACACAATGTTCTTTAAGTATTATACAATTTTGGATTCAAAGTCATGTCCCTTTTGATCAAGATAATTCATGAACAACTATCCAAAGGACTACACAATGATCCGGAGACAATATGTTTGGTTTGTCTCCTTACTGAATAACAGAACCTGTTATTATCCATTTTACAAAAATTCTGTATTCTCTTTTCCACAAAAAATGATTACTATTTCACATCCACTTGACAACTTGCTAATAAAAAAAGTTTATGAGACCTCTCTATGTTTTTGTGTGTGTGCGAGTATTTCACAAATGTAATAACTGAACAAAAAAAGTTAGTGTTAACAAACAACTACATATGCTTTAACAGAAAAAATGTACAACTAGGCCAAATTTATTTAACCATGAAACTGATAAATTAATAACTGTCAGTGCACCACGACCATTTTGGTAATGCATCACATTTTTTCCCATAGAATACTATTCTAGTATTACAATGAAAAATGTTCATTCACGTCTTCACTTTTTTCCACAAAAACATTTAAGCAATTGTTTAATATAAAAAAAAAAAACATTATATAAATGATCATGTTTGCAAACTATGAATAGGCTGCGTATCGGACTAACCCCATCGCTGAATTATTTATCATTTAGCTTTGAAACAAAAAATATTGATCTAAAATTACCTATGTTAAATTCCCATGAATACACTTCAAAAGTGCCTTAATTTCTCTAAAATAATTCAGCTTTAAACCAACTACTACAATGAAAAATTAGCACAAACCTGAATTAGAGTTACTTTGATGTTTCGGGGTTGGCAACCGTTACGGCGAAAGCGCTTACGTTGCTATGGTTTTAACAACACCCGGATGAAAGTGAAACGTCATTTCCGGTTTTGTAGCAGACGAAAAATCCACAAACTTGTTAGAATTTTTTGACTGGCTACAGTCATTTTGACATTCATTGATTAAAATGCTGTTTACTTGTGAGTGTATACATGTGCGTGGGTTCAGCCTTATCCATTTGTAGATAAGTTTTTTTTCAAAGTAGCATAAAGTGTAAGCAATTTTTTTGTCTGTAAAATTTGACAGTGAGAATGTATCTCGGCTGTTCGATTTTTTTTCAAAGTGGCATAAAATATAAGCAGTTTTTTTGTCTGTAAAATTTGACAGCGTGAATGTATCTCGGCTGTTCCTCGATAAATACAGGAATGGGAATGGGTCATCGTACATAACTGGGATCCATTAGTGATTAAAAATTGAAAAAAATAAAATAAATGATAAATAAAATCATTTCTGGGTGTTTCTTGATGCAGATGTATTGCGCTAGGCAAAAAATCTGTCATAAAATGCGAGGTGGTTTGTGTTGTGCAAGGACTTGAACTTAGTGTGTAGATGTCATGCTGTTAATGTGGACACTGAACAAAGGATCTTAAGTTAAGAATGCAAACATGTCACTTTCACCTGTAATTTAAAAAAACTGCGGTTCATTTGATTTATGAATAAGAATGTTCAAAACAAACAAACCATTAAAAAATCTTGAAAATTTTTGTTAACTAACTGGAAGAGCAGGTTTTTGAATGTCTTAGTTTTTATTGCATTAGAAAATTAGCATTTGCTTCATGCAACCATAAAATTGACAAATTTATGCGTAAGAAAGCACATACCAACTGGTCAGAGAAACCACCCTGACTAATATAATATAACTTTGAAAAGTCTTAAACTGAAAACAAAAACAAAAAAACTTTGATATGATATCACATGTAACATGGATGTAATGTCTTGAGTAACAAAAATGCACCTTCATTGCTTTATGAGACTGGAGACTGTTGGAATGTGATATGTACAGATGTCATCAAAACAAGTTTATCAGTGTTAGTACTACAGCTTCAAATGTCACTTCTGCTTTTAAATGCAGGGATGTGAAGTGATGTCTATTGTAATTTTTGAGCAAAGTACAAACATGAACTTTCAAACATGATCAGAATAGCGTATGATTGAATATGGCAGGCCGTATCTTATATATATATATGGAAGTTATTCCATCAACCAGACAGAGCGAAAGGATGCACAATACTTCCATACATTTCAGTTATGAACATAAAAACTAATCATTAGTGCTGTCCCGCATAACACTAAAATGTTGACACAAAACGAGGCGGCATTATTTGATCATCTTCATTGCCTTTGCAGCGTGTGTCCGTGCATGCGTGTTCTTCATTAAACTTACTACATGATCAGTCTTATGTAACTTACTGTGACTGTGAAAGGCTGGAATGATTGGTTGCTGTATTTTGTGGATGATTTTATCCATTGAGGCATTTCCATTTTTCATATGGTTTTTGATAGATTTGTTTGTGTTTTTAAGTAGATCTGAAAATAATGTATATGGTATACACATATTTTAGTATTAAAGTGGATCAGTAAAGCATTATTGAATTAAATTGACATTTTCTGAACTTTATATCCTGATCTCCTTACCCCCACCAGAGGCATTGCCTCACAGTTGCTGGGTTCTACACTGGACATAGACAGACCAGCTATTTTACTTTGAATGTTTGTTTCCTTAGACAGTTGACAAATTGCTATTCTGTGTGGTGTGTGCATGCACGCGCATGTGTGTGATGCGTACTTGCATGTGCTAGAGAGAGAGAATGAGAGAGAGAGAAAGATGATGAGAGAGAGATGAGAGAGAGAGAGAGAGAGAGAGAGAGAGAGATGGATGTATGTGTCAAGACTAATACTAAGCATGGTTGCTGTCTTACAAAAGCCTTTTTTTTTCTGTTCATGGATCTTTTATTTAATAACTTTGCTTACTTTTCTTTCACTGAACATGAGAATTATTGAAGCTACAATTAGAATAGCATTTATTTTAGTTGCTTTGTGTAAACTTCAGGATTGAGACATTGACATAGTTAAAAATTTTCATGCCCAAAGAGGAATTGGCATGATGGTGATTCTGATGTGACAAGGTATATTTTATATCTGGCAAGTTGCCCAAATTGCATTTTCTTATAAACTTTCTGGGGTAGGTGAGTGCATGGACTATTCAACAGGCCTGATTTAGGAGCAGACTTTACTTGTATCTAGATGAAAATGTTTGCTCGCTTCTCACAGTTTTTTCACTAGTCTGTCTTATGGTGACAAAAACATTAGGTACCTGAATGACTTGTACACCTTGGAGCTGAGGCCACTGTCAAACCAGATGGCATGGGATCTGCCAACAACCACTGGGACGCCACCACCACCTCGTGAATCACATACCTGTGTAGCGTACGGAGAAAAAGATGGGCGACATCCTCGGCTCATCATTTATGGCGGCATGAGTGGATGTCGTCTTGGTGATCTTTGGCAGTTTGATGTTGGTAAGAAGATTGAGCTAGTGAATATTAACTAGTGAATGACTGTCTTTTCAATATTGACAAAGGTACACTGAGAGAAAGTGAGACTGAATGAGGGGATGAGTTCAGTTGGCAAGGATACACCAGGGGATCTGAGAAAAAAAGGAAAATGTAGGGATATCTGCCAGCTTGATATTGATAAGGCTACAGAAATAGAAATAAAGTGAACGAGTTCTATTTCTGTAAACAAACACTGGGAGAGTTCAGTGTTGATAATGATGAAGAAGGGACCGGGAGGGTGGCCAGAGGAGGATGTTTAGAAAAGGACAGGACGAGAGAGAATGTCAGCGATTGATATGGAAACAGGGGGCTTAGTACTGATACAGTGAAAGTTTTATATTGGTAAAGGTTCACTAACAGACCTCTGAGACTGGTAATATTGATTTTGATGAGCATACAGGGAGAATGAGAGAGAGAGAGAGCGAGAGCGAGCACAGTAGGAATTTGAATACATTGTTTCAGTGTTTGTCAGAAATTTATGAAAGCAGGCTGGTTTTATGCCCAGAGAAAATATATAATCACATTTACAAAAAGTGTTGCTGACAGTTGATAATGTGGTTGTAAGACATTGATTTAGAAGCATACATGCATGGTTATAATAAAGTTGACTGTCTTTCCATGCAGAAACGACAACATGGAGCAAACCAAACATTTTGGGAGTTCCTCCTCTGCCTCGCAGTCTGCATTCTTCAACTGTCATCGGCAATCGCATGTTTGTTTTTGGGGGATGGGTACCCCTGGTAATGGATGATGTAAAGGTGGCCACACACGAAAAGGAGTGGAAGTGCACCAACACTCTGGCTTCCCTCAATCTTGGTAAGATGTTGAATGATGACAGTCTGTGTTGATACTTAGTTGATATCCCCCCCCCCCCCCCACCAATACAGAAGCTTTTGATCCTTTAATCTAGAAAGACACTGACCAAAAGAATGGAGCGGGCAATGCCCATTTTGGTCTGTGGGGTTATACATGAACTGTAACTCGGGCATTTTGTTTTATTTGACAACATTAGGCACGAAAGCCAAGTAGTTTCTAATAATAATATTAGGACATTGGACTTTTGGAAGGTCTGAGTTCAATCCTGCCTTGGCACCACCTGGTGGATAAAGGATGGAGACCTCCCAGGTCAACATTTTGAAGGTCTGAATTCTATCCTGCCTAGGTAGGGCTTGGTTGATCTAAAGGGTGGAGATTTTTTCAAACTTCCATATCAACATAACAGTAGAGACCTCTAGATTTACACATGCATGGCATTAAACATGCATGTTAACCTGCTTGCGACGATGAGCTATGATTGTGGCTTTACCGTCCAAAAAAAAAAAAAAAAGAAATCAAAAGGTGTTGGTAGTCAAGGGTGAATAATCAGCAGAGGGAAATGTTCAGACCTTCAAATGGCATGCCAGTCAGAAGATCTTAAGTTCGAAACTGTCTTGATACTAATGGGTAAAAAGTGGAGGTATTCCAGTGTCCTTAGTCCAGCATATGTGTAGATCTGTTATTGCTTAAGTCCCTTTAGTGTATGTACTCATGCAGAACATCAAACATGCATGTTTATGATCCTGCGGGTCATGTCAGTTTTTGATAGCTTGTGGAAACATGAAATCACCCAACACGGCGGCTCAGTTTCGCTGAAATCATTCCCTTTAGTTGGATGCCGGCGCTGGGCCACTCTGGCACTGACCCTGCTCTGACCCCACACTCCAGGCACTGCCGCCACCGTGTGCAAGAATTCCGCCTTCTTTGTTGTCACTTGCGCGGGCTAGACACGCTTCATTTTTTGTGATGTTTGGTTTGTATTAAAGCACGGAAAAATAGTTTTGACACACTCAAGGTTTTGACAGACGTATAGGGGAATTGTTTGGGGATATGTTCATGTGATTTTCTGCTTAGCCTCGTGAATGGTTTCTGTGATATGTGAGAAACAGTAACATGTGTATGATAATGCTGAGGTGTGTGAAAAAAATGGTATTTGGTGATGCTGTTGGTGGTTGGACTAACGACTTTTGGGCAAGCCAAGAGAAGGCGCTTTTTCACAAAAGACGAAGGTGATACTGGTTGTCTGTCTTAACATTGTAGCAGTAGACACTTTGCTCTTTGTCGGGATGGCACGTGTTACCCTGAAAAACTAAACTGCATGATGTAGCGCCAGTTGAAAAACGGATAAGTTTGTCATAGTGGTATAACGGTTGATTGCTAGCATTAATCGTCTGCTTCAGTTTCGTTCGTTCCTTGATGTAACATCTTTTCACTATAAGTGATATTAGATGGGTAAAAATGGCATGGAGGATGAATTTTTTTTTTTTTTGGAGGGGGAGGGGAGAGGGGAACAGAGTAAGAGACGGAAAAAAAATTAAAAGGAATCGGCAAGGTTTCTAGAAAAAGGATATGGATGAACAGAGAAATGAAACGAGAACAACGCTAACATTAAATGTAAAAGAAAACATCGTCATAAAAAACAAAACAAAACAAAAATAAAATAATAATAATTAAAATAATAACCTTAAAGTAACGCATTAACAGGACTGTGAACCAGTGATTCTGAAATTTTAATTAACAGAACTTGATCTGATATTACTTCTTTAAAATGCTTTTCAAGATAGTTTCCTTGTGTAAACATCTTTGGTAAGAAATAACGAAGCTTTCTGCAGTAAAACAAACAGTGATACAATGTGAATTGTTCACCGCAAATACATAAAACGTATTTACAATATTTAGTTTTCAAAGCGTTCATTTGAATATGAAAATATGTGGTAACAATTGATCTCAAATGATATAACGAAGAATACTGCATTTTTTTACAGATATTTTGAACTGAAAGTTTGATTCTTTTTTGGGACACAAATTTTTCACGCACATCCCTTTTTCTGAACAGAAACATGAACGTTCTGTCTCTCCACCGGGCGTGTTTGGTATGCATGGAAAGCTTGTTTTAAGATCTACCAACTGACGACAAAAGCTGGGACATCAGCTTCGTGTAGAAATGTGCGTGTTCATGTATAAACAACAACCATGTTTTAGTTAAGTTCACACTGATCAGCTATCAGCACACCGCCGACAGTGGTGTGTGTGATTCGCG
Organism: Monoplex corrugatus; assembly: GCA_030674185.1. NCBI lineage: Eukaryota > Metazoa > Mollusca > Gastropoda > Littorinimorpha > Ranellidae > Monoplex > Monoplex corrugatus. Next base: position 51,246,736 of record JAPXFY010000018.1, on the reverse strand, counting down.
AAAGAGCGTGGCAGCAGTCTTATGCGGTATTGGCACTCGCTAATCTTACAACTGGCAAACGTGCTGTATGCAAGGCAGGTGGGCTGGGTCAAGATAATACATTCCTCCGTGCGGCGGGGAGTTTCCTCCCAACTACAGGGAACGGAATGAACAGCCGTGCCAACATACTATTACTTGCTCACTGAATCTGGTTATGCAGACTGTGTAGCAACGTATTGCCTGCACAGTATCATAAAAACAAAAATCATGCTTACACGCATGGGAGATACATTGAAACATTATATTATTTGAAGAAAAAGGGATGTGCATGGAGATGCATGATTGACACATTACCATGTGTGCATGCAAACCATAATCAGGTGTGAATGTGGGGGATGTTTTAGATTCAATGACCTGGGAACCACTGGCCATGGAAGTGTATGATGATGCTCTCCCTCGAGCTCGTGCGGGACACTGCTCCGTTGCCATCAACACTCGTCTGTATATTTGGAGTGGGAGAGATGGATATCGCAAAGCATGGAACAACCAGGTAAAGATTTGTTTGATTGATGATAATTCTACATGTAATTTTGTTGTAGTTATTGCTGTTTTTCACTGTTCACAAGCTGTTTTTTATGAACAAAACTACATAGGTATGGTAAGAACAAATATGACAGATATAGTGGCCTGTAAGTGCTACAGGGAAAAAAAGTTTCCTCTACGTAGCTGACAGATTTTGTTTGGAAACACTTAGTGAAAGGAATGTTTAATTTTGTTCTAGGAAAATAATGATTAGATTGACATAACAGTTAAAGCTGGGGAAAGGCTACACTGCAGCTTTGAACAAAAGCACAGAGTAGTAAAAATATAAACAGCACAAAGCATGGTAAGGGAAATCTGCTATGATGTAGATTTATGAACCTTTGTAATAAGAAATTGGTTGATTTAATGAGATCCAGTGGCAGTTCTGTATCTTAAACTTGTAAAGGTTTTACTGAGAATAAAAAAAGTGGATAGTAACAAATATTTTCAACTTCATTTTCCTGTGAGTATTCTTCCAGTAACACTTATTTGTTATTTGCCATTTGTTGTTGTTGTTGATGTTATTTGTCATTCTGATCTCCAGATTTTATGCGCATTTTTGATAGAAAAATCTGATAGATTTCTGATGTTTGTTGTTGTTTATTTTGTTGTAGTTATTGCTGTTTTTCACTGTTCACAAGCTGTTTTTTATGAACAAAACTACATAGGTATGGTAAGAACAAATATGACAGATATAGTGGCCTGTAAGTGCTACAGGGAAAAAAAGTTTCCTCTACGTAGCTGACAGATTTTGTTTGGAAACACTTAGTGAAAGGAATGGGACATAACACTTTTTTTATTCTCAGTAAAACCTTTACAAGTTTAAGATACAGACGCCGAAGGGCACCAGCGGCAGATGAAAGAAAGAAAGAAAGTTGTTGTTTATTTTTGTCAAGTATAAACCGCCTCCTCTCCCCTAGTATGTACATTTTTACCCCTGTATTTTCAAGTGTTTGCTGTTGGTCTATGATTTGTGCTGTTGTGACTTTGCATTACTGAGAGCAGATACAAAAAAACATTAGGCCTATCAAACCAAAATAGCAACCTCAGAATTACGGTGTAACTTTAAACGGCTATAACTTTTGAACAAATAAAGATAGAGCAATCATTTTTGTTTTGTTTTGCTAGTTTCAAAGAGTTGTATGTGACAATAATAGTTTTAACTAAGTGTATCTGAACAAAAAAAATGGCTGCCACTACCTATTATAATTTCTTGTTTGTTTGATTGTTTCCTTTCCATTTTGGCTGGGGTGGGGTTTTAGGGGAAGGATAGTTTTAGATACAGAGTGAAATCATATTCATGTCTGATCTATGTCTGGGACCCTCATGTTGACTATAAGTAAAAATAAGTAAATTGATTTTTGTTCATTGTTTGACGTGATTATATTTGTCGCCTTTTGAACAGGTGTGCTTCAAGGACCTGTGGTTTTTGGAAACAGGTATGTTAACATTTTTCTTATTTGTATGTTTTCTGTGGTAGACTATTGTGAAGGTAAATAAATACAGGTTCTTGTTGAAAAGGACAGTAAGTTGTACTAGGGTAGTGTATGGTGTGAGGCAGGACAGCTGTTTGTTGTAAACTTTGTCTTGAAGAGCACTTGGAATTCAATCATTTGAATGGTAATAATGTGTGACAAGTGAAGGTGTGAGGGAAAGTAGAAAACAGAGAAGGCCAAATGTTGGTGGACTCTTACGTGTCAGTGTGAATCTAAAGTGAGTAGAGAGAAAGTGTGTGTGTGTGTGTGTGTGTGTGTGTGTGTGTGTGTGTTGTGTGTGTGTGTGTGTGTGTGTGTGTGTGTGTGTGTGTGTGTGTGTGTGTGTCTAGCTCTAGGGATTAAAGTTGTTAGGACCTAAAGCTGTTTGACATTTGAGAATACCCCAAGCCTTTGATTAGTGCTGCAACAATGAAATAGAGCAGGATAAATTGGAAAAAGAGCAGAAATATATCTTTTTGATACCCCAACCCTATTTGCCAGCATCTCTCATTGACAGCCATAACAGCAGAACATAAACTTAACCCTTTCACTCCCTCACCCTATCCACCAGCTTCCTGCAGGAAAGGATGAAAGGGTTAAGTTTTTGCAACAGGTGGATAGGGTGTGGGAGTGAAAGGGATAAATGGGGAAAAAATGTGATGGGAGGTAGGGGTGAGGCAGGATTAAATGGGAAGTGAACCCCCCCCCAAAAAAAAAAGAAAAGGGGGCGGGATGGTGGATGGGAGAAAAGTGATACACGATTTTTAAAGGTAGAAAAACTCTTAAATCTGGTCTCATCTGGAGTTTTGCATGTGTGCGTGTGTGTGTGTTTTTGTGTTTGACAGAAAAACCAACAGCACCGTCACGCGTACAGCTCGTTAGAGCAAGCACCAACACCTTGGAGGTGTGTTGGGGTGCTGTCAACACGGCTGATGCCTATCTTCTACAGCTACAAAAGTATGAATTGCCACCCTCCCAGACCCCTACCACCACTGCATCAGGGGCAGTCGCACCTGTGGGCACAGCTGCTGGAACTCCCTTGGTACGTCATTTGACACCCAGTACTCCAGGGACCCCTACAATACTGCGTCCGGCTGGAGCAGGTGAGAAATGGTCGGCAGACAAAGATATATATCCTGTTTTGCCTTTCTTGTTTTCTTTCTTTTTATAGTCTCTTTATTTCCTCACCTTTCCCCTAGCATTCTGCTAGAAGCTGGTCAGTAGGGTGAGGGAGTGAAGGTTTTATGAAAAAAGTCCATAATGTCATATTATTGAATGACTAATAAGCTGATGAGATAGGAATTGATGTTTGCACCCTCCAAGGTAAATACAGATACGGGGGTGTGGGTCCAGTGTCTGTTGCTGATATGTGATAGGAAAGCATTGGCAGTTGCTTTAACCATTACGGTGCCACCGACAGAATATTCAGTCAGACAAAACATACCGCTTGACCCAGTATTAAATCAGAGCCTTTATCTGTTTTCAGCAGGATGACTCCAACCATTTCAGTGATGTATGAGATATGAGCAAAAACATCAGGATTCCCTCTACAAATAGATATTAAATAACTATGCAGTCTTTCTTCCCCGTGCGATAGAAAATGTGACTTCCTTCATCTGATTACCATTCACCAGCTTCAAACATGGGGGATATTGCAGTTCCTGGCACTTACATACTAAAACCATCTTCTATTAATTAAGAAATACCAGATCTCATTACACGAGTGTGAGGTGCTGATTCGGATCTTGAGTCTGTTGATTAACTCAAATGTGATGACGATCTGGTGAGCATAGTTGATATTCCGATGTTAATGACATAAGTCAGACTGGACCCAAGTATGAGCAGGCATGGGAATTGTACGCCGATCGGCGCATTTACGCCGAATGCGCTGTTGCGAGACGCCGAACCGCTGGCGTTGTACGCCGAACGCGTTTTTATCCGAAAAAAAAAAATTCTCATTCGGCGCATTCTGCAAACGGGCTGTTCACGAAGTGGTCACAAGCTTGCAACCTTGAGGCGCAGTTTGACTGGAACGGTTCACTGGACAGCAAAGCAGTGAAGCGTAAGCAATTTACATCATTAACAACAAAGAATGGCCCACAGGAGTGACATTGTAGAACGCGGGAAGCGTTTTTGTGACGACGGCTCTCGCTTCAAGTGGAGGTGGGAATGGGTAGACCGTGACTTTACCGAAAAGGTGATTGACAACAATGATAGACCGACTGCCTCAACCGTTCGTATCGGCGAGTGGATACGAAAGCTATCTGCTCCAGGCATGGCTTACTGTGCATTGTGTAGACGGGAAATCAACTACTCTAACAGAGGTTTTGATGCCATCACAAAGCACCTGCAGACTGGTCATCATCAGGAATGTGTGGCCAGTCAAACAGTGTATGTGTAAAAATAATATTTATTGTGTTAGTGTGAATGATCTGGAATTTTTGTATATATTAGCAACTAACAGCACCTGCTCAGAAGTAGCATTTTAATACTTGTTCCATGTAGGCCTATGCAGCTGCCTGAACTTTTCAGATTTTTTCCCTTAAGTTAAATACATTACTTTCTTCTTACTGAGTCTCTCTCTCTCTCTCTCTCTCTCTCTCTCTCTCTCTCTCTCTCTCTCTCTCTCTCTCTCTCTCTCTCTCTGTGTGTGTGTGTGTGTGTGTGTGTGTGTGTGTGTGTGTGTGTGTGTGTGTGTGTGTGTGTGTGTGTGAATTGTGGTGTGTGTGTGTGTGTGTGTGTGTGTGTGTGTGTGTGTGTGTGTGTGTGAATTGTGTGTGTGTGTGTGTGTGTGTGTGTGTGTGTGTGTGTGTGTGTGTGTGTGTGTGTGTGTGTACACTCCATAGAGAACTGAGGAATGTGATTAATACTGTGAAATGGTTATAATATGAAATGTTTTAACTCTGATGGAATTCAGTAATTAGATCAAGGAGAGGCCACCAAAACAATTTGTACAATGAGAAAATCAACAGCTTCTGGGGGGCAACGCCCCCCAGACCCCCCAAAGGGGCGCTGCCCCTGTACCCCGCCAGGGGGCTACTGCCCCCTGGACCCCCAGTACTCCCAAAACACTTTTTCCAATTCCCATGCCTGATGAGTGAGTGCCCTTCACTACTTATGTTGGTGATCATCATACCAAAGGGACTACGGCTTACCTCCGAGTGAAGCTAGCAAAAAAGAATCTGAATCTCAAAATGTGAGTACAGCTTTGAAAAGAAAGCTTGTACTGATGGTCAGTGGTTCTTGCGGGTAGAGGTGGGGCTGTGTCAAGGGGCATGGTAGAGGGAAAGGTCAAGATGTGTATTGGCCTATGGCATTTTCACATTTGCCCTTTGAGTGTGTGTTTAGAGAATATGGAGTTTGTTCAAGAAAGATTTAACGCATTTTTGGACAGTTCCAACTTAACTGGCAGAATCTGTGTTTGCATACTGGTGTGGTGAATGTCCAGGCAAACCCAGACTATGTGTTGTGTCCTGCCTCAGGCTTTTACACACAAAGATAGATTAATGGAACCAGAGAACCAACTGACTGTATGCTTTTAATTTCGTTTTGTTTGATATATCTGAAAATCACACCCTTCAGCCAGACCACTGGACTGACTATTTGAAACTGAAGATGTGTGACATGTAGTGATATGGTAGCATGCACATGATGTTAACATGCATACAGATACACATGTTTGGTAACTGACGGTTAATTCTGCAAGAACATGGTGTCCAAAACAAAACCCCAAAAATTATTTTATAACATTTTTTTTGTCTAATTGTGTTTTAAAAATAGCTTGATTTCTAATTGATTTTAATTTAACTTGAAAGAGTAAACTATACAGAACCAAACAATATATAGTTTCATGGAGTTTTCTGGCAGGATGAGGTACAATTTTAAAAAAATGCAAGTCAGAATGTTCATAATTCCTTGGCACAGTGGTATTAACCTCTTTGTTGACACATTGGCACCAAAGGGTTAATTCATATCTTTGTCATCATGTGGAGATAGACTCTATTTGTAAGAATTAGGATCTTAGTGGTGCTGATCCACATTTTTGTTTGAATTGAATTTTAGGAGTTGTGTTTCATAACAAAAGTGAAGGTTTCAGGGTGATCTGTCAGTTCAGCTTAGCCATGTTGTATTTGACTTTTTTCACAGCTATCTGTCTCCACAACACACACATACAGCAGTTTACTTTTAGATGGGAAAACAACTGTGAAAGTTTTCCTTATCTTCACTCTTATTTAGTTATTTTACCCATCCCATGGTATGTGCATTATTTCTTTTACACAGATCTAAGGGTGTGATGAAAATGGATGAAACTAGGAATTAAACTATTTTGTAGCAATGTAATACATGTTGTTGATTCATTTTCTAGACCTAAATCAACATGACTAAACATTTCATCTTCTTTCAATACTAGATCCAAATCAACATACCTAAACAAACACACCAGACCTTAGAGGCAATACTTATCAAAGCATGAATAGCTAGAGAAGAATTATTTTGTTGGGAGGGAGCATGTAGGCATGTGAACAGTAGAGAGGGTCATTTTGATTGGGGAGTGTGTTGAACTCAGCAGGGTTGGCGCGACCTGTACTGGGAGCCACTCTTGCCAACCTGGGAATGGCCCAGCCCCAGACAGTGAGAGGTACATGCCAGTTTCTCCCCTTTCATGCTTTTTCATGTTCCTTTGTGCATGATGAACGCAGGGTACGGTTGGCTGCAGCCAGGCCATGTTGTGGGTTCTCCTGGAATGTGGATGTATTTGTGTTGTGGGAATGATTTGTGGCAGTCATTGTGAATGTGGATATGTTTTTTTTTTTTTTCCTTATGTTGGTTCATTTGCTTCAGTGTTGTCAGTGTGTAGGATGCAATGTACTTTGTGAACGTGCTCAAGGTTGATGTCCTCCAGTCCTCTTAACTCAGTTGAAACTTGTCAAGTGCATGATGCTTAAAAAAGTGTAAGAAAAGTGGAAATCCTAACTTTGCAACAACAAAAAAGTCCTAATATTTATATTGTACATCATATTTTGAATAATAACCTGGATGTGGCTTTATTGTTCAGCCTAAAATACTGAGAAATGTTAGCTTGTTTGCTTATTTTATCTTCCTGTTCTTTTTTGTCTTTCCTTTTTGAAGGAAATTTTATTTTGTTTGTCTGTTGTTGTTGAAATAGTAGTGGCAACTATTCAATTTTGGCTTGATTTTTCTTTTAATTTCTACAGACTTCATCTATCATGATATGGTCTTGATGCTAAGTTTCTAGATACCAAAGTGAGACGTTTTGTGATAGACCAGCAGCATTCATTTACATGAGTATGAAACTTTGGCTGTAACAGCAGTATATTTTACGTAATGCATGTTTGACTATATACTTACCATGTCTGACCGTTTGAATTGTGGCGCCAGTAGGTCGCCTTGTCTTGGCCTAATTGTTGTTAGTAACTACCCCCTCTTTTTTTCACAAATGTTTTTTTTCTGTTGGTGACTCTATTGCCTTCTTTTTTTGTTGATTTTGTATTGATTTGGACTGTTGTGTTAGATATTAATACAAATGAATGGAAAAAATGAAGTTAATATGAAAATTCTTTACCATATTTTTTCTATTCTTTTGTTATTTTCCCAATTCTGTACCACCTCAATGGTGCTGATCCCATGCTGCTCATTCAGCTTGACAACATGACACCAACCCTAAATTCATTTCAATCGAAGTCCCATTTGTTTGAGTCAAAGTCTCAGTGCCAGAAAACCTGAGAGTCAGAGATGATAAGCTGCTATAGGGTCACCCAATAGAAGAAATCCTGCGCTGCTGCTGGCTTACTTCAGTGGCATTTTGATTCAGCAGTGCCTGTTCTCGTCCAGCTTACTAGGGTGCTGCCTATTATATACTCCCTACTAACGACAGTAATCTTTAGAACAAGTGAGAGAACCCTGAACTTGAAAATTCTAATAATCAGAACTTCATTGACTTATATTTATAACAAGACAGAGAGACATAAGGTAATGTGGTCAGTGAATGTTCTGTTCCTTTAGATAACATATAAGATATGAAGTTGTTAACTGTTCCAGTCAGTGTGTAAATGTATTACTACTAAAATTTACGATTTTTCTGCCTCAGTCAGCTCCGGCCCAGAAATGAGCATGTTATGGGTTCATTAAGAAGGCGGTAGAGGTGCCAGTCATTACAGTTCATCTGATTATATTGTGCTGTGATTTAATTTGTCAGATTTATGCTCACATGATCAATCTTTACTGTGAAAAGAAAAGTCTAGGGTGAGTTGCTGTTGAATGAAACAAACTTTGACCAGTTTGGATCAGCTGCATGTTAACTTCTATGTATGTGACTATATGGAACCAGTGAGAAATAGAGATGTAAACCCATTTTATCAACTGTCAGTTTCTGCAGAGCAAAGTGAAACGTAGCAGATGACAAAATACATTTTCATTACTGACATTCATGATTGTTCTTGAATTTCATTTCTTCGCTTGTTGAGATTTGGACATGTTTGTTTGTCAGTCTGGTGACAGGAATTTTAAATGGAAATTGCTTGGTGAGATTTTCATGGGCCATTGTCTTGACAATGGGCTATCACTAATTTTAGATAGAATGTTCCAAATCTCTGTTCTGTGTCTTGCATGTCACAAAGCTCCATGCAAGATTTTAATGCCAATGTTGCAAGCGATGCATTGGTAAAGAGTGGCAGAATGGTTCAGATGTTTGCCTGTCAGTAACTAAACACGAGGTTCCAGAGTTCGTTTCTGTTTGAATGTCTAGTCCTTTGGAAGAATAGTCTTTACTATAATTGCTTACATTTTTTTCCCACAAGTTTTGTTCCCTGTTATTTGAATTTTGAGCTGAAACAGTGTCTCCAGTTCCTTTTGTTAGTCTGTTTTTCCATATTACTTGGTACCATGTGATTCTCACAAAGATGAAACAAAGATGGAAACTGAAAAGTTAGAAAAATAATCCTGAAAATCATGCTGTTTTGTTGCATTGTTTTTTGCTGCTTTTGTAATATAAAAAATGCCATATTGTCCCTGGCATATTTAGCAGCTTCTCAGCCTTCTGTATGGACAGAATATGATTTTGGTGTGGGAGAAGAAATTGTGCTGACAAATTCTGAGTTGTACTGACAAGTTTTTAATATGCACTGACATTACAGATAGGATAGCACCTTTGAGACTGGCCTACACAGTTATGTTTCATCCGCTTTACGGTGCATCATTGAGGATGTTGCTCGTATTTCTTGACCATCACTGCAAGTGTCTTACATTTCTCAGGCCTGGATGACATTAGGATATATTATGAAAGAAAGCATTCTAGAGCACAGCCCTGTCATGCAGTGTCAATTCATTCGAAATGGAATTACCATCATTATTATCATCACCATTCTTATCATCATAGCATTGTAAAACAGTTATCCCTTTGAATCCAGCACCTTGTCCACCAGCATCCTACATTGTCAACATGCCAGCAAAGCTAAACCTTAATCCTTTGACTCCCTCACCCTATTGGTGGATAGGGTGAGGGAGTCGAAGGGTTAAGTTTTTGTTATTGGTTGTCAGGATGCGGGAGTCAAGGAGTTAACCCAGCTTTTGTGACCCTTATTGCCCTCCTGCCATGATGACCCCAGTTTCAGCATATTTGGAGGTGTGTTGTACAAGACAGAAAATGGGGGAGGAAAACTTTTTTCCCCCTTTTTTTCCCTTCAAATGTATGTCAGTGCAAGACTCATTAAATAGGAATATTGCATAAGCATGATTAATTTGAAAATTGTGTCAGTTTTATTACTAATGTAACCAAAATGTATTAAACATAACCAAAATGTTGACTGCATCATAAAAAAATGTTTTGTCCAGTATATTTACCAAGTGTCAGCTCTTTAACTCTGATTGAGAAGTAGATTATAATTATTGATGCAGTTGAAGAGTTTGTAGAGACAGACTTCATAAATTGGTCAATGTGTACATCTGTCAGGATTCTCATTCTGTGATTTATGCTAATCTTGATGAAATTGTTTTAATTTCAGAAGAATGTACTTCCAGTGTTACTACTGTATTAACTATTGATAATTATGGCACTGCTTGCCCTCTTGCATCTTTTGTTGGCTGTTGTCATTTGTTTTAATTTGTTTTTATTTGTACTAACTTTGTTTTCAGTTCAGCTTATTGTACCCAGTTTTTGTTGTTGATTCGTGATATATTTAACATCAGACTTATCAAAACAAAACACATAAAAGTAGGGGGGAGGGGAGATGGGCCGTGATGAACATGCGTTCATTGTTATGTCTACATACTTTGTGCTGCTATGGTTTGAGTGCTATTTTTTTTCATATATCAGTGAAAGAGCTTACATGAAACCAGGTTTCAGTATGTAACATTGACATGATTAATGGTGGCTGTTGTCTGTGTTTTCAGCTGCATGCCCCTGTCATGCATACACTGGTCCATTAGATTGTCAGAGGATATGAGTGATTGCAATTCTCTTGCACCATAAAGAAAAGGGACTGAAACACAATCTTCATTCATTCATTTACAAATTGTGCCATCTGTAATTTGACCGTCTGTGATTTTGTAAGTCCTGTCATGTTGTCAGTCACATTCTGTCACACCATTATTTACTTCACTCTAACGAAGTAAAAATCATAAGCAGAAGTACATTTCTAACCACGTGTGTAGACCAGCATGTTGTCAGTCATTTCACCTATGCACATGTGTATATTCAGCACTTGCCACTGCTCACTGATTCTGGTTGCTACTGAAAAAGTGGTATGTTACGTACTGCTTGTGTTTATCAAGCAGGAACAATTTTCTGTATTTTGGGGATGAACACATTGTGATCTAGTATGGTAGTCAGAAGTTGAAAATGTAAGTATAATTGGAATAGCTTGCTGAAGACAGTGGTTCATGTAATTATGTTGTTATTATTGGTAGGGGCTTTTCTTGATGGTGCAGCCAAACCAAATGTCCGTGAATTCGCGGATATCCGCGAAAGGGAAGTATTTGCATGTTTTGTTCATTGTTAACAATGCTTGTGTCCTTTTTTTCTTTTATTGAAATACTTGATTTATCTTTCACCAGAGGGGGTTAAATTTCCATTTACTAGGCTAAAATGCTTCAGCTTCTGGGGGCAATGCTCCCAGACCCGCAGAGCCCCTTGACCCCCTAGACCCCCAGCATTTTTTTCCTTGAAACACATTGTTGCTTGAATGGATTGCCTGATGGTGGTTATGTTTCAAAATTGGATGGCATGGTCAGCCTTTGAAAAAAATCGAAAAAAATTTATCACCATTATTTTATGTATGTACTTTGTTTTGCCCCCTCTGTACAGGTGATATAGGTGTTTTCTTGTTTCCACAAATCACTATACACTGAAAATGTGAAAAGACTCACAGGATTTTAACATGCATATTTTATGTTTAGCGTTTGTATACATACAAAGGCGGTTTAGGCAATACAGGTCTGTACATAAGATTATCAGGGAGATTAAAAAAAATCTTTGCCCTTTACCCACCAGACAAGGGGTACCCAGGCAGGATGGAATCCAAACTTTCCATCGGAGATCTAACATATTTACCACTTGACCTGCTTTCATGTCAGGATCTGTCTTTTACTGGTAAACAGAAATTAATAGAGACAGAATTTTTGACATGGTAGAATTTATGACATGATGATGTGGGTGTTTTATGCTGTGTTTGCCAGTATTCATCTCCTTTTTTTCTCTCATTACCCTCTTGTCCTCCCTTCCCCATTAGAAAAATGTTTCTTTATCTTGCATGAACTTACTGGTGGTTGTTTGGATAGAGTAATGAGTGTTTATTCAACTTCAACAGGACTTAAGTATTTGTGATTAATGTTTGTTCATCCTTTTAGTGTCCTGTTAGCTCAGTTATTAGAATGCCATGCTCATCATGCACTCAGTCGAGCAGGCCGTGGTTTTACACAGGCTGGTTGGTTGTTTTGACAGAGCTGTGGAGTAGAAATCTGATATCTCAAGTTCAGTCCCTGCCCACAATGTTGAAAATAGGTGTGTTCATTGCCTGCCTTGATGTTTCCATCATTCTAGTGATGTTGGTGTAGTGTTTCATAGCTTCCTGTCCCTTCCTTACCATTTTAAGACCTTTCCAGTGTATAGGGTTTGGTGCAGGTTCTTGGAGTTTGTGAGAAAATAACTGTCAATTTGCGTGGACTGATTATGGAATTGTCCGAGTGTGATGTATCCTCCCTGAACATGTTCCAGACTCTGAACTCCATAACAAGACTTAAATCCTTTGTCATGTGCTCATTGTGTTTGCAGAAATTTCATTTGCAGAGATTATTTTATTAACAAGTAAATTTCATAAGGTTTATCAGTGACCTGCAAAATGTGTGATACAGTTTGGAAAAGCATGCTTTTTAACACTCCTCCTTCCACCTTCCCCAATTAACATGTTATGGTCTTATAATTTTAGAGTAAAATTTTATGAAATTTAAGATGCTGGAGGGTAGTTAGTTATTACAGTTTGTTGTTTGTGTTGCTGTTGTAATAAACATCTGTATCTGTAACATTGTTTCAGATTGATGTTTACAAAAATTAAGAAAGGAAAAAAAAAAAAGGCTTTGTGATGCTTGCATATTCTGAGTTTTTTTTTAAAACATATTTCTGCTAGTTGCATTGATTCTGGCCATATGTATTTATTGCTGATAAATTACTTTGCAGACCATTATCATATAAATGTGCAGTTCCACAATAGTAGAAATGCTAGGCTCAGTCATGGATGTTTCATTCTCAAACCGATTTGCAAAACATTCATGATGTGCTCGTTTGTCTTTTTGTCTCAATACTTGCTAATCATTTTTGGATGAACTAAAGATACTTTGTTACAGAAAGGCATTTAGTCTCTTCCTTGTAGCAGAATACACTCTGCACAATAGTTATTTGTGTATTTTTATAGTAGTTACATCTGTGATAAATTAAACAACAGTTAGGCAAAGGAAGCTGAAAAAAAAAAACTGGCTCACTTCCACAACTATGCATCACATACTGTTACTTTTTATCACAATTGAGTATCGAGTTGATCCAAGCACTGTGAGAAATCCCTGTGTACCATTCTGTCTTCATGTAAAGAAATTCAATGTAGTTTTTGTTGAATGACACTTTTTTCCTTTTAGTACTTCTCTCATGGTGAACGTAATGTTCACCCAAAATCACATAATAAAGATTACACAACAGCTATTTTGATTCACTGATGCAAATACAAGCACTCCCACAGGAGTCTTGTTAGTAGCCATCCACTGTGCAGCACACTAGCCGTACCAGTAGAAATTGTGGGGGTCTCAAGGTTAACTGCGTCCACCCTATGCTACAGTAATGCAACAAATCCCACTTCATCAGCCATGCTCATGATTGTGTTACAGTCATAATTTTCTCTGTCCATTTCGATAAACAGTGGTGTTTTTATGCTAAGAAATCATTTGCTTTGAGTTGTTGAATAGTATTGTCGCTTTGGATTGATTATTTGCCAGTTTATTCAGCCTGATTTTGCATGTTTATTAAGCCTGATTTTGCGCTCTTTCTTTATGCATTTAGTGATGGAGTTCTGTTTCTGTATGTTTAATTTTTGTGGGAGGAGGGGGTATTTTCTTTTCTTCTTTGTTTTTTTTTTGTTCCCCACATTCCACCCAACTTACATTACTCATGTCACTCTCTGGCTGTCTGACTCACCATTATGTCCCACTTTGTCACTGATGATTAGGTGTAGCATTGCCAGATGCCACACCACCCTGTCCTGATAGAAACTGTCAACACTTCAAAACAAGTGTGACTGCCAGTGTTCAAGCAAACAAGAACCAAAAAAAAAAAAAGCACAAAAGAAGAATAAGAACTCGTATTTGATACAACAAGACAAGACAGGCGCAAATGTTTGGCCACTGGCCTTTGTCGAGCATAAGATTACAAACAAACACCAGATACAAAATATATAAAAATTAAGACTGAAACTTCCCTGCTGCTGGGTCCATTCTTTTCTCACACTGGACCTAGCAGCAGGGAAGTTTCAGTCTTTTTCTCCAAATTTTTGTATCTGGTGTTTGCTTGTTTGTAATCTTACGCTTGACAAAGGCCAGTTGGCTGAAAATTTGCACCTGTTTTGTCTTGTATTAAATACACGTTCGTATTCTTTCGTGTTTTTTCTGGTTCCTATCACCAGTTCGTTTGGAACTGCTTATTTATCCAAGCAGGCCTGGTTTGTTTTGTAGCTAACCACCTTCTCTGAAGGCCATCCCCTGTCTGCCACCTGTGACCAATTGGGTTGGGTATGGTCACCTTGCTACCAAGTTAGACATAGCCTTTCCCAGAATAATATCAGAAATAATTTGCTGTTGTTGTAGTGACTGACTGACATGTGAGTTAGAATAGTTGTCGGCATTACTGGATCTGTTAACTTCATAGGATGTGTCAAACTGCCTTGTTATAGTTGATGCTGGTGTTGTTACAGTGACCGCGACACCACGCGTGAAGGCACCAGTGACGCTGACACCTGGCACAACTACCATCCGAGTGGCTGGCTCCCAGGTTGTGACGTCTGCAGCAAAAGGAACAGCAGTTGTCAGCACTGTGAGTCTTGTGTCTCTTGCAGTTTATGAATAGATTGAAATTATTTAATGACATAATCGATATTAAAATTATTTGATGACATAACCAATTAACAGTCTAGTAAAGGATACTCATACTGTTATAAAAGTAGGCATTGGTTTCTTTTTGTGTGTGTCTTCTTGAAAACTTCATTTTTGCTGTTTGCTTGTTGTAGGCTGGAGGACAGATGAGTGGCATTGCAGCACTAGCAGCAGCGGCAGCTGCTACACAAAAGATCCCTGGCACTGCTGGTGTCACCACCACACCTGTGTCTGGTATCAAGGTTGTCACTCCAACCATTGTCACACCAGGAGGGGTCAAAGTGACTCCAGTGGCAGGTGCTCGCCAAGGTCAAGGTGAGTAAAAGGATTATAAGAAGTGGTTTTCATGTTTGTATTTTCCCAGTGCTGCCAAATCTTAAAAAGTGCTGTTTGTTCTCCTACAGATGACAGTCTTTTATTTTATCCTTATGTAACATGTATAGAAGAAAAAGAGGGGACAAAAGTTCGGTCACTGTTAAATACACTGTGATTTAAAAAAGATGTCTGTCAGTGTGTTCACATGACTTTAATTGAGTTTTGCATGGAATAGTTTTTGAATGAAACTTACATCTTTTCATTACATTCTAAAGGAAACTTGTAAATTGATGAGAACAGGTGACATTTTGAGATTTAAATTTTTTTTATTTTGAGCATTGTATCAATGATTGTTTCAGTGACAGTGACTGCCCCTGGCACTCAGACTGTGAGAGTCGCCCCACCTGGTGCCACCATTGTAAAGCCTGGAGCTGGCAGTATGGCAGGCAAACAGATCATTACAGTTCACAAAGGTGGAGCTGTTACAAATCAGCCCCAGATTGTCACTCTGGTCAAAACCACTCAGGGCATGGCTGTTGCTACTGTGAGTATAGTGTAGAGTTTTATCATTTGGATAGGTTTGCAAATGCATTGATATATGTACTTCATTTTCTTTTCCAGGTTCTCTTTTTTTCCTTCAGTGAGGTATGGTGTACATTTTGAGATGGTTATAATCCTGAAATGGCTCTGTGCAGTTGGCTGGGCTTTAAACAACAATAACAATGATAATAAGATGATTGGGAGGGAATTTGGGATAGGGTTGAAGATGCCATTTTTTGTGGTTAACTGTTGCGTTTGTGAAAGTTCTTGATTGTGAAACATTGCCACTGTCACAGTTCACATAATAATTATTGTGAACTGTAATACTGAGAAGACAATTATTTACCTTATGGTATCAGTTGGAATGAGCCGTACAGTTTGTCAGGTTTGTAGTGCAGGCTTCTTGACCAGTCACAAGAACCCTTCCTGTGTCCGAAATACATGACAAGATGGTTGCGGTCTATTTTGAGATTAGAGAAATATTAGCCCCAGTGTCATTTTTTTCACGTTTTAACTGTTTTCATTGTGACAGGGTTGTACATTGTCAAAGTTTATAAGGTACAATCCAAACAGTAAAGAGATCAAACCACTTTTACAGTCGTCTCATTTCATTGATCATAAAAAGTAATGTGTAATTTGAAAGGCCAAAACCTTTAATCTTTGCCCCTTTCAGAGTTGACATCATTAGACAGTTACATCATAAAATGACAAGGTGTCAAAATACATATATTTTGATGTGCTTTAGATTGAAGTCTTTCAACAAAACACCAAATTCTACATCTTAGCAAGACTGCAGCTGCGGGATAATGCAGTAAAAATTTGTACAGATTTGAAAAAAGTTGCAGGGATCAAAGCTTCTTCATGTTCTACAATCTGATGATGAAAGGGGAAATTCAAAGAAGGGAAAAAGAGGAACAATTCTGACAAGTCAAAGCAAATTCTGAAGAGAGCTTCAGACAAGAGTAATATGTCTATTGTGTCCAAACTTGTGAAGGTAGACCCATGCATTTGCTTACGAGAAGTAAGTGCATGGGACCATTCAGAGAATTCTACACAATGACCTTCAGCTTCAAATGTTTTGTCACAAATTGAGTGTCAGATAAGATGACAGAAGTGATTGCAGTCTATTTCGGGATGGGAGGAATACCAGTTCCATTGTCATTGTTTACCTTATGACTGTTGTCATCTATAACAACAGTCAGTGTGACAGTGACGTACAATGTCAAATTATATATGGTCTTATGCTGTTAGTCTAGTATGTAGATTGAGCTTACTCTAACATGTCAACAGACTTGAATCCTCCCTGTGTCCGAGATGCATGATGAAAGTGATTGCAGTCTGTTTCGGGATGGGAGGAACATAAACTCCAGTATCACTGTTCACCTTTGGACATTTGTCAGTATGATAATTGTCAATATGACAGTGATATACATGGTCATATTATAAATAGTTATGGTTAGACTATGGTAACATGTCAACTGATCCCCAACCCTACCTGTGTCCGAGATGCATGACAAAACTGATTGCAGTCTGTTTTCGGGATGGGAGAAACATCATTTCCATTGTCACTTTTCACTTGCATCTTCTCTGTTGTGAACTATGTCAGTCAGTGTGTGACAGTGATGTAGGCCTACATGTTTGTACATATAGAGTATATAAATTACAAGAAAAAAGGATTTTGGTGGTATGGTTGGCTGAAAATAGCTGTAATTCGAACCCATTGATTCGCATCGACAGAAATGGCAAGCTGACACATCACGCAGACAATGCCACATTGCTGGACACAGAATGATTTCAGAAGTTTCTACTGGCATTAAAATGGGCGGATTATTAAAAGGGAAGGTATCTCAAGACAGGTTGGTAATTCTTCTTAAAGAAATGATTGATCCCTTTGACTGTGTTTTTAAAGAGAAGAGTGTCAGAATGGTTCAGATGTTCACCTGCTTATAACTGAAAGTGTGGTTTGTAGATTGGGCGTATTATAAGTTATTCTAATATGTCAACTGATCTGAAACCTCCCTGTGTCCGAGATGCATGATGAAAGTGATTGCAGTCTGTTTCGGGATGGGAGGAACATCAACTCCAGTATCACTGTTCACCTTTGGACATTTGTTAGTATGATAATGGTCAATATGACAGTGATGTACATGGTCATATTATAAACAGTTATGGTTAGACTAATGTAACATGTCAACTGATCCCCATCCCTCCTTGTGACTGAGGTGCACGACAAAACTGATTGCAGTCTGTTTTTGGGATGGGAGGAACATGAATTCCATTGTCAGTTTTCACTTGCATCTTGTCTGTTGTGAAGTATAACAATCATAAATGTGACGGTGATGTATGTTTGTACGTGCAGACTATATAAATTACAAGAAAAAAGGATTGTGCTAGTATGGTTGGTTGAACATAACTGTAACTTGAACATGATGTACTGCATTGCCTGAAGCAGCAAGCTGACACATCACACAGGCATTGCCACATTGCTGGACGCAGCATGATTTCAGAAGTTTCTACCAGCATTATTATGGGCCGTTTATTAAAAGAGAGGGCATCTCAAGATGATTAGGTCATTCCTCAAAAGAAATGGATCCCCTTTGACTGTTTTCAAGGAGAAGAGTGTCAGAATGGTTCAGACGTTCACCTACCAATAACTGAAAGTGTGGTTTGTAGATTGGGCGTATTGTAAGTTATTCTAATATGTCAACTGCTCTGAAACCTCCCTGTGTCCGAGATGCATGATGAAAGTGATTGCAGTCTGTTTCGGGATGGGAGGAACATCAACTCCAGTATCACTGTTCACCTTTGGACATTTGTCAGTATGATATTGTCAGTATCACAGTGATATACATGGTCATATTATAAACAGTTATGGTTAGACTAATGTAACATGTCAACTGACCCCCATCCCTCCCTGTGACTGAGGTGCACGACAAAACTGATTGCAGTCTGTTTTTGGGATGGGAGGAACATTGATTCCATTGTCAGTTTTCACTTGCATCCTGTCTGTTGTAAACTGTAACAGTCAGTAATGTGACGGTGATGTATATGTGCGTACATGCAGACTGTATAATCTACAAGAAAAAAGGATTTTGCTGATAATGTTTTTTGAAAATAGATATAACTCAAACCCTATGTAATGCATTGCCAGAAATGGCAAGCTGACACATCATGCAGACTTTGCCACATTGCTGGATACAGCATGATTTCAGAAGTTTCTACTGGCATTATGATGGGTGGATTATTGAAAAAGAGAGAATCTCAAGAATTTCAGAAAGTTTGGTCATTTCCTGATGGGTCGAATATTAGAAAGGAAGGAATCTCAAGAAAGTTAGGTCATTCCCTTAAAAGAAATGGATCCCTTTGACTGTGTTTTTAAGGAGAAGAGTGTCAGAATGGTTCAGACGTTCACCTGCCTATAACTGCAAGTATGGTTTGTACATTGGGGTTATTGTAAGTTATTCTAATATGTCATTTGATCAGAAACCTCCCTGTGTCCGAGATGCATGATGAAAGTGATTGCAGTCTGTTTCGGGATGGGAGGAACATCAACTCCAGTATCACTGTTCACCTTTGGACATTTGTCAGTATGATAATTGTCAGTATCACAGTGATATACATGGTCATATTATAAACAGTTATGGTTAGACTAATGTAACATGTCAACTGACCCCAAGCCCTCCCTGTGACTGAGGTGCATGACAGGTTCAGACATTCACCTGCCAATAACTGAAAGTGTAGTTTGTAGATTGGGGTTATTGTAAGTTATTATAACTTGTGAACTGATCTGAAACCTCCCTGTGCCTGAGATGCATAATGAAATTGATTAACTCCAGTATCACTGTTCACCTTTGGACATTTGATAGTGTGATAATGGTCAATATGACATGATACATATGGTCATACAGCAACCGCGGTAACCGACTACAGTCCGTATTTTACCGATTCAAAACACTGAATACCGACTGATTTAACCTGTCCTTACACAAAACCAAAAAAAAAATTCATTGTACCGGTTGCTTCATTGACCTTTTTTCTCCCGGCCTAGTCCCATGTTCCGCATAGTGACATGAATCACTCAACCAGTTTCCGGTAGTCTACCAGTTTGTTCCCCTCCTTCTCCCTTTCTATTAGCGCGGCTAGTGCCCATCCCATCCCCATCCTCCCCCCTTTCCCCAGCCTCCCTCCTTCCCGTAGGCCTAGTCCCCTTTCCTCTCGCAGTAATCTGAAACAGCATCTGGTCGGTCTTGCCCAACCTTTCTTTCAGGGCCTTCCCTTTATCTCTGTGGCTACGTGATTTCCGGTGGACAATTGCCGGTTTTTGCCAACGTGACTTGCGGCCTCATTATACTTCTATTTGCGCCAAACTTCGCATACTTTTTTGTTCACTCCACTCCCAGTCATGAAGGTTGGACCCGTGTGAAGTCGCTGGAGTTTTTTCTGTTGTAGGCTATTGTCAATTGTGTGTTCCAAAATGGCTGAATCAAAACAACGCTCGTTATTTTCTTTTTTTAGTCGGCCTTCTCAGAAATGTTATAGGAAGGGCAATTAAAATTGATAGAACAAGCCTACTGATTTTTGTTGTTGTCTGTACCGGTTGCATTTTTGACATGTTATAATTGCTGTAGCTAGTACCGGCTGGGAAAAAATCTAACGTGATCGCTGTCATATAAACAATTATGAATAGATTAAGAAGGTAACGTCTCCTGGCATACCTGATCCACCCCCCACAAATGCTTGCGGAAAGGCCACCCCTCTTCACAAGTGGACATCTGTTGGCCTCAGGTGAGGGTGAGACTGCCTTAGTCTCACCTCACCCTGAGCCAGCCTGCATGGGGATATCAATTGGCACACTCTTCTTCCAGCAAACAACAGTCATGGAAGCACCCACTTGCCTTTGGTGGAGGAGTTGTGTGCACATCTCTCTTCATTCTTGGTTGGCTGCAGGGCTCTGTCGCTCTTCCAGGTCGCTGAAGAGGGGGATGAGGTACGCTCAATAGATGTGATGATCCAGCTGATTTTTCCATGGGCCTTAACCCTTTCAGTGCCAGAGAAAAATGTAAACATGTGCTTCCCCATTGCCGTGGAATTTTGAGGATTCGAGGGTAATAATTAACAAAAAATTCTAGTGCAAAAACTATAAGAGATACAACAAAGAAACATAAGTGTTTTTTGAAGGAAAATGAACGAGGATTCTGAATCTAGGCTTATTTTTCTCTTAGCTTGATTGCAAAGACCTGTCCAGGCATTCCAAAGTGGAAATAATTTTTTTGTGTCGTCTAAAAAGTAAGTTTCCATCTCTACAGATTGATACCCAACACACTCACAAACAAAAAAACCCAGCTGAAAATGACTTGTTTGTTGTCAGTTTACATACATAAATGAAAACAAAACATATGACATCATAAAATGTTCATGAAATGATTCTAAACTCATGCAGACAAATAAGTAAGTAACCATCCCAACAATGATAGACCTGGTTTCGGTAAACATAAAAGTGATTGTACTAGACACTGAACAGTCAAACTACATGACAGTCATTGTACTCAGACATTGAACAGTCAAACTACATGACACTCTGAATTGGTTCTCTCTGTTGTTCAGGTTCTGCAATCAAAACAAGAGAAAATAAGCCCAGAATCAGAATCCTTATTCAAATAAATCGATCAGCTCATGCTCTTCAGTGAGAAACAGCTTGAAAAAGCATAGCACATGTCCCCAGTTCCCACTTTCAATCCTGGATTTCATAAAAATTGAGGAATGTCTGCCCATTTGGAGGCCAACAGATTTTCAGTGAGCGAAACATTTCGCTGATCGCCACGCCCCCTGCCATGCCGTCTAACTGGGGCACAGCTCCTCTCCCTCTCCCCCTTCTCATCTTCCCCCCTTCCCACACCACGAACACGTGCATGACCCCTCTCACCAACACGATCACTGCTGTTGGGTCCAAAGTCCGAAGAGTCACGGCCTGCGCGCTCGCCACTCGCACTGACCACGGCAGTCGCGGTCTGACTCGTTCTTGTTATCGTCTGCTTGCATCGATTCAGCCAGCAAGCGTTGAATGTCGGCGTGGTCATTGTTACTTTCTCCACCCTCATGTTGAAGTGAATCATCAGATAACAAATTCTCTCAATTGTCATCATGCTGTAAAATCATTTGAACGGCCTCTAGAGTCGTGAAAGTCTGCTGACGTGAGCCACCGTTTCGCTTGTCGAAGGTTGCGTCGCCATTGTGCTCTACTTTACGTGGTCCAGTTACTAAATCATTAGCGACAATAAAGGTGTCTTCCCTATGACGTATCCTAATTTACATCCTATTTTTATATTGTAGACACTAATCTTATAGCTCAGTGTGCAGCGTTCCTGTGTGCTTACTGGCTCACATAGTTGTGAACGAAAAATCGGAAAACTGCGACGTCAGCGGACGGCTTATAGGCAATATAGCAACACCTTTTGTATGACGTCAGCTGACGGCTTATAGGCACTGAACTGGTTAACAGTTAGATCACCTACATGCAGGTGAAATTGAATCTGTTCAGGAGTGGGTATGTGGCTGCCCATATGGGACAGACTCATGGGGTGATGTTGGGACCCTGATGTGGAAATAAATGAAAAAGAAAGGGAAGCTAGGAACAAACTTGAAAATTCTCTCACACAATTGCTTGCGAATTCATTTTCACATCTAAAGAAGAAATTGAATTGGTCGAAAGCCCAGTGTTGGTTATTGGTATTCATTTTTCAGAATGTAATGTAATTTATATTAAGTAAATAGAACTGTACCAGACTACTATCCACCATATTGAAATCTAGATCAGATGAAGGCGGGTGGTGGAATGATTGTTATTCTTATATTTGAACCTGGGACCTATCACTTATAATTGGTGCCGTAGTCAAGTGGGTGGACATTGGACTTCTAATTGGAAAATCCTGGGTTTGATCTGCCTTTGTCTCTGCCTGTTGGTAAAGGGTATGTAGATTTTCTCCATTCCCTAGATGAAGATATGTGCAGACCTGCCAGTGCCTAAAAACCTTACTTGTCTATACTTGTGCAGAACAGCAGACATGTATGTTAAAGATCATGTAATTCATGTCAGTGGCTGACTTAATGGAAGCATGATCCAGCATTAATGCAGCGACAAGTTTGAAAAGTGGCTTTAGTTGATAATTTGTACTGTTGGAAAATAAACTATTATTTTCATTCTCATCATTATCATTATTAGGACATTACGAGTGAGTTACTGCTCTTGTTTTGAAGTTTGCAGCAAGTATTTCACTTGTGTGCAGACTAAGACAGGATTGCCACAAGGAGCAACCATTGTAAAGCTGGTGACCACTCAGGCAGGGGCCAACAAACCAGCTACCATCATCTCATCCAGCCAGCCCGGACAGACTCCATCCAACATTCTGGGCATCAGCAGCGTTCAGCCAAATGTGAGTCAATCCCACACCTATACCTCTTCTCAGTTAATCTTGTGATAAAGTAGTTTTGAAATGTTAGTGGAGTGTTTTCTGTTCTTGGGTAGTAGATTTAGATATATATTTCTTCTTTCCTTCTGATTGGGTCACTGATATTTATTTATTGTTAATTTGTACGCTTCCCTGTTCATATATTATTTTGATTGAATCCAAGACATTGGTTGTCACTCTTTTGTTTTCATTTAGTTATGTAATAAAAAAATAGTGTGAATTTTCATGTGCTGTCTTTGAGACTTTGACCTTTGGTGTCTTCTTTCCTGTCTCCTTTTCTAGTTGGCCACATCACGCGCAGTGATCAAGACCATACCCTCCTCCATGCTGTCAGTGGCCAAGCCTGGCAGTTCTGGCACTACTACTCAAGTGGGCACCAAGACCATTGTGATTGCAGCCCCCAAAGGGTCTGCCAGCAACCTGTCCACACCAACCAAAATCATCACCTCCGTGCCCAAGCTGGCAGGTGGGACTGGGAACACCCAGTTCATTGTTGTCAGCCCTCAGAGTGCTGCTGGTGCATCTGGCACTACAGGTTGGTTGGTTTTGGATGTGTGTGAATTTTTGATTGCACTACTCTGCCCAGTTCTCACAAGTGTTGATCACATTGATTAGCTAGGCCTGTTCCTGTGCAAAATGATACCCCTCCAGAGAAAGTGAAGGCAATAGTAGATACCATACTTCATCCTTGGTAGTCGTGTGGTATCTTGTTTGTGAGATCTATCCCCGTCTTTTCGGCACCATTGAGCAGGCCAGACACTCCCTATGGTGCTCTGCATTTTTGACATTTTTTCCCTGTCTGCTGGTTTTGTCATTTTTGACAATATCAGCAGCAGAATCTTTCTTCTGAACACTCTCATTACTACTAGAGTAATGATCAATTCCTATTTCTTCATCTGAGTCTTCCACTAGCAACAGTTCTTCTAAATAGAAAACATGTCAGTGAAAATGTGCTCCAGTGCAGGCAGGATCTGCTGCTCTTTCTTCAGATTAAACAGTGAAGGCAACTGATACATGGTCACTGTTCATATCATATAGCATTGAAGGATGGAATGTGTATTTGGAATACATTGAGAATCCTGTGGAAAGCTCCTGTTCTCTTCATTTTAGAAAATCTACAGCAAACATTTTCAGTGTGTACTGGATGACAGATCATCTGTTACAAACATTCTTGCAGTGTGTGGCTAAGCAGTGTTGTGCTGCTTGCATATTCGCAGCATGTTGCGAAATGTTAAAAGACAGATGTGTTGGGATGTGTGGACTAAAAATCTGAGGTATTCTCACATATCGAAATCCCATTAACACATAATGATGAAATTATCCAAATTTATGTTAACATGACAGCAATTATTGGGGAAGAGGATTAAAATATTTACAAGGAAACAATACATATACATGCTAAGTTCAAGTCATAATCTGCATTCTTACATCCTATCTCTGTCCTAACTAGACTTAACAAAGATAGTAATTAATAACCTGCAGTAGGGACAGAAACACTGAATCTCTACCCCTCCCTGTTTAGGCCAGCTGGACTGACCCTACAGTGTAACTAGTCTTAGAAAAACACAAACAAAAACCAAAAAAATCTTTGGCAAGAGAAGCAAGGAAACTTGCTGCATATTTCTTCTTGCATAAATGCCATTGCAAATCCACTCTCGTCAGTTTGTGAGATGGATATTTGTCCCCAAAGGCTGTGGTGAGTCTGCTTTTTCCAGATGTGGGAGAAAATCAGATATAGCTCTGAAGGATGTCGTAGCCTCCAGTGGCTCCTGTAGCTGTAGTCATTCAATGCTTTTCCAACTAAAACACAACACTGAGTGAAGCAAAAATAGTAGATTAATTTAAGTGGAGAGTTCATTGATGAGTATACTGAATAGTGCATGAACTACAGCCTGTGGATGTAACCGATTTAACACTGGAGGATTGTCTTCACAGTAATGAGAAAAGGTAAATATATAGTCCACAGCATGCATTTGGACATAAGGGACCTAGGTGAAGTTAGGGTGAGGGTTGTGATCAGTACCCACCTTTCCTGCACAGGCAGTATATAAAATCTATTTTCTTACTGACATTAAGAAGTACAAACTTAGGAGTTTCTGTAATTTTAAATGAATAGGAAGATTGTAAGAATAGCTTGACTATCTTATTTGTTTTTGTTTTTTTGTCACCCCTTCCTCACCTCACCCTTCCCCCATCAGTATCTACTTCAAAGGTTTCTGTTTTGTTTGTGTGCTTACAGACCTTGTGGTTAATTGTATCTAAAAGGGCAGCTCTTTCTTTTGGTTTTTAGAATTTCTTTTTGTTTATTTGACTGTGTGTGTTTGTCCTTACAGTTGCAGGGCAGACAATCCTCCCTTCCTTCTCTTGAAGCTGAGCACTACCACCTATAGAAAATGCAGGCCTCATCAATCAGTTTTTGTTTCTGATCATGTTTGATCATTTTCATCTCATGGCATCTATGGTGTTAGAGTACATGGAATCTTCTGAATACAGAAGTGTTGTCTTGAGAAAACTGAAACGACATGTATTTGATGAAGTGTCTGGTAGTGTTAAGCTAATAAGATCTTTTGTGTTTTCAGTGAACAAAGCTGTGACGGTAACTACACTGCCCGGTGGACAGCAGGTGGTGAGCACTCAGAATAAGCCCATCATCAATGTCCTTTCTGCAGGTAAGCTTTCTCTCTTGCCCCATGCAGCTGCAAGTATGTGTTTCATTTCATTTTCAATCACTTTCAGTTCATAAACTAGTTAAAGAAACAAGATACCTGTCTTCTTTTTGTATTTGTCCATGTGCACCTCATGGTATCAAGCAAGGAGACAGATAATGATCAGCAATGAGCTAGAAGGCCTGATTTGGAGAAATGCTGTTATGTAAAAATCTCTTTTATGCCATCCCAAATCTTCCTGGAAATTATGGTGGGCAGACCAGCACTGAACAGATACAGCTGTTTGAGCTCCTGGCAGTCTGCAGATTAGTCCTTGCATTATGTGATCAGTATTCACACAAGATAAAGCCCAGTGCACTGCCAACATTCATCATGATGAAGGCCTCACATGGAAGTTGAACTGTAAACCACAACTTAATGAAGACTAGAAAAGTGTTTTGCATTTATTCCTTTGTAGCACTAATAAACCTATGAGTCAGTATTTGGTAAAAATCTGTCTTTCAGCAGCTGAAAATTTTGAAATATTATTGTTCATGTGTATCTGGATTCACAGATTCATGTAATTTGACATGTTCCTGGACTGTACGTTCCTAGAATCTTGATGTTAAGACACATTTTTGGACACAGTAATGAATTGTTGATTTAAAAGCTGAACTAAACTAATGCCTTTTGCTTCCTTCCAAGTCAGGTATTGATCCAAGCTTATTGCATGTCTGGGTTTGTCATGTTTGTCATTTGTTTAGTTAAATGTTGAAGATTTGGGTGTAGCACATATGGAATTATTCAAGTGCAGTGAATCCCTTGTAACAAATTCTAGACTACAAACTCCAGACTCTTGTCTTTTAGGAATGTGTGTATATCAAGCAGGATGGGTTTGTTTCTTTTGCAGGTGGTGGGCAGACAGCGACGATTGCAGCACCTCATACCATCTCCACCCCACAGATTGTGCAGCAGGGAATGAGCTCCTCCACCATCACAGCCCCCATCATGAAGACGGTCACAGCCGGTGCAGGAGGTACTTCCACTATCTCTCTCATTGCCCAACCCTCTGCTGGGGAGGTGCCCACAACGTTAGCCACCCGGCAGATTGTCACCTTGCCGAACCAGATGGCCCTGGCAGGTACGAGGTGTATTTTTTAACTTTTTTCACTTCTTGTCCAATTCATTTGATTTCTGCAGAAAACGGTAGGTAGGTCGAATGATCGAAAGCGTTAACATAGACACTGTTATACTATTCGAATTGCAGCTGTCAGCTGTATGGACACAAGTTTACATTTGTATGGGATATATCATTTGGGTCTGTTTTCAAGCTTTAGAATGTTTTGAAAGTAAATTTGTTTTGTTGATTGATTACAAAAAACTTTTTTCGATACAAAATGAATACTGACATTTTTTGTCAGTTTTCAGGCTTTAGAGTGCGTGTTTATGCACTCTTGCACATGCGTGTGTGTGTTTTTTTACATGTGTGTGTATGTGTGTACATGTGTGTGTTGTGTGTTGTGTTTGTGGTGCGTGCGTGTGCTGCGTGCGTGCGCGCCGTGCTGTGCTTGCTTGAGTGCATGCGTGCCTGTTTGCGAGCATGGAATTTGTATTGTTGGTAGAACAGGCACCAAAATTTTCAAAATAAAAAATCTGAAATGCATATGATAACACAGCATATTAGGAGATTGGTGAGAAAGGAAAAGTAAGGGAGGGTGAGTATACCAAGACATGAACTAACACTATCAGCGTTTACACTGATGCCATGATGATACTGGCCTTGTTTCAGGAGCAGGAGGCAAAGGTCCTGTTCAGATCACCATCACCCCTGTTTCACAGGGAGCCGGTACAGTGGCTGCTGCCACCAGTGTGGTACCCACTGTGTTGTCGGCTCAGCCCACTGTCGCCACAACCATTGCAGCTGCAGCCACCCCTGCTCAACAGCCAAGCACCTCAGAAGGCAACCAGGAATGTGATGGTGTCCATGGCTGCCCAGGTGATGGAGAGGAGGCAGGTCAGACTGCTCAGTCGTCTGGTCAAGAGTGTGATGGAATTCATGGATGCCCTGGGGACGGCCAGCCAGCTCCTGCGCAGGAAGAACCTTGTGATGGAATTCATGGTTGTCCTGGTGACGGCCAGCCTGCTCAGGAATGTGATGGGATTCATGGTTGTCCTGGAAATGATGAGCCTCCGAAAACTGATGAATGCGATGGGATTCATGGTTGTCCTGGGAATGATGAACCTCCCAAAGCTGATGAATGCGATGGTATTCATGGATGTCCTGGTCCTAATGAATCAGCCAAAACTGATGAATGCGACGGGATTCATGGTTGTCCTGGAAATGATGAACCTCCCAAAGCAGATGAATGTGATGGTGTTCATGGATGTCCGGGGCCTAATGAACCATCCAAAAATGACGAGTGTGATGGGATTCATGGATGCCCAGGTTCCGATGAACCAGCCAAGAATGATGAATGTGATGGGATCCATGGGTGTCCTGGTCCAAATGATCCACCTGGAACAGATGAGTGTGATGGTGTTCATGGCTGTCCCAGTAAAGATGGTGATAGTAATAATGATGGATGTGATGGGGTTCATGGCTGCCCTGGAGACAATCAGCCGCAGCAGCAGGAACAGAGTGGAGAGTGTGATGGAATCCATGGCTGTCCTGGTGATGGAGAAAGCCAGCCGGCAGGACAGGGAGAATGTGATGGGGTGCATGGTTGTCCTGGTGATGACCAGCCATCTCAGTCCCAGGCCTCCACCAGTGCTGAAGGTGATGGTGCTGTTTTGGAGCAAGCAGACACTCAGACACCCCTAGCAACCACATCAGGGGAAGCCACACCTATGGACACAAGTGAAGCAGATCCATCTCAGGCAGCATCATCATCAGAGAATGTTTCAGAACTGAATACTCCAGAACTGTCAGGACTACCTGCTGAACTCATGCAGCCAGAGCAGTCCTCTGAATCCCAGGCAGCTCATGAGCCTATGGATGTTGCTCCATCCGATTCTGGCACTCCAGCAAGTGGCACAACAGCAGAGACTGAACCTGACCCAGAAATTAAAACGGAGGCTGATGCTGGTGATGCTACACCAACCAGTGCCTCTACCTCCTTGGATTCAGCAGGAGGTGGAACAGATGCATCAGGTAATAACATTGAATTATAAATCATATCCCCACCTTCTGGAACTTCTATGCTAAAAATTTCCTCTTTCTCTCTCTCTTTGTTTCTGCCTTGCTCCTTTGCTTTCTGTCATGTTTTTCTGTCATTTTCTGCTTTGCTGGTCTGTTTACCTGCATGTGTTCTATAAAGCCTTGTATATTTTCTCTTAGGATTGATAGTTGGGAACATGTATTAAGTGCATTTTTGGCTGTAAGGAAATGTCATGTACAGAAACAGTTTGAGGTAGTTTAGGCCTGTTTTTGTAATATATATATTTATTTCCTTAAGTTATGTGTGTAATATTTGTCAAGTGGCCTCAGAGGCTTGGGAGACTAATGTCCAGAGAGTGGCGAGGCATTGGTACTCCGGGTCCCATCCGCACCCTTGTGGTATTTCTTGTCAATTTAATAGTGTCCTTAGTTATGTTTGAATTTGTAAAAAAAAAAAAAAAAGTCTTTGGTGATAAATTTGAGTGGTCAACATCAGGGACATATCCTTTAGATTATGTGCTCGAATGCATTGATATGTCGTTATGTATACCTAATTTTCTTTTCCAGTTTTTTTCTGGTGAGGTATTGTGAACGTTTTGAGATGGTTATAGCCCTGATACAGCTCTGCACAGTTGGCTGGGCTTTTCACAAAAATAACAGTTAACTTGAGGCAAAAGGTAATGGTCATTAAATGCATTATTTCACTTCATTGGGTACATGTCATATAAGATCCTGCAAGAGTGCTTCACCTACCCATAGAATGAGAGATGTATGTAAACAACATTATTCAGTGACATAGAAAAGTGTTGTATAGTATCATAAATCCCATGCTGTGGTTTGAGCCAAGTTTTTGGTCCATGTGGTAGGAAGGCAATTGTTTTAAGGATTAAACAAAACGTGCTAAATAGTTAAGAAGTTGAGGAGGGAGTGATGATGGTGATTTCATTTGTCACCGTTTCATTAGCTTTTTCACACACCACCCCCCCCCCCCCCCCCCCTCTGTTACAACAGATCCCCTGACGACACTAGCATCGGCAGCAATCAACTCAGCAAGTGTTGCCACAGGAACTGACATCAAACAAGAAGCAGTGGATACAAAACCAGTAAGTGACCATGACACTTTTCTTCATTCATCTACTGTAGCTGACTGTGCACTATTATTAGTGTTGGTGAGAATTTCTGTTTATCTTTAAAAGTCATAAACAAGATGCTTTGGGATTAAACACACATACTGTCTGTTTCTTTATATACTTAAAATGCAATTTTTTCTACAAATGTGAATTTGTTTAGGTGATGTAGATCTTAACTCTCCAGTCAAAATTAATATGATGTGACAAGTTTAAAAAGAATGAACATGATTCAAATAAAGCTGTTATAAATTTTGGATACTTTGATTAGATCAGTACTTTTTCCTACCCAAAAGATTGTATCGTCGATAACTTTCTGGATAGTGTCATTCTGCATTCGTAAGAAATGTTATGTGTATTAAATAGGGGATTTTATTTTAGATCCCCTTTTAATAGATATATTTACCATATCCTACAACTAATACCCACCCACCTACCCTGCGCTCTGCTACCTAGTGATTGGCAGCAGTGACTCCTGTTCCAAACTACTTTGCCAAAAGAGGATTTGCCAAAAGAGGAAAAGTGTTACTTGAATCAGAACGGGGTATAAGGCTGGGTGAGTGGGCTTGACCGTGACACCTGGCAGTGGATGTCTTTTCACTGATTTCTTGACCACTCGGTTGAATATTAGTGTGGTGTTTCGCATTAGCTCAGCTTATGCATTTGTAAAATATGGTAAGTATGTTGATTAAAACAGGGATTTGAAGTAAAATCCTTGGTCATAATCCAGTGGTGATAATTACATTTGCAGACTAATGGTATTTAAACCCTGGGCTTCTGGGAAGCAGATCACTAGAATACTTTCTGAATGTGATTGTTGTTATGTGATATGTTTCAGGTAAAACAGGAAAAGGTGCCAGTGAAGAAAGATAACAGCCAGTGGTTTGATGTGGGCATCATAAAAACTGTCACCACTATTGTGTCACATTATTACTTGCCTTCAGAAAATAGCCAAGGCAATGGTGATGTGAGTAATGGTTTCTGTATTCTGTCGTTAAGTTTTATGTCTGTTAGTGTTATAATTGCATCTGCCTTGTTCTGGCGGGGAGCTTGTGTGTCCTTACGATCCCAGGAGCTATGCCGGCGGGGACTTCGTGGGCCCTGGCAGCTTCAAGCAAGCCGGACAGATCGCTGGGGGAGGGGCCAGACTAAGGGGTGCATACAAACAAGTCCTGGCAGCAGGGGATGGGTGAAAAAGAGGGTAAAGAAGATACACTTTTCATATATGGCTTCTTTTTCAATGTCGTGAGCAGATGATTTCTTCGAAGGAACAATGGTCAGGATCTCAGCACTGTAAGTGCACTGCGCGGCAAGAAGGCACCCGCAAACTACTTGCTTGTACTTTTGCTAATTATTGCATATGATGAACTTACAAAATGGAAAACGTTATAGTTCTGTGTCCTCTGAGTCCCCCAGGGGGGACCTGAACTCAATGGCTACTGGGGAGGGAGAGTCCGTGTCTGTGAAAGGTAGCTGTGATGACGGTAATGGATTACCCGACGGAGGTTATTGGAAGCGGACATGTAGAAACTCCTCAAAAATGCAAAATCACAAAAAGAAAAAAATGCAAAAAAAGGATTTGAATATAGGGACATGGAATGTACAGACTATGTTAGAATTAGGAAAGCTCTACCTACTAGTCAAAGAATTAGAAAGGAGCAAGATGAACATAACAGGGCTCTGTGAGGTTAGATGGAGTGGGCAGGGACTTTTTACTGTAGGAGAGCATACAGTTGTATATAGTGGAAATGAAAAAGGTGGCTCAAGAGGAGTAGCAATTGTGCTGGACAAAAAGCATGCTGGAGCTCTGAAAAGCTATAATCCAATTAATGACAGATTTCTCACTGTCAAAATAAATACCAAATATGCTGTTTTGAACATAGTTCAAGCCTATGCTCCAACATCCACTAGCTCAGAAGAAGAAATAGAAAATTTTTACAATGACCTCCAAACTATCAGAGACAAAATCCCCAAAAAGGAAATATGCATTGTGATGGGTGACTTCAATGCTAAAGTTGGAGAGGGGGCTGACACAGAATGTGGAATAGGACCATATGGTTTAGGAGAACGAAATGAGAGAGGTGACATGCTGGCTCTGTTTTGTCAGGCAAATGAGATGAACATCACAAATACTTTCTTCCAACAACCACTGCGCAGAAGATACACATGGATCTCTCCAGGAGACAGGTGTCGTAATCAGATTGATTATATTATCATTGACAGATCCTGGAAATCAACTGTCCTCAATGCAAAAACAAAGCCTGGAACAGACTGCGACACGGATCACATTCTTGTGACAACCAAATTAAGAATGAAAATATTGAAGAAGCCTAAAACCAAATCGACGCCAAAGTTCGACATATCAAAATTAGAAAACCCTGAGCTGGCGTTAGAATTTAGTATAGAAACAAGTAATCGTTTCTTAAAGTTACTTGAAGTTTGGGATGAAAATGACTCATATCCTGATGAAATCTGGACAGACATAAAAAACACACTGACCAAAATCTCTGAAGAAAAACTAGGAAAAGAAAAGAAAAGGAAAAAAGCTAAGCCCTACATAAGTCAGGAAGTGATAGATCTGGCAGAAAAGAAAAGTCAAGCTCGAAAGCAGGGAGAGCGGGAAAAATACTCAGCACTGAAAAGGGAAATAAAAAGTAAAGTCAGAAGAGACAAAGCAAATTGGCTGGCACAAGAATGCAGTAAAATCAATGAACACAACGAAAACAGGAAGTCGAGGGAGCTCTTCAAACAAATAAAAAAAGTGAAAAAAACAAATTTCAAAGCAACAAACCAATGCATCAACAACAAGGATGGTCACACTCTGACTGAACCAGATGATGTCTTGGATAGGTGGAACGAATATGGCACATCACTTTTTGGCAAGCCTGACAGCCATGAAAATAATTTAGAGCCAAATTTGGAATTGACCCCTGGAGATATGGAACCTGAACCTCTGCTCAGCGAAGTTGAATCTGCAAATTAAAGATTTAAAATGCAGAAAGTCTCCTGGTCTTGACAATATTCCTGGAGAGTTGTTGAAACACTCAGGTGATGGTGGACTCAAAGTAATGCATCACTTATGCTGCAAGATATGGAAGACTTGTCAATGGCCTACAGACTGGAAGCTCCAAGAATTTGTCATGTTACATAAGAGTGGAAATGTCAAAGACTGCAACAATTATAGAACAATTGCACTGATCAGTCATGCCAGTAAAATACTGCTGATAATAATTTTAAACAGGTTAAAGCCAAAAGTAGAGGAAGAGCTATCCGACTGTCAGGCAGGCTATAGGAAAAACAGGGGAACAATAGATATGCTGTTTGTACTCCAGATATTGATAGAAAAGATTAGAAACACAGACCAAGAGATGTTCATCGTTTTCATTGACTACAGCAAAGCGTTTGATAGCGTGATTCACCAAAGTCTTTTCCACTTCATGATCAAAATGGGTTTTCCAAGACATCTGGTTTCCCTCATAGCTTCATTATATAATGATCAAAAAGCAACAATCAGATGGAATAATCAAAACTGCAAATTTTTTAACATCACTAAAGGGGTAAGGCAAGGTTGCATCCTGTCTCCACATCTCTTCAGCATATACACTGAACATATCATGAGAGAGGCAGACATAGAAGACATGGGAGTAAATATTGGTGGTAGAAACCTGTCAAATCTACGCTACGCAGATGACACAGGATTACTGGCAGACAACATTACAGGCTCTAGGAGGATCCTGAACAGTGTAGACCGGGTTGGAAAGGCAGCTGGGCTGGACTTAAATTCAAAGAAGACAAAGGTTATGCATGTTGCAGGCAAATATAACACTAGACAGGACCAGATCATGCTAAACCAAGTCCCTCTAGAAAATGTCAAGGACTTTAAATATTTAGGTTCAGTCAAGACACACGATGGAACATGCTCAAAAGACATAAAGATGAGAATTGAAATGGCCAAGAACAGTATGGTTCAATTGAACAATATTTGGAAAGACCACAGCATAACAGTAGACCTTAAGATAAAACTCTTAAAATGTCTTGTCTGGCCAGTGATGTTATACGGCTGCGAGGCATGGACAATGAAGAAAGAGGATGAAAGACGAGTGGAAGCAGCAGAGCTGTGGTTTTACCGAAGACTGCTGAGGGTCAAATGGACGGATAGGCGCTCAAATGAAAGCATACTGAATGAGTTGGGTACTACACGCAAGCTCCTAGTACTCATACAACGGAGGAAACTGAAATATGTTGGACACGCAATCCGTAATGAGAGAACAGACTTGATGTCCACTGTCCTCCAAGGTAAAGTGGAAGAGAAACAGAGGACGGCCACCTGCATCACTTGCTAGAAACATCACAAACATCAGTGGCAAGAAACTCCAGGAGGTGGTCAGACTTAGCCAAGATCGAGAGTGCTGGAGGCAACTTGTGAGGACATCATGTGCAGCGGCCAACACTGTTCCCGGTGACGCCGACAGGTGAGACAGGTGAGAGTGTTATAATGTGCATACTTATTGTTGTGCTTAATTTTATGTTTGGTAACTTGTACAGTTTTCTGTCTGTTAATGTTAGTCTAATAATGGGAGATTGTAATGCTAAAATGGGACAGGAAAAAGTAGATGACATAGTTGGAACTTCTGGCCTTGGCATGCAAAATGAAAGGGGAGAGAAACTTCAGGCACAAGTGAATAAATTCATTATAGGAAACACTTGGTTTGAGCAATATAACCAAAAAGAAAATGAACATGAATGAATCCAGGAGACAGCATAAGCAATCAAATTAATTACATTCTGATAAATGAAAGATTTAGACATGCTTTACTGAAGCAGGAACATTACCAGGCGCAGGCTACAACAGTGACAACAATCCTGTAATGGGAAGATTTAGCCTGAAACTAAAGAAGAAAACAGAACCGAAAATAACAACAAACTAAATCTTGGACTCTTTTAAAGACAGGTGAATAAACTTATATATGTTCAAAATGAATTCAGTGCTCTAGAGGATGTTGGAGTTGATTATACCAAGGCTATCAATCAGGTAGGACTTGAAGAATTGATCAGCCAGTTGGAAAGGTCTGTATTGATGGAAAAGATTAAAGAATAGTAAGGAATATGTATTTGGAACAAACAGTAGCAGTGAGAATAGAAAATGATACCAAGTCTTTGCAAAATATCAAAAGAGGGGTTAGGCAGGGGGTGTGTTCTGTCACCTGATTTGCTTTCAATTTACAGGGAAACTATCATTAAAAAAAACAAAAACAACACAAAAAAAACCCCTAGAAGAATGCTCTGGGATAAAGGTTGGAGGAAAAAATGGTAAAAACGATCTTTGTTACACAGATTACACAGTTGTAATTGTTGCAGAAAATGAAAGAAAAGGAAAAAAAAATGTTGTGAATATGATAGAACTAGAAAGCAGAAATAAAGGGCTAAGAATTGAATGGCAAGAAAACTTAAAGTCATGGTGATCAATAAAAAAAACAAGAAATCCCCCTCATGTAAAATAACAGCAAATGGCACAACATTGAAACAAGTTGATAAGTTTGAATATTTGGGAACAGTCATCTCGCCAAACAGGAGATGCATGTTAGGAATATCAAGCAGACTTGGCCAAGCTAAAACAGTATTCAAGAAAAGGAAAAGCGTTGCTACCAACAAATGCCTATCAGCATCAAGATGAAAGTTCTTCGGTGTTGTATAGAACCAATAGTGTTGTACAAATATGAAGCATGGACAGTCAACATGCAAAGTCAGAACAAGTTTGAGGTAGCTGAAATGTCGTTTTTTATAAGAAGAATGTTAAAGAGTTCCATGGACAGCAAACAAATAAAACGAGAGAGTTTTGAAAGAGGCAAGCGCACACACACACGCACGCACGCACCGCACGCCGCACGCAGCACGCACGCACACATAATTAAGAAAGAAGATTAGGAAAAGACAAACAATATTTATGACATTTTATGAGGCAAGAGAAATTTGCACATCTAATCACAACAGGAAAACTGGAGGGAAAAAGCATCAGGTAGACCTAGGGAGAAAATATTGGATGGATTTGCAGTGGATGAGCACAGAAAGGGTGGGAGATATACTTCAGCAACAAAAGATAGATTTCTATGGAGGGCCATGATTGCCAGCCAACAACTTGTGTATAGGCACATGATAATGGTGATGATGGTATCTGTTAGTATTATATTGTGCACACACAGTCTTGTGGTTACTTTTATGTCTAGCAAATTGTAAGGTTTTATGTCTGTTTTATACTGTGCACAAACATTTTTATGGTTGGTTTTGTGTCTGGTAAATTGTTAGGTTTTATGTCTGTTAGTGTTACTTACATTGTGCACACACATTCTTGTGATTAGTTTTATATCTGTTACTTATACTGTGGTATAATTGATTCACAGTGCACGCCCATTGCTGCGACACATTAATCTTGAAAGCACAAAGGCAGAAGAATAACTTGCATGTGCATTCCTCCAGTTTCAGAATAATAAGGATAACAAAGTTTGTGATGAGTAGGAAATATGCTAATGGCAAAATTCTTGTCTCTAATGATGTTCTTTATATGTGTACAGGACATTGATGTGGTCAGTGTACCAGATCATAGTGACCTGAAGAAACAGGAACTGCAGCCAGGCACAGCCTACAAGTTTCGGGTGGCTGGCATTAATGCTTGTGGTCGTGGTCCCTTCAGTGAAGTGTCTGCCTTCAAGACGTGCTTGCCAGGCTTCCCCGGAGCTCCATCTGCTATCAAGATCAGCAAGGTAGGGCAGACAACTGGTAGTGTCATGTTCTGTGAAAACCAGATGGGTTTGCACTCTTTCATTTCTAAATGATTGTGCATACCGATACGTAAAAGAAGTGAAGAAAAGAGATATTTAACAGTCAGTCAGAAGATTGGTTTGAACATTAAGAAAAAAAAATGGTACCTGGAAAAATTTCCGATTTTGTTGTCATACAAGGCATTTGCCACTTTAGAGTCTGTGACTTTAATACCTTGAGAGAGTGCTTGTTGCAGCCAACATCTAGAAAAATAGTGCTGGAAGCTGTTGTACATGCATGCGCTTTATCTATCTTTATCTGCTGTAACCACCTTTATCTTGGCTTCGCCTTTTCAGTGGCTGAATATTTTTTTGTTTTGTGCCATCCATTTTGAGTTGCGTTGCCAAACATGAAGCAGACCAAGAGAACCAAAGACCATAGGGGATTTCAAGTCCCAGCTAGCAGCTGGAATGCCCCACAAGCCCCCATGTCAGCCAGGTTGGTATTCCTGTATAGAGGGAGGGTCCTAGGCCCAAGCTGGCCCCACTGATGTGGGAGATACAGCAGGAAGGGTCCCCCATTAAGGGGGTTTATAAGGCAAGTTGGAGGGGAGGGTCCTGGTTTCAGACCTGTGGTGGCAGAGGAGCCATGAGGTGATGTGCCACAAGCTGGAAGGGCCTGAATATTGGAGCATCTGAGGCTACCCCTGCCATACAGTTTATAGTTGGCCAGGCAGGAGGGCCACCCAAGGCCAAGCAGTCCAGACTTTCTCCTGGTCGGTATTCTGGCCTCTCTTGTAGATCATCTTCATCAGACCTGTGCCCCGGCCAGTCTTCTGGCCTCTCCCCTGGTTTCATGGGGTCCCTGACTTCCATGGCTCCCCTCAGTTGCCTTTCAAGTGTCCCTTTTAGCAGCCATTTTTAGACATTTTGTCTCCAGTCTCGTATGACTGTGACTTGGTGTGTCAAAAGGGAGGAGGCATGATTCCTCAGGCTGTCCAAACAAGTGGACCATCATCTATTATGGTACAGGATGACAGGATCTCCCTCTCAGCCAAATGCAATCCACGGAAGCTGAACATCCTGGTGGATTCCCTCATCAGATCCCATATGGAATGGACTCTCAACAGGTCCATACTGACTGTATTCTAGAAAGTTTGATTTCATCCCATCATCAATCTGCTCTCAACAAGGTTTAGTCACTGGCTGCCAGTCTTCGTTTTCCCAGTTCCGGACCAGTACAACCTGTTGGTGGGATCATTATCTTTCTCTGTCCTTACATCCCTTTCGGCCCACTAAACGGAATAGTCACAAATCTTGCCTTAAATTATACATGATCTGCATGCTGTTGTATCATATGCTGAATGTGGCATCTTTTTTTCAGAGTACGGAAGGAGCACATTTGTCATGGGAACCACCTCAGAACACAGCAGGGAAAATCACAGAGTATTCTGTCTACCTAGCTGTCCGTAATGCGAACTCTGAACCCAAACCAGGAACACCTTCCCAACTCGCCTTTGTTCGCGTGTTTTGTGGTCCCAGTCCTTCCTGTGTGGTCACAAACGCCAGTTTGCATTCAGCTCACATCGACTACACAACAAAGCCTGCCATCATTTTCCGCATCGCTGCACGTAATGAGAAGGGCTATGGTCCTGCCACCCAAGTCAGGTGGCTGCAAGGTGAGGAAGGTGGAAGGGGTGGTTAGGAGTGACTGTAGATGGAATGCCTTGCATGGTCTGTTTATTTTGTGTGACAGGATATTGAAATAATACATGAACAAAACAATTTAATGCTAATACAAATTATGATAACATTAGTACGTTTCTGTTATTCTAGCTTGTAGAGCAGATATTTTGAATAAGTGTTGGCTAGAATTGAAAAACTGTCAGCAGTGAATTCACAAAAAAACAAAAAGCAAAAAGAAAATAAAGCAGGCCCCACAAGAACAGAAATCTTCCATTAACATTGCGAAAAGTCAAGCAAGTTTTTGTCAGTATTTTACCATTGCTTTAGTTATAAATACAAATTGATGAGCACAAGTCACATCAATATTTGTATAAACAATTTATGTTAAGAAACAAAAACCGGTTTTATTTCATGAAAAGGTTATGTATCCAAAGTTGCGTGTTACAGGCTGTATGTTTTATTTTAGAAGTGTGCTTATATGTGTAACAGATAAATAATAACAAACAAAACTTGCTGATATGTTCATGTATACGTTTTGCTACACATGCATACAACCATCTTTCACTTTTCATATAAAATCAAACACGAAATGACACAACACCAAAACAACACACAAACAACACACAACACAACACACACACACAACCAACACAACACAAACAACAAACACAACACAAACAACACACACAAACACAAAACACAACACAACACAACACAACAACACAACACCAAACACAAACACAACACAACACAACACAACACAACACAACACAACACAACACACACACACAACACAACACAACACACGCACGCACGCCGCACGCATACACGCACGCGCACACATGCACACACGTAGATGTATTTATATGTATATATATATATATGTGTGTGTAAATGTATTAATGACAGATGCTGCTCAAAGTCCACAAGTGGGTGCAGGTAAAGTGGCTGTCAAGAGAGGTCTTTCCACCGATGTGTAAGTACTTTTGTTGCTTCTCTTTCATTTTTTTTGTATCTGTTTATTTTGGTTACACATACTGTACTGTGTCTCAGCAATGTAATAGTGGGCAGTGCTTTACTTTCCTGCCCCATACCAATACTGTTCTGCCTAATCTGTGCACCTATAGATAAGCAATTTCTGCACTAGGTGGATGAGGCTGTCGCCTTATGCATCAGTGAGATAGGTATGTATGTTTATTAGATGTAATTGTAAGGGAAAAAATTTCTTTTTGTTCATTTGTTTACTTTATTGTGTATTTATCTGTAGAGGAAAATGGATTCTGTTGACTTGATGATGGTGTGTATTTGAGTCTGCAAACAGAAATAATGATTGCTAATTTTTAAAAAAGGTCATGAATGAACTTTTACCAATATAGTTTACCTGTTAACTCCTTTTATTATTTTTTTTCCATTGCATTCGTAATATGCAGTGTACAAAGAAAACACTACACAAAATAAAAAAATTGTGTAAAAAATACGTTTACAACATTTCCGCACAGCAAGGGGAAGCTCGTTTTGTGCTTTCGCAGATGGTGTAGTATTCAAATATTGTCAGATTTTCATTCTGTCCCAAAAAGGAGAGATTTTAATTGTTAATGAATATCTAAAGTACATCAGTAAACTGTGTTTTAGGAGAAAAAGAACTGTGTTTTTCTCTTCATTGCAGTTTCTGGGCTGATACTACATTCTGAAAGATAAGTTACTATGATGTGACTCAAATAGTGGTTGACATGAATGTAGTAGATAATGGTTTGTCACCTCATCTGGCAGGAAAAATAAAGGTGTTAGTTTTGCTCACATTGATTTATTTTTTTGGTCTGTTTCTTGTTCCCTCCTGCCCTGAACCCATTTATTGTGTTAAATGTTACTGCAGAATTGTGCATTCATCTAAGTTGTGGCATTTGTACGTTGTTGCAGCAAACCGTCGGTGCCAGCAGGAACAGTAATCAAGAAAATCAAAACAGAGGATGACCTCTGAGCCCTGCCTACATTGTCTTTACCAAAGATGTGGATGGCTGGATTAGTCTTCTTCAAAGTGTGTGCAGCAACCAGTGTGGGACTGCATAATTTGTCCCTAGTTGTGGCCAATGTGTAATGACACAACCAGTGAGCACTGCCGAAATCTACTGTGTACATAGTGGTTTTCTGTCATGGAGACATGGAAAGGGAGAGACAGTATCTCCCGCATCAATTTTATGATTACTTTCGATAGTGTGTTAATATATATATATATATTCTCACTTTGCATTGAATGGCAGCAAACTATTGGGAGGGAAAATGAGGTGTGTTGTTTGAGGGAGTTTCATATACAGTTGGTATGTGCATTGTGCTGCTGCAACATCTGATGATTGCTGGTGGTGTTGTTTACATTTGATTTGCATGTTCACTACATTTCAGTTGCAGTCACCAGACTGTAGAAAAAGAAAAAAAAAGGTGGTAGGGGTGGTTTGGAACTGATTCATGAAAAAAACCTAGCATGCACTAGATGCTATTTGCAGATTTTTAAAGCATTGTTCTTAACTCGTATAACATTGTGTTTTGACCCTTTCATTTACAGTGGCCTGATTCCTTGCTGATGAGTTTTTCCTAGATGGCAGACAGCAGAGTTTATATTGAACTTGAAGATTAACATATTTGCAAAGTTTACTACATGAATGAATGAACGAACGGGTACAGTGGTCAAGTTATGATGTCCAACTTCCATTCGGAAGGTCTAGGCTTGATTCTGCATGGCTTCTGCAAGAGGAGTAAGGGGTGGAGATATTTCCAGTCTCACAGGTTAACATATGTGCAGACCTGCCTGTACCTAACCCCCCATTTGTGCGTAATACGCTCATACCACATAAATATGCATGTTAAAGATCCTGTTTGGCATATCTGTGTTTGGTGGCGCATGGAACTGCAAAAACGCCCAGCATGCATGCGCACTGAAGACAGTGCTTACAGGCTGTACAGCAATAATGCTTTGCATAACAGATTGATGCTGAAAATGCAATGCAGATTTTTGATCGTTTCCTAAGTTAAAACAAATGGCAGACTGGTGCACTGTAAACAATTATGTGAAACTATTAAGTGTCATATTCACATGTTTCATGTCATGTGCATTACTGATGGCTGTCATCTGCTAGTATCAAAGTGGAATGATTTTGC
This sequence comes from Monoplex corrugatus, assembly GCA_030674185.1. Taxonomy (NCBI): domain Eukaryota; kingdom Metazoa; phylum Mollusca; class Gastropoda; order Littorinimorpha; family Ranellidae; genus Monoplex; species Monoplex corrugatus. The sequence continues at coordinate 51,205,214 of JAPXFY010000018.1, read as the reverse complement.
TTTCCTGTGTTCTGTTGAGTTATGTCCATGTCAGTATGAATAACACAGTAAATCATAAAAAGAGAGAGAAAAAAAGAGATGCATTTATCTCCAACCCCCCCCCCCCCCCTCCCCCCTTTTTTTTGTTTTGTTTAATACATGCTGATCAATATGTTATACAGTGTTCCTTGTCTCTGTTACTCATCAGCTGAGCTTACACTGTTTCTTAGTTTTAGTTCATTCTTATTGTGGATTGTTTCTGAGGGATTAGAATTCAATCACCCACACAACTGCATCTAGTTGGTGTTCACCAGTCCCTTTAGTCTATAATCCCGACGTTTATGTTGTGTAACAGCCTGGTGCTAGAGCTTGCATTTGATGTGACATCATCCTTGTCCTCATTTTGTGACATGGCATTTAGATGTTGAGCCTCATTGCATAAAGATTTGTAAATTGGTCATTGAACAGAAAAAGGTTGTCATCTCTCGTCAGCATTAATCATGAAGAGAATCGCTGAAGAGGAAAGATTATTATTCAGAACATGACCTGTGAAAACAAACTTAATAGATCAGTAGTTTCATTGCTTTTATCAATTCTTATTTTGAGATTGGAAAGATTGAAGCGATGTTGTATGGATATATGTGCATGTTTTGTAGTTTTAAAATTCTATCTCTTCCTTTTCCCTTAAGCGTGAAAGTGACAGACATTTTGTGTATAATTATGTTGTATGTCTCGCTATAGGAGATAACTTTGTAAAACATAACTGTGTCATGTAACTGTCACAATTCTGTAGCTCTCCTTGACATGGCATCGGACACTGACGCATAAATAATAAAGACTAGTGTCCCTGGCTGGCAGCTCCATGTACACTTGGCTTGCTTTCTGCCATTGTACATGCATCATCCTCCATCTCTGTGTTGATGCACTTGTCTGTCATGTTACCTTGCATGCTTTGCTCATGTGTCTCCTTTTTATATCCTTTGGTTGTCACAGGGGATTTTTTTTCTTGATTCCAAAGGAAAATAGAAAAGTGCTTGAATTCAAAAATATTCACGGTTGTCTTTTAAGTACACAGTTCATATATTTGGCTCATACTTCCATTTTTAGTTGCTGTGGAGGTGTATGCTGTACTCTGGAAACTGTATTTGTGTGTGATAGAATGAAAGCTGATGATAATGACAGAAGATAGGTGGTGTATCTTTTGTACGAACAGGTCCCTTATCCTTCAGGGCAACTTTTGTTTAGACTAGTGTAGGCTTGCCCAGAGCACAAAGAATTGTTTCTGTCTCTGCTTTTTGGTAGTGTATTTGTATTTTCATCTCAGTGTCTTGGATGAAAGCCTAATAAATAAGATGGCATGTTAGAACTTGCAGTGAAGTACGGAACATTGTTGATTAAAGATTGTACCAGTTCTTGAAATTGTAGAACTGTTTTGGTGGTACTGATTTCTGTTCATTGTTATTTCTTTTGTTCTGTCATCAGTATCTGTTCACTTGCCATTTCCAGAGCCTCTGCTTTCATGTCCAGTTTTCCCCGTTTGGGATATTAAAGCTCTAAGAGTAACATGTATTATTAGTCCTTTTGACTCCCGCACCCTATCCACCATCTACAAAAGCTTAATCCTTTGACTCTGACCCTCCTGCAGGAAGCTGGTGGATAGGATGAGGGAATCAAAAGATTAAGCTTTTGCTTTGCTAGCATGGTTGACAATGCAGGATGCTGGTGGTCAGAGTGCGGGAGTCAAAGGGTTAATTTGCTATCTTGTTCATGTTCATATTGGTGGGTGATTCTTGTTTGAAATGTCTTGGATGTTTTTTTTATCACTTAGTAATCTTTTCATCAGTTTTGCAGGAAATCTTTATGTTGTGCTGAGTATATTAACCAAATGATTTGCTTTTGTTTAATGGTGAAATTTTATGCAAAAAAAGAAAATGATAAAAATAGATAAATGTTTGTGTAAGCAATACAATATTGTGTACAGTTTCATCATTTTTGTTGCTTTGGTTCAGGATAATGTACAGTGACATTCTATACAAAATATGTGTTAATGTCTTGGTGAACTACACAACTCTACTCTGTAGGGGGGGAATTCTTACTCCCTTTTTTTGTTTGTTTTTGTTTTTGTGTGTTTTTCCAGGAATTCTTTTTTTCTCCAAAGTTATTTTCAGGCTAAAAAACAACTGAAAAAAATGTGAAAATACCGACAGTCAGTGAGTCATTCTTCAAACATTCCTGGTACCAGAGAGTAAATACTGTATGTATTATCTGTGCAAGTATCCACTGAGGTCACTCTAGTTCAAGAAATATTGTGAGGCAGGCAGCCTTTTATCAGATCTGTAAAATCTGTCTAATTGTGTGAATAGCTTACTGTGTGTGCTGCTAATTGAGAATGATTTAAATTCTGATTAAATGGGATTTGAAAATAATGTTTTAAAGTTGTTTCAAAACTCTTTATTCAGGACTGGACCCCAGATGCTTCAGAATGCACTGATCTTCATGTAGATATAAAACTATTGTCCGGGGGAACATGGCCCCGGATCCCCGTACCTTTTTTCTTCTCATTTTCATCAATTCCCACCCCTGCTATGGGATTAATATGCTGTTTTTTGGTTTTGTTTTAAATCTAAATTCAGTCGTCGTCAAACCTTTGGTGGTGTGTGTGGTGTGTGTGTGTGTGTGTGTGTGTGTGTGTGTGTGTGTGTGTGTGTGTGTGTGTGTGTGTGTGTGTGTGTGTGTGGTGTGTGTGTGTGTGTGTGTGTGTGGTGTGTGGTGGTGCGTGTGTGTGTGTGTGTGTGTGTGTGTGGTGTGTGTGTGTGTTGTGAGAGAGAGAGAGAGGAGAGAGAGAGAGCTTCTAGATGGTTTTGTTCATTTTATTTCTTGAAAGGCTCTTTTTCCCATATTGTTTGTGTATAGCCTTTTTTGCTTTGCATCATTTTCAAACCCCAGTTACGAGGTCTGATTCAAAGGCCTTGTCAGTTAGGAATTAGATTGCCAATCTTATTGTTTATGGTAAATACCTTTGACTTGTATTGAGATAAAACAGTCTTTGCGCTATTGATACGCACAAAATCATAATGATGCCATATCTATTTTAACCCATTCTGGACACTGGTGCCTCAGGCCAGCAGCACCCCTGATCAGTGTCTGCCTAGAAAAGTGGTTAGAAAATAGGCAGTAGACAAAAAGCACCTCTGTGATTTTAATTGTGGACAGACTGGCCTAACATTTACCACGATGATATGAGAAAGATGAAGCTTTAATTTAGTGCAGTCAACATTTTTGTTGCCATAGCAACCATGAAGTAGTCTTATGGTTCACACACACATGCACATACAGAGTCGAGAAAATAGAAGCTATTAGTAGATCATTTATTATGTCAAGTTCTTTTGGGATCGCACTAGACATAACCACATGGGCCGAAGATGTCTCTTCATCTCTGTCATTGACAATTACTGGAAGGATGTTTCCAAGGCAACGATATTCTAATGGATGGTCTGCACAATTTCCAAGGCCTACACAGAGGCAGGAGAGGATATGAACATTCTAAATCCCAGTACCCACAAAGTCCTAGCTCTTGACACTTCTTCAGCCCTAGCATGTTCGGCCACATTTAAGCATGTTGCCTTTAGAGAACCCTTTCATCAATCATTACCTCAGAGATATCATCCTGAAACAAGCAGACGTTTCCTTGGGATTGCCCTTTGTGGCAGTAAACATTGCTGTCTGTTTGTGGCATTACAGCTCAAACCAGAGGCAACATGCCTCTCCTCTGTGAACTCGGTTATGGTTTTTGGTTTGGTGTATATGAAGCTAAAATGAGATTTTCTTCTCAAAATCCCTGATTCTCACAAAAGATCTCCGGGACCGCCAGAAGAATTAAGATTGATGGCAACTATTCAGCACTCAATGAGTGGAAGGACCAGTGATTGGTCAAAGCAGATCATGTGGGAGCCATGGGCAGCTACATGAAATTTGGCCAATGACAGAGGGCTAAACTGGTCAGGTTAGCTGTATTTTTGATTTTTGTAAATATACTTGTTAAATGAGGATTTCAAAAATAATTTTCACCTCTTACTGCTAGACATCGTAAATAATGTTTTGCATGAAGTTGTGCTGACCATCCATGAGCAGCATCCCTTGTTTTGTGGTTTCCAGCTAAACGCTCCTACATGACATTGCAAGTGCCCATAAGCCAAGGTCACTGTGATCTATCTACAAGAACATTCCTTTCAAATTTTCCCTCTTTGATGGCAAAGCCCAAGTGATGTTCTTCATTTTACACAATGCACATGATACAGGAAAAAAAAACAACAGAAAAAAAAACAACAAAAACAACAAAAACAACTGCACAACCCAAAAATGAATTGGCTGAGAAGTCTTTGAGCTTCGTCAAAATGTGTTTGTGTCAACGATCTTGTAATAGTGAGCTTGGAAGTGTGTCAAGGCCATTCAGACTTCAGCATTTGTGAGTCTTGACTCAAGTATGAGTAAAGTTATGAATTATAATGGTGGTGTTGCAGTTCACATAACAGACACACTAGTCCCTATAATTAAAGTAGGTTTATTCACACAGAGTGACCCTTTCTGTGACATTGGCAGAAATTGCTTTTATGCATACAGTTTCTGTGCCAAAAACAGATTATCAGATTGAAAATGAGAAAATCATTTGAAATTTTCAGCTACTCAGATGATCCATATTTTGTACTTTTCAAGGTCACTGTGACCTTGAAGAAGCATCAGATGATATAAAGCTGACATAAAGCAAAGGCAGTGGTAGACTTTCGTAATGTTGAGAGTATAAAGTAAATATCAGAAGTTCCTGAGAAAGTGCTGTTCACACACTTCCAGAAAGTGCTGATTGAACTTTTAGGGCACTTCTTTTTTTTTAGCCTGTTGACCTTGACCAAGATGGTATGACTTATAAATTATACTTTCACAACTTCTCGACTGTCCCACCTATGATCTAAATTTAGTAAATATTCATCCACAAACAACTGAGAAAATCTTGCTGTCACATATATATATATAACAGATATGTACACACACACACACACCACCCCCCCCCCCTCCTTGTCTAGTCGATATGAAGTAATCCCCCCCCCCCCCCCCCGCTTTTAAGATTAAGGAAAAAGAAAAACAAAAATTGTGGGGGGTGGGGATTTAGGGTACACCATGAATTTTTTTTTTAAAAGGAATTTTGAAGAGGGAATATTTTATGCTTAAATATTACAAGCTGAAAAAATTTGATGAGATTTTGCTAGTCAGTTCTGCATTTCTTTCTCTTTTTTTGCAGTTGTATAAAGATGTTGCGGACTGAGAAAAAGGCTAGATAATGTGATAGTGTTCATGTTCTTGGAAGCTCGGAGCTTGTTGGTCTTCCCATATTTTTATCAGTGAGTGATTAAGTGATACATTGATTCTAATGGGAGATAATGAAAATGTTATAGTGGTATGAAAATGAATGACCAGGGCCTAGGTACACATGTTTCACTCTCCTGGAAGCATTCTCGATGTTAAAAAAGAATTTAGATTTTAGGTATGTTCTTGCAAAAACAATCGTAACGTTTAAAATGCTTCTTGAAGATTGAAATATCTTGTGCACTGGGGCCCAGTCTTTTAAAAGATGACACTTTCATCAATCATGCTCTTCAGCATTCTACATAATCTTGGCCACGAAGTATTCATTGCGGCATATCTGTCATTGTCAGTATGCAGACTGCAGCAGCTCTTGTCTTTTATGATCTCTTTTAAATAAAGTGTTGCACACATTATGGAACGCTTGACTGTGGACATGATAAATGTCATGTTACAACATGTACTATTTATTTTCATTGGGCATGTGTGTAGAATAGTACAACGTAGAGCAGGCCTTGTCATTTGGTAGTTAGTTATAGTAGGTTTGGTTTGGTGATGTCATGGTTCATACATTTATTTGTTTATTTATTTTTAATGAAAAGTAGAGGATGGGAATGGGGGCCATTTTTGACAGTCTAGGTAACTAACATGTATGTATGTTTTTTTTCTTCTTCATCATGTTTGGTATGTACTGATTAGTTAATACTTATTTTGAGCCTTTGTTGGCTGGGCAGTTGGGGGGGGAAGGGAGGGATATCCTTTTCTGTTGTAAACATACTGGTTTTCTACCAGTTCTCATTTTACTGTCCCCTTCACTCTGTACCTCATATCTTTTGTCCCCTCATCCCCAGAAAGTTGCCTTGTGCAGTCTGTGAGATACAAATGTTATTTATCAACTAAAACATTTCTTGAAAAAAAATATGGTTTATTATCTAGAAATGGTGACTATGGAATTGCTGATGTTTCCAGCATTGCCTGGGTTATTTGTCTTCAATAGTTTGGTGGTGTAGTTGAATCGTCCTCATTGTATGCCATGCTACATGGCATTGCCGATCATGGCCCTCCATACAAATCCATCTTTTGTTGCTGCAAGTATATCTCCTATCCTTTCTTTCCTAATGCACTGTGCAAAACTGTCTAATATTTTCTCCCCGAGTCAAACTGGTGTTTTGTCCTTCTCGCTTTCCTGTTGTGATTAGGTGCTCAAATTTCTTTTGCCTCACAAAATGTCCTATAAATATGAATACCTCATTAATTCAATATTACATGGTATGTTAACATGTAAATTGAAATGCATGTTACTAAGGGGAGTTTGAGGAAGGGTAAGTTTCTCGGTTTTTGTTTGAGAGTTTTTATTGTCCCAAAGTGGCTCTGGTGGTTAGCTGGACTATCAGATATGGATAATTTTCAGCAGTGTGCCTGCCTTCTGTATTCTTTTTGGGTTGCACTATCCTTGCAGAAGTGTAAAGTTTACTGAACTCAGATTAAAACCTTTTGGCCAGAAGGAAAATATTATAAACAATGTGTGCCTTTATCCACAGATTTTATATATTGTTATGGTGGCTTATGAAACCAGAAGAAAGCAACAATAGTTTCATATACAAAAGAAAATACTGTTTGTAGGTTGAAAGGATTTGGGCAATTTGGACAGCTTGATAGTATATCCAATAGCAGCAGTGTTAGAATATTGTGTTTGCTTAAAAATGTCAGAATGAGTAAAGTAAGCAAATCATCTGTGCATAAAATCGCTTAGGGAGAAGATGAAACATTTATTTTACAGGATCTTTAAATACTGTTAGGATTTAAGTTTTGTGTTATGTGAACAATTTCTGTAGGTAAAAACAGCTTAGATTGAAATGACAATCCTTAGGTTCATAAGAGGGGTGTACCCATTTATCTTGCCTGTCAAGTCAGATGCTGTCTTGCATTCCTGTTCATTATCTTGAGGTCAGTATAAAGTAATTTTAAAAGTGAACTTAGGTATGCTTTATTCTGTATCATGTCTATGTAGAATCGCTCCTAAGGGAAGAATCTAAAAGTTTTTTAAGTGTATTTTATGTATTTTTTTAAACACAGCAACAGCAACAAAATATGTATACATAGCTGGACAGCAAATCTTTTTTGTCTGGGGATATACTTTGAAATCTATGTATTGTGGTTGCCTGTATGTTGCATTTTAATTTGCTCCAACATGGTTGCATGTCAGTGGCTCTTTAAGAAATTCAAATAATAGCCAGATGTGTATGTAGAAGCTCATCATCATGATTGTACATTTTTCATTGTCATTTCATGTTCTAGTATTTTCAATATGTTATGAGATAAATGTTTACAGTCTAATCTTGGTGTTGCGTTATTATGTTTGAGCGTGCCTGTGTGACTCCTTGTTTCTTTTTCTTATTAATTACAAAGATAAAAGTGACTGTTAGATGTCAGTAAACACATGAAAGTGTGCTTGGTTTTCAACTTTTTGTGAGATCAAAAACCAGTGATGTTCACCATTTATTTTGCATCAGATGGTTACTGTTTTCTGAACTGTGCCTTTGTGCTAGTTATGAACTCGATTTACCTAGTTTATGAATACTGAAAAATGAAAAGATGCCTCTGATGATTCAAGGATGTATGAATAGAAGGAAAAAAATCAAATTGGTTTTGCATTTTGGCAGAAAATGTACTTTGGGAATATTTAGGCAATTACACCAGTGGTAAGATAGGATCAATAAAATGACTCTGCAAGGACTTCTCATTAATTGAATGAACAAGTCTTTATCATGTTAGACTCATATGCCTAATGCAAGAAGTATCTAAAAGTACCTAAGTTTGAACGGCCCAGGTCCGTTTGGGTCCAAGCAATCAAAATATGTGTAAAAGATGGTAGGACAGTATTTGCTGTGTATGAACGTAATTGTATCTCACCATTCATCCAACAGAAAATCTCCAGTAACATCACGAATAATCATACACACACACAATCTCCACACCCACTGAGCTGACTAACGCAAAATAAAGGCAGTAGCCAGAGAAAACTGCAGATCATATACGTGATAAGCACTTCCAAAATATTTTTGTTTAACTAAAGTGAGGATACTCTAAGCAGGAATTTGAACTCATACTTAGTAAGCATTAAAAGTCTTCATTTTGCCTGTGGATCTCATATGCGACATGTTATAAATACAGTTTGTGACTGAAAATTGGACATGGCAGCCAACAGATAATTCAAACCATCTTTCCAGACACACCAATTCCTACAGGAAGCTGGTGGAAAGGGTGAGGGAGACAAAGGGTTAAGTTTTTGCTGTTGATGGATAGGGTGCTTGAGCCAAAAAGTTTAAGGGAAATGACCGTTGCATGACTGAAAAGCTTTTGCATTGGTCAGCAAGTACGGTTCTTTCCAAAGCAGTAACACAGCATTTCAGTGCCACATGTCTATTTACCCACACAGGGCTTGACGTCAGTTTTAAAAGAACCCCCCCCCCCCAGTAATTTACCCCAGCTTATTCAGATTTGTTGCTTGCAGATGAAATAGTGATACAGACTGGCTTTGAACAGATAACCAAGATGTAAAATGTGAAGACTAAATTACACTTTGCCTGTAATAATGGTATTTTTTTCTTTCCAGGAGCTTGATTTTAACTATACTGAAGTATGCCATTATATAACTTGCACATTACTAACATTTCTAATTTATTGTTTTTCTAAAAGAACATAGATAAATCTTAGTGTCTTTAAAAATGCACAGTTCTGTGTTATGTTAATTGGTTTGCTCTGTGGAAAGGTTTAGATTTCTTCTCTATTATTTTTCTAAAAGAACATTGATAAACCTTTCTTAGTTTTTAAAGTTGAGTGTGTTTTGTTTATAGCTTTGTTCTGTAGAACTCCCCCACCCCTGCCCCATACAGGCGGTCACAATTATTGAGTAGGGAGTGTTGGTAAAAATATCTGTGTTCAGATAATTCAAGCAACAAATACTAAAACTGGGAGAGGAATAAAATTAACGAAGTGACTGGAGTGAAATAAAATATTGATGATCATAGTCAAGCTAAATCATTCTGAATTAGACCATTTTTCACATATATTTCTGAGAAAAAAAAATTAGATGAACATGCACAGATTAAGCACCTTCTTTGCAAAACTACCAGATGCTGATATGTTTTCAATAAATGAAACATATCATAAAAGCTTGACTTCTAGACGAAATCAGATCGCATTGGATTCTCCCTGCAGGCTGTCAGCCTTCCAGCAAACGAACAAACATGAACAAACAAAAAAGACTTCCCTCTGAAAATGGACAAACGAACAAACAAAACAAAATAAAACCTTCACATTATGGGATTCTGTGTGCATTATATGGTTAAGTCGAAATTCTTCTGCGTCCCCCCCCCCCCCTTCTTCGTTGTACTCATACACAGATCACATGGCTGGATCTGAATCAGTTCTTCATTTAAGAAAAGACACCAAGTTCCATCTTGTTTTATATAAAAATAAAATTTTAATGAGTTTTCCTTGTGCACAGCAATGAACTATTTTTTCAGTGAAAAAATCTTTTAACATAATTTTTGACATTTACATAAGTGTTATGCCAATTAGTTTGACAGAATCTTAACACACACAATCATAATCAAAGGCAAGCTATCATGCAAGCAAAAAGCTGCTGAACAAAAATACAGACATCAGTTTTAGGATAAAATAACATATGAAGAAGGAAACTAAAAAAAAAAAAAGAAGAAAAAAAATGGTCAGTTTACACTAACAATTTCTCTTTTCCCACAACTTACGATCTGCCTGATTGAATGTAAAGTCAAGCTTGTTCAATTGTAACTCGTTTCTCACTCATATCTTGTTAAAATCAATCTTTAAAACTGTACATACACCCACCTGCCACACATATTGTTTGTTTGTTTGCAAAGGGAGACTATATTTTTGTCATGACTGACAATGCAGTTCCCCATTACACATTCTTCTGTATGTGTTAACACCCATCATTTGTTCTTTTCTTCACTTGCTAACATACTGAAACAGAAACAAAGTGATTGGCCACAAAGCATGGAATGTAAGCAAGCTTGCTGAAATGAAACACAAAGATAAAAAAAAAAGTACCAAATGTAATCAAGCTTTGACATTAAAAACTGAACACAAAGTGTGGCAACGTCTTCAAAATCTAAGATTATCTACACACTCCTTTCTTATCATTCATAAAAAAACAGAGACTAAATTAAGCCATGTGGAGGACCACTGACCAGGAGCCACGATCCAGCGTGCCCCTGAGGAACTGAGAACTGTCCCTGTTCCCACAGCCTCAAAAAGCTAATGTCATGAGATATGACATGTTTAAAAACTTGTCAGAAAATATAAATGAACACAATTGGTACATGGGCAGATCAATACTCAAAGATTGATGTCATCATCCAAACTTCTGTAGTCATTAATTAAAATGGCGTAGAAAATAGATTGACAAAAAGAAGGCGAGCACAAATTAAAATACCAAAGCGTGATCATCATTAGTAAACAAAAACAAAAGAAAAAACCAAAAACAAAAATAGTAAGACAACCAAGCTGTTCTTCAATCTCCATTTTTTACTAAAAAAACCCCCAAACAAACCAAAAACAAAAAGCAAACAAAGCAATATTCGATTCATACGCAAGCATTTGTCATTGCAATTTTCTGTGCATGTGAGAAAACAGATCTCGAACTGCATAAATGTGTTAGACAAAGTACAAAATATGAAAGTGCAAAATAAAGCTTGGACAGTGTGTGTGTGTGTGTGTGTGTGTGTGTGTGTGTGTGTGTGTTATATAATATATATATATATATATATATATATATATATATATATATATATATATATATATATATATATGCTGGACTTAAATTCAAAGAAGACAAAGGTTATGCATGTTGCAGGCAAATATAACACTAGACAGGACCAGATCATGCTAAACCAAGTCCCTCTAGAAAATGTCAAGGACTTTAGATATTTAGGTTCAGTCAAGACACACGATGGAACATGCTCAAAAGACATAAAGATGAGAATTGGAATGGCCAAGAACAGTATGGTTCAATTGAACAATATTTGGAAAGACCACAGCATAACAGCAGACCTTAAGATAAAACTCTTAAAATGTCTTGTCTGGCCAGTGATGTTATACGGCTGCGAGGCATGGACAATGAAGAAAGAGGATGAAAGACGAGTGGAAGCAGCAGAGCTGTGGTTTTACCGAAGACTGCTGAGGGTCAAATGGACGGATAGGCGCTCAAATGAAAGCATACTGAATGAGTTGGGTACTACACGCAAGCTTCTAGTACTCATACAACGGAGGAAACTGAAATATGTTGGACACGCAATCCGTAATGAGAGAACAGACTTGATGTCCACTGTCCTCCAAGGTAAAGTGGAAGGAAAGAGAAACAGAGGACGGCCACCTGCATCACTTGCTAGAAACATCACAAACATCAGTGGCAAGAAACTCCAGGAGGTGGTCAGACTTAGCCAAGATCGAGAGTGCTGGAGGCAACTTGTGAGGACATCATGTGCAGCGGCCAACACTGTTCCCGGTGACGCCGACAGGTGAGACAGGTGAGATATATATATATATATATATATATATATATATATATATATATATATATATATATATATATATATATATATATGTGTGTGTGTGTGTGTGTGTGTGTGTATGTATAAAGAGGTAAACAGAACTAGACCTATACTTACCTGAACTCAAGAAACATCCATGTACCTAGATCTGCCTGTTGCAAGAGAGAATAAAACTGGCTGAATTTGATAAAGTGGCGTGTTTCATCCCATCAGGACAAACGAAAAAGTACTGCTACTTAAACATAAACTTAATCACACTTTACAGGAACTGACAAATGCAAATACTCTACGGTTATTTGCTATTCCTGCCTCAGAAAAATAATGCTGTACTGACAGCCACACTGCCATAACATATAATAATAATAATAATAAATAATTACAATATTTATATAGCGCAAAATCTTGATAAAATCAAATCTAAGCGCTGAAGCAGACACACACGCAAGCACGCACGCATGCACACACACGCACGCACGCACACACACACACACTCATGGCTATAAATGGGGAGAAAGAATAAAAGCAATAAAAGCAAGAATAAAAGCAATGGAAAATTAGAGAGCATAGCATATACAATTATATATTATAACCATGTGATTCCCTCCGAGCGGAGACATGCTGCAGAGGGGGGGGGGGTTGAGTGAGGTTAGGATTTTATGCGGAGGAGAAAAGGTGAGTTTTGAGAGCGGACTTGAAGGAGACAAAAGTAGGTTGCTGACGGACTGAGAGAGGAAGTTTGTTCCAGGAGAGTGGACCAGAAACAGAGAAGGCTCGTGGACCATAGGTATTGAGCTTAGTGCGTGGAAAGCGAAAAGTCAGAGGATCGGAGGCAGAGCGGAGGGTACGTGAGGGAAGATAGATCTCAAGTAGGCTTGACAGGTAATCGGGGGCTGCGTTATTGAGGCTTTTGTAGCACATGGTGTCTAGTTTGTACTGTATGCGCTTTGATACAGGGAGCCAGTGAAGTTGTGCCAGGAGAGGAGATATGTGGTCAGCTTTTTTCTTTTTGAGTACAAGGCGTACAGCATTGTTTTGAATGCGCTGTAGGATGTGAATGGTGGAGGCAGGAAGACCAGACATGGTCACAGGAGCATGCACTTTATCTTCCTCTTTTTCTGGCAGCCATCTTTACTTGGCCTTGCCTCTGCACAGCCACTGAATATTTTTATTTTTCGTTTTGTACCATCCGTTGTGGATTGTTTGTGATGTCCTGTGCCTTTTCCTCTTTTCATAAAAAGTGTGAAATCTTAAACCTCTTCAAACAGCGCAATGAATCTTTAAAACACCACCACATGAATCATTGTGACACTTTTTAGATGTAGACCCAAGAGATCTGCCATATTTTCACTTACACCTAATAATCATTCTTACAATAATCTTTACATCACATATGGCTGGGCTTCATCTTCAGAAACGAAGATCCAGAGTTAAGAAGTTTTTCTTGATGATACAATAAATTCATTACAAGTTTGAAGACATGCTTTTCGATTTATGTTTTAAGAACTAAAATTGTTTCCGACCATAATTCTACCCTTATCCTTCAATATCAGAACATGTGTTCATCAGTTAAAGTTCCACTTCTGCTGGAAGTGGAAGATATTCAAAACCACTCTGCTACTGTACTGTGGTAATATTCTGTTCGCTGTTGAGGCCAAACAATAGCACATCAACAGACACAAGCTGAAGAAGAAAACTGATATAATTATTAAAAACATGTCCTTAAGCTTACACATAAGGTCGAATTTTTGAATATTTTTTATTTAGACAGTGTAATCAATAAAATGTGTATGGCTAGACTAGTAGCCTCTGTGACTTCGAAAAAAAAAGCCCCAAAACTTTGAAATAAAACTTGACGTGCTTCAAGGGCAATGTGCCAGTAAACTGTCATACTGTGAAAAAAGACTTTAGGTAATGTCACAAATTTCTGAGAAAGTGTTGTTCACAAACCTTCCTCAAAAAATGCGATTTCAGGCACTTTTTAGGTCCACGTAACCCTGACCTTGGTGCCTTACATTTCAAACTTTTCTTTTCGTGTCTCCGGAACAGTTCATACCTTTGACCAAGAGTTGGTATAGATCCATTCATAAACAGCTGACAAACCCATGTTTACACAATTTTGTCACAGACATATCATATACAGACAGACAGACACACACCTCTTTGGTCAATATGAAACAATCTTTTTTCTGAACGGCAGATTGAAAAAGACTATGAAAACCAAATTTTCAGGTTTTTTTGTTTGAATAATAATAATAATAACAATAATAATAATAATGATGATGATGATAATAATAATAATAATGAAAACTGATTCTAAGCACCTAGCTTGAAAAATGGCCACCATATAAGATTACATAATAGTTTTTCAGTAACACTGTATATATAGATAGATAACATATGTATCTCGCTCTCTCTCTGTGCATATATATATATATATTGCACATACATTTCTCATCACATCTAAATCAAAGTCCTTTGCTTTCACATCCATGTGCATACTTTAGTTCTTGTGCACTCCATTACAGAATGATTAGCTGTTAGCAAGTAATGTTATTGTGTCTTTCTTTGTGCTCACTGATCTACTTATTCAACGGCTTTTTGGAAACAGCAGCACACACAAAGCGACTGTTTTTCTCTGCAATCCTCTCCAGTTGTCTCACGGTTCTGGCAAAACTGTTAGGTGACTCCACCTGAGTGGCTGGCGATGGATTGCTGGAAGGCCGGCCTCGCCTAGGTCGCAGCATGTAGGGCGATCCTGTGGTTGGTGTATTCTGTGAATCAAATATGGATAATAGTTCACTGTTGAGTTATTAACAAATCTGAAATGACATGGAATACAGAAAGGATAAAATGTGATGAAGAACAATCTCAAAGATGAAATGAATCCACTGTCAACAAACAACAGACGTTAGCACTTGCATAAACATGTAATGTCTATATGGGAATCACTATTGACTCCCAACCACAATTTATACACACACAATCTAAACACACATGATTGAAACTCAAGATCAAATAAAAACCAACATATACACAGTATACATGATCCAAACACAAAAGCACACCAAAAGAGATACTAATCAACACTGATTTATTTAAGTTCCACTGCCATGTAGTAGCCACTTACCATACCAGATGAAATGCCAGTGACAGGGAGGCCTACAGACCCATTGGACGCTGGTTGTGAGTACACTCCGGTAGCAATCCACTGCTCAATCTGCCCTGACATCTCTTTCAGGGGCGTTGCACTTCGAAGCTCTCGCAGTTCTGCCATCAACAACTCCTTTCTACCGGCACTAGAAGAGGGAATGGCACTGCCCTGCAATGTTTCAGCCGTTGCATAGCTGTCTGTGTCAACCACACTGGATTCTGTTTCCTGCAAGATGTATGTCCTGTCAGTACCTGAGTCTGAACCGTTGGTGTCTGAAGCACTTTCAGAGTAACTGGTGCTGCTGTATTCCACAGCAGAGTTGCCATCGACTGGTCCCACTGAAACACAGTTTGATAGGTTCAGTTTAAAACTTATCAGTTCTTTATCTTGTATCATTTTATTCATTCTTTATTAATCTCACAAGTTAACTCACTCGGTACGGAGAGTTTTTCCCCTTGTGTTTCCCAGGTATGGCCCATTTTGAAGGGTTAGGAAAAAAATCACAAAAAATACAAAACATAAAGGATCAAAATAAAACTTTTAGATCTGAATATTTACATGCTGAGTTAGTTCATGCCAAAATATTGAAGTTCTTCCTTGAATATTTCTTCGTCATGTGCCATGTTGAAAATACCCAAATTTTGTGGTCAGGATCACTGTACAGTCACACACTCTGATCAGCTCCATGAACACACAGTCAAAGGTGAGAAGGTCAGGAGAAGTGCTCATTCTGCTTGCCACTCAGTTCTCTTATGCCTTCTGTTATGACAATGGAATTTAGAAAGTCTTCTGTCACAAACTGATTCAAGAAATCAAAGGGGGCGTGGCACTGAACTGGGACATGCAGGCCACAAGGGTCAGAGAACAGAGGCAAAGTGGGAGAAAAACTAAAATCTTCGTGCCAGTCATGCATAGGAAAGTGAATGAAACCTCCATCAGACATGCGACTCACTGTGCTTGACCCGCTGACCGCTCGCCTCTCGTGACGTGTACGCCCACCTCCCTCTTCCACTTCACTGTCGTCTGAAACTGGGTCACTGTCAGTTCCTCCTTGCTGGCAGCTTCCATCACTTGATACACTTTCACCATTACCTTCATCATACTCCTCGATGTCCAATCCTTCAGTCTGAAGCACTTCAATCACTTCAGCAGCAGTAAAACGCAGCCGTCGCGATTTACTTTGTTCGAAAACTCGTACTCGCCTGCAACGCCATTTTCGACACGAATGCAGATTAGCCATTCGTGTAGGTTGCCGAAGTCAATCGTTTACCGACGAGTGTATGGCTACGGAATCTCACGAAGTAACTTTCCCTTTGACCCTTGACATGTTTGCAGTGACCAGTGTGGCTATGATAGGCGTGCAGGATCTAAAGGGGAGCGTCGAAAATTTTTAAATATCGAAACCGCTATAGCGTTCTGTCGTACGCAACCGTGCCTTTCATCACGACTGCTATAGCGTTCCATCGTACCGAGTGAGTTAATAATACACCTGATATAGAAGAATAAAACCAACCAACCAACCATTCAAAACAAATGTGACTGCCCGCGTTCAAGCAAACAGGAACCAGAAAAAACACGAAAGAAGAATACGAACGCGTATTTAATACAAGACAAGACAGGCGCAAATTTTCGGCCACTGGCCTTGTCAAGCGTAAGATTACAAACACCAGATACAAAAATTTTGAGAAAAAGACTGAAACTTCCCTCTGCTGTGTCCAATGTAACCATTCCTAAAACAAAAAAACAAACAAACAAAAAAACCCCAAAGCCAATCAACCAACGAGGGTACAGGTGATCTGCTCATATCTTGTTTTGTGGTTGAGTTTCAGTTTCACACACACATATCCAAACACGTGCACACAAACACTACCAAAACCAAACAGTCTAAAGTTACCTACCTCTCCCTGCAAGCCCATTTGGCCGTGCTTTTAATGATGGTAACTGAGCATCTGGAACAAACAGGAAAAGATATTAATACTGTCATCTAGAATCAAGAGCAATCCACAAAACAACAGCAATGCAGCAATGAAAGTTTGTTTCCAGGTTCATTAACTTGGTTCAGCTAACATTCCAACCTTAACACTTTCATCACACTTTCCTGATGAGCGCTTTCAGCAGGCAACTATGCCCTCCTGCCCCACACTCATAAGCATAGCAACCATTGTTGACATGTATTTTGCAGCTTTTGAGTTTATTTTAGTTTATAAGATGATAGGAACAGAAAGAATAAATGTAAATTAATGCCCAAATGGGATACAAATGTATCTGCACAAAATATACACTATATATACAGTCACTGCTGTGAATAAAAAAACATAAACACCAGTCAAAAAAACCCAAACTATCCACATTCTTTCGTTGTATAATATGAAAGCAAAACATGCTACAAACGTTAAAACTGAGTCACATTCATATCCAGAAATCATAAAATCACTCTGTTGCTTGCTACTGAACAAACAAAAACAGAAAACAACAACAACAATAAAGAGAAAGGGAGTACAGTGGAATCCATTTCCATGAAGTTGAGCACTTGTACACTAACAGTCAATTCACTGGACAAGTAGAGATAGTTTACGTCCAGAATCCGTAACATCAGTCTGTTGTTTGTCGCTGAATGAACTCGCACACTCACACGTGAACATGCTTACACATAATAATCATACCCATGGAATGTGATCACACACACATAGCTCACTCTTGAATCTTTCTTTTGGAGCTGCAGCAACCACAGAAAACTAAACAAGCAAAAACAAAAAAAACATCCTCCGTCTGCCTTACCATGCAGAAAACGCTTGAGGTCCGAGTTCTGTTTCCTGATCTCCACAAGCAGTTGGTTGTTGGCAGCATTGATGTCACAGTACGTGTAAGCAAAGATGGCCAACACCAGCAGACCAAGGACACAAAGATCTTTCGACACCAATTCCTGATCCAGTATACCCAGTCCTGTCCAACAAAAAGCTTCAACATTCTGTAACAGGATCACCAGGGGGTGAACCCTGTGATATGTCACTTGGGCACCATCCACTGAGTTATGACCCTTGATGACCTAAATTTAGAAATACAGTAACCTGTATTATTATAGGTCAGATCTGGTTTTCTGACATTCTGATAGCACAAGACACAAAAGAACTTGTCTACTAGATGATGCTAGCATGAATTGTTATATCTGGATCCTGTTTTCAGAATTGTCCTCATGCTCAATGATAATGTATGTCATTAATGATTTCCACTATCTTTCTATAGTCCATAGACTGAAAAGACACAAAAGAAACTGTCTCTTAGAGACTTGTGGATGGAAATTAAATCAAATATTGTATGAATTGTTATATATATATATATTATATATATATATATATATATATATATATATATATATATATATATATATATATCTGGATCCTGTTTTTAATGTTTTCAGATGGGTGCCATTCCGTGCCATGCTGTGCTGTACTGTGCTGCACTGAGTAGAAAACAGTCATTGATAAAGATCAAGTAAGAGCCCTAATGCTATAACTTAGTATAAGATAATTATTCTTAAATTATAGAACATTAGTAACATTTTGAGACAATTATTGATCTGACTATCCAATTGGTTGGGGGTTAGTTTTTTTTCTTTTTTTTTTTAAATGAATGAGTGTGTAAGTTCATGGGCTCAGGAATACAGGCATTTCCAATGGCATCATGCTTGACTATTTAGGTAAATAAATACTGAGGTTCCCAGATGAGTAGGTGGGGTGGGAGGGTTGGAGAGAGAGAAATAACAAATATGATAAATTGTTTAGAGACATGTAGGCATTATTACGTAAATTGTTTTTATGGCTGCAAAATAAACATGATGTACAAGACACAACAAAAATCACAAGACAAAATAAATTTCATATGATCCAAGTTATTTCATAAAACTTACATCATGCTCTTCAAGACCCAATGAAATCCATGTCAAGAAATACGAAGACCATGCAGTGACAAAGTATTCACAGAAAATGCTTGCTGTCACAATAGCAAAGAGCCAGAATCTGGCGCCACTTGTCCGTGTTGTGGATGTCAGTAGGTAGGAAACAAGGACTGAGAAAAAATAGTATAGGATAGAATAAAAACCAGAAAATTCCCCCAGTACTGTTTGTTTTAAGCTCGTGAGCTGATCAAACACATCTGTTATTAACAAACGTTGTTCTTGTGTGGTTTCCTTGAAGGTTTGAAAAAGACGATTGATTTCATCAGATGAGCTAGACAATGTGTTTGTGAGATTTGCAGCATTTTCAATCAAAATTTTCTGATTGTGCAGACTGTCATTCTGTTGATTTATCATTTCAGCTTGCAACTGGGAAGACTTCTGAAGCTGTGCAGCAACATGAGATGAACTCTCAGCAAGCATAGAAATGGTGTTTTCTGTTGCTTCATTCCACACTTGAGCTCGCAGAAAATAGCAAATATTTTGAGTGTGGGTGAAAAATGTTGTCAGTGAGGTTCGATCTGCATCTTCCATGTTTTTGGTGCATTCTTGTAAGGTTACACCTTGGCTGCAAGCATACTTCCGTCTACCTTGAAGATCTAGGAAACAGTTGAGGTAGGCCAGAGCAAGGCGTCCTTGTACATCATCTGACAGCCTTTCACACCCAGTTTGCGTCATGACCATGGCATCTTTCCAACATTGGCCATACAGTGGTAATTCTGATCGATGCTGAATCAGTTCAAACTGTTTCCTACCTTCTTCAAAGGTACTCCGATCAATGTTCGTGGCTTGTCCAGTACTGGCAACAATTACACTCGTCACAGTGACAGCTACGAAAGCTGTGATTGTTAATACCGGTAATTTACACAGTAAACGACCAAAGACTTGCGTAACTTTCTGGAACATCGTGTAACTACATGCAAAGCTTTCACGTTCACATCAGGCTAAAAACATAACAATCAAAGTTAAAGTAACAGTTTCTATTCGTGTACTTTCGATCTCATCTAAATCCATCGATCAGTAGGCCTACTTCAGGCTTTGTCCATCGCGCGCATAAGCTCTTGCATTAGTTCCGATTTTATTATCAAATCGAAAGCGTGGTTTCTTTTGAGATACGAATTTAACCAATCAGCTACAAGAACACAAAAGAAACTGTACGGAAGTGTCATTTCCATGTGACACACAACAGCTTTGGTACGCCCCGATGTTCACTTGCATTCGGATCAGATGAGTTAGGACTCCGGCGAAGAAAAAATTCGAAAGTTGCTTCTGTTATCATACTCAGATTTAAGAAGACCTCTATGCAGTCTTGCGATGGCGTCAGTCCTACAATACGTCCCATTTTCAAGCATGATCGAGCCAGGATTTTGGCACAAATTGTCGGAAAACAAGCTAAACGTTTATGGGTTGGATGACAAACCCCGACAAATCAAAGGATTCTATTTCAACGGTAAATATTCTGTGATGCTCATAGCCTACTGTATTATCATACATGTAACTGTTTACAGCAGGACAACCAAAAATCAAATAATACGAAATGAAGAGATGAATATTGCTTACAGATCCCGGAACACGAGTGCACTGATACAGTCTCTGAGTCTCTCTCATTCTCTCTTGCTCACTTGCTAGCTTGTTATACATGTAGTGATGTACATACACATACAGAGTGACATTGTGCCACTGTATGTGTGTGTAGCTGTTTGTGCACACACATTGTCAGATTGTGTGTGTGTGTGTGTGTGTGTGTGTGTGTGTGTGTGTGTGTGTGTGTGTGTGTGTGTGTGCTGGCAAAAATTAAGTGTTTCACTGGTGTGTGTGTGTGTGTGTGTGTGTGTGTGTGTGTGTGTGTGTGTATGTGTGTGTACTCAGAGGCTTGGAAGAAATGTTTATCACTTTATGTCTCTCTCTCTGTTTCACGCACACACACACACTCGTGTATATATATATATATATACACACATATATATATATATATGTATATATATATAAAATAAAAATAAGAAATGGACATAGACATGTACATTTGACTATAAGATACATTTGTAAGTCAGTGACTGATAAGACTGCTGGTTTTGTTTGTTTGTTGTGCCTGTCTTGTCTTGTATTAAATACACGTTCTTATTCTTCTTTCATGTTTTTTCTGGTTCCTGTTTGTTTGTTTTTCTTTTAACCCTTCGACTCCTGCACCCTGTCCACCAGCATCCTGTATTGTCAACTGTGCTAACAAACCAGAACTTAACCCTAACCAGAACTTAACCCTTTGACACCCTCACCCTATCCACTAGCTTCCTGCAGGAAGCTTGTGGATAGGCTGAGGGAGTCAGTTAAGTTTTTATAGTTGGACAGGGTGCGGGAGTCAAAGGGTTAACAATAGTTCCAATGCAGGTTTTCGAAAAGAAAATGTTGATTTTGTTTATAATGATATAAATGGTAGATGTGGCATAGAATGATTGAGAGAATACATATCTTGAACAAAGTTGAAGGGAAAACATGTGGAGTTTAATAGATTAATAATAGATGATTGATCATTATTTTCCAGCAGTGAGAGAGTTAGCAGTGTGTGTTTGATTTAAAACTGTTTTTTAAAGATTTGCCTGTTGACTTAAGTTAGTCCTACCATTGGTATTTTGATAGAATGATACCATGATCACTCTTCCACCAGTTTGTACTGCCACTTCCAAGAAATGTATTGTGGAATCATTCATATTTATATTATATGGTTAGAGTCTGTTGGTTGTGTACTGTGTATGTATCAGTATTTTTATATGATTGTGTGTTTGTGTTGTATGTGTGCGTGTGTGTATGTGTGTGTGTGTGTGTGTGTGTGTGGTGTGTGTGTGTGTGTGTGTGTGTGGTGTGTGTGTTCGCGCATGTGTGTGTGACTGTGCTGCGTGTGCATGTTCATGTGTGGTTTATCAGTGCTGTATGTATTACATACTGTGTCTTGTTATGTGTAATGAGCATTGAGTTTGTAAAGTAATGGTATACATGAATGATCTTTTATTATTATCGTTATTGTTATTATTATTATTTATTTGCTTGTTTATTTATTATCATCATCATCATCATCCATTTCTGCCATTACTGCAATCTACTTGATAAAGCAGTTATGAGACTTCAAAGAATATTGAAATAGAAGAATAACAGAGTATCTAACTACTGGAAATTGATTTGGAAGGACCTGAAGTGTATGTGTATGCATGCACTGTATATATAGTATGAGTGTGTGTATGCGCTTGTGGATGTATGCGTGGATGTGCATGCAGTTTTACATTCTTATAATTTATTATATGCTAATTTTCCTTCTTTGTGCAGGTGATCCTGCTGGTTTAGCACCACGTTTGACTTTGGACTATGCTTCTTTTGACCTGTGAGTCTGGTGATTTCAATAGAAATGACAAAAATCTTGTATTGTTTAGTTACTCGGCACACATTATGCACTGGTGCTTTATAGAAATGACAGGAATCTTGAATTGTTTAGTTATTCAGCACACGTTATGCACGGTGATTTATAGTATACATTATAGAAATAACAGAAATGTTGGACTGTTTACTTACTCAGCACATGTTATGCACAGCAATCCTGTCATTCTGGCCAGCAATGTACAGTATCCCAGGTATGTTTCAAGACCTCTCCTGTTATTCATTGCCAGGTATTTTTGGGTCTCCCTCTCATATGTCTTCCTTCTGGTGTCCAAATGAAATTGAAAGGCAGTCCAGCTGATGTTATCCTGTTTTCTACAGATGATCATGATGTGCTCATTTCATTGCCATTGCCTTTTTATGATGATCATGTCCATGTTCTGTTGAGCAGGTAATTGTTGGTTGGTGTTGGGACGAAAGATTCATATGCATCTCTGAAATTCCTCTGTGTGGAAGGTTGGTAACTTGATAAGGTCACTTTCTGTTATGCTTCAGCATTCTGAGCCATGAAGTAGGGTGGAGAGGACACTGTTATGATACAGACTCAGCTTAGTATTGAAGCTGTTCTAGGAATGTATGTGCATGTTGCTATAACCTTTCTGTTGTTGTTTCTGACTTTGTAAAGATGGCTTTTGATGTCACTGTCTGGGGTCAGGGCCTCTTCATATTGCTCACCTTTCTGTTGGGAGTTTCTGACTTTGTAAAGATGGTTCTTGGTGTTGTTGGCTGGGTCAGGGCCTCCTCATGCTGCTCACCTTTCTGTTGGTGTTTGTGACTTTGTAAAGATGGTTCTTGGTGTTGTTGGCTGGGTCAAGGCCTCCTCATATTGCTCACCTTTCTGTTGGAGTTTCTGTCTTTGTAAAGGTGGCTCTTGACGTCATTGTCTGAGGTCAGGGCCTCCTCATGCTGCTCATCTTTCTGTTGGTGTTTGTGACTTTGTAAAGATGGTTCTTAGTGTTGTTGGCTGGGTCAGGGTCTCCTCATGTTGCTCACCTTTCTGTTGGTGTTTGTGACTTTGTAAAGATGGTTCTTGGTGTTGTTGGCTAGGGTCAGGGCCTTCTCATGTTGCTCACCTTTGTTTCGGTGTTTCTGACTTTGTAAAGGTGGCTCTTGATGTCACTGCCTGCTCTTATGTGTATTTCAGTTCTCACTATCTGACAACATTGCTTGGGTAGGTAAAATCTTCTTTTGTGGATAGGTTGTCCATGTTGTTCACCACATCTGTTTTCATTTGTCTGACCCTTTCAGATCTTTACAACTTATTCAAAGATGTTGAGATGGGAGGTTTTCTCCTGCATGAACGTGTAGGTTTAGGAGACCGATGAAGATCATCTGCAAAGTCAAGATCTTCCAGTGTTGAAAAAAAAAGACCCCATCTGAACCTTAAGTGTTAAACTAACTTTGAAAGAATTGGTTGAATTTTGAAACAAAGCAGCTGTCACATTTCTGCCTTTTCTTGGTTATAGGTGCCCTCATGATCAAAATTTTATCATTTATGCCTTCCAGAGTTCAAACAGAAAACACATGGCAAAACTATTTAATCGATATTGAGTCGAAGTGATAATAATAGTGCCAGTTGTGCATTCTCTTGTGTGTTTTCTATTCAGGGGAGAAGGTAGGGAGGGGGCTGAGTGCAAGTGAGGGCAGGATATTTTGTGTGGCCCCATTAACCCTTTGACTCCCACACCCTGTCACCAACTGCAAAAACTTCACCTTTTGACTTTCTCACCCTGTCTACCAGCTTCCTGCAGAAAGCTGGTGGATAAGGTGAGAGAGTCAAAAGGTTAAGTTTTTGCTTTGCTAGCATGGCTGACAATGCAGGATGCTGGTGGACAGGTTGTGGGGGTCAAAGAGTTAACTCAGTTGGTCAGTGCTATGCTGATAATGCAAGGGTTATGAGTTCTGTTGTTACGCAGGTCACAAGGTTTTTTGTTTTTGTTGTTGGTGGCCCTGTTTGCTCAGTTGTTTGGAGATCATGCTGATAACACAGGAGTTATGGGTTTGACCTTTCAAGCACATGACAGTTAACATGCCGGCTGGCTTAAGTAATAAAGCTGTGGACTCATAATCTGTTCGGTTACACACTGAGTCACACATCCTACACTTATTCCTGCCTTTTGAAAAGTGAAAAAGCACCATGGTGTGTACCATTGTGATGAACTGTTGAATATCAGACACTTCTTTATTGAATGCTGGGACTTTCATGATGTGAGACATAAGCACTACATGGCAGACTCCTTAAAGAACCTCTTTAGAGATGTTCTTTCGGATGTAATATTCGAGTTTTTACAAGTGATCAATAGATTTCATTTGATATGATTTTAAGTATGAGAACATTTATTTACATGCATTTTATATTTGAAAGGGTTATGGTGAGTTTGGGTTTTAACTGTTGTCTTTTTACTTAAACTTGGGTGTCATTTTTGACATGGTGTTAGCCTTGAAATGGCTTTAATAGTTGACTGGGCTGTAAGCAGTGTGAACAGTATGAAGTCATGTACAGTTCAGGCCTGAAACTAGTGAAAGATGAAAACTTATCTGTTGCTGCCCCACTCACTCTGGTGGTATCAGCTTAATCTTTTATTGGACCTGTTTCCTTCCTCCTTCCTCCTTCTCCCCTTCCAACACCATCACTGCTAATATCAACAGATAAGGTTTTAGGAAGAGTCTGGCTAATATCAGATGGCAGATTGTATGAAAAGCACAATGTGAGAGTTTGATGAATCCCCCCCCCCCCCCCCCCCTTTTTTTGTTGTTGTTGTTGTTTTTTGTTTTTGTTTTAATAATTCTAAACAGTAAAATGTATTGAATGACAACAAGGAGAGAAGAACGCTACTTTTGGTGACTTGACTATAGGGTTGACAAGTGTGATTGACAGCTGTGGGTGACTGATGGTTACCTGTTCTTATATCTCTTTCCTGCATAGGGCATGAATATAAAAGTAATGGTGAGATTCTAAAGTTATAGATGTTATAGTGTAGTTCAGAAGCATTTCAGTGCTCTGCTTGCATGTGAGCAGTGTCCAGCTGCGTATTAGCTGTCTGAGGCCAGTGTATGGTTGTGTAGCTTGTATGGTAAAGCATTGATAAAAGGGTTAAAAGGAGCAAGTGAATAAAATGGTGACAGGAATAGATCAATGTGTCTGTTGGACAGGGCAGAAAAGGTTCCTCCCTGTAACTTGCTGGCTTTGGGAACACTGCACAACATGAACACTGTGGAGGCCTTTAAAGACTGCGATAAGAAGCAGCTCATCACTGCTATGGGTACAGAGGTAAGTATACTGTATACCTGTGTAGTAGTCGTGAGTAAGAGTTTCTGATGGTTTACTATACATTGGCCTAAGGTCACAGTACAACATAGGGTGTTTGGGAGGCAGTGGTTCATATGCATCAGTTGTTGGTAGGGAGAGATTGTGAGACAGGTTCATCTGAGGACCTGAGTTTATCTTTTGCATCTGATAGTCTCTAAATGAAGCTGAGGCCTTATTGCACCTGCTCACTAGAGAGTACCAAGTTTCATTGCTTCATTTGGGGTCTGGTTTTGGTCAGTTTTTAATGAGATAATAAACCAAGATACAGTAATCACATTTGTTTAGATTAAAAACATTTTTTTTATTTGAAGCAGGTAAAAACATTTTTAAATATTTTTTTCTATAAACATTTTTTATTAATTCAAAATGGGATAGTATAAAGGGGTGGAGTCAGCATAGCGTGGCAGGGTACTCTCCCTACTGGAATAGCATGAATTTTGAAAACTGTTGAATAATGAAATGTATTGTTACAAAGTGAAATGTATTAGTATGGTCTTAGTCCCATTTTGTATACATATATCTATGCCTGTATCATCTGTATCATATCTTTGTATCAATATGTGTGTATGTGTGTGCATGCGTGCGTGCGTGAGTGTGTGTGTGTGTGTGTTGTTGTGTGTGTGTGTGTGTGTGTGTGTGTGTGTGTGTGTGTGTGTGTGTGTGTGTGTGTGTGTGTGTGTGTGTGTGTGTGTGTGTACTTTTTTAAAATGATCTTTAATTACTATTTTGTATTATATGCTTTGATATATGTACTAATTCTGTGCGTTCATTTGTGTAATAGATTTGGAATCACATCAAGAGTGGTGCTGCTTTGAAAAACCCAAACTTGCTGTCTACATTTCTTTTGCTGACATATGCAGTGAGTTTATTTAATGAAATTTACTCTTTTTTTTTTCATTAAATAATCTTTGCATTATATGTATTCACACTCTTTTAACTTCATGCACACTCCTGTCACCACATACATCTGTCTATACAGCATGCATAAAATGCATCGCATGATCATACACATACACATTATGCTTCATATATACACACACACATATAACAGACACACACAAACACACACATACACACACACATGTGCACATATATTCACATACATACATGCACAGACACACACACACACACACACACACACACACACACACACACACACACACACACACACACACACACACACACACACACACACACACACACACACACACACACACACACTCACTCACTCACTCACTCACTCACATTCATACTTAGAGTTATACACACATACACACAGACAACAGACACACTGCATGGTGGCCTAAATTATATGTCTGCTCGCACATTTATGCTACCATACCAGCTGCACGCTCAATATTATCAGTTTCTTTATCTCACACACACACACACACGCACACACACACTCACACACACACACACACACACACACACACACACACACACACACACACACACACACACACACACACACACACACACACACACACATACACACACACACACACACACACACTCACACACACACACACACACACACACACACACACACACACACACACACACACACACACACACACACACACACACACACACACACATACATACATACACATACACACACTATTGTTTCAATGTTTATATGAATCCCTACTATCTTTACAGAATCTGAAGAAATACCATTATTTCTACTGGTTTGCCAGTCCCTGTCTAGTTGCCCCAGAAACAGTGACCTTGAATTCTCCACCTGTCACCCTGAACCAGAGGTTTAATGAAAAGCAGGTAAGCTGTAATGCCTCGAATAGCTTTCATATACTGTTTATAAATCTATGCATGAACTTGGACCGTGAAGTGTGCCTGGTTGGTGTAGAGCCAGAACTCCGGTTTTCCAGTCTGATTGCATAATGTCAAATCTTATTGAGAAAAGCTTTGTGCACATTTTATAGCCTCCAGTCCTTCAAGCTGTGAATGGGTACCCAACGCTTTGTGTGTAGAGGTTCTGATGCTTTATTATACATTGGCCTTAGGTCACAATAGAGTATGGGATATCTAGGAAAAATAACGAAGGAGGGAAGATGGGCACTACCCTCATAACGCTGGCCCAGAGAGAAGTTTAGGTCTCTAAGTTTCATTTCCTTGCGACCTCAAGGTTATAGGGTAGCCTTTACCTTTTTGCTTTTTTGATATATATATTCATATATATGAATCTAATCTATACAAGCTGCTTTACAGCTTACAGGTTATAGGTTGTATTGTATTTGTGTTCATCTAGAGATTGAATCAAGATCATGACTTCATGTCCACCTTCAGCATACTGGTTCTGTTATATTCTTGCCCTTTTCATTTTTACAAAACGAGTAATCTCCATTGGCAGTGTATCAATTAGCAGGAATAACTTCAGTAGTGATGCATTCAACAAAATGAAATATATGAAGGCAGGACAAAGTTTCTGGCTGTAAGGTCACAGATGATACATGGCTTTCCCAGCATTGTTTACATGCCTGTTGGACATGCAGTAGCGAAACTGCTTCTTAACAAGAAACTTGATCATGGATTTTGTGAACAAGGGAGACGAACCTCTTAGGAGACGCAAGGATGTTCTGAAAGCCAGCTTGAACTCATGAAACATTAATACCACCTCATGGAAGATGACACATGCATAAGATAGAGCTCGCTGGAAGCACCTTTGTTTTTCAAAAGCATAAAAGTTTTGGCAGAAGAGTTGATCTTATCAGTTCAGATGTGGAGGGAAAGATGAAAATGGTGTTTAGTTTCTCCTGTACTCCATCTTTGGGGAAGACCTGACTGTGTCTTCGAAACTGGCCTTTTTTTTCATAATATGAGCATCCATTTAGCCTGTCTGCATACTCTTCTGTCAAATCCAAGAGGGAAAACCCTCATTATGTTGTATCCAACGGAAGAAGCCCTCATGTTGTATCCAACGGAAGAAGCCCTCATTATGTTGTGTCCAACAGAAGAAGCCCTCATTATGTTGTGTCCAACAGGAGAAGCCCTCATTATGTTATATCCAACAGGAGAAGCCCTCATTATGTTGTATCCAACAGAAGTCCTCATTACATTATATGTGTGCTGTGAATTCACTCTGTAAGTACTATGTGATATACATTGATTATGTCTGTGACTTGTAACAATCAGTGTGTACTGTATGGTTTATACTGTGGTACATTGTAGGCCTATATGTTGTGTAGATTCTTTTACATACCATATATTCCATGTTGAAACTGCATATGGTGTTGGGAATCATTCTGTACTTGTTATATAATGTGCAGCATTATATTAATTTCTGCAAAACAACATCCTTTCAGAACATGTCAGAATTATGAAGAAATGTATATTTGCAAGTATGTGTGCATGAACATATTGGGCAAATGTGCATGTTTATACTCAGACAAGTTATGTATATGGTTTTAAATTCATGTTCAGTATACTTGCTCCCTCTTTTCCAACCATACTGTCAAACATTACTATACACACACGCACGCATGCACACACGCACGCACGCACGCACAGTAGTAGTAGTATTAGGCCTCCCTCGGTCATGGCTGACCATGGACAAAGTACATCCGTTCTAATGTCTAGATGGGCTGTCTGCTTGTCCAAGCAGCGTCGCCTGTGACTGTAGAGACCAATGCGAGAGAGGCAGTCTCTGTCGCAGCGGTCGCATGTGTATGCTGATGCTGGCCTGTTGGCTGTCATCCCTTTTCTGCGAACTCGCTTTTCTGCTGCAGCAGCTGACAGTTTGTCCTCGCCAATCCGCAGCTGTTTCTTGAGAGTGGTTCTCCAGCTGTTGCGGTCGTCTGCGAGGTCCTCCCAGGACTCAGTGTCGATCTCAAGCGCCTTCATGTCACGTTTGCAAACGTCTTTGTATCTCAGCTGTGGGCGGCCAATGTTTCTCTGCCCTGTGGCAAGCTCACCATAAAGGATGTCTTTTGGGATGCGACCATCTTCCATGCGGCAAACGTGGCCCAACCAGCGCAGCCGACACGCACACACACACACATATAACATAAACGTCCTTTCCTCTCTATTTGTTTTGTCTGTTTAACTTTAATAATATTTGGTAACTTAATGATTCAGGTGATGAGTCTGTTGGAATCGTACGATCAGTTCCAACGGCAAGGGGATCAATTTGAGAACTACTTTGTGCTGGTGGTGGAAGAAGACAACATCAGTGTGCAACCTGTCTCCGCCATCACACAAGCTCTGGCTGATAAGAAAAAGGTCAGTGTGTCCATGGGGATTTTTGTTGGGTATAGCTGAAATTTTAGTTGAATGTTCACCCCGTGGGGATGCCAGGGCTCTTTCAGTATAAATAGCATCCCCACCTTCTAGAAATTCTGTGCTAGAAATTTCCTCTTTTCTGTCTGTCACTCTCCTTGTTTCTGCCTTGTTCCTCTGCTTTGTGTCATTTCTTCCTATCAGTTTCTGCCTTGCTGGTCCATTCGGGAAGACCCTGGATTAAAGGTTGGAGGAAAAATGATAAATAACATTCGATGCGCAGATGACACCGTGCTAATTGGAGAAAATGAAAGGGACCTACAGAACCTGAATATACTTGAAATAGAAAACAAAGGAAAAGGGTTGGAGCTGAGCAGCAGGAAGACTGAAGTCATGGTAATCAGTAAAAATCATGAAATCCCCTCATGCAAAATAACAGCAAACGGCACAACCTTGGGACAGGTTGATAGGTTTAAATACCTGGGAACAATCATTTCACCAGACAGCAAATGTACATCAGAAATAGCCAGCAGAATCGGCCAAGCCAAAACAGCATTCAAGAAGATGAAAAGCATTTTTACCAACAGATGCCTATCAGTTAACATCAGGAAGAGAGTTCTTGAATGTTTTATAGAACCAATACTGTTGTATGGTTGTGAGGCGTGGAAAGTCAACAAGCAAAGCCAGAACAAGATTGAGGCAGCCGAGATATGGTTTCTAAGAAGAATGTTGAGAGTTCCATGGACAGCAAAGAAAACAAACGAGCCAATCTTGATGGAGGCAGACACAAGTAGATCATTCATAAGGAAGATTAGGGAAAGACAGGCAACATTTATAGTCCATTTTATGAGGAAAGGGGAGCACCTGGTCACAACAGGAAAGCTGGAGGGAAAGAGAGCACCAGGGAGAAGATATTGGACGGTCTTGCAGAGTGGCTGAAGACAAAGAGGGTGGAGGAGGTGCTTGAGGCAACAAGGGATAGAAACAGATGGAAGGCCATGATCGCCAATGTCATGTTGCAAAGCACCTGATGATGATGATGATGGTCCATTCACCTGTATGTGTTTGATAAAATCTTACATACTTTCTCTTGGGATTGATAGTTGGGTGCGTATATTAAGTACATTTTTTGGCTGTAGGGAAGTGAGATGGAAATGTGGAAGCAATTTTAGGTGATCGAGACCTGTTTTTATATATGTTTTGGTGTCCTTATTTCTGGTTAAATTTGTATTCAGCTATGTTTTTTTAAGTCCCCTGTGTGATAAATTGGACGGAGTGGTCAATACCAGGGATTGTGTGTGCAAATGCATTGATATTTGTACTTAATTTTCTTTTCTTTTTTATCTTGTTGAAGTATTGTGTATGTTTTGAAATGGTTGTAGCCCTGATATGGCTCTACACAGTCGGTGGGGCTTTAAACAGAAATAACAATAACAGTTGAATGTTCTCAATCAGAGTGAAATCAGAATCCAAAAACCAAACAATGTTATCAGCTTGCCTCACTCTTGAAACGCCCTACATTTCCTGTTGAAACGAAAGCCAAGCTCATCAATTCCATTTTCTTCCCCACTCTGACATACCAATTGACCCTGACCAAACCCCTGGAGAACAAAATTATTATCTGTGAATTGTATTGGTTGAAAAGGAATGTCAAGAGGACCATATATGACTTGATCAGAAACACCAAAAAAAGAGAAATGATGGTAGCAGTGCCAGTCGTCATCATATCCATCAGTAAAGTGATTTTGTCATCTGAGTAGATTGCAGCCTCACCAGCTAGTTCAGCAAGCATACACCACAAAGATATGTGGATTTAGAGTGAGAGGCAGACCAAGAAAGACATAGATCAACTGTGTGAAGGAGACTTTTGATGCTTACAGTATTTCTCCCTTTTAGGCCTTCCAGTTTGCTGATGACGGTTGGCTCTGTTTTTCAGCGACAGTGATATGGTACAAGCAGACTGATAAAAGAACAAATTCACAATTTTCCAGTGTGTGCTGTGTATGACTTTTTCTTTGTTCGAATGCCTGTCCACATTTACTCATCATTGCCAGTGATGGCAAAATCATCAATGAATTAAATGATTGATTTTGTATGTGTGTATGAGTGAGTAGATAGATGTGGGTGTGAGTGTCTGCAGTGTGTCTGTGTCAATGTCGATGTGTATAATTATATTATGCGCATGTATTCACTGAAGTGAATGTTGCATTGTGTGAACATGGACCAGTATTCATGTTGTTGTGTGTGTACATTCATACTGTGTCATGTACAATGAGGTGAATATTATACCAATTGTGTGTTTGTTTTTGTGAATTTTGCATAGTCTTGTGTATGTTGTAGTATGTTATAATAAACACCATATGCAATATGAATGTTGAATACATGAATGTCAGTGTAGTACCTAATCTGTATCCTGTTCATGTGAATATTGCAGGTGTTGCCTGGATTTTGTGACCCATGTACATTGGACACCAACCCAGGATGGCCATTGAGAAACTTCATCACTCTGCTAGCCTTTCATTTGTAAGTTGTCGGTGTGTTATCACTGCATAACTCTCTCTCTGTCGCTCTGTCTGTCTGACTCTCTTTGTCTCAGTCTCTCTGTCTGTCTGTCTCTCCTTCTCTGTCGTCTGTCTGTCTGTCTTTTAATATAGGATAATGTCCAGCAATAAGAGACTTTGTGCAGCTGAGCAGTATAATTAGATGAGAAAATGTTTAAAGTTTGCAAGAGACTGACTTTTTTGCAATTTACCAGTAGCAGCAGTAGATGTTTCTTTTGAAAATAAATATGAAGTGGACAATTCAAACAATCTGGCCTTGAAGCAGGCATGTAACCTGACCTTTGTTGTTTATCAGAAGCTGTTTTTTGAAAATCTTTTCAAGTTTTTGTCATGTAATATTGAGCATAAAAGTCCCTTTATCACATCATTAAATGCAGTATGTATCAATATATTCTATGTCAAGGATTTTGTGAAATAATGTTATGCTTTCTTTTAAATAGATGCTTTGACAATAAAACATTTAAATACTGAAACAAAACAACTTTCCCACCTGGAAGAATTCAGGAATCTGTGCTTACTGATTAAATACGCAGCGACAGGCTTGATAACCTAGTGGTTTGGAAGTCGGACCTTTATTCAAACATCGTTCAAAATGTTTGAATTCAAACCTACCTGGGTGACACCAGGTGGATTAAGGGTTAGAAATTGTTCTGATGTTGAAGGTCAGCACATGTGTATATCTGAATCTCCTTTGTGCATATATATGCAGAACAGATATGCTAGTTAAAGATCCCATAAGCCATGTCAATGTTCAGTGGCATAAGGAAACATGAAAATACCCAGATGCATACCCATCAAAATGAACTGAAATGAAAATTTATGTTTTCCAACATCAGAATATTAGTGCATAGGCCAACTTGCATATCTGTTATTATTAATCTACTTGTATTAAAACAAAATGAAATAGGGTACTGCAGAAGAATTAAAATTCAAATGGAACAGAAAAACAAGCACATGCACACACATTCAGACTGTGCTGCAAACACAACACCTGCACAGTTTGAGCCAAACTGTGTGCATGTTTGCAACTTAAAAAATACTGCTTACAATGAAAAACAGACAAACAGTCAGATAAAAGCAGTGTATTTTTTTCTCGTCTAAATAACAAGAGAAAAAAGAAAAGCTGCGGGTGAGATGAGAAATTGGTACAAAAAGAAATGTGTTGAACTCACCTTAGGACTTGAACAGTGTAGACACTAACACAGATGTAGACAAAATACCAAGTGGTTTTGACCTTTGGGTCTTAACAGGGTGCAACTTCAACATGTGATCACATGTACAAGGTATGTTCTGTCTTGTAAATGTGTCTGTATGTTACTTTTATACCCTCTTTGTTGTTTTACCCAGCTGAAGATGCAAAGATTGAAACCGGTAGGTATTTTGTCTATGTCCTTGTTAGTATGAACACTGCTGAAGTCCTGAGATGACCATAGTATAATTCTTTTTCAAACACATCCTTGAACTGCCAGTTTAGACTTTAACCTTTTGATTTCTGCACCCTGTCCATCAGCATCCTGTACTGTCAACCATGCAAGTAAAACAAAAACTTAACCATTTGATTCCCTCACCCTTTCCACCAGCTCCCTGCAGGAAGTCAAAGGGTTAAGTTTTTGCAGTTGGTGGACGGGGTGCGGGAGTCAAAGGGTTAATGTAAAAAGATTGATAAAAATATTGCTCTTGTTCCCCCTCTGGGATCTCGGAGGCCCCTAAACACTGATTTATCTGTTCTTTTCTTTTTTTCTTCATATTTTTGTCTTTTTGTATTTTGTTTTAGTGTCATTTTCTAAAGTGTGAACTATGATTTTTGTTGCTACAATTGAATCATCTATTTGCCTGTGTGTTATACAGTGGTGCTCAGTTGCAAGATGTGGAGGTGGTATGTCTGCGTGATCGCAGCCGTCAAGGTCAGAGAGAGATTAAACACAGCCTTGTTCTTTCCCTGAAACTGTCGTCTTTGGCAGATGTCAGTGGTGAGCTTTTTTTAAAAATGGTTTATGTCTCTTGCGTCAGTGTTTTATGAAAAACAAAAAGAATGATTTGAAGTACAATTAAAATCTCCCTTCATGGAAACAGGAATACAAAAACACACACACATACAAGCATGAGAGCACACATGCACACACATGCGCACACACACATCACACACACAGACGCACACACAGACACACACACACACACATACAGACACACACACACATCACACACACACACCACACACACACACACACACACACACACACACACACACACACACACACACACACACACACAATTATGTCACATCTGGTAATATACATTCATATGTTCATGTTCATATTCATATTTATATTCATATTCATTTTTTTTTTTTCACAATGGATTTTACCATATGAAACTCGGACTGCTCTTCACGTTGAGAGCGCATCACCACAGTGCAGTGCTGCCCATTTAGTAACCAAGACATTGAAAAAGCAAGAAAGCTAATTGGCCTTCATGGAGAGGGACCTGGGAAATGAACCTCTCTCTCCAATGTTTTATATCAGTATAGCTGGGTGAATGCCCTGCTCTTCATGATTTTCAGCTGCCATAGAATCTTTAGCATATGCAGCCAGATGGCACACGGGCCCGACTTGTTTTTCATCTCCTTCCAAAGGACTGGAGGTTCAGTTTGGTTTTCAGGTCAGACTGAAGAGAAAAGTCGAGACTTCAATAGGGAATGAACCCTGGAACCTCAAGTTTAGTTATTGGCAGGCGAACATCTGAACCATTCTACCACTGTTCTCCACATGGGCATTTTCTTCAGTTCTTGCTGATTGTTATGCAGCTTGAAGGTAAAGGGAGTTGGTGTTGGTCATATCTTTTGTCCCTCACTTGATAGAGGTGATATCTCTAAGATATGCATCCAGATGTTTTATCCTCTTAACCAGAGGGGCATGTTGATGGAGACGTTGGTTTGAACTTGCGGTTCATGTATGAGTTGAACTGGTTTGGGCTGATATGGAACCTCATCAGGACCATTGGCTGCTGTCTGGACAGAAGGTGGTAGTCATCCCTCTCTGTCCAAACCATTTTGATAGCATATAACTTAACTCCTTAAGTGCCGTCAACATAAAATTTATGGAGCTCTCGGAGCCTTTACCGAGGTAGTTTGACACACGTTTCAGCCTAATGTAAATGGGAGAGAACCACTGACTGATGTTGTCAGTCTCAGAGAGGGTTCATAAAAGTGACTGGCTTCCCTTATATGACTTTTTGACCTATGCATCCCTCACCAGATTGGTTTTATTTATCTGAAAAGAGAAACTGGTTTTCAGCAAAATGCTGAGACCAGGACTGTCTTGCAATGCTAATAATAATAATAATAATTACAATATTTATATAGCGCAAAATCTTGATAAAATCAAATCTAAGCGCTGAAACACACACACCACGCACGCACGCACGCACGCACGCACGCACGCACGCACGCACGCACGCACGCACGCACGCACGCACGCACGCACGCACGCACGCACACACACACACACACACACACACACACACACACACACACACACACAACGGCTATAAATGGGGAGAAAGAATAAAAACAATGGAAAATTATAGAGAGCATATTATATACAATTATATATTACAATGTGATTCCCCTCTGAGTGGAGACAGGCTGCAGAGGGGATTGAGTGAGGTCAGAATTTTATGCAGAGGAGAAAAGATGAGTTTTGAGAGCGGACTTGAAGGAGACAAAAGTAGGTTGCTGATGGACTGAGAGAGGAAGTTTGTTCCAGGAGAGCGGACCAGAAACAAAGAAGGCTCGTGGACCATAGGTATTGAGCTTAGTGCGTGGAAAGTGAAAAGTCAGAGGATCGGAGGCAGAGCGGAGGGTACGTGAGGGAACATAGATCTCAAGTAGGCTTGACAGGTAATCGGGGGCTGCGTTATTGAGGCTTTTGTAGCACATGGTGTCTAGTTTGTACTGTATGCGCTTTGATACAGGGAGCCAGTGAAGTTGTGCCAGGAGAGGAGATATGTGGTCAGCTTTTTTCTTTTTGAGTACAAGGCGTGCAGCATTGTTTTGAATGCGCTGTAGGATGTGAGTGGTGGAGGCAGGAAGACCGGACAGGAGTGAATTGCAATAGTCAATGCGAGACATTATGAAGGAGAGAACGAGTTTTGCAGTTGTTTCGACAGAGAGATACTTCCTGATCAGGCTTATACGATGGAGGTGATAGTAGCAAGATCTGGCAGTTTGAGAAACAAAGTTGTTCATGGAGAGGGTAGAGTCAATGCAGACACCAAGGTTTTTAGCTGAATCCGAAATTGGGACTGATGTGTTACATAATGGGAGAGAAAGAGGAGGCAGCTGAGAAAGTTTCTGACGGGTGCCAATGAGGATAACTTCTGTCTTGTCATCATTTAGCTGAAGTTTGTTGTATGTCATCCAATTTTTGATGTCCGAATAACACTCAGTGGTGCGAGTCAGGAGGCGCTGTATATTGTCAGGTGAGTCACTGTCTTGAAGTTGGGTGTCATCAGCATAGAAGTGGTGTTTTATAGAGTGGGAGTTGATGATGGTGGACAGGGGGGAGGTGTAAAGAGTGAAAAGAACAGGGCCAAGGACAGATCTTTGTGGAACACCACAGGTCAAGTATGCAGGTTGAGAGTAAGTGCCATTGATGAGAACAGTTTGTTTTCTGTTTGATAGATAAGAAGTGAACCAGGAGAGAGCAATGTCAGAGATGCCAAAAGTATGATGAAGTCTAGAAAGGAGAATACCATGATCAATGGTATCAAAGGCTGCAGACTGATCAAGGAGTGTGAGGAGAGAGACTTTGCCAGTATCAGTTGCAAGGAGGAGATTGTTGAGAATGTGTAGCAAGGCAGTTTCAGTGCTATGGCACTGGCGGTAGGCTGACTGGAAAGGATTGAGGAGATTGTTGACAGACAGGTGAGAGTTCAGTTGGTTGAGGACAACTTTTTCAAGCAGTTTTGACAAGAAAGAGAGATTAGAGATAGGCCGGTAATTTTTCAGTTCATTTGGGTCAAAATTGTATTTCTTGAGGAGAGGGTGAACAATAGCAGACTTGAAAGAATCTGGGACAATTCCAGTTTGGAGAGAAGTGTTGATGATGTCAGTGATGAATGGGAGGAGCGTAGGGAGGCAGTCAGAGTAGAGAGAACCTGGAAGAGGATCCAGTTCGCAGGTTTTGAACGACATGGGTCTGATTGTGTTGAGAATTTCTTCTTGTGAGACTGGGGTAAGAGTAGTAAGAGCAATGCTGCATGTTTTCAACCTTTGAAAGCAGTTGAATCAAGAACTTATAAATGACTGTAGGATGATTTAAAAGACAATTCTGACACAAGAAGAGGTTGAAAACAGCAGTAGTTACTGGCTGTTGGTATGAAATGTGCACCGGACAGACTGAACACAAAAAGTATTGATTTTATGAGCATGTGACATAAAGGGTTTGTGGCCTCAGGCAATACTGGCAGCTAGCCAACACCACACCATTCAAACACACAGGGTTAGGGCATTGTAGAATAACCCAACACTTTCAGTGAGTAGTATTAGAAGCCCCAAGGGGAGGACTAGGGTGATGGAGTGGGGTGGGGATGGGGGGTTTGGCAGCAGCGGAGGACTTGACCGGGTCAAGTCCCAGTCTGTGGAAACCCACGGGAGTCAGAGACATCAAATTGTGATGGGTCCACAAACTAGAGGACCCTGAACTGCTGTTGGGTCATTTTGATGTTTTTCAACAGTACTTGTTCTGATCCATCATCCATCATCCATCATCCATCTCCATTGCCATGGACAACAGTGGGAGCTCCACTCTTTGTCATGAAGGATCGCCAGGCGACAGGGTTTCTGCTCCTGTGTATGATATTATGGAGCCCCAGTTTGCAGGCATCAGCGATGTTGTCCATGAAGGATTTTGCTGGCCTTCCATGTTTTCATTTTGTGACATTTCTTGGAGTTTTTGGCAGAAAATCCTCCAGTGTTTTTGCCATTGCCTTCTGGAGTGGCAGTGCACTTACAGTGTGGGATCCTGACCATTGTCCCACTTGGAAATCAGCTACTCACAACCATGGAGACAAAAGCTGCTTCCAAAACTGTTCTGAGTGCCTCTTGGGTCCATCCATCCAGTGCATTCCAGGACTTCTTGGAGTGTACCCTTCCTAGGGGGTTTGAAATTGGAGTTTTCCTTCTCCTAGACCGATTTCCCTAAAAAGGTAAGAGTTACCTACCCATATAGACACAGGTAGTACCGTTGCTATCATCTGGTAGTAGCCAACAGCTAACCTGACTCAGGTTCTGATCCAACTTACTGTTAAACCCCCTACTTTTGTCAGTAATTGCTCTGTCGTTGAGCCAGGCTGAGAGAGAGATCCCCCTCCACTCCCCTGGTAAGGAGTTTATCACCACAGTCCTCCAGCGTCAGTTCTCATTACTACTGACAACAAATATCAAAGAAAAAATATCAAGGACCCCAACTTGGATTCACCTGAGGCATAGAAGCTATGGAGGAACTCAAAACTGAGGTCACCATGAGGTCAGGGTATGAAGGACAACAGAATCTGCTACAGTTTTGAGGATGCTGTAATGACTTATGATTTTTTGATAATGGGGATGGTGATCATAATGCTGTGGAGTTCCGTCTAGGTTTGATAGGGCTGTATTGTATGCTTACCATCACAATATATCTTGGCTCCAGCCAAACCCATCTGGGCCTGAGAGATATTGACTCCTGCTGTGTTGGTATGGAAATTTTGGCAACGCTCACTGATGCTTCCATGAAGTGGATGAGACTGTGTGGCTCCAGTGTTCTCAGTGATCCCGTAGCATTCTCAAGTCTCAGTAAGAGCCGGTCATAGTTGTACTGTTTTTGGTTTGTGTATTTGTTTTGTTCATTGAAGAAGAATTACTAATCAAAGATCTCCGTGGGGATGCCGGGGGCTCTTTCAGAATAAACAGTATCGCCACCTTCTGGAAATTCTGTGCTAGCAATTTCCTCTTTTCTGTCACTTTCTTTGTTTCTGCCTTGTTTCTATACTTTCTGTCATTTCTGCCATATCATTTTCTGCCTTGCTGGTCCATTCACCTGTATATGTTCAATAAAGTCTTATGTACTTTTTCTTAGAATTGATAATTGGGTGCATGTATTAAGTGCACTTTTGGCTGTAGGGAGTGAGATATGCAGAAGCAATTTTAGGTAATTTATGCCTGTTTTTATGTATATTTTGGTGTCCGTCCTTAGATATGCTTAAATTTGTGTTCAGGTGTGCGATAGGTTTGACGGAGTGGTCAGTGCCAGGGGCATGTCCTTAGATTATGTGCGCAAATGCATTGATACGTGTACTTAATTTTTTTTCCCCCCAGTTGAAGTTTTATATGTTTTGAAGCGGTTATAGCCCTGATATGGCTCTATGCAGTTGGCTAGGCTTTAAACAACAATAACAATAACTGATCAAAGAATCTTCTGTCTGTTCTGTGAATAGAGATCCCCAAAGTGTTGGGCTGGGAACGGAATGAACGCCAGAAAATGGGGGCACGACATGTAGACCTCAGCAGTTCTATGGACCCAGTAAGGTAGAGTTTGTTTGAGTTATATTGTATTAACGTTTTTCTTCCATCGCTCATTTTGTGTGTGGTAAATTCTTACATGGTAATTAGTGCTATGCATAGTTCAGCATACAAACAGCAGCTTATGATGTGTGCATGTGAGTGTGTGTGTGTGTGTGTGTGTGTGTGTGTGTGTGTGTGTGTGTGTGTGTGTGTGTGTGTGTGTGTGTGTGTGTGTGTGTGTATTGTGTGAGTGAGAGTGTGTGTGTGTGTGATAGTGAGTGTGTGTGTGTGTGTGTGTTCGTTCGTTATTTTTTTTAACATCTATTCACATATGTGGTTTTAGAAAAAAAAAAAAGAATAAATAGACAAGATAAGATAAAGAGGTGTCTTTGGGGTGGAAGAAATGTGTGTGTGTGTGGTGTGTGTGTGTGTGTGTGTGTGTGTGTGTGTGTGTGTGTGTGTGTGTGGTGTGTGTGTGTGTGTGTGTGTGTGTGTGTGTGTGTGTGTGTGTGTGCGGTGTGTTGTGCGTGTGTAGTGTGTGGTGTGTGTGTGTGTGTGTGTGTGTGTGTGTGTGTGTGTGTGAATGTGTGTGTGTATGTGTAAGTGTGTGGTGTATGTGTGAGAAGGAGAGAGAGGAGAGTGGGAGAGAGAGAAAGAGAGAGAATGTGTTTGGTTCTGTCTGATATATTTTCCTTGATATTTTTTAGAGACAGTCAGTTGACACCACTACACTGTGAGTTTGGTTTTGTATGAAAAGGAGATAAATGTAATCAAATAGAAGTCACTGATGAACTTAGCCTCTACTTTTATGTATTTATCTGTCCTTACATTCTGTCTTTCTTCCATAGCCAGCCCCCCCTATAGTTTTTCTTCCCTTGTGCCCCAGACTTTCATTTCTTTCAAACACAATGTTCTATTCTATGATTGTTTAGACTGGCTGAGTCTGCTGTGGATTTGAACCTGAAACTGATGAGATGGCGGTTGTTGCCAGACCTGTGCCTGGACAAGATAGCAGCCACCAAGTGCCTGCTGCTAGGGTCTGGAACGTTAGGCTGCAATGTGGCTCGCAATCTGTTGGTTAGTGCTGTTGGAGTGACTGTTGTGTAGAAAGAATGTGTGGTAGGGGGTTTAGAGTTGTTTAACCCATTCGCTGGCAAAGTGTAAATAAAAAGGTGAATCGCTTGTGCCACAGAGTTTTAAACGTCTTGACTTAAAATAAAAAAAATTCATATCTCTTCATCCAGGCCTGAAATTCCCACAGCACTATATATTTTCTTGTTCAGTATACTTTACAACACACCAGGAGTAGCAGTACTTTCGTTTTTACGATCGCCAGTGCTAGTAATGTCACTCTATGACTCTTATCTAGGTCAAGTCCGACTTCGGACATCAACACCAAAATATCGCTTGCATGCGCCAAATTATCGTCATTTTCACTTTTATCGACAGACTACAAATCAGAATCAGCTCCACAAGTAATGATTTCTGCAACTTCTTTTGCTGCTTAAGTTGTTTTTCAGGTGAGTTTGTCCGCCATTGTTTACAGTCACTGAATAGTAGGGGGTCACATTTTCAACCACATGGGCAGAAAAGATAGTAAAACGTCACACATACATAATTAGCATCTATTTGTAGAGGGAATACTGAAGTTTCCGTTGATATCTCATACGTCACTGAAAGCGTTGGGGTTTTCTGGCTAAAAATAGGAAAAGTCGCCGACCAAATATCCAGTCGGTGGCGCTGGAAGCGTATGTTTCTTCCGACCAGATATTTGGTCGGAAGCAGTGAACAGTTGATATGCATTGATGCAAAGACAGGTATCAGGCATTGAAATGCTTATGTATGTTCAGAACATTTACATGCCTGTTTGGCTTTATGTATTGTACCAGTTGGACTGTGAGCATTAGGGTGCTGGTAGGTTGCCCTGTTTCCATGTCTGTTTCATTCAAACACCTGGCTCATGTTTGCATACGTTACTCTCAGTACCACAATCACACATGCGCTCATGCATGCATGCATGTATGCTCGTGCACTCACTCACTCATTTACACACAAACTTGCACACACACATACACACACACAACATATACAGACACACATACACAACGCGCGCGCACGCGCCGCACACACACACACACACACACACACACACACACCACACACACACACACACACACACACACACACACACACACACACACACAAACACACACATTCTCTCTCTCTTTCTCTCATGCTGTCTATCTCTCTCTGTCTCTCACTCTCTTTCTGTCTTTCTCTCTCTCTCTCTGTCTCTCTCTTCCCTACCATGACAACAGTGATTATGTTATCAGAAAACAGCCAAAGGTGTTTCTTGATAACGTCATTATTGTTGGTATGAATGTGCGCTTTTGTTGGTGCCATGGCTTTTATGAATGAGTCATTTGAAGTCAAGTCTCTGTCTCTTTCTGTTTTGCAGCAGTGGCTGACCTTCAGCGTATCATATTCTACAGTTCTGTTTCAGAGCTGGGGAGTCCGCCACATTACATTCCTGGACAACTCGCGTGTTTCGTATTCCAACCCTGTGCGACAGTCTCTCTTCACCTTTAATGACTGCCTGGATGGAGGTAAACCCAAGGCTGAGGCAGCTGCAGACGCTCTGAAGAATATTTTTCCTGGAGTGGTAAGTCATTGCTTGCAATCTGTCTTCTGGGTGAATTTCAAAATCTCTCTGTATAATTATCTCTTTCCAGTTTAGGGGAAAAGGCTGAGTTAATATCCCTTTGACTCCCACACCCTTGTCCACCAGCATCCTGCATTGTTAACTATGCCAACAAAGCAAAAACTTAGTCCTTTGACTCCCTCACTTTATTCACCAGCTTCCTGCGGGAGTCAAAGGGTTTAAAAATCAATTGTGAACTGGTTGAAAACCATTCAGGTCCTAGCAATTAACTCTTTCGTTACGAACTCCCGCTTTAGCGGGAGAGTACTTTCTTACTGTAAGAACTGAATTTGTACATATGCTGTCTTTCGTTTCCTGGGTTTCCTGAGAGAGTAAAACTGTTAAAAGAGGGTACTTATGTTACTGTTTCTCTACTCAATGTGGATGATTAACAAACATGACATTGTGATATACCGTTGTGTACGGAACTGAAGTCGTAATAAAAATAGCATGCTTTAAGAGACCTGCGTGCATGTGGTGTCGCACAGGGAGACAAAACAGTTGACAATATTGCATCACAAGATAAACAAAATGATTACATGGACAGAGACAGCAACGTATACAGCCGAAATGGAATAACGCATGCTGGTACTTACAGATTCATCTTTCTGAAATGTCACTGTCTCATTGTGAACGAGGTATCCAGTCACACAACATGTCACTGTGTCATTGTTGTCACCACATAATAGCATCAAAGCACGAGCCTGTTGTTCCAAATACAAAGTCTCTTTCTAAACAGTTTTGCTGCAAAATTTCGTTGTGACTAACATAAAACAAAAGACGGTATAGACTATAAATGCTACTCTAAGAGTTATTTACTTGTAGGGGCTATTGGTGTCATTGTCACCAGATTGTCACAAACATAGGTGGTGGAACGTAATTCCCACTTGTCCACTCAAAGGTAGGGCGTCTGTGGTAGAAAAGTGGCAGATTCTCATCGTCTAAATCATCACTACTGTCATTTTCTGTCTTGGTAAATTATTGCTGAAAATTGGCCCTTTCTTCTTCTGTGAGTTGAACCAAATCAAAATCATCACCAAGATTATCGTATAATTCGTCGTCCGAAAACTGATCACGATCTTCCTCCTCCATTTTACAAAGTAAGAATGAGAGAGAACACATGGAACTTTGTGTGAAGTTTATGCCAGTAAAGATGGGGGAAGAGGTGGTGGAGGGAGCAGGAGCAGGGGGGGGGGGGGGGGTGAGGAAAAGTGGACGTAGGGAGGGGCCGGGGGGGGGGACACCTGATGAGAAAAAGGGCAGAAGACACT
The DNA here is from genome assembly GCA_030674185.1 of Monoplex corrugatus. Classification (NCBI taxonomy): domain Eukaryota; kingdom Metazoa; phylum Mollusca; class Gastropoda; order Littorinimorpha; family Ranellidae; genus Monoplex; species Monoplex corrugatus. The sequence continues at coordinate 51,161,136 of JAPXFY010000018.1, read as the reverse complement.
GGCAGAATACATGTATATGTTAGATGGGCAGTCTGAGAGCCGGAGGGGGGTGGGTGGGTGGGTGGTTGTGAGGATTGGCACAGTAGTGAAGGAGATGAGGAGTGGGTGTGGGAAATAATTCTGGAAGGGGGTGGGGGATACATGGAGGGGAGGGGGCACAGCTTGGGAGGTCCACATGCACTTTTAGCCAAAGGTAGAAAATTACTAATTTTCTGCTAAAATCCCACGACTTATGGAGCTGAGGTGTGCGTGTGTATGTGTGTGTGTGTGTGCGCGAGCGGCGGCGTGTGTGTGTGTGTGTGTGTGTGTGTGTGTGTGTTGTGTGTGTGTGTGTGTGTGTGTGTGTGTGTGTGTGTGTGTGTGTGTGTGTGTGTGTGTGTGTGTGTGTGTGTTGCTTGCGCGCTCACCTGTGTGTGTGTATGTGTGTGTGTGTACTTGCGCGCTCACCTGTGTGTGTGTGTGTGTTCGTGTGGTGTGTGTTTGTGTGTGTGTGTGTGAACACTTCTCTCTCTCTCTCTTGCTTGTTCTAAATCAACAGCGACTTTCCCAAGGGGGTGGGAGACGATTGGTGTATGGAGAGGGGGTAGTCTTGGAGACTGGACTGAGTTATAATGACATGGACAACCACAGCAGGAAGCAGCTGTAGTAGGTCTGACAAACAGGAAACGGTACCTAAACAACACCCTCACTGCTGTCCCAGGGGAACGGAGGAAAATGTTTATTTTTTCATAAACATGCCTGGGTGTCTTAACTGACCACGCCGAGTAGAACAGGGAAACCCGCCGAAGGCAATCTGATCCAGGAATGCAGAGTATAAACACAAGGGTCGTGTCCCGTTAACCGCATAGCCGTTACCGCGAGGAAAGCGGGAAGCCGGTAGAAAGGATAGACGCACTGCCTCCCGCTAAACTCGCTGCCAGTAATGAAGGGTAGAGGATGGTTTTAGATTTTCAGCAATCAAAGAGTTAAGATAAGAAATCTAATTGCCATTTTGGGCATAGTGAAGAGCATTTTTCTTCTCTTAACATTATGTATTTGCTTCCCTTTTAACCTTTATTGTTTTCATCACCAGTGACCTTATTGATTTTGAAGAAAATGCTAGTACATTCAGACAATAGTATATGTGACCTCCGCTGCCAATTCAGTCTTAACTCGCAGTCAGTCGAACAGCACTAGGAGCTGAAAAGGTGACTGAGGGTCTATCTGAGGTGTTTTGACTTTTTCTCAAAATTGATTTCTGTTGATTATAATCTATCCCCCACGAAATTTTTTTCATGAAAAAAATATCATTAATCAATTTAAAATGGTATTTTAATGCACTGATCATAGCAGAAAGAACACAATTTCTTGTCATAAGCACCTATATAAGTATTTTTGTCTCTTATTGTGAACCGCAATCTGTACAGAATCCCCACATGTAATATACTGACAGAAAGCTCTTTGGTGCCCGTTTTGGATAATGACTGCTAAAATAAGAAACAAACTGGGTTAGAGCAGCAAAATAAAGAAAATTAAGGAAAATATGTAGGAAAGTTAAAAAAAACTTTAGAGGCCATTTTCTCAAAATGGCCATCATACAACTTTATGACTTTAAACATACTTAACATCGACATTTGTTTGAGTCCAGGTTTCATTCAAGTTCCAAAAAATCAGAAGAATGTACACTTTCCAGTGATATGCATATCTCAAAATACCCAAAATGATAGTTAAGACTGATTTCGTGCTGGGAGGTCACATATTTGAAATGAGCGTATGAAAAGTCATTTACATAATGTATGAAAATTAATTCACATACTCAGATTTTCAGTTCATTGTTTGACTGGCTGAAATGAAAGTAGCATGTTATATAAACTTAAAAAAATTACACAAATTGAAAATTTAAGTCACACAAAATCAAGCTTTTGAAGGAGAATGAAATGATAGTTTGAGATGTAATGTTAAGATAAGGCAGAGATGGTTGTTATGTTTGAACACTGAGAAACAATCGTTTTTATTAATCTTGAGGATTTTTCATATGTAACGGCCTTTGCTGCCAATGGAGACTGTCAGCATGTGCTGTAGGTTGCAGTTTGGATGTAATTGACTTTGTCGCAAGTAGCATGATTGTATCATCTCATGGTGAAGTGAATTTTGTTAGATGAACTAACAGTAACACATTTCTGTGTGTGGCTTCATTTCAGGTGTCAAAGGGTATTTCCTTATCTATACCAATGCCTGGTCATTCTGTGTCAGGTAAATCAATTTTGCAGAAATTTGTGTATTTGTATTTGTGTATGTGTGTGTACATATGTGTGTGTGTGCTTGTGTGTGTGTGTGTACATTGTGTGTGTGTGCTTGCATGTGTGGCTTGTGTGTGTGTGTGTGTGTGTATGTGTGCTTGTTGTGTACATGTGTGTGTGTGCTTGCATGTGTGCTTGTGTGTGTGTATTTGTGTGTGTATGTGTATGTATGAACATGCATGTGTGTCTGTGCATGCCTGTGTGTGTGTGAATATTTATATGTATTTTCTCTTCAGTATTGTAGGAAAGTGTTTGATGTGTGCATTTTGAAATTGGAAAATCATTTGTGCTGCACTTCTGTATGTTTATTGTATCTGCTAACATGTGTGAACACTCTTTAAGCAAGGAAATTAATGGCTGACATTGTCCGTGTTTATTATGTTTGTATATTTCAGTGAAAATAAGAAAGTAATTTGAACATCCTGTGCATATGGTCTATGACTGGCCTATTTCTGAACCTAGATCAGATACAGCAGAGGAGGTGAAGCATATGTGGAATTCCACAAACGTACTTGCGCTCTTTAGAAACCTTACTCAATAAGCACTATGTGCTATGGTAATATTACCAGTTGACTATATGTTTTACAAGAGAGATTAATGTGTTGCAGTGGATGTAATACATGACCCTCAGTGTGGGGGGTATCAAGTTATTTTCTTCTGCAGCCATCTAGTTGTTGTTATTCTGAAGCTGTTGACCCCGTCCCAGGGTCTTTCGCAGGGTTCGTATGGTGATATGGAGTTGTTCAGTTGCCGGAATGTGTGTCCTTTGTGATTTGACCTGAACAATGGAAGATACACATTTGGAAACTCAATTCTGCATTCTCTGCCCAAAGATGGACTCTGGTGTGTTGACCTGTGGATTGGAAAAATCTCTCCTTGTCCCATCAGGTGGTACTCAAGCAGACCTTCCAGTTGGAATACTAATTGTTTTAACCCTTTCACTCTTGCACCCTATCCCTCAGCTGCAAAAACTTAAAATTTTAGCCTTGCTGTCATGACTGACAATGTGAGATGCTGGCGGATAGGGTGAGGGAGTCAAAGGGTTTTAAACACTTGACTGTTACACCTGTTGACTCTGTTGTGTGATTTTCATTTCGGATTCATCACCTAGAGTCCATTCTCGAGCAAAGAAGGCAGAGTTGAACTCATAAATATGTACAGATCGTAGCTTACATTACATGACATATGAAAACATCACATTATGACAAACATAAACCCTGGCAGCTGAGCACTAAAAAGTAACCATACAAAGCTTGAGTAAGAGTCAGGACAAGAGTCCAAAGCTTGCCAGTGATTACAAGACTGCTGCAAGTGACAATGATGTAATGCTATGAATGGCAGTTGGGGAAACAGCTGACATGCTTTGATAGTGTGACATGTATACTAATACCTCACCAGTGGGGGTATGGTATCATCACTGTCCCCCCGTGTAGATTCCGGGGCCTCTTTCACTATAAATAGTATCCCCACCTTCTGGAAATTCTGTGCTGAAAATGTCGTCTTTTCTATCTCTCTCTTTGTTTCTGCCTTGTTCCTTTGCTTTCTGTCATCTCCCTATTATTTTCTGCCTTTCTGGTCCATTCACCTGTACATGTTTGATAAAGTCTTACATACCTTCTCTTAGGGTACATGTATTAAATGCATTTTTAGCTCTAGGGAGGTGAGATATGCAGAAGCAATTTTAGGTAACTTTTGCCAGTTTTATGTATATATGTTTAGGTGTCCTTAGGTATGCTTAGGTTTGTATTCAGGTGTGTTTTCAAAATCCCCTGTGCGATGGATTTGATGGAATGGTCAATGCCAGGGGCTTGTCCTAAGATTACATGTGCGGATGCATTGATATGTGTACTTGATTTTCTTTTCTTTTTTTTTTTTCCTGTTGAGGTTTTGTATGTTTTGAAGCAGGTATAGCCCTGATATGGTTCTACACAGTTGGCTGAGCTTTAAATAAAAATAACAATAACAATCATTAATGTGATTTGTGACGTTGCAGAAAATCTGGAGAAACAGGTGGAGGAGGATGTACGGCAACTGGAAGAGCTGATAGAACAGCACGATGTTGTGTTTTTGCTGATGGACACGCGGGAAAGTCGATGGCTGCCCACTGTCATCGCTGGGGCCAAGAGAAAGGTGCGTGATTGTGGTTGTTGTATTTGTGATAAATGATGGACACTCTGTGTGTGTGTGTGTGTGTGTGTGTGTGTGTGTGTGTGTGTGTGTGTGTGTGTGTGTGTGTGTGTGTGTGTGTGTGTGTGTGTGTGTCCTCAGTTTGGAGAAATGGAGGGGGAGAGAGAGAGAGAGAGAGGGACAGACAGACAGACAGCAGTAGTGCAGTACTCATTATGATGATAATGCAGCAGGAGTTTAGCTCAGCACTGAAAAAAGCATGTTGTGTGTGTGTGTGTGTTGTGTGTGTGTGTGTGAGTGTGAGTGTGTGTGTGTGTGTGTTTGTGTGTTATGAGTGGTGGAGACAGTAAATATGTTTGGTGTGTCTGTAGCGTACGTCTGCTTAGGTACCTTCATTTAAACACTTTGACTCCAGAACCTTATCCACCAACTGCAAAAACTTAACCCTTTGATTCCCTCACCCTATCCACCAGCTTCCTGCAGGAAGCTGGTGGATAGGGTGAGGGAATCAAAGGGTTATTGCAGGAAGCTGGTGGATAGGGTGAGGGAATCAAAGGGTTACGCAGGATGCTGGTGGAAAGGGTGCAAGAATCAAAGAGTTAAACACAGATAAAAAGTGTTTTCAGTATTGTGAAAGTATGCATATATTTCCAAATGTCATTTGTGACCTCCCAGCACGATATCAGTCTTAAATAGCATTTTGGGTATTTTGAGATATACATATCACTGGAAAGTGTAGATTCTGCTGATTGTTGTGGTACTTGAATCAAGCTTGTACTCAAAAAGATGTATGATGGCCATGTTTAGAAAATGGCCTCTAAAGTTTTTATGTACTCTCCCACATATTTTCCTTAAATTTCTTTATTTGGTGGCTTTGACCCGGTTTGTTTCTAATTTTAGCTGTCATTATCCGAAAGGTGCACCAAAGAGCTTTTTGTTAGTATATTACATGTGGGGGTTCTGTACAGGTTACGGTTCGCAATAAGAGACAAAACTTTTGGTAAGAAATGGAGTTCTTTTGGCTACGATCAGTGCATTAAAATAACATTTTAAATTGATTAATCATATTTCTTCAAGAAAAACATTTCTGTAGGGGATAGATTAATGTCCACAGAAATCAATTTTGAGAAAATGTCAGAACACCCCAGATAGACCCTCAGTCACCTTTTCAGCTCCTAGTGCTGTTCGAATGACAGCGAATTAAGACTGAATTGGTGGTGGGAAGTCACATATATACAGGTAGAAAGAAACTCTAGGGAGAGCTAGACAACAGAAGGTCTTCAGAGAAGTAACCCCCTTTAGACAAGTGTTTCGGCCCTGAATTCCTTACACTCTCGGGGGGCCGGGCCACATCCAGGTCATGACTCCTGGATGCCCTTCTGCTGTTGTCTATTTTTTTTTTTTTTTTCCCACGCCGGGGATCGAACCTGGGCGATTCTGCGCTTCAGAACTGCGGTACGCGGTTTTACCAATGTGCTAACGGGGCACACATCATCTGTAGGGAATTTAATCCTTATGAAGTTCACTTTTTTCGTTCCTCCTTGCCCAGATCCAGCTTGAGCTCCTTTCTGCTGCCTCTGCCATCGTTTTAAGGGCTCTAGTCCTCTTCTTCCCAGAAATGGCGAGTTGTTTCATGAGATCATAAGCGGAGGTGCCCACAAACCCTCTTGCCCCGACCTCTATGGCGAAGATTTTGACCCGCAGACCTGCTTTCTTCAGGGTGCTGGCAAGACCGGCGTATTTTTCGGTCTTGTAGATATGTGCTTCTTCCATTCTGCTTTCGTATGGCACAGTGAGTTCTATCAGAATCACTTGTTTCGAGGAGTCAGAGTGGAGAGCGATGTCTGGTCTCATGCCTGTCTTGCTGATGACATCTGGGTAATTTCTCCACTCTGGGAGGTCTGCTGTACACTCCCAGTCGACTGCTCCATCCAGAAGACCCTTTGGCAATGTGCTGGTTGTCATAGCACTTTCGGGCCAGACCTGTTTCCCTCCTGCTTTGTAGAACGTTGTCATAGCAATTGGTGCGTTTGGGGTCATGGTTTTTTCGCTAACCACATCTGTGATCACTTTCAGAACTTGGTTGTGCCTCCATGTATACCTTCCTTGGGCTAGCGCTACTTTGCAAGAGCTTAGGACATGTTCCACTGTTTGTTTCTTCTGACAGAGCGGACATGCTGGGTCGTCTGCTTTCCCCCATTTCACTAAGTTTGCATTCGAGGGGAGCAGGTCATATACAGATCTGAGGAGGAAGCTTATCCTTAGAGGAGCCATGTGCCACATATCGTTCCAGCTGAGACTTCTTTGGAGTGCACTGCCCCATGTTGTCCATTGCCCCTGTTGACCTTGCTGGACCGCCTTCTGCACTCTTTTGACATCTTCTTCTTCCTTCAACTCCTGTATGATCATGTCTCTTTTTTCCTTCCCTTTGGCTTTGGACCACCACTGCATTTTTGTTGCTCCCAGTCCCTGTCTGTTGGTTTGCGTGTGTCCAATTATTTCTTTGATGCTGAGGTTTCTTTTGGCATTGTTTACAGCCTCTTGGACTTTCCACTTTCTGCCAGTTCTCAGCTTTGGATGAACTGATCTCACGATATTGTCTTCCGATTCCTCCAGCATGCTCAACAGTCTTGCTTTTCCAACTTTGTATTCCTCCACTATGGATTTGAGAGGTAGCTTCAGCATTGCTTGACGACAGTAGAATGCAACATCAGTGAGACCAGGTGGGACACCGAGCCATTTTCTTGTGTATTTGTTGATTTTGGCTTCCATTGCTTCGACTGTGCTGGTGCAAATGTCATAGATTAGCAGTGGCCACAGCAGCTTTGGTATCAGCATGAACTGTAGACACCAGACTTTGTATTTGCCTGGCAGTCCGCAGTTATCTATTTTCTTCAGGCCTTCTTCTGCTGTTTGCTTGGTTTCACATCCCCTTTGTGTGTCTTTCAGGGAGTCGTCATACCATCTTCCGAGACTTTTTACTGGCTCTTCTGTGACAGTGGGGATGGCTTGGTTGGCTACCATGAATTTGACTGAATCTGCCACTTTTCCTTTTCGCAGTGAGAGACTTCGGGATTTCGTAGGTTTGAACCTCATTCTTGAAGAGGCCACCAGCTCATCCAGCTGCTTTAAGATTTGGTGTGTCTCTTCCTCATCCGTGGACAAGACTGTTGTGTCATCCATGAAAACTTTCAGAGGAGGCATCTGGTATCCATCTCCCAGATTCACTGGACCTGAACTCTTCATTGCAGCTTTCAAGATGACTTCCATTGCCAACACGAACAGTATGGGAGAGATTGCACAGCCCATTGCAATGCCCACCTCTAGGTCTATCCAGTCCGTGGTGTATTCTTTGGTAGAGAACCGCATTGAGAACCCTTGGAAATACTTCCTCAGCATTGTTCGGATGTTTTCTGGGATGTGATACATTTCAAGAGCCAGCTGGATCATATCGTGTGGAACTGATCCATATGCATTCGCCAGATCAAGCCAAACTACGTCAATGTCTCTCTTCTCTGTTCTTGCTTTTTGGATGGCATCCCAAATCAACGTGGCATGTTCCAAGCATCCAGGCATTCCTGATATGCCTCCCTTTTGGACTGACATATCCAGATACTTGTTTTCAGTCAGGTATTTTGTCAATCTTGCTGCCATAACAGAGAAGAAGATTTTCCCCTCGACATTCAGAAGTGATATTGGCCTGAACTGATTGATGCTGCTGGAGTTCTGCTCCTTCGGAATGTACACTCCTTCAGCTCTCATCCATTGGTCGCTGATCTTCTGGTTCCTCCATGCTGATCGAATCATCTTGTGGAGCCACTCGAGCACTTTTGGGCATTTCTTGTAGAGCAGGTATGGTATTCCGTTTGGTCCAGGTGCTGACTTGGCTCTGGCTTTCTTTACTACGTTCTTCACTTCATCCAGTGTTGGTGGTTTGTTATTGAATTTTCCTTCTGGCGCTGCAGGCCAAACCAGATTCTGGATTTCAAGTGGTGCCTCGCGCTGAGAATCGGAATATGTTTCCCTGAGATGCTGCTCTAGGGTTTCCTTGCCCACTGTGAGAGTCCCTGATTTGGGTTGTTCAAACAGCTTTCTTGAAAAGTCAAAGGGATCTTTGAAGAAACGATCTTGAGTCTTCTTCTTTTTGCTCTTTCTTCGCCTTGCTGATTCCACTTTGCTGAGAGCATTGTGTTTGGCCTTCAGATCTTTCCAGAGTTCCAGGAGCCCTTGCTTCTCGAATTCTGAGGCAGTTTTCATTCGCTTTTTAAGCTTCCTTTTCTCCCTCCGGATGCTCTCCATCTGTTGCTGTCTTCTGGATTTCTGGGGAGGCGTTTTTGTCTTTGGCTGCTTCACTCCATAAGTGTCCCTGCAGATAGAGTATATGATGTCTCCGTATGTGTCAAGTTTGTGTTCCAGCGTACTGTTCCCTATTAGCGCATTCAGCTTAAGGACAAGTTCCTCATCTAATTTCTCCCATTGTTCTTTTGCACCGGCAGGCGGCAAATTGAGTTCCACGTTTGGCGTTAAGAGCTTGTGCAAAATCCGCATCAGAACCGTCAGCGTGGATGTCCTTGGCACTATGGTTTAATTCCTGGCCTTGGTCATCCAACGTCTCACCTGCTATCGCAGTGCGCTGCTGCTGGTTCGTATGTGTCTTCAAACAGCCCATTTTGGTCCTGTGGATCTTCATGCCGCGTTTGGTGGTGAATCTCCTTCCACACGCACACGGAAATTCCAACTGGTCATTAATCATGGTCCGTTGTGCGTTTCCAGTCATGATGGAGTCAGTGCCGATGGATTCATCATTCTCTCCCCCTTTCGGTGAATCCTGGAGCATCTTTCATTTGAAAAACTCGTGGCATGTTATCAAAGGCAAGGTGGGAAGCCAACCCACAAAGCCCGCAGATCTAGTCTTTCCCAGTGTCCTTCGGTCTTTCCCGAATGTCCTCCGAACTATTCCCGGAAGTCAATGGACTGACCATGTGCAGGTAGAAAGAAACTCTAGGGAGAGCTAGACAACAGAAGGTCTTCAGAGAAGTAACCCCCTTTAGACAAGTGTTTCGGCCCTGAATTCCTTACACTCTCGGGGGGCCGGGCCACATCCAGGTCATGACTCCTGGATGCCCTTCTGCTGTTGTCTTTTTTTTTTTTTTTTTTCCCACGCCGGGGATCGAACCTGGGCGATTCTGCGCTTCAGAACTGCGGTACGCGGTTTTACCAATGTGCTAACGGGGCACACATCATCTGTAGGGAATTTAATCCTTATGAAGTTCACTTTTTTCGTTCCTCCTTGCCCAGATCCAGCTTGAGCTCCTTTCTGCTGCCTCTGCCATCACTTTAAGGGCTCTAGTCCTCTTCTTCCCAGAAATGGCGAGTTGTTTCATGAGATCATAAGCGGAGGTGCCCACAAACCCTCTTGCCCCGACCTCTATGGCGAAGATTTTGACCCGCAGACCTGCTTTCTTCAGGGTGCTGGCAAGACCGGCGTATTTTTCGGTCTTGTAGATATGTGCTTCTTCCATTCTGCTTTCGTATGGCACAGTGAGTTCTATCAGAATCACTTGTTTCGAGGAGTCAGAGTGGAGAGCGATGTCTGGTCTCATGCCTGTCTTGCTGATGACATCTGGGTAATTTCTCCACTCTGGGAGGTCTGCTGTACACTCCCAGTCGACTGCTCCATCCAGAAGACCCTTTGGCAATGTGCTGGTTGTCATAGCACTTTCGGGCCAGACCTGTTTCCCTCCTGCTTTGTAGAACGTTGTCATAGCAATTGGTGCGTTTGGGGTCATGGTTTTTTCGCTAACCACATCTGTGATCACTTTCAGAACTTGGTTGTGCCTCCATGTATACCTTCCTTGGGCTAGCGCTACTTTGCAAGAGCTTAGGACATGTTCCACTGTTTGTTTCTTCTGACAGAGCGGACATGCTGGGTCGTCTGCTTTCCCCCATTTCACTAAGTTTGCATTCGAGGGGAGCAGGTCATATACAGATCTGAGGAGGAAGCTTATCCTTAGAGGAGCCATGTGCCACATATCGTTCCAGCTGAGACTTCTTTGGAGTGCACTGTCCCATGTTGTCCATTGCCCCTGTTGACCTTGCTGGACTGCCTTCTGCACTCTTTTGACATCTTCTTCTTCCTTCAACTCCTGTATGATCATGTCTCTTTTTTCCTTCCCTTTGGCTTTGGACCACCACTGCATTTTTGTTGCTCCCAGTCCCTGTCTGTTGGTTTGCGTGTGTCCAATTATTTCTTTGATGCTGAGGTTTCTTTTGGCATTGTTTACAGCCTCTTGGACTTTCCACTTTCTGCCAGTTCTCAGCTTTGGATGAACTGATCTCACGATATTGTCTTCCGATTCCTCCAGCATGCTCAACAGTCTTGCTTTTCCAACTTTGTATTCCTCCACTATGGATTTGAGAGGTAGCTTCAGCATTGCTTGACGACAGTAGAATGCAACATCAGTGAGACCAGGTGGGACACCGAGCCATTTTCTTGTGTATTTGTTGATTTTGGCTTCCATTGCTTCGACTGTGCTGGTGCAAATGTCATAGATTAGCAGTGGCCACAGCAGCTTTGGTATCAGCATGAACTGTAGACACCAGACTTTGTATTTGCCTGGCAGTCCGCAGTTATCTATTTTCTTCAGGCCTTCTTCTGCTGTTTGCTTGGTTTCACATCCCCTTTGTGTGTCTTTCAGGGAGTCATCATACCATCTTCCGAGACTTTTTACTGGCTCTTCTGTGACAGTGGGGATGGCTTGGTTGGCTACCATGAATTTGACTGAATCTGCCACTTTTCCTTTTCATTATCAAATTTGATCACTGCTGACTGTTTCTTCTCCAACAGATTGTCATCAATGCAGCTCTGGGCTTTGACACATTCCTTGTTCTGCGTCATGGTGTCAAGTCTGAGGAATCCATGGCGGCAGCTGGAGAGTGTAAAAGCATGAACCTGCACTCTCTGGAAGGCATTCCAGGCAGTCAGCTAGGCTGTTACTTCTGCAATGACGTTGTTGCTCCTGGAAATGTGAGTTTTCTTGATCTTGTGTGTGTGTGTGTGTGTGTGTGTGTGTGTGTGTGTGTGTGTGTTTGCATAGAATACACACGTGTGTGTGTGTGTTTGCATATTATGCATGTGTGTGTGTGTGTTTGTGTGTATGTGTGATGTACACATATAATGCACATGGTTGTGTGTTTATATGTGTGTGTGTGCATATGTGTGTTTATAACTGCATGCATGCATATGTAGTGTAAGTACATGCATGAGTGCATAGTGCGTGGGGAGGCAAGTTTGTGTATTGTAAATATATATATATGTGTGTGTGTGTGTGAGTGTGTGTGTGTGTGTGTGTGTGTGTGTGTGTGTGTGTGTGTGTGTGTGTGTGTGTGTGTGTGTGTGTGTGTGTGTGTGTGTTTGCGTGTGTGCGTGTATGTGTGTGTGTTAACAAGCAAATGTGAGTTTGTTTGTTTTGAAGAGGGAGGAGTGTGTGTGTCTGTGTCTGTCTGTCTGTCTATGCCTATGACAGAAATATGTAAGCAAGATTTTCTCAGTTGCTTTTGGATGGGTCTGTATCAAGTTTGTGTCAAAGATATGGACTGTTGAGAAATGAAGAATCCATTGGTTTCTTTAGTCATGGCATCAAGATCAAGGTCACAGTGACCTGAAAAATTTCTAAAATCTTTTCCTTTTGTAGGAAGGTGTGTGAACAGCATTTTCTCAAGAACTTGCGACAAATTTACATTCTATTTTCACTGTTGTGTCTGTCTACTTGTATCCTCGCTTCATGTCAAGTTTTATTTCATCTAATGCTTCATCAGGGTCACAGTAAACTCGAGAAGTAACAAAAATATCTGTATTTTGTTTCCTTGGTATTGACAGATTTTTGCTGTTGTCGGTATTGATAGATAGTTTGCAGATGTAGATATTGACAGGTAATTTGCAGTTGTAGGTATTTACAGATAGTTTGCAGTTGTAGGTATTGACAGGTACATGTAGTTTGTGGTTGTAGGTATTGACAGGTAGTTTGCAGTTGTAGGTGTTGATCGATGGTTTGCAGTTATAGGTATTGATCAATTTTTGCTGTTGTGAGTATTGATAGATAGTTCGCAGTAGTAGGCATTGACAGTGTAGTTTGATGTTATATGTATTGACAGGTAGTTTGATGTTATATGTATTGACAGGTAGTTTGCATTTGTAGGTATTGACAGGTAGTTTGCTGTTGTAGGTTTTGACAGGTAGTTTGCATTTGTAGGTTTTGACAGGTAGTTTGCAGTTGTAGGTATTGACAGGTAGTTTGATGTTGTAGGTTTTGACAGGTAGTTTGCAATTGTAGGTATTGACAGGTAGTTTGATGTTGTAGGTATTGAGAGGTAGTTTGCAGTTATTGACAGGTAGTTAGCAGGTATTGACAGTTAGTTTGCTGTTGTAGGTATTGACAGGCAGTTTGCAGTTGTAGGTATTGACAGGTAGTTTGATGATTTAGGTATTGACAGGTACTTTGTAGTTGTAGGTATTGACAGGTGGTTTGCTGTTGTAAGTATTGACGGATAAGTTGATCCACAAAACTGTGAATCCTGTCATTTTTGTCTCCTTCTTGTTGATTTCTTTTGTATGTTTGTCCATTTGTAATGTTGTACCTTGAATCGTCGTGTTTTAAAAATGCTTCTGAGAGAGAGGGAGAGGAGAAGGAGATTAAGAAAGGGCAGACACTGTTTCAGATTTAGAGCAAAGGGAGACAATGCTCTCACACTTTACACACACTGTTCACTATGCACTATGCATGTAGCAGTAGCTGAGACACTGTCATTGCAGTCAATGCGGGACCGAACCCTGGATCAGCAGTGTACTGTGACTCGACCAGGTGTGTCCTTGATGGCCGGGGCTTTGGCTGTGGAGCTGCTGGTCTCTGTACTACAGCATCCTAAGGGGTAGGTCCTGTTGTCTGTGCTTGTGAGTGGGTGTATGGTGTGTTCATGAGGAGTATGTAGTCATGGAGTAGTGCAGGTTGAGTATGGTGTGGGTTGGGATATGAAAGCTTGAGGGGCTGTTAGTGGATGGAGTAGATGGATATTGCGTTGTGGGTATGGTTTGAATGGGTGGGCCATTTGTCTGTCCTTGCTGTATGTACATCCCTCCCAGTGGCCTTTTAACTCATTTGGTTCCCTGCTTACGCCATGTCTACTACGGGGTCATTTTGACATGTCCATACGCTTGTAATCCTGTCTGCCACAGGGATTTTCATCATGGAAATTTCGGTGGGAAAAATGGGAGATAACACTAGAAACTTGGCCAACCTCTTGTGGAGATATTCAAGAGTTTTTTTTCCCCTTCGACCTTGTCTAATTAGCATTGGAAAGTAACGAATCTGATAATGTGATTCTAGATGGCAGAACAACTGTTTATTCTCTCTTCCTGCACTGTGCTTCACCCAAGAACTTACTGACTGTTGCATAGAAAAACATTCACAGAGAGTAATAATAATAAGAAATTTTTTTAACTTGATGTTTATTATATACAAAAACCAAATTTTGCTGTTTTGTGTGGTTTTATGTGCTACTGTGTGCGTATGTTTGTTCTGAAAGCTTTTTTTTTTTTTTTGTTGAGAAAAAGGCTCATTGTATCAGCTCTGATCCTACTGTTTTTCAACCAAATCAAATAACTATGACATCTAACTATATAGCCATGGGTATAACGGAAAACAATATGCCAAAAGCTGAAAAGATACCTTACGAAATGAATGAGCAGTGAACAAATTAGTGAACATACTGAAAATGCAAGATTTTGTTCCAGCAGACAGCAATGGAAAAGGCCACAAATATTATGGCAGGGAAGGGGTTAGAGCTCCATGTTGATAACACAGGGGTCAAAGGTTCAATCCTCAGATTGTTTTTTTTTTTTTTTTCAAGACTTCATCAGCAGGTAGGCTGTATCACAGGCTTACTGTTTATTCCATGATTATTTTGGATGTTATCCATCACATGGCATCTGTGAGTCAGTGAGTATGGAATCTGTTCCAAGTGCGAGGCATCAGCTTGAAAACTTGAAACCAGAAAAAATGTTATGTTGAACATACTGTCCAGATTTGAATTTACTTCATTAAAGGCCTGTGTATTTTCACAGTTACCAATTAGTGTGACCCAGAATTTGTGCCAGGCTCATTGAAATGTAGACATTTGCGACAAGAAAAAGAAAAGAAAAATCTAGATACATAGATCTGATTTCATTTAGACCCAATCAGAAAGAGCAAAATGTCATCAGTTTTATTGTTGCCAGTGAGTCACAATAGTATGTCCTGTTGGAATAACTGCAGTTGCAAATGGTAGTCTATAAAAACTTCATAAAAATTGTATGAAAACACAAGATGCTGAGAAAAAAATGGTAAAGACCCTGTGACGAGCAACCTGTTGTGTAAATATTGAAATGTTAAGTTCTCAGTCTTGATATTTTTGCTATGAATTGCAAGTTTCCTCAATCTGAGAGAGGTAGGGGATGATGATGGGGGGGGGGGGGGAGAGAGAGAGAGAGAGAGAGAGAGAGAGAGAGAGAGAGAGAGAGAGAGAGAGAGAGAGAGAGCATAAACTTTAATTCTTGTAGCAGTACGAGAAACTTTATTTTGTTTGTAATTTGGAGAAAGAGAAGGGGAAACACACACACACACACACACACACACACACACACACACACACACACACACACCACACACACACACACACACACACACACACACACAACACACACACCACACACACCACACACACACACACACACCACACTACCAACCCCCACACAGAGTGAGAGAGAGAGAGAGAGAGGAGAGAGAGAGAGTTATGACGATGATGCAGCAGGAATACAGCTCAGCACTGAAAGGACCATGTAATTGTCAAGTTCAATATCACCAGGCCTGACGCACCGTCAGAGACCAGCTCCAAGGAAGACAACCTGACAAAAGAAGCAGAGTGCTCTCTAGGTCTTGTCCCTCATCAGGTGAGATATGGTGTGGTCTGTATGATGTTAAAGGTGGTTTACCCTAATGTGATGTTGGTCAGCTTGTAGCCTTCTATACTTACGGCACTACAGGAACAGGATACTGTAGTGGTTAATGCACTCTCTACTGAAATCCAGGGTTAACCTTTTGACTTCTGCACCTTATCCACCAACTGCAAAAATTTAACCTTGGACTCCCTTACCTTATCCACCAGCTTCCTGCAGGAAGCTGGTGGATAAGGTGAGGGAGTCAAAGGGTTAAGTTTTTGCTTTGCTAGCATGGTCAACAATGCAGATGCTGGTGGGAATGGTACAGGAGTCAAAGGGTTAAGCACGATGGAGCATGGTTGCCAAATGGATGTGTGACCAGGTTCTTGTCCTACTAGTCACTGTGGTGCGGTAGTATCTGCCAAATAATAGCTGGCAAATTTGGATCTGTGGATTCGTCAGTGTGATGAATCCCTGTTGAACAAACTTCAAACTGGGTGCTATTTTCATTATTTTTTGTCATCACAAAAAAAAGGACATTACTGCGCTGATTGTTGTTATGTTATTAGTGTTGGTGTTTTTGTTGTTGTTGCTGTTGTTGAGGGTTGACATGTATATCTATTTTACACGTGTCTGTGCCTTTTTCTCTCATGCCTTTGTATGGCATTTGAGCAGTTGACATATATGAAACTTAATATTTTGTTATAGTCAATATTTTGTTATAGTTCATTTTTATAACTTCTTTGACGTTGTATGTGGTATGGTTCATGTATTTCTTAATGTGCCTATATGTGTAGAACAGCAAAGACTAGCTGTTGAGACAGGTCCAGTGGGACTTCTTGCTACTGTTCTTGAGGAATGAAATGTGTTAAAGTTTGAAATCCATAACCGGTGGTAGTCCTTAATTTGTGGCATAGCACTGTGTGAAACACTGTTGGGTGTGTCATCAACTGTATTCAGCCTGTGGTTATGTGACACCATGCCAGCTCTGATAATGGACTTGTTTATTTCTTTCTTGTAAGTCTGTGACTAACAATATATGTGCATTAGCCTCACGGTTATTCACTCTGTTTGTGGGAATAAAAGACAGCACAGAGAGAGAGAATAAAAGACAGCTGAAACAGATAGGGGGTCGGTGGTTGAGACAATTGAGAAACAGAAAGTGAGAGAATCAAAGACAACAGAGAGCAAGAAAGAGAGAGAGAGATAGATAGAGAGAGAGAGAGAGGGGAGAGAGAGCGAGAGAGAAGGGGAGAGAGAGAGAGAGAGAGAGAGAGGTGAGAATAAAAGACAGTCAAGAGAAAGAGAAGGTTCAGAAAGTGAGAAGAAAAGACACTCAGAGAGAAAGAAGAAAATGACAAGTATTGCAACAGTTAGTGGGGGGGGGGCAGTGTTTTTGAGGGTGAGGGGTTGGGTTTGGTGGGACAAAAGGACATAGTGGCAAGGAAGCAAGTAACATATCCAGTGTATCATGCGTTTGTATAGATCAAATTTGTTTCCAGCTTTATTCGGTGCTTGGCAGCATGAACAAATTTTAAGTGCCATTTATGTTTGGCATATAATGTGCCACCAGTCATCAGACAAAAAAAATGCTTTTGAAATCCCACCTAAGTAGTTCATGCTGTCATGACTGAAATCTAAGGAGAATAGCACCTTCTTCTTTGAAATTAAATGTTTGATATAAATGCTGTTGTAAAATGATCATTCATTCATTTATTTATTGAGTTTGTCTTTTATGAAAAACCGTCTTTGAAATTAAATGTTTGATATCAAATGCTCGTGTAAAATGATAATCATTTATTAATTGATTGAGTTTTGTCTGTTGTGAAAAGTACATCAGCATTTATTAATTGACTGAGTTTGTCTGTTATGAAAAGTGTCCACTATGAAGTGATTTATTATGTACAATTTGTTCCCCAGATTCGAGGCTTCCTAGCCAGGTTCCATCAGGTCTTGCCTGCAGGACAAGCTTTTGAGAAGTGTACTGCATGCAGTCATATTGTGAGTACTGTTGTCTGCTGTTCTATGGAGAGATTGAATAGGCCAGTCAAGGCTATACAAGCAAAACACATACACATCTATACAACACATACACACACACACACACACACACACCACACCACACACACACACACACACACACACACACACACACACACACACACACCACACACTCACACACACAAGTGAAACAAAATAAAAACAAATAAAATACATAAAGACAGACACACACATTATCTATATCTATCTAATCTATCTATCTATCTATCTGTCTGTCTGTCTGTCTATCTATCTATCTATCTGTCTGTCTGTCTGGTTATTCTTGTATATCTTATATCTATATCTATATATATTTCAGAAGAAAAAAAATCCCATTAGCACTGAGTCTGTGTTGATGGGTCACAAATAAGGGAATTAATAAATGAAACGGTAATACATGGGCATGCTGAATGCCCTTAGTATGAACTGGCACATTTCTTCTTTGTACTCATTTAACACTGTTGTCCTCACTGAAAACTGCATTTAAAAAGAAGTTATATTTATGTTATCTGTATTATTATTTTTGTCTATCTATCTATCTATCTATCTATCTATCTATCTATATTATCTATCTATCTATCTATTCTATCTATTGCTTCTATCTATCTATCTGTCTATCTATCTATCTGTCTATTATCTATCTGTCTATTGTCTGTCTCATCTATCTGTCTTCTGTCTATCTATCTGGTCTGTCTTCTATCTATCTGTCTGTCTATCTATCTTTCGTTATCTATATCTATCTATCTATTTATCTATCTGTCTATTTATCTATCTATTTGTCTATATATTTATGTATCTATATATAGAGATATAGATATATAGGTATATATGTATACATATACCTATTTTTGAATGCAGTGTTCAGTGAGTACAACAGTGTTAATTAAGTACAAAGAGAAAAGGTGCCAGTTCATACTGTGGACATTCAGAGTGCCCACGTATTATTCTTTCCTTTATTAATTCACTTATTTGTGACTCATCAACACAGAATCAGCACTAATACTTCTTTTTTCTGAAATCTACGATCTGTTCTGATCATTTTGATACATAATTGAGTGTCACAGGGTGAAAATGTGAAAAACATAGCCAGTTGAAATGACACAGGTGCAAGATCGTGATTTTTAATTTTTAAAATTTAAAAAAAAAAAAAGAAAATAGCCTCTAAAGATTTCACACACTTACATGTCACATTTTCTTTAAAAACTCCAGTTCCATTCAGTAGTATGGCCATGTTCAGGTGACACAAAGCATGGGAAATCTATCTGGGTGCAACACATGGGGCTCTGCAGGGGTTATGAGTAGTGTTTTATCAGTCAAAAGTATTCAATCTGATTGAAAGAGTGATAAAAGCTGGACCATGAAGATCAAATAAAAGCTTGATTGTGAACAGTTCAGTGACAGTTTTAAGCCAAATTTGTACACTTACCCAGATATTGTTGTCTAAGAAATGTGTTTCTGCTGAAAATTGAAAATCTCCAAGATTGACCTGAACATTTATTACTGCTTCTACTGCTAGTTCATCTCAGTGAGTTGGCTGAAGAGTCACATTTTCATTAACCCTTAGACTATTGCACCCTATCCACCAACTTCAAAAACTTAATCCTTTCACTCCCTCAACCTATCCCACTAGCTTCCTGCTGGAAGCTGGTGAATAGGGTGAGGGAGTCAAAGGGTTAGATTTTTTGTTTTGCTAGCATGGTTGGCAATGCAGGGTGCTGGTGGACAGGGTGCAGGAGTCAAAGGGTTAATATCTCTTACAGATGTTTAACAAACACAGACAAAGGGTTCCAGTTCTTACTGTATGCTTTCAGTAAACTCATAATCTTTTTTCCTGTTGCTTTATTTGTTTATTCGTTTGTTTCTCCTGTAGGTATTGAGTAAGTACAAGAAGGAAGGATTTGCATTCTTACTGCAAGCGTTCAATGATCCTATGTACCTGGAGGACCTGACTGGCCTCAAACAGCTTCAGCAGGACACTATGGATGCTGAGGTCAGTACACATGATGATAAATGCAGTGGTTGGTTGGTATTACTATCACTAGGCAGTTGAAGGGTGGGGGATACATATGTAATAAACACGCACGCACCCCAGTTAACTCTCTTTCACACGTGTGCACGTGCGCGCCAACACATACACACACTGTCGCATGCATGAACACACACACTTGCATCCATGCATGCACATGCACACACGCACACACACACACATGTACGTGCACAAACATGCACACACACACACACATACACACACACTAAATCTCTTATGCACATACACATATACTAACTTTCTCTTGCTTACACTCACGCACACACACACGACAACACACACACACACACACACACACACACACACACACACACCACACACACACACACACACACACACACACACACACACACACACACACACACACACTCTCTCTCTCTCTCTCTCTCTCTCTTCCACACATATTTGCTCACACACATACACATACACACACACACTGCAAACACACCTACACATTTGGGTATATATGTCTGACTATGTGTGTGTGTGTGTCTGTGTGTTTTGAGGGTTTTACATCCACTGATAATGCTATGTGTAAGAGAAGAGATAGAGACAGAGAGTGAATGAGCGAGTGAGTGAATAAAATGGGAATGAAAAGTGAAGATCAGATTTGAATGACAGAAAAGTAAGATATTATGTTTGAGTTTAATGGAAGTTATATGAAAACAAGAATATCTGTTTTGAGTGATTAGTGAAAAATGGAATTTGAATGAAAAGAAGATTATCTGTTTCACGTTTTTAATTAAAAATGTGAGTTGAAGGAAAGTAGAATGATCTGCTTTCAGAGTTTATCAATCAAAATGGAAGTTGATTGAAAGTAAGGTTATCTCTGTTTTGACATGTTAATGAAAATGGAAGTTGAACATGACGGTAAGATTATCTGTTAATAATGAAAATGGAAATTGAATGAAAGTAAGACTGTTTATATGAATTATTAATTGAAATGGAAGTTGAATGAAGGTAAGGTTATCTGTTGCGAGTTATTGATGAAAATGGAAGTTGAATGAAGGTAAGGCTGACTGTTATTAGTTTGTAATGAAAATGGAAGTGAGGGAAAGAGAGATTGTTTCAAGTTGATCAGTTAAAATGGAATTTGTATAAAGTAACATTATCTGTTTTGAATTAGTAATTAAAATGGAAGTCGAATGAAACTAAGATTACACAGTTTGGGTTATTCATTGAAATGAAAAGCGAAGAAAAGAAAGATTGTCTGTTTAGAGTTATTAAAGAAGATAAAGAAAATGGAAGTTCAGTGAAAGTAAGATTCTCTGCTTTGAATTATCAGTGAAAATGGAAGTTGAAAGAAAGCATTTAAGAAGGGAAAGTGACATTAGTCTGAAGATTGTTGTTACTTTTGTTAACATTGCTGTTTGAAAGTCACCGGTTCTAACAGAAATTCCTTTCATAATTTCTTGTTGATAGTAGTATTTGTTTTGCTGTTTTTGTAAATTCCTTCTATAGTGTTGTTTGTTTTGTTGTTTTGGTTAATTACTTCTGTAGTGTTGTTTGTTTTGCTGTTTTTGTTAATTCTGTAGTGTTGTTTGTTTTGGTGTTTTTGTCAATTCTGTCTGTAATGTTTGTTTTGCTGTTTTTGTCAATACCTTCTGTAGTGTCGTTTGTTTTGCTGTTTTTGTCAATACCTTCTGTAGTGTTGTTTGTTTTGGTGTTTTTGTCAATACCTTCTTTAGTGTTGTTTGTTTTGCTGTTTTTGTCAATTCCTCTGTAGTGTTGTTTGTTTTGCTGTTTTTGTCAATTCTGTCTGTAATGTTGTTTGTTTTGCTGTTTTTGTCAATTCCTCTGTAGTGTTGTTTGTTTTGCTGTTTTTGTCAATTCTGTCTGTAATGTTTGTTTTGCTGTTTTTGTCAATTCTGTAATGTTGTTTGTTTTGCTGTTTTTGTCAATTCTGTCTGTAATGTTGTTTGTTTTGCTGTTTTTGTCAATTCTGTCTGTAGTGTTGTTTGTTTTGCTGTTTTTGTCAATTCTGTCTGTAGTGTTGTTTGTTTTGCTGTTTTTGTCAATTCTGTCTGTAATGTTTGTTTTGCTGTTTTTGTCAATTCTGTCTGTAATGTTTGTTTTGCTGTTTTGTTTTGCTGTTTTTGTCAATACCTTCTGTAGTGTTGTTTGTTTTGTTGTTTTTGTCAATACCTTGTGTAGTGTTGTTTGTTTTGTTGTTTTTGTCAATACCTTGTGTAGTGTTGTTTGTTTTGCTGTTTTTGTCAATTCTGTCTGTAGTGTTGTTTGTTTTGCTGTTTTTGTCAATTCTGTCTGTAATGTTTGTTTTGCTGTTTTTGTCAATACCTTCTGTAGTGTTGTTTGTTTTGTTGTTTTTGTCAATACTTTGTGTAGTGTTGTTTGTTTTGCTGTTTTTGTCAATACCTTGTGTAGTGTTGTTTGTTTTGTTTTTGTCAATACCTTGTGTAGTGTTGTTTGTTTTGTTGTTTTTGTCAATACCTTGTGTAGTGTTGTTTGTTTTGCTGTTTTTGTCAATTCTGTCTGTAGTGTTGTTTGTTTTGCTGTTTTTGTCAAATTCTGTCTGTAATGTTTGTTTTGCTGTTTTTGTCAATACCTTGTGTAGTGTTGTTTGTTTTGTTGTTTTTGTCAATACCTTGTGTAATGTTGTTTGTTTTGCTGTTTTTGTCAATACCTTCTTTAGTGTTGTTTGTTTTGCTGTTTTTGTCAATTCCTTGTGTAGTGTTGTTTGTTTTGCTGTTTTTGTCAATACCTTGTGTAGTGTTGTTTGTTTTGCTGTTTTTGTCAATACCTTGTGTAGTGTTGTTTGTTTTGCTGTTTTTGTCAATACCTTGTGTAGTGTTGTTTGTTTTGTTGTTTTTGTCAATACCTTGTGTAATGTTGTTTGTTTTGCTGTTTTTGTCAATACCTTCTTTAGTGTTGTTTGTTTTGCTGTTTTTGTCAATACCTTGTGTAGTGTCGTTTGTTTTGCTGTTTTTGTCAACTCCTTCTCCAATTTGTCTGTTGTAAGGTATGGGACTTGAGCGATGATGAGGAATTGAGCAGTATGGAAACCGCCTGATAAATCCACATCCCTCTGCTGTTTCTTCTGCCCAAGGCCTTTCAGGACCATGTCCAGGATTATCATGGTGTTTGTTGTAAGGGTATACTAACACAGTATCAGTGTTAAAGTAATATCAGAGGGCACAAGAAAAAGAAATACATACATGTGACTTTCCACCACGAAATGAGTCACTTGTCCACTTCAGGCAGTTTTCACTTTTTCATTGCTTCTAAATGTACATTTATTGCTCTTTCTATTGAAGAAAACCATTTTAAAATCGGACAAGAAATACCTGAGGTACAGCCTTCCAAACATGGCACCCTTCCGAAACAGAGTTTTGAGAAAATCAGAAAAACGAAAGTGAAAGTTCAGCATCAGCATGTTGGGTAGGGTAATGCAAATAGCTTTTTCACTAAGAAAGAACCACAATATGTGTAATTTATTGAATGTAGAATGTGTAGGAAGGTTTCCGGCATCCGTTAAAATCAACAACTCCATAATGAGCCCTGACACCCCTCTCGCTTATTTTGCCCCATTGTGCAAAACGCTGTCAGTGGACAAGCGACTCATTCCTTGATGGAAGGTCACATATTGCCCTGTTCAAAATAATATCAGAGAGCACAAGAGAAAGAGATACATATATTGCCCTGCTTTGGTTGAATTTATACAATTATTAAGCGAGTAGCGCAAAGAGAGAGAATATTTAGCGTGATTTAATTCACACAGAAGTCAATTTATGCAAGTAATACATGACAGTGAGCAGAAGAGAGTATATCTGGAGGTGAGAGAGAGAGGAGGGATGTAAGATTTGGATGAATTCATATACATGCTACATGACTATGTACAGTAAGAGAGAGAGAGAGAGAGGAGAGAGAGAGAGGAGAGAGAGAGAGAGAGAGAGAGAGAGAGAGACTTTATGGAAGAACATGCATGGTTTCTTGGAATTCAAGTGACCTCAACAGAAAAGCGAGAGGAAGTTGCATGTTGCTTTGTTAGAGTCTATGTAGTTTCATACAAGAAGAGAGTGCTAGAGTAGGTAAAGAGAAACTTTTTTCTATTTTTTTTTTTCGTTTTTGTTTTTCTTTGGGCTCATGTGACAGTATAAAAGAATGAATTCCCTTCTTGCCTGTTTACTCGTTGGTGAACATTGCAGTACTCAAACATATGAAAGGATATGACTGAATCTTCTGTCATGTAAATATGACATGAAGCAGGTTACATTGCCACTTTAAAGAATTTAAGGCCCACCTTATTTTTAGTGATGTTATTGAACAAACAATATATCCTGCTTTCAGGGAATGTATTGTATGTACTATATATGACTGCACTGTATGGACTGTATATGAATTTGCAGTAGCAAGCAATATGTACATACTCAGTAAATGTTTTGTATACATGTACTATGTGTGATTGCACTGTACAGAATGGACTGCATATGAACTTTCAGTAGCAAACAATATATACATACTCAGTAGTCTTAAGTTATTGTGTCATGTTCCACAGTATGTTATGCTAATTTTTGTTCTTTCTGTCCTATATTAGAGACTGCTGGACAGTGCAGTGTCCTATAATTTTCCTCAGATTCCCTTTTCCTTTTCAGTGTGTTTTCATGGGTGCAACTCATCTGGCCATGTGCTGGAAACCAGTTTTTTAAAATGTCCCAAATGGAAAATTCCAGTTTCTAAACATTTTGGGGCAAAAAAAAAAAAAAAAATTGAAAGCACACACACACAACACACAAAAGAGTGATCCCCCCCCCCCCCTTTTCAAAACAAATAAATAAACAACCAACCGACCAGCCAAACAGCAAGACAAACCCGTCATCATTTCGCAAAACTGTTTTCCAGTATATGCCGATCCATGTTTTGACAATCTCAAATCAAGCTCTTCAGTGTGGGAGACGCACAAGTTGCGGAGATTTCAAAATGCATGTCTTTTAGGGATGAAAGACCCCTGTCTTTAAGTTTTTTTCAGTTTGAAGAGTTGCACCCAAGTTTGAAGAGTTGCACCCATTTGTTTAATTAGATCTGGGTTTGGAATAAACTGTCAAGCGAGCATGGCCAGGCACTAGTCCACAGTTTGTACACAGGATCAGGTTAGCAGTGAAAGATGACTAGATGTCAGGTAACCTGGTTTAGCTTACAGAAGAAAGGGTCCATTTATTTTACTTTATGGCCCAATGTTCCTGCTATGTCTTGACCTTCTTCAGGCATGTTTGGTCTTCGTGTTGTTCTCTCATAGAAAGGAAACTGGTGTATGTCAAATATTATGGCTTACATCTAATGCTACATGAAGCAGTTGCGAATGCTCATTGGCGGACAGTTCATATCAGATATCTCTTTGCAAAAATGGATTTTTTTTTATTAATCATCTGATTTTCACTGAGTGGTCAAGGAGTTTTTCGCTCGTCTCGCTGGCAGAATACAGACAGGTCTTATTTTGTATTTCTATTCAAAGATGGATTTTTTGTTCTATTCAATACATCTTCATAGAATAGTTTGGTAGAAGTTTAAGGACTTTGTGTTTCTGTGTTGCCAGCTGTACTTAATTCTCCATTTCACTGTATGTTAACACACCTGGGACGAGCACTGATTTGAATAGTAGTTTAGCAAGTGCTCACAGCTGAGCAGCGCTCCTTTTAGTGATATTTAGTGATGTTTGCAGTGTTCAGACTTTGGTGGCAATAGAGTTGCTTCCCTTATTAGATAGCTTCTGTTGTTGAATACAGTGTTTTGGGGCGCTAATTTTGACAGAAAAATGCATTGAAAGTCACATATCAGGAGAGGAGTTCATCTGCCAGATCTTGACAATCATGCCAACAGGGACTGCGATGAGCCTCTTTTTCATCCTAAGAAAGCAAAAATAGCAGTGATAATTGTAAAGGTAGTGTAGTAGCAAATGGGTCAGCTTGCTGTGGTTGCAAGCCCAAGTCAGCATACTGATGGTGTTTGAGGCTTATCTCGGACTCGGTCAAGAGCAGAGATAAGGGGGGAGGGCATTTGTGATGGACATACATACAGCTGTACAGTTGTGACTTTGTTATTAAAATGTGGATTTCATTCAGCATGGATTAACTGGGCATCATTTGGTGAGTGCACTGTTATGAATGCTCTTGGGTTTTTTTTTTTTTTTTTTTTTTACTTATGAGTTCGGATTGTTTGAATGCATGTGATTTTCTGTGTGCTATGTCTGTTTTGTGCATATTATTGGTGAAATTTTGACTAGTTAGTAGTTTATACACACTGGAGGGCCATCCTTTAGTTGTTTACCGGTAACACAGGCTTATTTTCCATTGGAAAGAAGACAAGGAATACTCTATTAAATATATCTGAAAACATATATCATTTTCAAGATGGCAGCTAAAACTTTTCAAGCCAAAAGACTAATATAAATAGCACCACTGAGCTCAGCATCCTTTTTCCACTAAGCACAGAAACTTTGGTGGTGATTGGACTTCATTCAGGCCTGCTAAACAGGTTTTTTACAACTACTGGTTTTCTTGAAGTATTTTGGAGGCAAACTCAGGCCAGCAGAATGGCAAGGCAGAAGCAGTACTGATCGCAAGGAGGTATCTTCATAATACAGTCCACCATGAGAAAATAATTACTGGCCTAGTCATCAGGATGGTCAGAAAACTGATGTAGAAAACCGATAATTGTTAGTACTCGTGAAATGCCTAAAAAAAATGCAGTGTGAAAATGATCAGCTTCGTTGTTCATTAAGTTTTGTTTGTTTGTTTGTTTGTTTGAAACTTGTTTAAAATTCATCTTTTGTTTGGTTGTTCGTTATGTTGATTGAACATTGAATGACTGATGTTTGAAATGTTAAAAACCACTGAGATTCTGGGCTTGTGCTTCATTATGAGATGAGGTGACTCATAGTCCATCTTTGCTACACTGTTTTAGGAGACTGTTAGTTTGTGCTGCTGCTGCGCCGTCCATGCTTTCTGTTGATGTTATGTGATATGCTGACATGTTCAGTCGAGCACCATGTTCTTAGATTATAGATAAGAGCATGGATTGGTTATTTTGCATTTATATGTATGTAGTTTTATTCTTCACTTAACCCTTTGACTCCCACACTCTATCCACCAACAACAAAAACCTAACCCTTTGATTCTCTCACCTTTGAAAGGGTGAGAGAATCAAAGGGTCAAGTTTTTGCTTTGCTAGCATGATTGGCAATACAGGGTGCTGGTGGATAGCGTGCGGGGTCAGGGGTTACTCATGGGCATCCAACAGACAACCTTAAAACGCTCCATTCGCCATTGCACAGAAACCTGTCATTTGATGGATAAATTAAGTGAAGTGCCTACATTATGAGATATCCTAGTATTGCTTTATAGTAAGCAGCATTACATGTATCATTAGTTCAATTATAGCTCGTACAGTTTGTAAAACATTCCCAGTATTTAATAGTACATGTGTTCAGTTGGATTAAACTGAATACACTGTCACTTTTCCTCTCTGGAAAAACTGAAGGTTACAACATTGTTCTCGCCTGTGTTCCCACTAATTGCTATTCAAGGCAATGAAATGGCTGACTGCCTTGTGAAGAATGTAAGAAAGGTAAAGATATCTAAATCTTTGATCCCTTGCACAGATCTGAAACCTGGACTACAAAGTTAATTGTAAAGTCTTTGGTACAAGGATTGGAACAACTGGACAGACAACAAAGCTTTCCAAATCTGCCATAACCTTAAAAAACACTTCGACTCGTGAACCCTGTCCACCAGCATCCCGTGTAGTCAACTATGCTAACAAAACAAAAACTTAACCATTTGACTCCCTCACCCTGTCCACCAGCTTCAAAACAAAGCAAAAACTTAACCCTTTGACTCCGTCCCTGCAAGAAGCTGTTGGATAGGGTGAGGGAGTCAAAGGGTTATACAGTTCCTCCCATCTGTTCTTGGGTACTATAGGAAAGAAACAATGCTGTTCAGGTTACTCATGGGTCACATTTTATACTTGCTTTTTATATCTTTCAAAAAAATGAAAAAGCATCATGGTGTGTACTGTGATGAGCCACTCGGCTTTGAACACCTTATTGAATGCCTGCACTTGCTTAACATGAGACAAGGCTATACAGCAGAGTCCATGAAGAACCTCTTAAGTAATAAAAGAGATCAGTAAATTTCATCTTACATGATTATACATATAGGAAAGGTATTTAAGTGCATTTTAGGTTTGAAAGGATGATACAGTGTTTAGTTTTCAAGTGTTCTCTTTTTAACTGAATTTGGAGTTGTTTTGAACATGATGTTAGCCCTGATAACGCTTTAGTGGTGGGCTGGGCTAAAGTATAAGCAACATGAACTTGAATACAAATTAGTGCACATTTTTCCATTGTATTGTATTGACTACGCACAGATATTAGATACCATATATATGCATCAGCATGTGTGTTACCAGGTTAGAGTAAACTTGGACATGTATTTGACAGTTTATATGCTTAAATGTTGCATAGGTTAAACAAATGAGTATACATCTAATCAATATGTTAGTGTGTGTGAACATGTGTACATGTCTTTGGCTCTTGAGAAGTCTATGAATGTACTTTTTTTTATGATTACAAGGCTTTAAATTCAATAATAGAATCAGAACGTGTATGTAATACAACAAGACAAGACAGGCGCAAATTTTCGGCCAACTGGCCTTTGATTTGGTCCCTTTTTATCCAATGGACGAGGCGGCAGGGAAGTTTTTAGTCCTGTTTTTATTATCCATTGTTTGGTGTTTGTGGTCTGTTTGTGACCGTGCGTTCGCGCTTGACAAAGGCGGTTGGCCGAAAATTTGCGCTTGTTTTGTCTTGTTTTGTTGAATACGCGCTTACATTGGTTTTCTTGTTCTTCTGGTTCCTGTTTGCTTGGGCGCGGGCAGTCGCACTTGTTTTGGATCAACTGGCCTTTGTCAAGCGTGAATGTAAGATCACAAACAAACATCAAATACAAAATTATGAGAAAAAGACTGAACTTCCCTGCTGCTTTGTCCAGTGGGAGAAGAGGAAAGTCCTGCGTCCTGCGCTTGTCTTGTCTTGTTGTATTAAATACGCGTTCTGATTCTATGTTTTGTGTTTTTCTGGTTTCTGTTTGGTTGAATGCGGGCAGTCGCACTTGTTTGGGATTTTAAATTCAATGTTATTTTCATGATTGATGTATGTTGAATTGTGTGATGTATTATTTGAAGTTATAACATTATCACAACTGTGTAATCGTTTTTGACCGTCGTTGAAGTTGATTTTTCTGTTTGTTTCTTTGTGCATTATTATTGATTATGTGTAGAAAAATGTTACAATGTTGACTGTGGACATGTGGATACTGTTGGAAGATTTGTGCCCGCAATTCAGGGAACAATTGATCTTGAAAACTGAACTGTGAATTGTGTTTATAATTGACTGGATATGAAACTGCATGTGTGTGCGTGCTTTGATGACACCAAAATTAAAAATTTTCATACACAGAACACCCAAGTCCAGGCACAGCAATGAACATGACAACTGTATGTTGGAAATGGATTTATTCAAAAGATGATGTACAGATACCAAAGCAGAATTCACAAGGAACAAGTGCAGCACATGAAGCCCTGTGAGGAAGGACATTGTAAGTTATATATAACAACTTAATCATCATCACCAAAGTTTACACAGCTGTCAACATCACTCAGATAAGCATCAGCATGATCATTTTTTTCCCATGGAGTTCTTAAGGTGATTGTCACTGATAGATGTGAATACATTGGGAGAAATGTTACAGATACAACCGTTACTGATAAAAATGATTACCTTGAGAGATGTTGAATTCTTATGGGGATTTGATTCAAACTTGTTTACATTACTGAATGCTACAGGGGTTTTTACAGTTATGAGGAGTAGCATTGTCTCAGTTGATACAGAACATGTATAGGTTTTCACAATTATCACAATTTGATCTGTTGAACTTCAATTTACAAGTACAGAGAGCAAGTACTATCCATAGAGGTGATGCAGCTGAAGTAAATAACTTGTATTCTTTAAAGCTGGGGAAGCGTGTGTACGCATGGTAAAACTGTTAATAGCTGACTCGTGCAAGTGCCAGGTTAAAATGTCAGGTTATTAACACTTTGACTCCCGCACCCTGTCCACCAGCATCCTGTATTGCCAATCATGCTAGCAAAGCAAAAACGTAACCCTTTGACTCCCTCACCCTATCCACCAGCGTTCTGCAGCAAGCTGGTGGCTAGGGTGAGGGAGTCAAAGGGTTAAGTTTTTGCAGTTGGTGGACAAGGTGCAGGAGTCAAAGGATTAACAATCCCACTGAGCATCTGACTTGTGTTCATTCAAAACAGCTTGGTCACAGTGGCTCAAACTTGTTTAAAAAAGATTCCCAGGTTGGTCTTTGACAGAGTTTACAAAATACTATAACATGACAAGCTTCTGTGACTCTATCGAATCAAATGTTTAGGGGACCTGCAGGAGCACTGTCATAACTATTTAAACTTGTGTCCGGCTAAATGGAAACTGAAAGGTACTAAAATCATCAAAACTTTGTAGAGATCTTTTCATATATTGCCAAGAAATCCGTGATCAAACTGCTTCTGTTAGCTTGCTTCTTGATAATTCCATCTGATATCATTTGGGAAGCTATTGACAAGGACAATATACTCCAGTAAAATCATTACAGTAAAATTATTATTACAACAGTTTCAAGACGCCAGAAACAGACAATGACCCACATTTTGTATGTACATCCAAAACAATGAGGGTTTAGTTATATGATACAGTAATGAATGAATGTTTAGCAGAACATGAAACTTGGTCAGCATGGCTGATACGAATATTTTATGTTCACCAATCTGCACTCTGGATATTAATTACTGCCAAACGTAACTATATTTATACCTTAGCTGCCAAACTGGGCACAAGAAAAGCTGTAGAATTTCTACTGCTTGTTTGGTTTGGTTTCTGGTTTTCAATCCTTCGTTAGGGGAAACATTGAACGGTTTTTATCGCAGAGTTCACTGATGTTCATTTTTTCCCTCAGTCAATGTCAGTCTGTGTTCTTCAGTGTAAGTGTTCTTCAGTTTAAAGATTGATTACAACAAACTTCAGTTATTAAATTGTTGCTTTTGATAAATGAAAACATGGCGGGTGACAAAGAGATGTTGGTTGTTTCAATCTTAAAATGAGTAAAATGATATATCGTGGATATAGAGGAAAAACAGATACCTTGCTCTATCTATATTTTGTAGTTGTTGCATGAGTTTTAGGCTCTGTTGCACAAAGACTTCATACGGTCATTCATTTACAACACCAGCTTGCACATAGTGCCATATGATGTAAGTGGTTGATAGAAAGCTGAGGACAGTTTTTGTCCGCCATCTTTTTTCAAGGATGGATCTCTGCATGATTTCCTATGCCTCCATGTTCCTTCTATACTACAAGTGTTAGTTTCTGTGGCTACAGTATTCTCCCAAGAGAATTTTTGTCCAGCTTTGTAGTAGTATTCCCTTACACAGTTAAGTATTGAATTTTTTCTTTCTGTATGCAGAAGTGTTATTTTCTCTTGCTAGAATTGTTATATTTCCCAAGAGATTTTGTGACCAGTGTCCCAGTACAATTTTCCACTACTGTCGAGAGGAGGATCTGTTAGTGCTTGAATGGTGTTCTCTTCTGATGCCCAGCATGTTAGCTGTCTTACTGGTATTATCCTGATCACACTCATCACTGAGGATTTACTGTCACAAGGGTTTCAACTTTGGGATTGATTACTTAGTAGGATGTCAGTAAGTTGAATGGTTTGTGGCAGACATCTGAAATTTCCTGAAGGTTTTCTTGTTATATCTTTTATAGACCTTTCATATACGGTAGTGGCTGGGTGGTATGTGCTTTTCTTGTTCAATCTCTTCAGTTTCACTCAACAAAGTGGCAACATACTAGAAAAGGAAATATAGAACTTTGGGAAGCTGTGAAAATCCTGCAAGGGAAGTAACCCTTGAACAGAGGTGTAACGTATGAACTGCCGCACATTACCATAGTCTGAGCTTTCACAGCTTTTGTCATGTGATACAGACTGGTATCATGCTTGTAAGCAGGCAACAGATTGCACGTGCGAAAGGTTGTGACATGAAAGTCTGTGAATGTTTTGCAAGGTATCTGGTTTTCTTCAGTGTATAAGCGGTAGAAGTTCAAACCAATTCCCATGTTATTCAATAATTGGACATTTCTGCATGTTGGTAGTATATTATTAGATTTATCTTTACACAGCATGAAATGCTTAGTATAATCAATATTAAGTATAATTATGAACAATTTGCAATTTAGTGAGCAGTCTCCAGGTACAACTAATACTTCATTTAGCACACACCAACACGATATGCCTGACAATATCTTGGACAATATTAGTTTTTAAAAAGAAAGTGCAACGCTGCATTCTATTGCTCTGGCCACACAAACACATGCACAAAATCATCTAATATCACTTAAAGTGAACAGATGCTAACACACACACACACACACTCTCTCCTCTCTCTCTCTGTCTCTTTCTCACTCATAAACCTTCCTGTGCTCAAACTATCCATCTATCAGTCAAACAGTGAAGTCTGTGGAATTCTAACATGAAGCAGACAAGTGCAAACTCTACATCTTTAGTAAGCAAATCACTCAGTGAAAAACCACATAAAATATAGCTTACATTAACAGCAACATCTAAAGAGTCAATGTCTAAAAAGATGACAATAGTTAAAAGACAGAACACATCTGCACAAAACACAAAACATCTCTGCACAAATAATCAACACATTTTAAACAAAGGTAGCCGTATTAAATTGGGAGGAAGTGTTATGAGGGTAAATTGGTAGAAAAGATGATACACAGTGTAAAAATTTTTTTTTCTATATAAAATAAAAGGTAAAGAGAAGACACTTCTCATTCTTCCCGTAATGCATGTCTCGCAAATTTCTGTAAGAGATTTTGCCCTAACAAGGATTTGTATACATGCCCACACTCTCCACTCTCCCCTGTTCACTCGAAACAATTTATTCTGCTGCCAAAATGAACAAGTTCTCACTGCATCTTCATACTGACTTCATCACTTTGTTTTGTAACCAGTGCAAGGAGTACCCATAAGTACATGAAGCAATAGACAGTGACACATTCATCTAGTTTGCCTTGATCTGGTCCAGGTCCAGGTCCACATTTACAGTGCAGGCTAGGGAACAGTTGACTCAAAAAATCTCTGCAGAAAGGCTGGGTCCAAGGGCCGCCTGTCCTTAGTGGGAGCCAGGGGCAAGGGGCAACACCCTTGTAGGTAGTCCAGAAGCAATGCCTTGGTAGGTCAACCCCTGCCGAAATTGAATTAGAGCACTTCTGATGACCTTGTTTGGTCACTCATAGATAAATTACCTCTACATCTCACATGATTAATGACGCGTGACATGCACGACCTTGTAAAATCACAATTCTTTTTTTGTCTGCTTAAGATAAAATCTTATGTTTCTTAGAAAATGGATGAGAAAAATCGTGTTCACTGACATGTACCCACAGTGAACTGATCTGAAGCAGTGTGTACACTTTAGTCCTGGATAAGCTGTGCCTTGAAAGTATTATGGAAAATGGAAAAAATGGCTTTTTTTCCTGTTTGTTTTCCCTCCAAATGAAGTTAGAAATTTCCGCAGCCTGACAGTACTTACTATGACTGCTCAGTACAACAGGCAGCAAGAATTCTCCATCCCTGGCTGTTATGAGTAGTTCACTGTCTGTCTGGTACAATCAAGAGTCTACTTTTATGCTGTTTGTCTGTATCCCTTGCCATTCACTCTCCTTTCAATCTTACATTCTCTGAAGGATGGACTGCTTCTGGATTCTTGGAATTTTGACAACGGATGTCCATGAGAAGAATACCAGTGTTCTTGACACCTGACAGTACATGTTTTTGATGGAATACATGTGATCTGGACATTTGACAGTGCTGACAATGAGACGCTACTGAAAGACCTTTGCATTTCACACAAGAAACAATCGGAAAGTCCACAACAAACTCCAGCAAGACATTTGGTCACTTAGATATTTTTCTATATCAAAAAACAACAACAAAAAACAAACATCTTTAATAGCAGGGTCTCTGTTAGAAGACTTAAAAAAATTTTATCAGAGAATCCTTCATAGTTGGAAGGAGACTCCACAAAAAAGGGAAAAAGCCCATGGAAAATGGATAAACAACACACAAAAAAACTGGGTTGGACTTGCTTGAAATACAAAAATTGAATTAGAGAATAGCAAGAAAGGGAAAGAGCTCACTGCCTGTTTCACTGTGAGAAACCAACCTGTTGATCAAGGGACAGTGAAGTAAACTGTATATGTACACAGGGCATGAACACAGACCTCAAGAAACGCATTATTGGGGGAATGGAGAATCAGACTGTGTAACTGAACAATGGAACAGTTTAAAAAAAACAAAACATTTATGATACAATCGAAGAAGAAAATGAAAGGCATAAGTGGGAGGGGTGGGTACAACTCTGTTGAATATTGAAATAGGATGAAATGAAACAAGTCATTTTTGTAACTCACTTATGTACAGGTGTGTATTATACTGAACATCAGCTTACATGTAGTTTTAATGACTGTACAAAATGCATAAACAGACGATGATAAAAACCACATGAAAATGAACATTTTATCAAAGAACAGCTAGAAACAAACAAACAAGATGTCATCTTTTTTGTCAAGGTCAAGATTCAAGATTTCAAGTCACCTTTATATACTGTCATCTTGACACCAACAACAGACTAGACCAGTTCACGTTTCTATAGTCACAGTCTTGTTATGTCAAATGTTTACCTCAGACAGCTGGGCGATCCAACTGGATACTTTCCTTTCATACTTCTAGTCATGCCCTTACAAACTTATATTCCCAAATATGTGACCCTAACTGGATCAAGTACAGACTGCAAAGGTCACTTGCAGTCTTTATCCTCCTCTACAAGTGAGGTGGACCAACAGGAACCACTTCTGGCAGTTATGAAATAACACAAGCTCACATGCTTTGGTCAAACCACCTCCAATGATGCAATGTCTAACTGGAAGGAGGTTTTCTCCGATGTCAAGAGCTGGATGGCAAAATATCAGAGACTGGACCAATTTCTATATGCATGAACTGTTTGTCATTGTACCTCAAGGCAGAAATGCAAAGTCCTGTCCGCTGATTGCATTCCATCAGTCCCCTGAACAACCATACTGGTCATTGAAAAAACACGAAGACAACCAAAACTGGATAAGCTTCTACCAGTGAACAGCCAGAACTAAAATCCTTGTCAACACAGTAATAGACATACAAACAGCCTCCTTATGCTCTCATTCTGAACTGACCGTTCCCACTGCTGATCTGAATCAAACCCTATTTATGTCTTCATTTTCTTTTGAGCAATGATTGAGAAAAAAAAAACCCCACTCACACAGACACAGGGGATTGGTGGGAGGAGGGGGGGGGGGGATTAACACAGCTGAAACAATGTCAACACACTGGTAGACTATTAGCAGATTTTCTGCGGTCCTGCATATCTTTGACATGTACACGCTATTCCAGCAGTTTCTTTCCATGAAGATTTTTACAATAACAATTAACAATACTGATATGATCGAATTAGGATGTTGGGTGGTGGGGTTGGGGTGGTGAAGATACATCTTGCACATATATTCTGGACAGAAATACATGGACATCGTGACTTGTAAGACAAAATACATGATTTGTGCATAGGTTGATTCCATGGACTCGTTGACAAGTGTACTTAACTTGAATACAGGAATATTTCAATGTAAGTTCAAAGCAAAATATAAGTAAACAAAGCAAGAAATGAAATAACAGGGGAGGGAGGGCAAAACGATATGTACATAAAATGACAGTCAACATGAACTACAATGCAATGCAAATTTAAAAGTCAGATAAAATCACAGTGGTGAGATGCTTGGAAATGTTAGTTCTATTATGTTCTCTTGGAAGTAATACAATCAACAGGAAATCATATGTCCAACATGCCTCAACATTATTCCAAATATCTGTGTCCAGTGTAGATCACAAAAATGTATACAGCATTGATAGTCATAGAAATCCATACCAAACATACAGCATCTGAAATCGTTCAGAATTCATATCTGATAAGCAGAGTGAGTCTTTTACGGCCAGCGG
Source organism: Monoplex corrugatus (assembly GCA_030674185.1). Classification (NCBI taxonomy): domain Eukaryota; kingdom Metazoa; phylum Mollusca; class Gastropoda; order Littorinimorpha; family Ranellidae; genus Monoplex; species Monoplex corrugatus. The sequence goes on along the minus strand of JAPXFY010000018.1, from coordinate 51,125,499 downwards.
TGTTTAGATCTGGATCGCAAGATTATCCATCATTGTGTGCATGAATGATCACCACACTCAAATCCTGTGTATGACAAATAGATATAAAAACGCTCTCTCCTTGCTGTAGGAAAGAGGGCTTTTGCCTTCAGAAAAACCTCCATGACTCCAGACATTATGCATCCATCAGCATTTGTATCTAGATATGATTGTTTTCTTACTTGCAGATTATTTGTGTCGATATATAACTGTTTTCTTTACTCAAGTGCAGATTATCTTTTACAATAACACAGAAATCTCATGTCAACTTACACATTCATACATATCCATTGCACATATTACATTCAATCATCTTACTGGATTAAAATCGGTAGCTTGTAGAATCATACCTAGGGAAACACGGAGAATTATAATTTGCCTTGCTTTGAAGGACTGGGATACTAACACTGAAGTAAAAAAAAAAATTGTACTCTACATGAAAGCAACATGAAACATTGCTGTGATTAATTTACAAGCAAAACGCACCTTTTCCTCTAACAGTAAAATCGTATATAAACTTGCACAGCAATATTTCTAACTTAAAAGCACAAATAAAGAAAATTAGCATTAAAAACAAATTCTCATAAAACCCTCAACAGCAATTAAGCATGTTCACATACAACAACTCATTAATAAAAATGGAGAAAATTGGGGCAGGTATGTGCGTTGCATAACAAACAGAATAATGTATGGTAAGGAAGGTTCATAACAAAAACAATGCAATCCCAATAAATCGTATACTATTGTACACAACATCATGATTAAGCAATGAAATGATTTCAACTCTTTCATTCCCTCATCCTATACAGAGCTTCCTAGCTTCCCACAGGATGCTGGGGGATAGGATGAGAGAGTGAAAGGATTAACTCTATTGTGACTGCACTTGCCACAGCTGAGCTCTCCTCTGGCCTAGGGCTACCACAGTGAAATCACTGAGAACTGTTGCCTTTGAGCCATTATCAATCGATTTTAGTTAAAAAAAAAACCCGGCAAAACGTAGCTGAAGCGTTCAATGGAAGTTCCCTCCACAAGGGAAGCAACTGTCAACTACTAAATCATTAGCATAACAAAAGTAGAGGGAGTTATATACCCTAGACCGCCTGTTACTATGATCGAAGTAGCCCGTCCTCAGTGAGAGCTCAGCTGTTACTTCAATCGAAGTAGCTCGTCGTCAAAGAGTTAAGGATGGTGAAGGTTATGTAATGATGCAATGACACAAACAACAAGCAATTCCCAATGCAGACAAAACACAAATTGGCAGCAAATGTGCCCTCTGCTAGGTTCCAAGCCGTGACCTTGTGCAGACTGGACAAAGAACACGCAGAAAAAAAAACACCCACATATAATAACAACATTTAATACTACTGAGAACACAATGGTCACAGACTGAGGTGTATGTCTCTTGTTTCATGGGCCAGCGATGCGAAGATTATGTACAATCTTCTCTGCTGCCTTAGTTCTTCAACGCACACCAGCACAGGGGGTTCTTTGATCCCAAATGGAATCCCTCTCTCTGACCCTCAGAGGTGTCTTTTTCGGGGCATAACACGGCTGTTCCTCGCTGAAGAGGATCTTTTTCCATCTCTGTGGATGGGGGTTGGGGGGTGGGAGGTGAGGGTGCAGTGGGAGGAGCGATTTCTATCACCAGCTAAACAGGGCTACTCCATCCTCATCAGACAGAAACAGTTCTGCATCCTTACAGTAGTGTGTGCATTTCTCCATCACTACTAGAGGAAGTACCCCTTTTCTCTCTACCTGAAGGTTCATCTCCATTCAAAAAAAAACTATATCTGCACGCCTAATTCTATAAGGATTCTCACTTTCACTCTGTTTTTTTTCCCCATCCTGTTGCTCACAGTAACATAAATTTCATACATGCTCCCTGTTGTCACTGTCTTTGCTCACAGCAACATGAATTTCTGACAAGCCTCATCTTTTATCACTTTCTGATCAAAGGAGGATGCAAATGCACTACTGGTACTAAGTGGTTGTAGATGCCTTGCTCAAGATCACTGCACATAACCCAAGGTTATTAGGGAGTGAGACGGAGAGATCTCATTACTTTTGGATCAGCTTTTCAAGACAAGTCCACTGATCTCCCTTACTACTTTATCTTCTCCAACCCTAAACAGGGTCAGATATGTCATCATAGCTGGATGGACGAGTCCACATGCAAAAGAAAAAGACAGACTAATTCTGTGCTGACAGACTTGGAGCTGTGGCTCTTCATCAGCCATCTGCCTTTGAATATGTATACTAGCCATCGTCTTTGAATATGGTATGCTAGTCATCGGTCTTTGATAAGGTATGCAAAGCCACCATCTTGAATATGGTATGCTAGCCATTGATCTTGAATTGGTATGCTAGCCATCCATCTTTGAATATGGTATGCTAGCCATCCATCTTTGAATATGGTATGCTAGCCATTGATCTTTGAATATGGTATGCTAGCCATCCATCTTTGAATATGGTATGCTAGCCATTGATCTTTGAATATGGTATGCTAGCCATCCATCTTTGAATATGGTATGCTAGCCATCCATCTTTGAATATGGTATGCTAGCCATTGATCTTTGAATATGGTATGCTAGCCATCCATCTTTGAATATGGTATGCTAGCCATTGATCTTTGAATATGGTATGCTAGCCATCCATCTTTGAATATGGTATGCTAGCCACTGATCTTTGAATATGGTATGCTAGCCATCCATCTTTGAATATGGTATGCTAGCCATCCATCTTTGAATATGGTATGCTAGCCATTGATCTTTGAATATGGTATGCTAGCCATTGATCTTTGAATATGGTATGCTAGCCATTGATCTTTGAATATGGTATGCTAGCCATTGATCTTTGAATATGGTATGCTAGCCACTGATCTTTGAATATGGTATGCTAGCCATCAACCTTTGAATATGGTATGCTAGCCATTGATCTTTGAATATGGTATGCTAGCCATTGATCTTTGAATATGGTATGCTAGCCATTGATCTTTGAATATGGTATGCTAGCCACTGATCTTTGAATATGGCATGCTAGCCATCAACCTTTGAATATGGTATGCTAGCCATTGATCTTTGAATATGGTATGCTAGCCATTGATCTTTGAATATGGTATGCTAGCCATCAACCTTTGAATACGGTATGCTCGCCATTGATCTTTGAATATGGTATGCTAGCCATTGATCTTTGAATATGGTATGCTAGCTATCTGTCTGAATATAATATAGGCCTACTTGTCTCCATAACTTCACCCTGAGATATGCTGAAACCCCACTGATCTCAAGACTGGAAAATCCTAAATAACAGCCCAATAAATGTATTTACAAACTATGTATAAACTGTACACATCAATGTCTTGAGAACATTATTACATACAAGGGTGAAATTATAAAACGGAGCCAAGAGAGTGATACCGTTTGATTGTTAGGTCCTCACAGCCAACTACAGGATCTTTCAAGGCAACAAAGTATCAAATACTTTCAGCGACTGGATAATCATCTAAAATCATTTCAGTTATAAAGACATTCATCTTCAATATATACAAATCAAAATGCATGAATACACTCTCAAAAACAAAAAGTAATGCACGAACACACTCCCACTCAGTTTCAGTAACATGTTTTCAACAACAAATATTTGTGTCACAAAACCCACCTACAGATGAAACATATATGTGTTATGTATGTAATAAATGTAACCACAGTAAGTGCATTGAAGTTGCCTGCTTGTAACAGAGCTTATTCACTATAGAGCTTGACCTAATGAAAAGGATCTTTGAGAAAATCTTACGTCATTCATTTCAGATATACTCTTCATTTTATTTAAGAAATCAGGCTTGACCAAATGAAAAGGATCTTTGAGAAAATCTTATGTCATTCATTTAAGATACACTCTTTTCATTTTGTTTATGAAAACATCAACTAACAAATGCCAGGGATGAGAACTTTCCCCACACATAACTGTAAATTTTCAGTTCCTTCCCAGTCCCCTGACACTGCCTTAGTCCAAATTTCTGATACAGTGTCATCTTAAAGACTGACTAGTATCATCCACAATACCTCCACCCTACCCCCTAGTACCACATCAGAAAGCTGAGCATGTTGGTTGCGTATCTTGCAGGATTGCAGTGAATGTAGTGGTGCTCAGGTTTGTGAACAAATCATGACATCGCAGCCTCTGCAGAGGTGAAGGAGAATTTCTTGAAGACATGCTGGTTCATGGTCTTCAGCAGTTCTTTGTCTGGAGGGGTCAACTTGGCACGTTCAGACGTGAAGTCCGAGTCAAAGTTGGAGCTGTCTGCATCGTGTTTCTGTGGTGAAGGAACATATCACAGTGATTATTACATGGTAAAGCAGCACGTGTACACAAACACACACTTTTTACAAGGTGCGCACACACACACACACATGCACCCCCCCCCCCCCCCACCAACACCACACTCAGACACTTTTTACATGGCACAGCGACACACCCACACACACGCATGCACACAAACTCAGACACTTTCTCATATTTACACACACAGAAAACATTTACTATTGTGTTCTCAATTAACTTCCTTCCTTCTTTCCCCAGTCCCCAAATGTGTGTGTACTCAAGCAGGAATGCAAGTTTTTGCCTGTTTACCAACTGAACACTACATCTGCTGTGTACATATTATTAAATTCCTGGGCAAGAAAGTTACAGCTTTATTCAAACTTAACCTGCACATGAGCACAAGCTACTGATCATAGCAGCCACAAGGCAGAAAAACGATATATTTTGCATCAGTACCATACTTCCAGTTCTGTAGAAGAGGACACACATAAACACTACAATCTGAAATTCAGAGAAAAGCACATCAACAACTGAGGAAAAAACATCTGATAACATTAAAGGAAGCATCACTTACAATTTTGGGACGGAAAGGCGGAGGAATCTTCCTGGCTTCCAGTTTGTCCCAATCCATGTTGCGGAAGAATGGTTGTGACCTGATTGGCCCGTTCTGACAGCCAGGCATTCCCAGACGCTCACCAGGATTACGCTCAAACAACTGCAACACAACATGCAGGGATTCTCTCATCATAAGTAGGAAAACAGACAGGAAGCGGTGCATAAGGGAATCACTATTACTCATGGTGACAGAGGCTAATTTGTGACACATGCAACCAACAGTTTGCCATGGGGAATTCTAAAGACATTATCTCATCTGTTACAACAAAAACAAAAGTACAAAAATTTTTTTGAAAAAGAAGAAAAATACAAATAAAAAAGTAAAAATGAAAAGAAAAAAGATACAATACTGCTGAAATATTGTCAAGATTTACTGACTTAGAAAAAAAGGGAAATGGTCCCATCGTTCATAAAAGAAAACGACATTTGCATAAATTTATTTCTTCACACTACATTCCAAGTTTAAAAAGAAAGGTATGATTGTTAAAGAAGATGACATGATACAAATCTGAGACTTGAGGCTTTATAAGATGTAAATAGTTTTACACACAGAAAGAAACAGGCTTGATACAAAACAGAGACATTGAGGCTGTACATCAAGACAAGCTAGTAAAGTTAGTTTGTACAAAGACAAAGAAACAGGCTTGATACAAAACAGAGACATTGAGGCTCTATTAGCTGTAAGTAGTTGTACAAAGACAAAGAAACAGGCTTGCGTCAATCCACTGACCAAACTGAGCATGGTGGAAGCTTCACGGGGCAGCGAGTGAGGGTAGCGGGGGGTGTCATGGAGGATGGAGTGGAACAGGTCATCCTCATCATCTCCATGGAAAGGAGACTGACCGATCAGCATCTCATACAGCAGCACACCAAATGACCACCAGTCCACTGAGGAATTGTACCGCAAACCCTTCAGGATCTGCCAGCATCAACATAATCATGAACAATTACGCTGAAAGTGAATACAAACACAAACACATGCACACACACACACAAAACTGCGCACGCGCACGCACACACACACACAAACACACACACATCACACACACAAACACACATTTTAAAAAAATCACTTATAAAGTGATACCAAAGAGAGGCAGCAGCAAGAAGATATCTATTCATTTACATGTACGCCTAGCAAAAACTAAAAAATGATCGCATTACCTTTCATCAAGAAATCCGCTGCATAAAAACTTTGAAATAATAGTAAATTGAATTTCTGCTAAAAAAAATCCTCATATTATTCATCAGTCTTATTTCATTCTCTCCCCCCCCCCCCCCCGTGGGTATGCCTGTGGATCTTTCAGTATAAATAAGTATCCCCACTTCTGGAAATTCTGTGCTAGAAATTTCCTCTTTTCTGTCACTCTCTTTGTTTATGCCTTCTTCCTTTGCTGTCTGTCATTTCTTCCTAATATTTTCAGCCTTGCTGGTCCATTCACCTGTATGTGTTCAATAAAGTCTTGATTATTTTTTCTTAGGAATAATAATTGAGTACATGTATTAAGTGCATTTTTGGCTCTAGGAAAGTAAAATATGCGGAAGCAATTTTAGGTAATTCATGCCCGTTTTTACTTATGTTTTGGTGTTCTTAGATATGCTTCAATTTGTTTCAGGTATGTTTTTTAAATCTCCGCGTGCAATACATTGGACGGAGTGGTTCGCCTGAGGCACGTCCTTAGATTATATGCACAAATGCATTGATATATGTACTTAATTTTCTTTTCTTTTTTTCCTGTTGAAGTTTTGTATGTTTTGAAGTGGGTTATAGCCCTGATATGGCTCTACGCATCGGCTGGGCTTTAAACAATAACAATAACAATCTTTCATTCTCTATTAACCAGCCTAGTTAAAAACTAGTTAAAAACCGTGTCTTCAATGACATCCATGGTACCTGCAGGGAATCCACTGTGACCTCAACAAGTGAGTGGCTTACCTCAGGAGCGATGTAGTCAGGAGTACCACAGAAAGTGGTGGCACGGTTCTCTCCAAAGATCTTTTCCTTGCACATGCCAAAGTCAGCAATCTTGATGTGGCCTTCTTTATCTAACATCACGTTGTCCAGTTTGAGATCTCTGGAACAGTAACATCAAATTATTATTAGTCTCTGAGAATGTGATGAAACTAACATTTTCCTACTGGATAGGCCTACATATTTGTGGTTTTCTCAATCATGGACAATGTTTGCCTTGTACAGAGAGAGACTGTTTGTCACTGGTCTTGGTGTGACGTGATGATGGTCTCCTTAAGGGGGATACATCATTCTCTTTAACTCCATTATTGAGCAATCACTATCATTAGCAGATGGCATAGTGTATCTTAAAATTCAAAACTGGCATTGCTGACCTCCACCGAAAGACCCAATAACAGTGCAGAATCTTCTTTGGTAGGTAGCTTCAAGCCAGCCAGTTTGGCACTGCTAGCTTTCATGGACTAAGACTGACTCAATCAGTGAATGAACATAAGTTGGGACTCTGAATAAACATGGGTTCGATGGGGTTAGAGGAGCTGGGATGACAGCATGACATCAATGCCATGGAAGCAGTGGAAGAAATGGGACAGTAAATTTTCTTCTTTACCACCTATAAATTATAGATACAATGAACACCATTAAATGAACACCATTATACTAGTGACAGATATGTCAACTATCTCCACCATTAAACTAGTGACAGATATTTCAACTGTCTCTTGTATGATTCTATTATATACTGTTTTGCCACCAATAAGTAACAGAAGAATGAACACCGTTCTACTACCGACAGATATTTCAACCATCTCTTGTATGATTC